>CM056207.1:39650190-40850190 GCA_029692085.1 Gymnothorax javanicus
TCTATCGCGTGTGAGATTCATATATGCAATGCTTTATGATAGATTTTACAAGATGCCTACTTTTACCCCTTGCTCCACCTCTAACATTACCTACAACCATTTTAACACATTCCTCAACATCGATCATTATCCACAGCCATTTTAACACCTCTCTCCACCTCCGACATTTTATTCACAGCCATTTTAACACCCTTCTCCACCTCTAAAATTATCAATGGACATTTCAACACCTTCCTCCACCTCCAACATTATCCACAAACAATTCAATCCATCTCTCCACCTCTAACACTATCCACAGCCATTTCAACACCTCTCTCCACCTCTAAATTTATCCCCAGCCATTTTAACTCCTTCTTACTCTTCTAACATTACTTACAGACATCTTAACACCTTACTCCACCTCTAACATTATCCACAGCCATTTTAACACATTCCTCCACCTCTAACATTATCCATTGACATTTCAACACCTTCCTCCACCTCTAAAATTATCCGTGAACATTTCAACACCTCTCTCCACCTTTAAACATATCCACAACCTTCCTAACACCTTCCTCCACTTCTAGTATTATCCATGGACATTTCATCACCTATCTCCACCTCTTACAGGCACGTTTCAACAAAAGTTGGTCAAATTGTCCATAGCGTCACATTATTTTTAGTGACGGATCAGGCTGTTTGCTCTGTGTGCCTGCCATCACAGAGAATGAGCAGCATGTCTGCAATTCGTCTGAACCATCCCAACATTTGCTCTTCATGTACAGATGCCTTCCTCCCAGAGCCGTCTTCACGCCATGGGGGAGCTGATATGGTCACAGCGCCTTCTGGGAACCTCGGCAGCGGTCAGCGTTGCTGGATGAAAGCGGGCTCTGAGATGCATCACACGAATGCTACGGTCCTGTGCACACATGGTCACGCGTCGCTGCCCAGGCCGCGGTCGATCTCGGGTGCTTCCTGTCTGCCTATATCGCATTAGAAGATAAGTCTGCTGACTTACCAGTTTGTTAGAATTCGCCATTTGTGAGCTAATACCCCACATTAAATATCCTTGTTTTTATTTTTTTCATATTACATTTGCACAACATTTTGTGTATTATTGCCTGTTGCATTTTTAATGCCTCTTAGTATATTACCCACGAATGTATATGTTAGAGATCTGGGCGAAGAACAGTACTTTTTTGTACTTTCTGAATTGTATAAAAATCCGCGTCATAATTCTATGTAACTGATCAATTATTAGTGTCTGCACACATGTATTGCACAAATATCTTCTATACTATATTTGGAAATTAAAGCTATCAGACATCAGTGCCTCAGAAAGACCAAAAAGGAAGATTGGAAAGGTGTTAAACTTCAAAGCACCAGTGAGGAAAAGGCTAGTGAAGGAACAGATCAAAGAACGAAACCCGTTATCATTTAATTAGCTCTGAACGGACTCAGCTGAGACCTGGGTTTCTCATAAGGGATGATATGACCCTGGCATCATCAGCAAGCTCATCATGTCTGCATACACCACATCTCCACTGAAGGGGAGTTTTGTTTTTTCATTTATTTACTTATTTTTTAAGGATGCCATTTTACTAAACCTTTAGCATCCAAAAGGGATAAGGGAAACCAATAAGGTTACAAAACAAAATCCTTTCAGATTACCCTGGTTGCTATGGAAATAGCACAATCTTAAAAACCTGTCTTTTTGGTCCACTGGTCCAAATTTAAAGCAAATTCATTCAATTTTGTAAGAATATGGCACAAATGCATTCTAAAGAAAATGTAGAAGGATATTTACATTTTCATCTTTGTGAGTATCGTGTCGTATGTTAGTTTTTTTAATTGAGACAAAGTTACTGAAAAATAGAAAATAAAATTCAAATTTTCATTCCACAGCATTGACATGATTTCAAACCACAACCCCAATTCTGAAATAGATGGGACAAAGTGTAAATTGTGAATAAAATCAAAACGCAATGACTTTCAAATCACACCAGCCAGTATTTTATTCATAATAGAACATAGATTTCATAGCAAATGTTGAAACTGAGAAATTTTACAATTTTATCCACAAAATGAGCTCATTTCAAATTTGATGGCTGCTACAGGTCTCAAAAAAGTTGGGACGCAGGCAAAAAAGGGCTGAAAAAGCAATTAATATATAAGAGAATCAGCTGAAAGAACATTTAGCAAGTCATTAAGTTAACTGGCATCAGGTGTGTAACATGATTGGCTATAAAAGGGAAGTCTTAGAGAGGCTGAGTCTCTCAGAAGCAAAGATGGCCAGAGGCTCTCCAACCTGTGAAGGCTTGCGTAAAAAAATTGTGGAATACTGTAAAAACAATATTCCTCAACGTCAGATTGCAAAGGCTTTGAAGGTCTCATCATCTACAGTGCATAACATCATCAAAAGATTCAGAGAAACTGGAAAAATCTCTGTGCGTAAGGGACAAGGCCGAAGACCTTTACTGGGTGCCCGTGATCTTCGGGCCCTCAGACGCCACTGCATCACTCACCGGCATGATTCTGTCATTGACATTACTAAATGGGCCCAGGAATACTTCAAGAAACCACTGTCTGTAAACACAGTGTGCCGTGCCATCCACAGATGCCACCTAAATCTCTATCATGCAAAAATAGTGGCAAAGCCACTGCGCCCGCTTGGCCAAACGTGGCCAAAATGGAATGCGCCCTATTGGCCAAAGTATTGGTCCGACTGGCCTCAAAATCAAACTTGGTCTAGACCTTATGACCCTATATACACATATGAAATATGAAAAGGATCGGTGAAAAACTGAAGACGCTAGAGCGCAGACAAGCCAAAAGTTTACACACGTATGCACGCACGCACGACAGACCACCACTAAAGACCCCGAGCATAGCATCAGCCCCTTGGGCCTTTCGGCCATGTGGGCAAAAAATGTGAGCATCTTAGCACGTAGAATAAGGGAGCTAGAGCTGTTTGAAGTTTTGCAGAAAAAGCCACCTGGTGGCCAAACCAAGAATCGCAGCATGACCAAAATGAAACTGGGGCTAGATCTTGGGCCCATATACGTGCATATAAAATAGGAAAAGGATCCGTTGAGAACTGAGGGCGCTATGGCGCTGAAACTAAACCGGCACATTTTATGACCTTTGACCTATATAACCTTTAAAATTAGGTCAAATCAAAAACCAATTAGATATATGATGAACCCTTGGCAGAACACCCTACAGTAAAAATTTGAGCATCTTAGCTTGTAGAATAAGGGAGCTAGAGCTGTTTGAAGTTTTGCAAAAAAAAAGCCACCTGTTGGCCAAACCAAGAATGGCAGCATGCCCAAAATCGAACTCGGGCTAGATCTTGAGCCCATATGTATGCATATAAAATATGAAAAGGATCCTCGGAAAACTGAAAGCTGTATCACGCTGAAACGACGTAACGCACGTACGCACGCACGCACAACAGACCACCACTAATTACCCTAAGTACAGCATAAGCCCCTTGGGCCTGTCGGACAAGCGGGCTAAAAATGTACAGAATTCATTTATTTGAAGTTGGAAGAGTGTGTTAAAACAAGTCTTAATGGTTGCACAACATTTACAGGGTTTTAGTACAGTTTTAGACTGTATTTGCAATTTCACCAGCCAAAAAAATGTCAGGTGGCGCAACCAAAACTTTCTTGAAAAAAAACACACTTCCCTCTTTTTTTTCTAAGTGATTTTTTTAGTAAGTATACCTGAGAGTGTCTACTCTGCCTAAAACATTACTATTTTGTAATTGAGCTGGGTATTAAAAGTAACTTACGGATTCTTTATTGTAGGGGGGCGGGTATTTTGGTTTTCCAAACAATTTAAGAACAATTAAACTATTAAACTTTGTTTATTTGGTTTTCACTATAAAATTATGCCCCCATATTAATATTATATTAATTCATATTTTAAAGTACATATTTAATTTAATTTAACTTGCTCGGAAGGTTGCGCCACCTGACATTTTGAGGGTTTGAGATGGCAAAACATAAAATAAATATAATTTTTATGATAAACTGGAAATATGTTCAAATTAAACAGGTTTTATAGAATAATGATGATAAATGATGCTCATTATGAATCATTTAAAACCGAGAATTGCAGCACACCCAAAATCGAGCTGGGGCTAGATCTTGGGCCATATACATGCATATAAAATATCAAAAGGATCCGTTGAAAACTGAAGGCATTATTGCAGTGAAACAAAATCTGTGCATTTTACGACCTTTGACCTACATAACCTTTAAATTTAGGTCAAATCAAAAACCCATTACATATATGATGAACCCTTGGCAGAACAACCTACAGTAAAAATTTGAGCATCTTAGCTCGTAGAATAAAGGAGCTAGAGCTGTTTGAAGTTTTGCAGAAAAGGCCCCCTGGTGGCCAAACCAAGAATCGCAGCGTGACCAAAATCGAACTCGGGCTAGATCTTGGGCCCATATACATGCATATAAAATAGGAAAAGGCTTTCATTCCAAACAAGCACTGACAATAAATAACTTGAAAATAATAACAACACAGCTAGAAGAACAAAATACCTAGATGGCCGATGAAATATTAGACATGCAATGCAGAAACATGCGTGACAATATGATATACATGGGATTCCCGAAAACGACAATGAGACTTACCAGTCAACGGAGAAACTTTTTAAAACTTTTTTCAAAGAGAAACTTAAGATGCCCGAACAAGACATAGAAGCTATCAGCTTCGTCAGAGTCCACAGAATTGGTCGTTCGGAAGGGCAATCGAAGAGAATCCGTCCAATTGTGGTGAAATTCAGTCATTATAAAATGAAACTTTCAGTCATGGAGAAAGGGTGAGAGTTGAGAGGATCCAATATGTACATTAATGACCAATTTCCACAGGAGATTCTCAGGAGGCGAAGGCTACTGCATCTGATAATGGTCGAAGCCAAGAAATCACATGAAAACGCTTGATAAATTGTTTATTGACGGAGTTCTCTACAGGAACTCTGAAATAACAACATGGCTAAGCGGCGGGGATAATTCAAACTTATGAGTTAAAGTTTATACCAAACTTGTGATGGAATATTTGTCGCAGCCACAGGCTATGGACGCAGAAGTAAACACTGGCGCTTAAAGATTGCGTCATCACTTGCGCCAGTTCTGGGAGTACATCCCCAGAGAGAATGCACTGAATTTAATTTTCAACTTTAGGTTAAATGCGGTACTGGGAAGGGCCTAACCCGATGGTATCAATGGTCTTCTTGCTTTGTTTTAAAAGTGTTGTCGAAAATGTTTTCATTTTTTAATTTATCTTTGTGTTGTTTTCTTTCTTTTTGTCTATGCTGAACTTGGGTGTGAGGGTGGGGGGAGGTGAAATGGTCAAAGGAGAAGAGAATCTGTGGGGAAATTATTGGAAAATATTCGAAACTGCACTTGCTGAATATCATACTTTTCAAAACCGAAGGGTTTTTTTCCTTTTTCTTCCTTCATTTATTATGACTATTAATTATAATCTTATGGGACACAGTAGTGGGTTACCCAAAGAAATGGAAGTTGGGACAAAAAATGCTTAATTTGTTGATATGTTATCTGTTTGTCTTTGTCAGCAGGTTGTTTTGTTTTTGTTGTGGTTTTTTCTTACCTAATCATGTTAATTTTTTTGTTTATGCTTTTCAACTGCCACAAGAATATTGGCAGGCATGGTGCCTATGTTGAATTTACTTTACTTTTTATATCTGCATGGATTATGGTTAGCCCTTCTGTTATCCCTAGGAAATATTCTATGGTATATCTTACCATCAAAATGCATACTCCATTAATCTTAAAGCCTAGTCTTTAAAAATGGGAATAGATGGAGTCTGTATAGCTAGTTATAACTGCAATGGCCTCGCAGACAAAAGGAAAAGACATCAAATATTTACTTGGTTAAAAGAGAAAGATTATGCTTTTTTTGTCTACAAGAAATGCACTCAGAAATGACAGATGAAACTATATGGATGGAGGAATGGGGTGGGCAAATACTATTTTCACATGGTTTAAAAATTCGAGGGGAGTTATGATTATGTTTAAAAACAACTTTAACTATGCTCTCCAAGCTTTAGAAATTGACCCCCAAGAAAGGTGGATCATTTTAAATATTATCGAGGATAAACAAATATGTTTGGTTAATTTATATGGTCCAAATGACAATGATCCACACTTCTTTGAATCTATTTACAACATTAATTAATTAATTCACAAGTAAATATCTCATAATGGTTGGAGACTTTAATACGGTACAGAATAATTTAATAGATCGTAAGGGAAATAATTCAACTAATTACCACCCACATGCTTCTACAGAAATCACATCAATAATGAAAACAATGGATCTGGTAGATGTTTGGAGATTAAGAAATCCAGAATTATATAAATATACGTGGAGAAGACAGAATCAGGCAAGCCGTATAGATTATTTCCTTATTTCCTTTTCTTTGTTATCCAAAACAAAAAAGGCAGTAATTGAAGACAAACTAAAATCTGATCACCAGCTTATTTCACTTCATTTAGAACTAACTGAATATCCACGAGGACAGGGATACAGGAAATTTAATCAAAAGTTACTAGAGGATCAGACATTTGTAGACAGTACAAAAGAATTTATTACAGATTTTTTTTTTACACGTAATGTAGGATCAGCAGACCCTCTTATTGTATGGGATACATTTAAATGTGTCTTTAGAGGCCATGCGATTCAATTTGCCTCACAAAGGAAAAAACAATTAAGATTAAATTAAGAAAAAATAAAAAAAAGAAATTGGCTTACATCACTACTTGACAGCTCAGAAGCAACTCTGGATGTGGCTGACAAACTGGACCGAAAACAAAAAGAATTTGAACAACTAATTTATGACAGGTCAACTATAATGCATTATAGGAATAAAGAAAAATGGATGGAGAAGGGTGAAAAATGCAATAAATTATTTTTAAGTCTCCAACATAGAAATTTAGCAAAGAAAAATATACAGAGGTTAAAAAGGAATGATGGGGCAATTTTTACTTCACCTATAGATATTCTGACTGAAGGAGAGAGCTATTTTGCGGAGATCTTCTCCTTCCAGTCATCACCTGTTCCATTACATAACATTGATTGTCATCCGTTTTTCCCTCGTAATCAAGTTAAATTAGAGGAGGAAGAGAAAGAAACTTGCGAGGGTCTAATTACGGAAACTGAACTCTACTATTCAATTATGTCCTTTCAACGGGGGAAAGCGCCAGGATTGGATGGTATTCCAATAGAAGTGAACCAAACTTTCTACGAACAGATTAAAACCCCCCCTACTTACAAGTTTTAATTTTTCATATGACAAAAGTATTCTCATAGGGACTCAGCAGGAAAGTGTAATCTCTCTGCTCTTGAAACAAGAAGCTAGTGGCCACTATAAAGATCCGGTTCACTTAAAAAACTGGAGACCACTTACTCTTCAGTGTTATGATGCAAAAATACTAGCTAAATGCATAGCATTGCGTATAAAAGATGTCCTACCTGATATTATACACCATGACCAGTCTGGTTTTATACTAGGACAAAATATTGCAAATATTATAAGACAATTACTCGAAATTATAGAACATCATGATAAAATAAAGAAAACAGGTTTAGTTTTTATAGCAAAGAAGGCCTTTGATAAAATAAGATGGGATTTCATTTATCAATGTTTAGAATTTGTAAATTTTGGTAAGTCTCTAATACAGTGGGTTAAAGTTATGTACAATAACTCAATCTCCAAAATTATAAATAATGGTTATATTTCAAAACCCACTGCCCTTTCACGGGGGCTAAAACAGGGCTACCTGTTATCACCGTATTTATTTATTATGGCAATAGAAATACTCACTATAAAAAAACAAACAAATAATAATATCAAAGGCTTGGAAATGCAAGGTCTAAATACAAAAATTTCAATGTATGCTGATGATACAATTTTTTATTGAGCCCTCACTATACATCGCTACAGAGCCTTACAAAAGACCTGGATGACTTTTCAAACCTATCTGGGCCGAAGCCAAATTATGAGAAATGCCAAATATTGAGGCTTGGTTCCCTGAAAAATAGAAATTTCACTCATCCATGTAATTTACCAATTCATTGGACAGATGGATTGATCAATGTACTTGGTATACACATCCCAAAAAATTTGAGTGAAATTTCAACGATTAATTTTAATAAGAAATTGAGTAAAATCGAAAAAATTCTGCTGCCCTGGAAAGGGAAACATCTGACCATTTATGGCAAAATAACTTTAATTAACTCATTAGTTGTATCCCAGTTTACATACTTATTTATGGCATTACCAACCCTAAAGAATCATTCTTCAAAATATATGAACAGAAGGTATTCAAATTTATATGGAATGATAAACCTGATAAAGTTAAGCGTACATATCTTTACAATGATTATGTATCTGGTGGGCTAAAACTCAAACTTTAAGCTTAAATCTTTCACTGAAGGCTTCCCTTATTCCAAAATTCTACTTCAGTCCAAACTGGTTTTCTAGCAAATTACTTAAAAATGTCCATCCTATGTTTGATAAAGGTTTCTCTCCATTTCTGCAAATTAAACC
Organism: Gymnothorax javanicus; assembly: GCA_029692085.1. NCBI lineage: Eukaryota > Metazoa > Chordata > Actinopteri > Anguilliformes > Muraenidae > Gymnothorax > Gymnothorax javanicus. Next base: position 39,658,766 of record CM056207.1, read on the forward strand.
TATGCATTTTGCATTAATTAATGACATGTTTTCTGGTGTCTCCACTTTTCTGGAAGAAGCTCTACAAAGTTGGTTACAATTTCAGTTTCACCCACCAGAAAATGCAGAACAAGTTCTACAACAAATAATATGGTTAAATTTTAATATACTTGTTGATAGAATGATGATTTTTTGGAAACGCATGTTTGATATAGGTATTATTTTTATAAGGGATATAGTGAATGAGGATAATAAACCCATGTCCTACAAACAATTAACTAGTTCTTATGGAACAGTCTGTACATTGCAACAATATAATCAACTTATTGGAGCTTTAACAAATGCCCTGATATCAAATATTATAAAAGAAACAGGAGGGCACTTAGTCTGGATGCCTCATAGAGAATGGCAAATTGGTTAAATAGAATAAAGATCAACAAACATATACACACATTTTCTTTAAGAATAAAGAACTTAGTCGCTGTACCATACAGGATTCTAGATAGTTGGGAAAATATGTTAGATACACCAGTCCCATGGAACCAAGTTTTCAAAATCCTTTACAGTACATCACTTGATCCAAAGATTAGATATTTTCAATATAAGCCAATATATAAGTTCTAAGCAACTAAAAAGACGCGAAATATACGGGGAATAGAGTCATCGCCCCTTTGTCGATTCTGTCAGGAAAAAGTGGAGTCAGTAGACCACTTATTTTGGTACTGTCCAATAATAGCCTTATTCTGGATAAAGGTACAAGGCTGGATATCTCAGTACAATAGTATACAATTCGATTTATTTAAAGTGTTACTGGGTGATGTAACAAAAGGAACACACCTAATCTGTAATATAATTATATATTTAGCAAAAATATTTATTTTCGGGTTGACATCTGTGGAGGCATTAAGAATTGAGAAATTCAAAAATTTTGTCAAGTATTACAGTAGAATTGAGTGTGTGATGGCCCATGAGACAGGACTTGTAATTTATGCCAAAAGATGGGATATACTAAGGGAGGCTGAAGGTTGGGAATAATGAGAGATGGGATAGGTGAGCTAATAACGACTAATGCAAAAGGTAGTGCAGCATTGTGAATGTAATTGTTATTGTATTGCATTTCTATTTTTTATTCATTTATTTATTTTTTTTTTGCGTGTGTGTTTTGTTTTGTCGGGTGATGTAGGAGGACTCGTACACAATTATGTAACTGACTGAATTAATAAAGTTGTCCTCCAAAGCGGGGGGGTGGTGGTGGGATATATATAAATAAATAAATAAATAAATAAAAAATAAGCACTTACACACCTGACACCAGTTATCAACCCCAAGAGTCTTTGCTAAAGAGCTTGATTAGTAGTTTCAGGTGTGTAAGTGCTTGGTTGGAATGAAAGCCAGTACCCACACCGGCCCTGTCAGGACACAAATAGCCCTGCATTAGTGCATACGGTGTGGGACACTTGCAGGTTTTAAAAAGCACCATGAATGCTGAAAGGTATATAAAGGTTTTAGGGAAACATATGCTCCCCTCCAGATGATATCTATTCCAGGGAAGGCCTTGTATATTTCATCAGGACAATGCAAAACCACATTCTGCAGCTATTACAACAGCATGGCTTCATAGTAGAAGAGTCCGTGTGCTGAACTGGCCTGCCTGCAGTCCTGATCTTTCACTGATTGAGAACATTTGGCGCATAATTAAACGGAATGCCCGTCAAAGGAGACCCAAAACTCTCCAGCGGCTGGAAGCCTGTATTAAACAAGAGTGGGAACAAATTCCAATGGCTAAACTCAAGAAACTTGTATCCTCAATGCCCAGACGCCTCCACTCTGAGTTAAAAAGAAGAGGGGATGCTACACCATGGTAAACAGGCCCCTGTCCCAACTTTTTTGAGACCTGTAGCAGCCCTCAAATTTGAAATGAGCTCATTTTGTGGATAAAATTGTAAAATTTCTCAGTTTCAACATTTTCTATGTTATCTCTGTTCTATTGTGAGTAAAATACTGGCTGGTGTGATTTGGAAGTCACTGGCCCTCATTTATCAAACGTGCGTACACCAAAAAAATGGGTGTACACCAAATCTCCCGCAAGGATCAGCATTTATCAATCTGAACGTGAGCGAACGGTCCGCAAAAATCTCACGCCAGGTCTGACCAGGTGTACGCAGATTTGAAACCAGCGAACAACATGCAGGAACAAGTGCAGCAGTCAAAATGAGTAATAAACCATATGCAGCGATGCAGACGTCATGCTGTTGTTGCTCTTATTAGTAAAATGAATAAATAGGCTAAATAGATAAAGAGGCTAAATTAATAAATGAACGAATGAATAAATAAACAAATAAATAAGATACCTGTGTTGAGAAATGAATTAAACTTATATTTTGAGATAACCTGCTTGTCAGGCCAGACGGCTGACAATTACAATCAATTTGATTCAGCGCAATGCGAGGCATGGCAGATGTGCAGTGTGGTATGTCAGATGCTCATCCAGTCAGATATATACTGAACAACAAAAGAAACGCAAGTTAATTAAAGGCAGGCTGGAAAATATATTTGCGCGTAATTATTTTAGAAGATCTAATTTATTACTAGCGCATGCACATTTACACTCGTTTCATCAAATTTTTCTTTATTTAGCGGTCACTTTGACTGAGTAACCATAATAGTACGTTAACTAACTAGCTAACTTGCGTTTCTTTTGTTGCTCAGTATATATAGACTAGGCCTACGGACACTTTGACTGTGATCACATTTTGACAGTGGCAGATCTTCAATTGTTAGAGGAATAAGCTTCTGTCCGACATGAGAGGAACTGTCGGCACAGAGAAGATCTCCCCCGGGAAAGTGACGAGTGGCCGCTCGTTTTGTGTGGCACCCAATAAAATGTCATGGAGTAATACTAATAAAAGTACAATGAAGAGTGATCTCTGCAGACTGTATTTTAACAATTACCCTCATGCAGCTCCGATCGAGGCGGTGGGGACTCATCTGTGTCCGCACCACCTCATATTCCCACGATGGAGTGGGAGCCCTGCTGCCACGCGCTCCTCGAACGGTGACAGCTGGAGGTTTGAGTCTGGTTGGCCTCCACCGGTCCGTGCGCTGCTGCGCCTGAGCGCCGCAACCCGTTTTTTGGTGGCGATCTTAAAATTGGACCACTTTTTTCTTACCTACATGTAAAGCATTTGGATTGTCAATCATGTAGGCTATATAACATGAAATATCGTGGAACTATAAATTGAATTTATTAAGGCCAATGTTATTCGCACTTATACGTGTGGCCAATGCTGAATTTTTTCTTGGCCACACTTATAAGAGCGCCAGTTGATGACCATTCCAGTGCCGCTTAGAAAGCACCGCTTAAAATAAGTTTGGCCAAGAAAACATTTTTAGCTTTGGACACACTTAAAATAACTGCGGGCAATGGAGAAATGTGCATCTGGGCCACAGTTATAAGTACGTCTAACGCAAATTTCGATCAGTTTTTGTGCTTGGATGCACTTAAATAAGTGTGAATAGTCGCTTCAATTTATTAATGAATTAAATCAAATGTCTGCTGCACTCCGATTTTCCACCCCAACGGTGTTTACCGCAGCAGCAATAGTTTTCCAAACTGCAGCCTTCTGGGCTCCCTTTATGCCACTCTTAAGGCTTCCAAATAAAATCATTTAGTTTTTCTCCACCTTGGACGTGATAATTTATATTTCCTCCTCAGTGAAGTTCTTTCTTCTTTGCCGTCTTTCGAGAGTCCATGTCGTAAAGTGGGCAGGACTATGCCTCCCGGAGCATGAATTTATAGGGGCGTGTCACGTAAATTGCGATGGTTTTAGCCGCCAGATTTATCAACGCCACGCCAGTTCTACACCAAAATCAGCGACGTACACACTTTTAGTGAATCAGACGTGACACCTGGTGAACGCTGATATTTACACCAGAATCTACACCAGATCCTACGCAAGTTTGATAAATGAGGGCCATTGTGTTTTGACTTTATTCACGATTTACACTTTGTCCCAACTATTTCGGAATTGAGGTTCTATTTATTTATTTATTTATTTATTTATTTTTAGCTTCATGGAAAATAGGCCACTTTTGACTTAACTGAAGCAATTTTAGTGGTATTGACAGATTTTGACTATTTTCATATTTCTGCCTTCTCCTATTACAATGCATTATGTAAGAATGTGCCACGTCACTACTTAACACCGTGCACACCAAATTCATCATGCCTACGTGTATCATATCTCCGCTTAACACTGCAAACAGAATCATAACATATCACTCTTTTACAATCAAATCTGCACACAAGGACACACAGTACATCTCAGGAGCTTTTAAATAATAAGATTTGAATACTCCTTGCAGCGTAGCAGGTTCACTCTTACATAGTGATTCGGTCACCTTGCATGCTGTTTTTGTCACTAAACACATAAAGACACACACAGAGGATGACTCACAGGGGCTAAACAATTCATGCCCCCAGTCACTGTGTTTGAATATTGTTTAGGCTTGAATCCTGTCTAACGTATTTTGAATCATATTTTAAATGTGGTTCTGTGAATGAAAATGCCGGACTAATCATATTAATAATGTTGGCATCCTGAGACCAATTTGACTCAGTTAATGAAACGATTTGCAGCATCGTACGTCTGAACTGTTGGCTTCCCAGTTCAATGCAATTTGTCAAATGTCTGCAGAACAACTTTAACTAGATGCATATTGGGTAGTATTAATGTCCCTGTCCAGAGTGCTATCATAAGCATATCACTGATGTTTTTTCAGCAAATCAATGTTCTCACAAAAACAATGTTTTTCACTGAAAGGTGAAACCAATCAATTTGAAAGCAGTGGTCAGCATTAATCGTTTTCCTTGACAGTAATGAGTCAAAAACAAAACATTTAAGTGGCAGATACTCTCACCAGTTAGAGCTGAAAATAAGTAGACTGGCACAGTCTCACCACCCTTAGTTACTGTACAGAACCATATGCTAATATAATGCTGTTGCAGCATACTTATACTTGTAATATTCTCTGGGGCTGGCACCGATGTACTTAAATGAAGGCAATGGGAGTGGGCATTATGGGTCTACTGATGTTTTTTTTTTTTTTTTTAATTCAAAATCAAGTCAGGTAGCGTTTGGAAGACATTTTGGAGGGAAGATAACCACAGAAGGTGAGCATTAATTGGAAATAAAGCATTGATATCAGCCTCTCCCCTTGCATTTAAACACTACTCAGTAAAAATAAAAATAAAAAACAGAAAAATCATTTCAGAGGTTGAACAAGGGAAGATATATATATATATATATATATATATATATATATACACATATACATACACACACACACACACACACACACACCCTACAAGATACATTCCAGCATTTCATTAATCAAAGACTGTTTAAATTGTCTTTGATTTGTAGAAATTACAGCATTATACATTTAGGATGACAAGCCATTTAGGAGCTAAACTGGTAGGATCTGCCTGCAGGCAAATTGCAAGGGAACCAAACAACAAGAAGAAAAGAGCTCAGTGTGCACCTCCTGTCTAAGTCCACTGTACACTCCCTGCCTCCTTAAAACAGCCCACTGTAAGTAAGTAAGTAAAATTTTATTTGTATAGCGCCCTTCACAGTACGGATACACAGAGTGCTTCACAGTAAAAACATATAAAACAATACAGTACGATGACCGTCATCATCATCATCATCATCATCATCATTATCATCAACATATCATCAATAGCAGCATCCATATCATTGCCATAGCTTTGTGAGAAAGCAGTGAGGCATAAAGTGCGAGTGCACAATTTCACAGGCGGAAACCATACATCTGAGCGATCAAAGACATTCTCAAAATGGAATGAACCGAGAAACAAACTCAGGCCTACGCCAAGAAGGCTAGTCAGAAAAAATGAGTTTTGAGCTGTTTCTAAAGCTATCCACAGACTGGGCAGCTCTCAGAGCCTGAGGAAGCGAGTTCCATAGGCGTGGGGCCACTGCTGCAAAGGAGCGATCTCCTTTAGTTTTTAGCCTCGTGCGGGGTACTGCCAGGAGCCCCTGCTCAGCTGACCGCAAAGAGCGGCTGGGGGTGTGGTGGTGAATAAGGTCACAGATGTAGCTGGGAGCGCAGCCATGGATAGCCTCAAAAGTGAAAAGCAGTACCTTGTACTGGATCCTGAAAGGAACAGGTAACCAGTGTAGGGTGGCCAGTATTGGTGTGATGTGACATGATTTCCTTGACCTGGTGAGAAATCTGGCCGCTGCATTTTGAACCAGTTGGAGACAATTGATGGATGCTTGGTTTAAACATGTGAAGAGCGAGTTACAATAGTCGAGCCTGGATGAAACAAATGCGTGTATAGCCATCTCCAGCTCTGAGTGGGAGATGACAGAGCGCAATTTGGCAATGTTTCTTAGGTGGAAAAAACAATTGCGACTCAGAGTCTTCACATGTTTATTCAGGAGCATTGACTGGTACAGCCTGACTCCCTAAAACAGCCCACTGTACACTCCTCGTCTCCCTAAAACAGCACACTGTGTACCCATTGTCTTTCTTACATGGCCCTCTAAGGGAGAAAGGGGTGCATAAACAGCTCAGTGTGCACCGGAGTGTGTAAAGCACTGAGTAACATTTGTTTAGAAAAGTGTGATATAAATAGCGTTCTATATATCCATCTAACCTAGCAGCCCTCAGCTGCATGCAGTTTCTTGCTTCCTGAACAGTGGGCAGGGCATAGGCAGTTTTGAGGAACAATGTGATCCTTAGCACCTCTCTGTTTCCTTCTAATTTACCATGCTGTGTTTCACCATGAGCAAAAGATCATCCAAATGATCCCTTGGCCCTTGCAAACCAAAGTACATAAACATAAAATACCAAGTATGAGGGTGAAAATATTAATAGTGGCATCTTTCATATTTCGAGAAACAAGTCAAATAGGAGTAGTAAGAAATTTGAGCCCCTAAGAACCATACTGGGCCAACCCATGTTGGGGTACTTTTGAGAAAATGGGACTCAAAGTTGCCAGAGTAAACACTGCACCTAGAGTCATCTAGTTTAAACACTGCATTTGGTACAAACTCAAGATATGTAAAATCATGCACATGCACTTCTTGTGCAGGTTTTGGATGCCCTTCTGCTGCATTAAATTGAAACCAACCTCCTTCTGAGGAGGAAGCATAATCTTCTGATTCATTTGGGACAAACTTTGGGTCTCTGTCATCTTCCACTTCACCATCATCATCAATCACAATAAGCAACTCCTCATCAGTGAGATACCGAGCTGCCATGTTTACAATGAATTATGGGAAGGTTGTGGGATGGCGTATTATGGCTAAGGCAGTGCAGTACATATATACAGGGGCAGAGAAGACATTTGCTTGTATTAACAATCCATGTGGGCAGATTGGGTTGGGCTGTTAGGAAATGTAGATCTCAGTTTTCTGCACATGCTGACTACCACAACTCAATTTCGGCAAAAGTGCGGGATGGCCCGGTATGGTTCTTAGGGGCTCATTTATTAATATTGAACTTTAGCTAATGAAAAAGACGTATTAAAACAGCGATAAATAAGCTGTAACTCTACAAACATATGATAAGAATGTTCTTAACTGAACTACCTTCTATGGTTCATGCTTTTTATCCAGTGACTTACTCCTAATCTGAAAAAAAGCAGGGGCGAATCCCCTGGAGCAATGTGCGGTTCAGGGTCTTGAGCAGGGCCCAAACAAGCCAATAATTTTTGTAGAATGGAAAGCAATAATTCCTAGAACACTGACTTTGTATACTGAAAAAAATATTCTGAAAACCTACTCCTCAAATGGTTAATGAGCCCCATCAATTTTGAAAAAAAAAAATAAAACCTTTTTAACAGGCTAATAAGCCCCTCTCCCAACCCAAAGTGAAAGGCACAGGGATTTGGGGTCATGCAGAGCAGTATAGTGTCTGAGAGACAGATGGCTTGAGGTTTCAATCCCTCCCATCTTCACCAGACCGGAGACGAGCCAGACACCATTTTGGCTCTCCACACTGTCGCAGGTTTCATTAGTTATGCAGAAAAGAACCCTCGTCTGCTCAGACGGCCCAGCTCCTGCTGCACACGTCCCTCCCCCTCCCCTCAGGGGGAGCTGGTGCAGGCTCATCGCACGGCAACACCATCGCCATGGCTGCGTATCTGCCGTGTCAACACGCGACACTCGGTCCAGGATATTTTTACACCGCGCGCATGCTCACTGCATCAGCTCATGTGGCTCAATCTGTGACAGCGCCCTGCAGGTTGCAGCCTGCCCTGAGTCTCACAGTAAAATGAGGAGATAAGAGACCACACACAGGTTACCAGCATCTGGCAGTGAAGACCATGCCTGCCTGAGCTGATGATAAGATCAACAGGACAGGCCTCTTTGCTGCTTTTACTAAACACTGAATTCATTTATATTTACACTGAACGCTTAGAGCACACAGTGATAGTGTCAGCGGAAGCATTATAGAAAAATGTGAAAAATACAAAAATTTTGAGTTTCTGTCAAATAACAGAGGGTAGTTCTGTGAAAATTACAAATATAGGGTGCAGTCTGCAGAGCTAGTTCATGTAGAAAACTCAAGACATGGCGTCATTGACATAGACACTCCCATAAATATCTGCCACTGTCCCACCCCTCTGTAAGGCAGGGTATTTTAGCTGCTTCCCTGTGCTGTATCCGCTGCATAAAACATACCTCTGCCGGCTGCTGGGCTGAATCAGTTTCTGCTGCTGCTAGTAACACTGGCTGCTGCTGTATCACTCTTGCCTGCAGCCAGTCATCTTTGCCTGCTGCTGGTTAACATCAGCGTCCTGTCGGCAAGGTGCTGCATGCAGAAAGTCTAAACCCACTACTCTCCAACGCACATCTACTGTGGCTAATTTGAAGCTGAAGCTGTAGATCACATACTATTAAAAAGAATTATTAAAAATCAAAAAAAAAAAAAAAAAAAAATGCAATTTGGCAGTTCTTACCTGAGCTCTCTTTAGCCCCAGCATGCAGGTGATCCAGCACAAGTTAGCCACGAAACCTTGTTTGTTAAATGAGATAGATCATTCCCAAAGTGGCCACCCCTCCCAGGTGCCTCATTTGGAGCACTGCGTCGCTTGCTAATGCCACATTTTGCTAACAACACATTTCTAAGCACACCATGCTTCAACCCAGTATCTTACTCAGTAATATTCTGCTATAGCTGTGACACACCCTTGCTATTTGGTGCAGAAAAAAGTGAGGTGTGACTGGAGTTCGGAGGCAGAGTGAAGCGGAGCCTTAAGAGCCTATTGGCATTTACCTCTCCCAGCAAATTTCGGCGGAGGTCATGTTTTCACCCATATCGGTTTGTCTGATTGTCCAGACAATATCTCTCAAATTATTTCAATTTCAATGATATTCTGTGGACGTATGGGTCATGGGCTCAGGAACAATCAATTAAAATTTGGGATGAATTTGAATTCAAATATGACCATCGCGGTTCAGTTCTTAGTAACGAATGAGTTGGCGAAGGTATGCACTGTCCGAGTGCTTTTTGTTAAGTATTTAAACTCACTTTCATTGGGTTAGACAATTTGCCACCAAGGTTGGACCTCTCCAATGCTATTAGGGCACAGAAATGTGATTTTTCGCCCATTTTCTTCTTTGCAGGCAGAATGGCACAAAATTACAGCTGAAATACTTCATCACTGGGTGTCTTCAGTCCCTAAATGTTTATTAAGTGTTGCAAAAAGGAATAGGAACATCACAAAGTGGTAAATAATTTATTGCCCCAAGTTTTATTGAAATCTGATGCAAAAATCAAGATTGTAATATTTTGTAATATTCATGCGGTGAATCATCAAATAATTTGCTGTTGTATCGTTTTCAATCTAATGCAGGTCAAAGATAGTTTACAAATCATTGTGGCCAATTTTAACATTCTGTCCCAATTTTTTCTGATTTCGGGTAGTATGTTTTTTAGAGCTCAAAATAATGTGATCGCAAACATGAGGATTAGAGAATGAAGGCAGCAGTAAAAGGAAATATCTGACAATAAAACCCTGGTGCCTTCAGATGAGAGTCAGTCTGGTGTTTGCAACCAAAAAGGCTGCCTTTGTAAACAAGTCTGTCAGTCTGGCAAACAGACTTTGGCTTTATTCCTGTCCCTTCTCCCAGGACTGAGGCCCTGGTGTGCAGATACACACAAATGGGTCTGACAGCTAACTTGCATCTGAGCTAACTGTTCGGTATGAAGAAACTGCCACTACAGCAAAGGCATGTATTGCTCTATACCGTGAGACTAACAAACAAAGAACCTACACCCTTTTTAACCGTCATTAAAAACAGCAAATGTTGATTTCAGTATATTACAAAGCTGCATATAAGATAAAATCCAAAAGTGTATATGAACAGTGTATACTGTACTTTGTAAGCATTCCTTGCTCAATCTCAGAAGAAGTTTTTTTTCTCCTTGAGGTATAACACGGATCACACAGAGGGGCTGGGGAATTACACAATTATACACACACACACACACACACACACACGCATGCACACGCAATCACACACACACACAGCCACGTACAGACACAAACACGCACTCACACGCAAAAGCAAATAAATACACACAAATAGACACACCCATCCATGCGCAAGCATGGATTTCTAGGTATTACAGTAAGGCATCTGTAGTATAAGTGCTCTGCCTCTACACAGTAGAGCACCTCTATGTCAAGGGAGCTGGTCCCGCAGGTCACCCCTGTCCTCCTGCTGTCTCAGCAAGGGGCTCGTCCCTGAGGCAGGAGCGAGCTACTCAGGGTCACACACAGAGTCTATCACAGGCAGCACTGTGGCAGCTGCTGTCCTGCCCAAACACTGCAGTGCTGCCAGGGCAATCTCCAACTCTGCACACCTATCACATTGATTATACTGTTCTAGAGCCTTCTTCAAGATGCACCATTTATCTCCATTTCAGGTGAAGGCCCTTTGGATTCTTTTTCTGTCATTGTAGTAGACCTCCAATGTTCTCCATTCTCAGTTGTCATTAAAGGCTATCAACACCAAAAACTATTACTATAAACAATAGCAATACAAACATTCACAACAACTAAAAAAAGTTCTATAAACGGCACATTTCTGAATTAGATAAATTCATTTTCAATGGCTGTCAGCTTTGATCATGCCCAAAAAAAAGCTCTGATTGTGATCAAACGCAATATCATTCTGGATGCCATTATGATTATAGTTTTGGCGTGGGCTGCGCCATCCACTTGAATTTTAACAGTTTCAAATTTTTGTTATCGCTCTAGTTTCGGACGACCCTTCAATATTCTCACTTATGAACATTAGTTACATACCGTATTTGTTAAAAAAAAGAATGAGAAAACAGGATAACATTCCATCCGTTTGATATTCTTGGTATGAGAAACATTGATGTGATTTGACGCAAAAACATGACCCAGTTCAGAAACCACAAACACCGCGAGAAGACTTCTGAGGACAACTCAACTGACATTGATTGGAACAACTGTAAAGCAGTTTAGCGAAATCAAATGGCTGAAAGAGAAAAGCAGCCCCCGCTGTATAAGACTGAGGTGGTGCCGTAAGACTCAGACTGACCTTGGGCTTCATTACACAACAGCCGAAAAAGGCACCATTCATTTTCTTCCGCAAGGCAAAGTCACATCAATGACAGGATATTTAACAGCTCGGACTGCTGGAACTTACTAATTAAGGATGCAGATTGCAAACACAAATGTATCTGGCAGAAAAACAAAAAATCTCCCCAGATGGGTGGGTTGTGCTCGTGTGTGTACGTGTGGGTGTGGGCTGGTCTGAGAAACACAAATGCTCAGATATCTTAATTGGACATCAGCTAATTATTATCATTCAGCATCTCCACTCCATTTACCTGCGACACCCTCCTATCAGTTATGTCTTCAAACAAAAAGCTTTTCATCAGTCATAATTCCAATGAGAACTTTTCAGGTTGAAGGACACCTAATAGGGAGAACATTCTAGATATACGGTATCCTCCACTGATACTGGCATCCTTGGTAAAGCAAAAGTCACTATGAATGAATGTCATTTATGTTTATTCAGTTGGTATATCTATCTATCTATAAAGCAAGAAGCGTCTTTCTGTCTGTCTGTCTGTCTGTGGCTCGCATATCTCTCCGACTGTTTGTCAGATTGGCCTAAGCTTTCTGATATGGCTTGCGCATGGCACGATGGTGTGCATCCTTCATTTTGAAGCTTTTTCGATTAATTTTCAAAAAGTTACAATCCCACACGCCTGTGTAACCAATCTAGCCAGTTGCGCTCTCGCTCTCAGCTATATCCACACCTCAGGAAAAAAAGTTTGCGCTCTCGCTCTCAGCTATAGCCACGCCTCAGGAAAAAAGTTAAAAGAATCCCATATGCTACTGCAATACCGCTCTTGGTCACCGGAAAGTTTGCATAGGCTTATGGGATTCTCATCTGTGAGTAGGTTATTTCTTAAGTTTCACCACGCTGTTCTCATCTGCTCATCGTGTTTGCTGACATGGCTAGAACATGGTCTGATTGACTAAAACATTGCCTAAAGTTCCCATACCAAAGCATGTTCTCAATATTTCATTTTCATGTCCAGTTCTTCTTCACGATTCAAAGTACTGCGTATCTGCAGTCTTGATTGATACTCCAGAGTTTTTTACAGCATGCGCTTGTGGATAGGCTATTCGTTGCTTTATCGCATTAATTTTGAGACCACTGTCCATTCTCTTCCCCATGATTCCACTTGCTAGCGTTTCTAACCTATTGCTAGATACCGTTCGAAATGTTGCGTTAGAAGTTTATTTTGTCCCTATCTGCCTCTGACAAATGAACGCTGGTCTCAGAAGCTAACACAGCCTCATTTGGCTATCCATGAAAAAGCTACTTAAGCTCCCACTTTTCTATAGGAATACATACTTCCTACAGGCACTGCACTAGTATTCAAAAATTCAAGATAAAACTCTAAGGGCCGGTTTCACGACACAGATTAGGCTTAATCCTAGGCTAAATTGAATTTTCAATAGGACACCTCTATACAAAACTCTGCTTAGTCCAGGACTACGCTTAAGCCATGTCTGTGAAACTGGCCCTAAGTCTTTTTTCTCCAGTGTTTAATGAAGTCAAAGCAGACTTGGGAAGGGTTCGGAGACCATTCCTCTGTGCAGAATAATCAGATTCTTCAAATTCTAACGTCAATCTTTATGGACTCTCCTCTTCAGCTCATCCCACAGGTTTTCTATTGGCTTTAGGTCAGAACACTGGGATGGCTATAGCAAAACCTTGATTCTATGGATGGTGAAATATTTTTGTGTTGATGATGATGCATGCTTTGGATCATTGTCTTGCTGGAAGATCCAACTATGGCCAAATTAGACCTTTTTGGCCATGGCAGTCAGGCCTTCACTTAATGTGCCAGTACTTGATAGAATACGTGATATCATGAATCCTAGCAAGTCGTCTAGAGCCTTTGGATGAAAAAGAGCTTCACAACGTCATAGAATCCAGTCCTATTGGAAGTTCCAGTACCATTTGGCACCTGTAGGCACCCAAGTTTGTTTTCTGGTAACAAAAGAGGCTTTTTCTGGCAACCCTTGTAGTTGTGAAGATGGAATCTGACTAATAGTTTTGCAGAATTCCAGAATGTTCCCCCAAAAACATAACTAATGGCAGCAATTCTCCATCTATTATCCTGAGTTTCCTTTACCAGTTGAATCATCCTGTTTACAGTGTTTAAAATGGGCACATATCCTATTTTCAGACAGAGTTTATTAATGTTGCCATATGTCTCCAAATTCTTTTCAACTTCCTTGATAAAACGTAGAGAATACACATTTATGCCATTTAATTTCGGATAGCCATTTCCACATTTGTGAAGGTCAAAAACTTTGCCACACATCATTGCTGCACTGTTTTGTTTTAACGATGGTGAAATGGATGAAAACTGGCCTAGGTTTCACCTCGTATTTATTCCCCAGGGAAACAGGAAGTCATGGCTGACCAGTTACATTTCCGAATTATCAAGATGAACTCAGAAGAGTAGAATTCGAATGAGAGTCTAATTCCTCAGCCCAGCCTCACATCCTCCGCCCCGCCTTTAATTCCCGGGCCTCACACCCTTCTCCTGAGATTCCCATCCCTCAGCGTAGCCTCCTTCAGGAAGCACAAGGTAGCGATGAGAGCACAGCCGAGGGTAAATGAAGAGGCGGGTTAGCGTTTCCACGGAGATTTGATTCAGCGTCGGCTGATGCAGTCTGACAGTCCATTTCTCTCACTGGCCCCCCAATCCTCCAGCCATGATGAGTATAAATTAGATCAAAAGCACTTCAGAGGTTATTAACGGGCCACAAGAAAATCTGCCTCACACACACACACACACACTTGTCCAGGCACTCACACACATACAATCTGCTAGTGACAATCAGAAATTGAGCTGATCTAACACGCAGACATGCTCAAACACAGAAGACTCAAAGCTGAAGCCTGACAAAGCACATAGGATCTGCAGCAGGTTATATACAGCCACTAATGAAAGGAGGATCACATATGACTACATGTGAAATTTACAATTATCAATTACGCCCAAAATATACATTTCATTCCATAATATAATATTGGGCTATGAGTGATTCGCTTGGGTAGTTATAACCAAACCTTAGGGAGGCAGAGGGAATAATTTGATGGGTAATGGCTTGTTTATTCTCCGGCATATGGTGAAGAGTCTTGTTCCTTTCACAAACAGTAGGGAAAACCTTTTCAGGGTCTTAAAACCTAAATATAAGTACACAGTGAGTTCCCTCTGCCCAGCCACTCATGAGAAAATGTTTTGCAACCATGAGATGAGGAGAGAACCATTGTTACAGCCTTTTGTGATGAAAAACAAAACATGAGCATGCCCAGTCTATATTTTTTGTCATCTTCTTTGTTAACCATAATCTAAGTTCACCCAAATATTTGTCTGTAATACTTATGTTATTAGACACAGTAGGAAACTTTATAGAGGTATTTGATGACAGTCTCTTTACCTCCTACAATATTCATGCTTAATCTCATTTGAAAGAAACTAAAGCCATGAATATCTGGATAAAAATTCAATGATGCCAAAGAAATTTTAATACACGAATAGGCAGTTTTTTCAGGATACAGCTCCGTTCCAGGCATTTCTCACACCTACACCCATCCGCAGGTTCACAAGTCATTACATCTCCCCCTGATCTTACTACATTAATGATTTGATGGAAACAACCAAAATCATTACAATCATTTAATACAAAATAAATTTCAACAAAATCAAGGCTTCATAATTATTGCACCCTTCATTTAGTGCTTAGTGCAACCACCTCTAGCAAGGATAACAGCTTGGAGTCTTTTCTTGTAATTTTTCACAAGGTTAAGGCACACATTTGGGGGGATTTTGGACTATTCCTCGAAGCAGATCCTTTAAAGATCCTTCACATTCTTGGGTTTGCATTTATCAACTGCCCTCTCCAACTCAGCCCACAGGTTTTCAATTTGACTGAGCTCCGGCAGCTAAGATGGCCACCACAGAATGTTGATTTTGTTGTCACAGAACCATTTCTGTGTGGATCTTGAAGTCTGCCTTGGATCATTGTCTTGTTGGAAGGTCCACCTACGCCCAAGTCCCAGCCTTCTGGCGGAGGCAACCAGATTGTCCGCCAAAATATCCTGATACTTGGTGGAATTAATTATGCCTTTAATTTTAACTAGTGCCCCTGATCCTCTTGGAATAAAACGGCCCAAAAACATGACTGACGCACCATCATATTTCATTGTGGGTATGAGGTGCTTCTCCATGTATGCATCTCTGTTTCCACGCCAAACATGCCGATGCTGTATCTGACTGAAACGTGCAATTTTGATCTCATCTGACAAAAGCACCTTGTTCCAGTCATAATTTGTGGTCTGTGTCTTGTGGTCAGAAAAGGCTTTCTTCTGGCAACCCTTCCAAAGAGCCTGTGGATATGGAGGCGGCGCCTGATAGTGCTTCTTAAAACCTGATGAACCCAAGATGGCATCAAGGCCAGCAATTCCTTCACAGTCATTCTTGGGGATTTCATTGCTTCTCTCACCATCCTCCTCAGTATCCTGGGGGGGCAAAATGCAGTTGCGTCCTCTGCCCTTGAGGTTTTCAACTGTTCCATATCTTTGGAATTTTTTAATAATTGCCCTTACAGCGTTCAGCGGCATAGTCAATTGTTTGTGAATCATCTTGTAGCCATTGCCAGATTTATAAAGGTCTATGACCATCTGCCTCTTTTGAACTGACAGTTGTTTTGTTTTGTTTTCTTCATGGTATTGGACGACAAAGGAATATTACATGTGTGTTACCTCATTTTAATACCCTAGTGAAACAGGAAGTGATGTACTGGCTCAATACAGTTCCTTAACACTTAAAAAAAAAAAAAAAACTTAAGTGGAATTTAATACCTGGTTTAATTTTTGGTATTTGATATTTAATGTTATTAATAATCATCTTTACGGGCACCGTTAATTGTGAAACCTTCATTTGGAGGAAATTGATTTTTAATTAAATCAGTAAATGAATTTGTCTAGTTCTATTGGAGCATTAATACTGTACAGTATTTCTCACATGTTTTTTGTATAAAAATATTTTTTTGAATTTTTTAAAGTATTGTTTTTGCATTGCCAGTCAGGGGTGCTAGTAATTTTTGAGCCCACTGTGTGTGTGTGTCTGTGTGTGTGTGTGTGTGTATAAATCTTAGTGACAACTGTCAATAAGAAAAAGACAATCTTTGAAGTGGCAGTAATTTTGTGAGTGATAAAATGATTCTGCAGTCTTTCGGTTTCATTGGATTCCAGAGCAGAATGGAGAGATGAAGTGACAGGCAGAGAGGAGCAGAGGATGAATGAAGCAGGGCAGACGGCATCAGTCATCAGCACTTTTACCGGCTCAGACGGCTTACTGCTCTCACGTCTGACCACGCAGTCAATCTTACCTAAGTGAGATCCTCATTTTACCTGGAGCATGATGAGCTCCCCACTTTCATTATCACGTATGTCTGATTAACTGCAGCCTACAGCGCAAGGTAAGCCAGAGAAAATCAATACACATTTCATCATTACCCCGAAAGAAAGAGCTCGGTCGTTATGCTGGTCAGGCATAACCAACCCCCCAGTCCAGGAGAATACTGTTTCTGTTTAAACCAAATCCGCTTTGGATGTACAGTGGCACCACTCATGGTATGCCATCATAAAAATAATATTTACCCTATATTTAAATAAGAAATGAGTGTTTGATATGTGAAGAACTCCTTATTTCATTTTTTCACATTTACTTTGCCCTTTATCTACATAACATTACAGTGACGTTTCGTGTATTGTGCTGCTGTGCTTTGCACTTACCTTGTACTGTCTGAGATGTATATGCTTCTTGCCTGTTGTCTGCCCAATGTCAAACGGTGACATTCAGTTTCCCCATTGGGGATTAATAAAGTATTTCATCATCAAAACTGGAACTTGAGACTCAATAGCCAAAATCTGACACTCATTCACACGCGACCTCTGCAAAAATACAACCATCTCCTTCCTGCTTTGCACTCATTTTACAGGCTGAACCATTAATAGCACCATTAGTGGTTAAACCCATCTCGCCCCCTCTCTGGACACAGTAAGCGGTTTCTTCAGTAAGGCCGAGCAGATGGAAGCTGCTCAGCAGCCCAGGTATGTTTCATTGGGGAAAACATGAATTTCAACATGGCTGCACTGGTCTTCAACTCGTTCATCTGCCATCCACTTTTTCCATTTTTTACTGTTTTTTTTTCCTCAATTGCTTATTCACTACAATTCAACCAATAAACCCAGTTATCAAAACTCAGATCATCAACAAAAAGACACTTTAAATGTTTCAAAACTATGTTGCTTGTTTCAACATACATTTCAGTCTTGATTTTGGACACTAAGTTCCTCCTAATGCAAGTTTGACTGCAACCCTGTCTGCCATACTCCTGAATTCCAAACAGTGGAGGCGGGATATGTGGGGTTGTTCATATCAATGATGGCTCCATCATTGTATCTCCCTGACGACGATAGTCGAGAGATACTATGGCATAGTTCCGGGGCCGCCGCCGCCGCGCCCACAGAGATTTTCTGTCTTGGGCTCTGGAAGCGACAGTTATTACAAGAAAGTTTTCTAATTTTGCACAGGCGAAGATATTTATTTGACAATGCTAAAGACCGATTTTCGGCAATTTTGGACGTCCAATATGGCTGCCAGCGGCTATTTTGTGCGAAATTTGAGGACTGGGGAGGCAGACGACTCGGTCCCTGTGGCAACCGAGTTATCTAATTTCACTCTACATTACTGCTGCTGCTTCACTAGTGAAACAGCTCAAGCGAGGATGATGAAATTCTCTGGTCACACTGAGTTCTCTTTTTCTGCTCTTGTATTTGTACCTTCATCAGAGTATCTAGATCATTTTTAAAGTTTTGTTTCCAATTCAAATTTTCTTCTTATTTCTCTTACATCTATGCGCATTTTGTAATCTGCTTATTGTGGACAAAATACAAAAACAGTGATGACAATTTTTTTCTGTTATTCTGGAATTGTAGGTTTAAATTTTCATAATTTACAGTAACAAAATAATTTTGTTTTGGATTTCAGCAGGTTTCAAGAAATGAGCCTTAGTTTCAAAAAATGTGCCCAAGAAAATGAATTAAACTGTACCTGAGATCACATTCTAAACTTCAACTGCACCGAAGAGTTTCTCTGCCTTAAAATCACACGAGATGAGCAATTTTTTCGTAGCGACAGATTACATTCAAAGTCAATACAAAGACGCGAATACAGCGTGTATTCGCGTCTTTGTATTGACTTTGAATGTAATCTGTCGCGCGAAAAATTGCTCATCCGGTGTGAAAGCAGCTTTACAGTACAGGGTGAAGGAACTCAATCCCCCAGTGAAAGTTTGGAGGGATCATGTAGCGTTATAGATACAGTCGGCAACAACGGGAACGCCCACAAACGTCACATACGGTTAGAGCCGAGGGGGAAAACAATCCTTCCCCCCCGTCCGCTATGCTGTAAAAACGCGGAATGTAAACTTGTTTTGCTAAGGCTAACAAGTCGTCATTACGTACTTTGAGTCGCTATTGCCTGCTCACAAGGATCGATATATTAAAAAATTAAATACACTGGGGTTAGATTGTTGTCCATACGTTTTAAAAGACTGGGCGAATGATCCGACTCAGTGGCCTGAAGTGAAATGAAATGCAGACATGCACGTTTTGTTGTTGGGTCCCGTAACTGCCAAACTCGTCCTCTCTTCTGATAGCTTGAAGCCATTTTGTCCTCCTTTGTGGTTCCGTTTTATTATTTGGTAAAATGTTAAACTTTAATTGGTGATTGTTTTGTTTATTTGCGTTACAAAAGGGCACACAGCAACTCTTCGGCATTATGGCTGATGGCAGGGACCAGTTTGTTTTCCCTCCGGCTCTACCGGATGTGTTTTTTGTGGACGTTCCCGTTGTTGCCGACTGTATCTATAGCTGCTAATGTACGTCAGGGTTTGATTCATCATGGCAGGCGGTAAATTCCCCACTGGTTGGTCAATGACCAGCAATGTCAGAGATGACCTATGGCCATACAGGAAATGCAACCTGATTTTTATTTATTTATTTATTTATTTATTTTTACAGTGAATGGATAAGGCTTATTCTCCTCTTTTCTATGGCTTGTTCAGAATGTACAATGCATTACAAATTCAGCTGTATTCGCTGAGATGTGCTCTATATTTCAGGGGAAAAAAAAATTCTGTAATTTGAGTTTCATATTTGAGCTTAAAACATAATTTACAGCAGGCTACACTACGCAGTGTAACAAAGAAAAAAAAAAACAACAGAAAAACAGACCAGATTATCACAGCAGTGTTTCCCACTACAATCACATCAGCTATTTAAAGAAGTGTTTCGGGCTTTACACGAGGAGTAAAGAGAAAATGCTTCAAGAAAATTTGTGCCAGCGACTGAGAGAAACTGTGATGCTACATACTTGTGTTGCCAAAGAAAACCAAGTTATCCAGCACCCTGCATACAGCAGTATTCTGCAACTTGTCTATTTGAAATAAACAAATTTGTAATATCAATTTGCAGCTAACAGCAAATGATACATTTTTCCTGTCTTCTACATTATAATACTCCAACATCTGATGAAATAAGGATGATTTTGGTTTTTTTTTTCATCCAACAGGCAGGAAATACGGATGCGACAAGGCAGTGGCTGATAACTCATGTTCAAATTATTCAAATGACAAAACAGCAGGGGAGGATTCGCACAGAGAACAAAAAAAGAAATTCAGACGAGAGTCCGGATTTTAAATATTTCTATTTGATACATTACAGGGCTGTACAGGCAGTGAGAGAGAGTGCAAAAGTGCTTAAAAAAAGTGTTTCGGCCCATGTTGGAGTGAGGCATGCATGAAGAACGACCCTCAATGTGCATTACTATACACGTTCACCAAGTCAATCTCAGGCTTGACTAAACACACGTGAGACCAACTGCTAGTCCAGCAACAAAGACAAGTCATAGCAAACAATTCAACATAATACAATTCCATAGCATTGACACATTCTCAGATACAAATACAGATAGAAATGTGAAGTTGTACATTGGGAATATAGCCCCCACTGATATAGCAAAATAGGATAATCACAGAAAACAGGCCATATCTAATTTGTCATTTAAGAAACTGGGGAATATTGTTAGAAGGCAGAGGACACAGTGTATCTGCATTCACATTAGAGGAAAGTTTGATCCACATTTCCACAACAATGATCCGGAATAATGCATCAATTCCACAGAATACCAAATCCAAAATGGAATGAATAACATCCGCAAAGTGTCTTGCGACAGTTGATTTAAGATTAGCACAACAGATAGTGCTTTTATCCTCATCGATTCCGAATTGAAGTTGTCACCTGATTTTTACTGCACATGAGATGCCACATTTGGTAATGCAAGAAAATATTACTAGAGCAGCAAGTTATCAATTTATTAAATTTTGTACTGAACACAAAGCTGGTAAAAGTGTTGACCGGTTGACAATTAGAACATGCAGCATAATTTTGGCAAGGAAAAAGCCTGCATTCTGGCACTTCTCCCAGCTAACTGGATTATTGTCCTGACAGTGCCGAGAACTATGCCGGTTAATGCTGCCATTCCTTATACGAATGTTAGATATGTACTATTCTAATCAAGTAATTAAGAGCAGAAATCAGCACAAAGTTGCGTAATAGACTGGATGTTGTCAAGTTTGACCGAAACAGCCTGCTGTATTAAAAGATGAGGAGTCTTCCAGCAAAGATTTTTGCCAGCTATTAATAATGCAGGAGTGCTCTGGGCACTGTTAGACTGTGGTCAGAAAAGATCAATACACATAGAGCTTCAAATTAATTCCTGTATAGCTACAATATTCGCTGAATATGTCCCTCTCTGCATTCACAGTTCAGGTTTTCTCTGAGGTCAAAAGCATTTTTCCTTATTCAGTGACTGTGACATTGCATGCTAATGATTTGTGACTGCTGGCATGTTCCAAACTGCGCAAAGATCAGATTTAATAATGTCACAGTAAACAACCGTTTTGTCATCAACTTACCAGATAATGAAACGTGTGCTTTTGCACAATTGAGAAAGATCACCTCAGGCAAAAGATTATGGTTTTGCCCGAAAATTAAGTCCAAAATTGAAAACAACCAAAATTTCGGCCGCAGCACATTATCAACAAACAATGAACAGTGGTGTTGCCTATTCTTGGGAATCGCACAATTAGTTCCATCCAATTTTTCCACTATTCTCCAACACATTACACTCAAAACGTCCTGCAGTTAATTGACGGCAGCCAGCTCATTCCTGTGGGATAAGATAAACATTTAGTCCACAACTGCGGTACAAAAAATAAATAAACAAACAAATACATAAATAAACAAACAAACAAACAAACAAACAAACAAACAAATAAAAACCTTTCATTACATGACTGCAGTAGGCGTTGCTAACATAAGCCGCAGCGATACTGACAAGACTGCGGAGCGTGACTATCAGACTCATTCAGTCTCATCACCCAAAGTGGAGCCCCACTGACTACCAAAAATGAAGAAGAAAAAAAAAAAACACACACACATTGCGCTGTAAAAATGGCTGTATTTCCATTTTCCAACAGCAGCAATAATGGTAATAGTAAAAATAATGAGTAATCAGGAACTGCGACTATAAATAACACATTGAAAATGCAGATTTCATTCTGTTGCCTTCAAGAAGTAATTGAGAAGTATCAGAAACAAGTGCATATACACATACACACACTGACACATTTTTAAAACAGATACTCACTCACACACACACACACACACACAAATACACACACATCCATGAACAGACATAGCGAGATATCCTGTATTCTAAATGATCAGCTAACATATGGATGCAGACAAAAGCACAATCCTATGAATCATATACAGCAGGCTCACACAGCAGAACTATTCTCACAGTCTGCTTTCATCAGTTCAAGAACAGTTCAAAGTTCCACTTCCAAATGCCCTTTGAAAAACTCCAGTCTAAACTTCACGAAGAAAATGAGAGTGACAGCAGTTTTGTCATACTGCCTTGTTCGCAGCAAGCACCAACGTGTGCACTCCGTCCTACGTCACTTGTAACTGTGAATCATCTTCACTTCACAGCATATGGATCATTCTCTGATAACTCAAACAAATACAGAATTTCATATGGAAATAAAGGTGAACAACTGAGAAGGCCTGCGTAGGATGTCATCAGATGTTATTGCCAAAAACTAGTTACAGATATGCAGCACACATTCAGAGGTAGCCTGCCAGTTCAGCACGATGAGCAAGGTCAATAAGACGGATCTTTCTCCCCACTGCAGACAGAAGCTGGATTCCCCCCAAAACAGGGTCAATACTGACCTACCAGTGCCCCCGCTCAAGGTAAGAGGAGAGGTGCATTCTGGGATTCCACGAGGAGGCTGTGCCAAGAGGTCTATTTTTAGCACAGTTAAAAAGAGGAGGATTAAGATGTTGGTTCCTAGAGTACTGGAGGCAAGCCTCGGGCTGGTCCACAGAGCCTCGGGGCGCCTGAGGACATCAGCGGAAAAACAAACTGTTTACCGCAAAGAGAAACATTTCAAGAGGATAAAAGCTGTCCTTCTGACACCTCCAGGATGGAAGCGTCAACAGAAACCACTTAGCATTAGCATTAGCTTTCTGTGAGGGGAACTAACGACAGGGCTGCTGGGGTTCAGGGAACCGCAACCAAACACAGTACCAGTCAAAAGTGTGGGCTCATCCACATCTTCAAACAACCAGACCTTGACCCTTCTGTCCCAGATCAGCTTGACTTTAATTCACATTTGAGAAAATGGAAAGAATTTTTTAGTCTAATTTTTCCAAATATGGATTTTGTTTTTATAAATCCTTAAATTTTTTCATTATATAGGAAAGTAAATTATGGTGAAGCGAATTAATCTGACACTTTAACTCCCGTCACAAGCCATTTCAGGTTATATACAGAAGTAACACCCCTTAAATTTTACTAAAAATTTCATGACATAAGAGAATTGAGTCCAAACTTTTGACCGGTACAGCCTATCACATGCAATTCAATCCTGAGTGAAAATATGAGAGAAATAAAAAACAAAGTCATTCTTCAAAGACATCAAGCCAGTATATTTTTAACAAACTAGCTTCCGTAAACAGATCATGAGCAGCTCAGCAGTATAGAAACGAAAGTGCTACCCCGTCACATACTCTCCAGCTATCAAAGCCATCTGCAGCTGAGTGTGATGTTCATTTTGTTGGAAGACCAAAGCTTTGTATTAAATATTATGCTGTTCTGATATTCCCTCTCAAGCCAGGCCCAAAACATACACATATAAAAAGATTTAAAAAACTACCCACATAAAATAATTTTATATATTTTCTCAATATGATGAAACAAGCGCACCCAAAGCACAGTTGTCATGCAGATTTTACCCATGCTCCCCCAGTCCATGTTAAATTATGACCCTGACAGCTCAGAAGTAATTAGATAAAGCAATTCTGAATGAGATAAAAGGGATATTTGTGAAATTCTTAACAAGCTTCCTCCAGGGACTTACCCCATGGTGAGTCCCCTCCTTACTACAATAGCAAAGGCAGTGTGAAGGAGGAGACACGGCAGTGTACATAGGGCAGCCTGTCCACTCATACTCCCATTGGAATGAAGCAAAGCTGCAGCATCTACTGTTCTTTAAAAGCAAAAGTCTTTGATAGATCAGTCATAGATTTCTCTGCTGGACTGGGACAGGTCTTGCCACTGTCATTTGTCCAAGTAATGAAACTAGTTTTGGAGCTTTTTAAAGCCATGTCATGTTATTTGTGCATTGTGGCAAGAGAAAGCATGAGAACCCTTTCGATTTACCAGCATTTATGCATTATTACATTTTAAAATGGGGTCTGATCTTCATCTCAGTCACAATCACAATATTTCTACATTGATAACATGGAAATATTTAGTCTATTTTGACTACTTTATATACATCAGGGGTTCTCAACCTTATCCAGAAGAGAGGGCCAGTATCAGCGAAGGCCTTTGTCCTCACCAAGCTTGTTAGACACCGATTTCTACACTTAACTCAATCCGTAACAGCTTTGGTAAGTAACTTGATCATTGTTAAAATAAATGTGAAGTTGCACCACACAAGTTTGCCATCTGAAATTTCCAAAATGCTACTGGATCAATGTTCTGAGTGCAGCAGAATCAAAAGTTCAAGTTTTTTGACATTAATGCCCAACACTGTCTCAGGAGGAAAGAAAGCCCGACTAATCAACACTATGAGCCCACTGCAAAACTGAAGCGCAGTGAGGGTAGAATCGTAAATCGCTGTGCTTCCTACAGGCCTGGCAAAGACATCCATGTTTTCAAAAGAACAAATGACAGTCCAGACCTCAAATCATACCGAGATGTCAATACAAAATCTATAGAGACATGCATGCATGTTTGCTCGAGAATATCAATAAAGTGAAGTAGTTTATGAATCAAAAATGGTCTAAATCTATTACCAACCATTATACACTTCTGATCAATATATACAGGAGACATTTTATAGTGTTTTTTCTTATGAAATGAGGTTTCACCTCTAACTAAATCCAAGGGTTCTCCTACCTCTTCCTATCGTCAGTCAGTGAATGATAATGTCTATATTATATATATATATATATATATATATATATATATATATATATATATATATATATACACACACACACAAATACACAATTTTTTATATTTTATATATATATATATATATATATATTACACACACACACACACACACACAGTTATTTTCATGTGATTATTTAGGTGAATGTTTTTTCTAAATTCTTAATTTGGATGAAGCTCAGACTCTTTATTGTGACTAAATAACACAAAAACTCAGGTAATTCCAAAGGGTTCACATACTTTGTGTTGCCACTTAAGAGCGCTGACCTGTGGGAACAGTACAGCCATGATCTTCAGGATTGGATTCAGTGGGACTCCTCATTATATCTTTGTAATGCTCTTTTGTCAACCAAACACATCTCCTCAAGTTTCAAAGCACGAAAGCAAGAATCCACACATCTAGAGGGGCGGAAATACAGACAGACAAAAAATTCTTGTTTTGCTTGGGTACAGCCTGGTCACGTCCTAGTGGGCCAGAAATCTTTTGATTCTAAACCAAATAGAAATGCATCGTCATCAGAGAGCCTGAACAGTGATTCAGTAAGAGTGACTTCTGACCATGAGAATGTCTGCTGGGGTAAATGCAGTTGTCTTGTTTCCAATTTCATGAAGGCAGCTGTGCATATTCAGCAACAGAACAGCTATATTAAAGAGCTGTGCCACGATTACTGCACATGCTCACAACTGCTAAAAGTAAATCCGCTCAACTGCAAGTCAAAATCTTGAAGGTACTTCTCTTCTTCTATGATTATTGCCAAAGACAACTGCTTACATTGTTTGGATGCCTTGGCTAAAGCTTAAAATAGTGCTTTGAATATAAAAATCATAATTCCGGAAACTAAAACATATAAATACCATGCAAAAGGAAGACGGATCAGCAAGGATGGAATCAGATTATGTCTTGCAGTCAAGCAGATTCACTTTCTTGGGATGTAAATTCTGATTATGCGCAGTGATCGTGACGCAGCTCCATTAGGTGGTTCGAACGGAGGAGCACCTCATCTGTGAATCCTTTTTCTGTGAATCCTACATTACACTGTGAAACATTCATCATCCACAGCCAGCAGTGTACTGTACCACAGCAACAGAGATAAAATAAAGTACAAAATATGCATACAGCATTGTTCAGAAAACAAAAATGCAAAGGATAAAAAAAAAAATCTAATCTGCAGCTGTTTGGGGAAGGAGCAAAATAAACGTCAATCAGCATCCACACAAATCCAGAAATATATTCCACGTGTGTTACCCACTTCACATTCCTAAAGTCTTAATTACTTCATTCCCGGAGCACCTCCTGTGCTTATCGCTGAATAAGCTGTGCATATTTTCTATTCATCCTATAGTGGATTCATTCACAGCCAGCAAGAAGAACATTACAATGTGCTCTCATATGGCTTCTGTGCTCCAAGGTCTTGAGGCAAAGCAAACTCAATACAATGAGGTGTCACAAATTAACATTTTAATTCTCATCACACAGCTAACCCCAGCTGCCTTGATACAAAGACACAAGCAAACATAAAAGCATATTTGACAGGAAAGAGATTTTTTAAATTATTATTACAATTATTTCTTTTGCAGCGCACAATGTTTAATGTAATTGTGGTAGCAGGACAAAGCAGTCCTGAACTATTTTAATTAGTGAATATGCATTATGGTGAAAATGTTCCCTCAGAATCTGGCATGAGATGACACACTCTGGACATTCTTACAGTGTGAGATACTCATTGAAACTGTGCCTGTTAGGGAACAGGCTGATCTCCCAGTCTACGGTGTTGCTGCTTACAGCTTTCAAGATCTGCTTAGCCAAACAACTTCAGACTCAACACTACACTACACTACACTACACTACACTACACACACACACACACACACACACACACACACACACACACACACACACTCGCATTTACACAGACATAGCCATAGCCAAGTCAAAAAAAAAAAAAAATGCTCTCTAATATTTTGTTGGACTGCTTTTATCACAGCAAGCATTCATTGTGGCATTGTTTTGACGATCACGGGATTCTAACTGCAATGCAAAAAAGTAGAAACAAATCAAGAAATTTGGCTTTGAGTTGGCTAAGACACATGCATGCAACTTTTCAGTGGGCCATAAAACAATGCTTTAGTGAAACTGCTTTTTTTAATTTCTATTTAATGTTTTCATTCTCTTAATGGGGAATAAGCCCATCAAACCATTCCCTTGGTTGAAAAACATGCACCAATGACATTAGAGTGTAAAATAACTGTGGCTCACTCTCAGTTACTGACAAATTCTTCCGTGAAAAAGGTTACTGGTACACATTCATCATGGATCTGATTTTGTGAGGCGTCACTCCAAACCCAGATTGCCAATATCCAGTCTGGACAAGTTGGTTTGGAACTCAGCCCTGAGCCCAAGGATTCAATTCATTTCAGTTCAATTCAATTCAATTCAATTTTGTTTTGTGCTTTTCCCAACTGAAACTGACCCCAAGCACTTAACTCAGGAAAGAGCCGAAAACCCCATGCGCAACAGGGGCGGATCCATGAATTCCTGAAAAGGGGGGGTGCAGCAAGGAGGGGTCTGGGGACCCTCCCCCAGAAAAAATTTGAAAAATTAATGTCTGGAAAACACGTTTTCCTGGTATCTTGGGAGAAAAATCTGGCCTATCTGTTCAATGATTTTCCTCCCAAGGTTCCAAACATTAAGCTAAAAAAACTTTCAAAGCGCCGTTATAACGCAGTTTTACATTAAATGACAACTTGAACCTTTACCTAAGACTTTCACTTTACTGTCAAAGTTTGTGACCTTAACCCTTTCACTGCTGTTGGTGACTTGGTCAAAATTTCAAAGAGGAGAAAATCTTTCGAAATCGTCCAAACCCTACAGTGTTGGCATTCATTGGAAAGTGCTTGATGAGAGCTTTCCAGTGAATACCAATGTGCTATGGTTTGAGCAATTTTCAAAGGTTTTGATGTTTCAGAAATGTTGACAAAATCACCACTAGCAGTGAAAGAGTTTGACCATATTTCCCACGAAACATTGATATTATTAGTTTTTGAGTTTATATAACGCCAAATAGCCTCCAACAAAATAATTGTAGTGTATATCTAACATGCAAACCCAGTGGCTATATACCTCTGTGATTTTAGTAGATGTTAACAGATCACCAAATCTCTCCCCCCAAGTCCCTAAACCAGGTTTAGTAAAAGAAACCACACTCAACAGCTTGTAAAAAGTTATTACAATGCTGTGATTGCCTTTTTTCAAATTGGTTCTAAAACATGAGGCTTTAATGATTCCAAAACACTCCCAAGTGTTGTGAGAGCAGGAAGTGTTGTCATACACATAATCCGAGTCACCATTAAATTGAATTTCTGCACATGTGAGTGAATTTACTAATCTGGAGGCAGTGGTTGGGTCAGTAATGTCCAAAAACAAACTCTTATTTATATTAAAGATCCTATTTATCCTAAAGATGTCCTGATATAAATTTAATACAATGATGCTGTCCTATATTAAAACATAACATTGCCAACATATAAACTATTTTTTTACGGAAATATTATTATTATTATTATTATTATTAATAATATTATTATTATTATATTATATTTACATGAATGAACGTGAAAAAGAAATCTGACTTTAGGGCCATTTAGAATTTTTCAATAAGACCATTGAACTATTTGGATTGACTCATACATAACCTTTTTAAAATAATGTTACATCTTACAGACTCTAAAGGGCATAGAATAGCTCACTAGCTTCAGAACCGCAGTACTCGCTGGTTTCAAGTTTAATGACGGGTGATTCTGAACGTCAAGACGGGGTTTTGGAATGGAAAATTTGGAAAGTCTTCCGGTATTCCAGGACAAATTTTATTTGGCACCGTAAAACAACGAATCAATATACATCAAATAGTAGGCTCTGAACAACTGGTCCATCAGTGGGGTCCTTTTGTAAGCTCAAGCAAATTTTAACCGAATGCATACTTGCGATAGCCTATTAATTTAACGTCAGTCTTACCGCTTCCATGTCCCCCTGCAAATGAAAACTGCTTGCTGCGAGGATCATCATGGCCAAACAGCAGGTCATTTTTTTGCATTTGAAAGGCTGAGCCTCAAATGTCGGTTTACTTTATTCTCTAAGCTTTTCCGCCTTTCCATTGCTTTCTGACATTTTCGTCTGAAGTAGTCATTGAAACGCGTTTTTAGACTGTTACCGCAACATGGGACAAGCAAGGCCATTGGTCGAACAAATTTCCCAGCAAGCCTGCCTTCTTAAACTTTAGGACGAAAACAACAAACTTAAATAAATTGTACATAGCTTAAGTCCATGTATTGTTTTTCATTTGCAAGAAAAGAGTTTCTCGGTCATTCCTATCGCATAAAGCAGATATATACAATTGGATCCAAATAAATTTGTCATGATGCAAGACAACCGGAATAGTGGAGTTGAACCATAAAAAGTGGTGTATAAACCGTGAGGACTGTACCTACCATCTATGGTTATAGACTAGGCTAGTATCGGATATGATGATGGATGCAACTGTACGCATACACATATCACATTTGGTCTTATTCAAAGACTGGTATGCGCTAAATATTTTCACTTCTCTGTGAAAAATAGGTCCGCCACTGTGCAAGCCAGAGGCACGAAACCTTGGACAAATCTCGGCTCTAAACTGTCTGAGGGGAGGGGAGACGGCAGGCAGATCCAGCCACTGTATTTCATGGCATAAACACAAGCAAACTTAACCCTCCTATTATGTTCAAATTAATAAACTATTTTTGGTTGAGGTCAGTTTGATCCCTGCAAAGTAAAATTACATAAGATGTTTGTCACCAAAAGTGTTACTCAATCTCCTCTCAGTTCATTTATGCTCTTCTGTTGACCATTTTAATAACCAATTAAATAAAACACGACTTCCCCATCCTCCCCTTATATATCAAGCATCAGTTTCACATGATTATAGCAAAATGAATGAGACCAAATGTGAAATGAATGAGAAATTAATTTGAACATGCCCCCAGTCTTAGACAGTATTGCAAAAAGAAGATATAAATGATGGTTTTATGTAGTAATTAATCCCGGGGTCAAAATGACCCAAACAACAGCGATGCTTACAACGTGTTTAGAACATAAAATATTTTTTTGAGTTGAATTCACGTTTTACCTGTAAAGTTAGGAAAAAAATCTAGCTGAAAAAAAGTATGTTAACCATATTTTTAGACACATTGAACAGTGAGTCGGGTCAAATTGACCCAGAACATAATGAGAGGGTTAACATAGCTTACCAAGCTAAAAATTACAAAATCAAGTAGAGTTGCAGGCAGGGGCAACCGAGATGGAACTGTTTTCTTGGCAATGGATAATGATAGACCAGTGGCTGGTTTGGAAGTGGCTCCTTCACTGAAAGCTTCCAAGCAGGTTTTTCAGGTGGAAATAGATCTATTACATAAGAAACTCTGATTAAGCCTTATGCTCTGTAGCAGAGAAGAAGCTCATTAACTGTATAGAAGAAAAGAACAGAGCTGATGGTACATCT
Organism: Gymnothorax javanicus; assembly: GCA_029692085.1. NCBI lineage: Eukaryota > Metazoa > Chordata > Actinopteri > Anguilliformes > Muraenidae > Gymnothorax > Gymnothorax javanicus. Next base: position 39,689,551 of record CM056207.1, read on the forward strand.
GAGGAGCTGGGCTTTGCAAACTGGCAAAAGGCAATATTTAATGGCCTGAAGAAGTCGCGCTTTCATTAAAAGCTGTAAATTAAACTGTAGCATTGACTAAAACACAAGGCCGCGTTTGGACCCTTCTACATAGGCCGATAAGTTAAAAGAATCAGCTCATCTGGCAATGTTTTCTAACGCAGATCGATTTGGCTGGCAATTAAATGCGTTATAAAATATACAGCATATTCTCCATCGAGTGGCAGACATTATCAATGACAGACACTCAGAAAGTTTGGGAATATTTTACTTTTGAGTGGTAATCACTAGAGACACAACATTGGGATCGGAACATTTTTGTAAAACCCATTGTGGAATTCACCAGGACTGCTTTGTTTATGAGCAAAGTGATTGTATGGTAACATAATTAGGAGCTTCAGCTCATTTAAAACTTTTCTTTGTAAAAACTTGTACGACTGGTGGCTCGTCAGGTGGGTAGCCAAGGAAACTGCCCAAAAGCACACCAGCTTCAAGGGGCCTTGGTGCACCCCATGTGTAAGTTAATACACTGACTTTAAGTCCTCCCCAGGAGAAGTTCATGTACAGCCCTGGGCCCTTCTACTCTGTAGATGCAGAGCTCAACTTCTCAATGACAGATCCTCTCATGGTATACATCAAAAAACTATTCATTATATACCGTACCAAACACAATCACAGTAAATTAAAATACCACCCTTAATTGTATAATCTGGCATCCAATTAATATTAGCATCAGTTTTAACGAGGGGCTTAATGATAAACCACATGCAATTGCAAATAAATTTTTATGACAAATAAATCAAATTAACGAATGCATGTCAGCTAATAGGCTGATTTATGCAAAATGACCCACATCTTCAAAACTTGACAAAACTACCACTGTGCTCACATTTGGAGAAGAGTGTATTCTTTTCTGTCTGGTAGAAATGTGCAAATGCCAATACGCAAACATAAAAATGGAGAAGAGAGATATCGGAGTTTAGATAAGACAGCCTCCAAACATGTAAATTTGCCCCCATTCACCCACCATCACCAGCAAGTGTAATATGCAGGTGGGCAGGGGGGTTGTTTGTCATTTATAATACAACTCATTTTCTTTTCATACAAAGAACAGTCTTATACAAACCCCAATTTCAATGAAGTTGGGAGGTTGTGTAAAATGTGAAGTAAAAACAGAATGCAATGATTTGCAAATCTCATAAACCCAAATTTTATTCACAATAGAACATAGACAACATATCTGATGTTGAAAGTGAGAAATTTTATTATCTCATGAAAAAGATTAGCTCATTTTGAATTTGATGGCAGCAACAGATCTCAGAAAAGTTGGGACAGGGGCAACAAAAGGCTGGAAAAGTAAAAGGTACTAACAAAAAACATCTGGAGGAGCATTTTACAACTAATTAGGTTAATTGGCAACAGGTCAGTAACATGACTGGGCATACAAAGAGCATTTTAGAGAGGCAGAGTCTCTCAGGAGTAAAGATGGGCAGAGGCTCACCAATCTGCGAAAAACTGCATCTAAAAATTGTGAAACAATTTCAGAAAAATGTTCCTCAATGTAAAATTGCGAAGATTTTGAATATCCCACCATCTACAGTACATAATATCATCAAAGATTCAGAGAATCTGGAATAATCTCTGTGCGCAAGGGTCAAGGCTGAAGGTCAATAATGGATGCTCATGATCTTCGGGTCCTCAGGTGGCACTGCATTAAAAACAGGCATGATTCTGCACTGGAATTCACGGCAAGGGCTCAGAAACACTTCCCGAAATCCTTGTCTGTGAACAAAGATTGCCGTACAATCCACAAATCGAGGGCTGACTGCAATAAACAGTTATGTCCAATATATAACATCTGGACATAACTGTTTATTGCAGTCAGCCCTTGAAATGCAAGTTAAAGCTGTATCATGCAAAGAAGAAGCCATATGTGAACACGATCCAGAAATGCCGCCATCCTCTCTGGGCCAAAGCTCATTTAAAATGGACTGAGCCAAAATGAAAAACTGTTCTGTGGTCAGATGAATCAAAATTTGCCATTGTTTTTGGAAACCACGGACGCCATGTCGTGCAGACTAAAGAGGAGAGGGACCATCCAAGCTTGCTATCGGCGGTCAGTTCAAAAGCTTGCATCTCTGATGGTATGGGGTTGCATTAGTGCCTTTGGCACGGCAGCTTATACATCCGCATAGGCATTATCAATGCTGAAATGTATACAGAGGTTTTACAACAACGTCTCTTTCAGGGAAGGCCTTGCATATTTCAGCAAGACAATGCTAACCCACATACTGCATCCATCACAACAGCATGGCTTTGCTGTAGAAGAGTCTGGGTGCCAAAATGATCTGCCTGTGGTCCAAACCTTTCACTAATAGAAAACATTTGGCGCATCGTGAAATAAAAAATCAGGCTTAGAAGACCCAGGACTGTTGAGCAGCTAGAATGCTACATCAGACAAGAGTGGGACAACATCCCTCTTCCAAAACTCCAGCAATTGTTCTCCTCACTTCCCAGATGTTTACAGACTGTTGTTAAAAGAAGAGGGGATGCTACACAATGGTAAACATGGCCCTGTCCCAACTTTTTGGGATTTGCAGCTGCCATCAAATTCAAAATGAGCAAATATTTTTCATTAAATGGTAAAATGTCTCACTTTCAACATCTGATCTGTTATCTATGTGCTATTGTGAATAAAATGTGGGTTTATGAGATTTGCAAATGATTGCATTCTGTTTTTATTCACGTTTTACACAACCTCCCAACTTCATTGGAATTGGGGTTTGTATTTCCGCCTTTCATAATGCTATTTCATTTTTATTCAGCTGTTTCTGAGAGAGATTGTTGGAAGCCTAAATACTGTAGGTCTACTGCACTACTTAGCATTTCAACTAGTAATCAAATTAGATTCAAAGCATCATTATTTATTATGAATTCTACAGCTGCAGACTGTGAGGTGAAGGCTATGTTCGAGTGCATGCAATCAGATACAGTATATACAGCTCTCGACATCTGAAACGATGCAGTGTGACAATTCTTGATGTGACAGCTTTTTAGGCCTTGAATACGTTATGCATGTCAAACACGATTAACCAGCCTTGCTTTCATGCTTACTGAAGCAAATTGCTCAGGATAAAGGAAAAGACTTGTCATTTGTGTGCTCCGTATATCAAATCCGTGACCGAAAAAGAAAATAGGACCAGGCATATATCAAACATTCAATCAACACTGTATGCCAGAATATCACTTGGATAAATGGATCCCGTCAAGTGGGAAGTTGGCCTCATCCTTCAGAATATTCACAATCTGCGGTCAAATGAACAAATTAAACAAGCGGATACAAAGAGGATACAATACAGTGTCACTTTGTAGTAACGTTGTACACTATCAAGCGTTGAAGATACTAAAAAATACACAACTGCTTTAGCATTTCAAGTATTTAGATGCAAAACAGTTTCTCATCAATACACCCACCATGAGATTTAATCACAGCTTTTTAAGTTTTAGGCATTAGGGCTAAGTATTTTATCAACATCGTTCTCAAAGGATTTCCAAATTAAATGTGATATTTTCCCTAAGGAGTGCCTTAGAAGAAGATGGGCATTTTTCACAAATTTCATAATCAAGATGATTATAACAGCTCTATGTGTTTTAAAAATCAGCTGATTAACCTGGCCATTCCATATTCTGCCATTTCCTTTCTAGGATGTTTCAGCAGTCTTAGGATGTATGTTTTTTTTTTTGGTAACTGTCATACTATAATTCAAGGTGATTTCAAACTTTTGAGCAGTAATGAATGTAAATTTTAAAACTCATAGGCGTTGACTGCGGACTAACATTTTGTAATGACATCTAGTATTAAGCATAATTAAAGATCACTTAAAAAAATAAAAACACGCAACCCAAATAATAGCAATGATCACGCATTCTCAGATTGTCTGCAATATCTCTCAGTGTGTATGTGTGAAAACACTAATGAGTCATTGTGTGTACAGTACTGTCATTTCTACCCTTCACAGTCTCTACAGTTACAATATGATACAGCCAGTGAAAACAAGCTCTATTTTAATGATCTTACTCATACAAGCAGAAAATAATGTGCAATGTAGCCGACCATAAACACGTGTTTAGAAATAGCTCCAGTCATATTTTGTCAGATCTTATTTTGTTTCATTTCAGAGCCATTTTACCCAGACCAATGAGCGGAAGATAAAGGAATCAATGATCAAATGAACAGCTTTTAAAGCAGGATTTATGCCTCTGAAGACAAAGTTATGCCTCTGAGTGAATCTTAAAGGGAAATTCAATATCCAATTGCACGACAGTTATGCAGCGTAATTGGACAGAAGCAGAGTGATTCGATGCCAGTGCACTCGCATGCACGCAAGGGTTGATATCATTTTAAAAACAGAATACAGTGTCTATTTCCAGATAAGGGAATAAGCCTGTTTTATCTCATCACCAGAGATTCAACCCCAAATAAGAACTCACTGTGCCCATCAATGACAGAGATATTGGGAAGACCAAGTCAAAGGGCAGCTATTTGAGACGGTAGAATATTTAGGGAGTGCTGATAATGTGATAATGACTTTCGATGGTTTGGGAGTGCAGTTAACATAATTTCCTGTGAATTGGGTTATAAATGCTGTCTGTGAGTGTAAGATCTCATGGCCCATTTAATCTTAGCCCTGAGGCAACTCGTCTTGAAAAGAGAAGTGGAAAACTGGAAGCAGCCCGTCCATGACACACACACACACAAATCAATGAAGCAAGATAAACCAGCTCTTCTCCTGAAAAAAGTGCTCCTGAAGACAGTGACAAGATCTTAAATGAATGCTCCAGGTTATATATGACATATGAACAAACAAGTGCAATGTCAAAAATAAATAAATAAAATAGTCAACTGCAGCATTTAACAGTCTAGAATAAAAGCAGAGATGTAAACAAATATGGATTACTCTCCCATGAAATACACTGCCCGGCCAAAAAAAAAAGTACCAATTTGGATTTAAATATGCAAATACTTGCGAGCCGGTGATTGAATCATTATTGCAGTGATTAATCTTTCAGCTGGCAAAAAATATTTTATCCCTGACTGATGCAGAGTGTAGTTTCTCTTTACTTAAAATGTTGGAAGATGTTTATGGTCGTGGAGAAGATGTTACAATTTTTCAAGAGGGGCAAATTACTGGCCAGCATCAACTCATCACTGGCCATTGCAACTCACTGGCTGGCATGAAAACAGCCAGCCTTCGCTGTATTCCTTATGGCAAACGTTACTAGACCGGCTAGCTGGCGAACTTACTTTAAGTTATAGTCAGGATGTCGCCTACTCAAGCCAGATAGTGTTAGTTATTAGCTAGCTAACTTAGCCAACTTGGCATCTTACTTATTAGCCAATATCTGCTCTAAAACTTCTTGAAAGGAGAAACTTTGTGTAGCTAGTCAGTTCTTCTACACGACAGTAATCAATACCGACTGCTAATTGCAAAGAGTGACGACCAGACAGCTCCCCGAATATTAACGAGCAAACACTGAACCTAAAATTACACACATATAAATCTACTTAACCCGCTAGCTAAGCTAACCAACTAGCTAGCAAACATCATAAGTAATGTAATAGCGGTCTCGCTAGCTAACATCAGCTGATGCATTATAGCTAATGCTGTGGTATAAGCACAAACTGTATAAAACAATCTCTGGGTGTAAGTCCAGATTTCCTACATTGCGCATGCACATACGGAGGCTCATAAGAATAGCAAATTGGAGAAAGATTACCACTAGCATAAAAATAGCCAGTTTTTTTTTTTTAATCTATGCATAAACATTAAGTCCCTTAGCCCTTGCGCAATTTACAGACAGGTAGAGAGCTGTGAATGTTATGGACAAATCAAGTATTTATAAAAGTTTATTTAAGGCATTTCTATCAAAAAAAAATCACTATTTTCAAATTATTTGAAAAAACATGGTAGACTTTGTCAACGGATGCTCCACAACAAATATTAAGTTATTCTGGAGGGTTTCAGAGAAGAAGATTCTGAAATTGCTAACGATGATCACGGACACAGGACACCACATTTAATCCAATCGGCCCAGCTGTTCTTTGGGGCCACTGGATCAAAAACAAAGATTTATTTTATGATGGTTGTTATAGTAACCACTGGCTGAGGTCACTGCTGCAGAATGTGACATTGAAAACAAGTATACAAGATAGACCTACCAATCCCTTCTCTCTGCTATTCTATTTTTCATTACCCACAGCAGGTTACTGCAGAGGGGAGACTCCCAATACAAGAGGCACATATCACCATGATATTTAACCAATTACCAACAACATACAGGCTACAGCAGAAAATAGACATCCGGTCAACAGGCCAATTGTTTTGAATGGGATTTTCTTCACCAGGAAAATAATTCTTGTGTCGTCCACCACAGTCATTATACATGGACTTCTGGGCCTTTTTGTGTTCCTGAGCTCTCCAGTTTTCTTGAGAAGAATTTACAAAATTTATCTGATGGTTTGCCTCTGCTGTCAGCTTGGCCTCACCCAATGTTTAACAGTTTTTTTTTTTTTTTTTTTTTTTTTTTCTGCCATGGGTTTCTTTAGATTTTTTTCTGCCAGAAGATGGCTTGCTTCACTAGCAGAGACAGCTCTTTGGATTTTTGACAGTTAACAGCAGCAGATTCTGAATGCAACTACTGCAAATGAAATGAACTGAAGGCCTTCCAGCTGCTTACTTGTTAAACAATGCAGGAAGAACAGAGACCGGCCAGTAGAACAGCTAAAGTAGCTGACTGTCCAATTACTTTTGGACCCTTAAAAAGAGAGGGGGGATCACATGTAGAAGGTGCAGTAATTCTAGCAATGCTCACTCAGCTTGGATGCAAGTAACCACTAACTCAAACTGAAGCCTAAAGTCTTCCCTTGGAGCTCAAATTCATTAAAGCTCAACTCCAATATGCTGAGGTAGCCAGCCAAAAAAATAATGCTGACAATGTCCAAATATTTATAAACCTGGCTTTGTCAGGCTGATCTAATGAGCACGATAGCCCCACTACAGCTATACGCCGAAAACCCCTGACTCGTCGCAGATTTCATATTTGCTTATTGAATTATGGTAATTATATGTTCAATAAGGGTGAACACTACAACCTTCAGTTCTCGCTGTAGAAACTATTTATAAAATGTCAAGTTAATTTAATGACTGTCACTGCGACCCGGGTCAGTGAGAATAACGATGAGTGACAGATGGCCGTCCGCATGTTTGGCTGGTGATGGCAGTCAGTTTGAATACAATGGAGGGGGCATTGGGTCAGACAGAGCACATTCACCGAGGCTCATTTCAACTGCATCTCGTCTCAGAACACGTGACAGGACTGGAAAAGAGCAGCTGCACCTTCACATTCTGTAAACCTTTTTAAATCTACCTGTGATTCCGCTAAAACGTTCAGAAATGTTTTTAAAAAAAAAAAAAAAAAAAAAAACCTGCAGAGGATTCAAACTCATCCAGTACCGTATGTTGTCAGTGACGGCATACAATTGCATGCTGCATTTACAGAAGGATTCTCTCTCCTGGAAAATACAGATGACATCAGTCTCCAATGTGTCCTACATGTTGAATCAGTGGAAATTTCTGATTCAGCTCTGGATTTGCTTCTTGAAATAAGGTGAGGCACAAATAATTCTTAAGGCTAGAGAACGGCCTTTAACCTAAGCTACAGTCAACAATAATCAACATAGAAGTAATCAAGAGGTCCAAGATGAGAAATATCAGAGAACATACCAAGTTATCAATGAAGGTTTTATAATTTTACATAAATGTACTGACGGGGGATCCAATATATGCAATGTAAAACTGTCCCCATCTTCCTCAACAGGAAATGACTTTGTCACATCGCTTTTCTGTTTTCAGGCCATATGGAAAGAACATACCTTATCTGCTGTGACATGGATCCAACAGCATCACATCAGCCATGCTGAATAAACAGAAACCCCAGCATAGAACTAAATGTGGATGACATGAGCTCAGGCAAATCCAGGCCTTTCACATGTGCGGAGTTTGTGCCATCAGCATTCATGGGTTTAGCGCAGAGCTGGGGAGAACCTTGACATCACATGACCAGACTGAAACCACAGCAAGAGTTTCCCAGAAACTGATACCTGGCCAATAGCCTTCAGCTAACTGGGGCCCAGATCACAATCAAAAGAAAATATTCAAAAAAGGCTCACAAATTGAAGGATAAAGGCAGGAGGAAGTCTTGTTAAAAAGCCTAAAAGCTCCACTCCTCACTGTGTTCCAGAGAGGGGCTGGCTGTGCAGCCTCTGTACAGCTCTTCATTAAGTAATGAGCCACAGCTGAGGTGATTTTAAGACACCACAGCTTTACCATCTCCAGTCTGTGGGCTCGGTGCTGCCCTCTAGTGGGTAGCATTCCACATTACTCCTTTTCTGCTACCACATAATGTTTAAAATCGTAAATCTGAGATTTGTTCACTCATCAGCCTGAGACACCATAATTCCAGGGTCGCTGAATAGATTACGACAATGCCCCTGTTTTAAATTGCTGTTTGTGCCAGGTTATCGATGAAGCCAATTAGATCCTTGTGAATTATTCCACAGTGACTGCGTATCAAGCTAAACAGAGTCAGTACACTATAAAAATAATTTATTACACAACTTATAAATGTATGTAATGTCATAAATAATAAATAATAAAGATTTGTGACATTGTACTAATAAGATACAGTGTGTGTTTTAACAATCACTATTGCCCAAAATTCCTCTAACCGCATAGGCTACATTACACTGCTTCAGTGTACACTGCAGAATCTATCAGCCATAACTGAATTCATCTCCCAGGCAAATATGAAAAGTAAGATTATGACAACTGTGACAGCGTGCACAGGTAGCCCTGCCCAGGGTAAATCAAACAAGACAGCAATGTGACATCTGAAATCAAACCATGGACACACTGATATTGCATGATGAGTCAGTTTGGATGAGGCAAACAACTTTCTACAAGAAACCTTATTTCTTTCTCTCTTTTTTTTGGGTGCTCAATGTAACTGTAATTCAGTTGAATCCTTAAGAGTAATATTATCAGTATATTGATACCCGTTTCCTTCGGCATCTCGCTCAATGTTAAGGAACAAGGCAGAAATAACAGACATGTATTCAGCTTCTGAAAAAGTAGCTCACAGATGACCTTTGAAAATCACATGTGAATATATTTCACACAAAGGAAAGCTGTTTCAATGAAAAAAAAAACAGTGGATGCAGTTGAAAATATGTATAATCGGACGATTAATCAGTCAACATAAGAGATTCACTTTTCACCTGCAAATACCTGGTCATGGCAAGGCCGTCTATCCTAAAGCTTTACAAACACTGAGTTATGTCATAAGGCGACCGCGCTAACGTCAGTTAAAGTTTAAATGTGATACAGGCCAAAACAAGACTCTCACATGCAGAACCCATCAGACCAAATTCCTCTGTGGGTAAAAAATAATCAAACAGCTCCCAGCGACATCATGCTTCCATGGTCATGATGGCGTTAAGACAGATATATACACAACAGAGAAAAAAGTCGCACCCCTTTAAGCAAACACCACGCAGCCATGATGGGGAGGTTATGGCTGACTGAACCACGCAAAAAGCCCCTGGGCTTTAGGTCAGGGGAGATTTCTGCATTATTACCACACCTCCACCGACCAATTAACATGTTAATGACTCTGCAGAAAATCTGCGCTGTTCCTTCTGGAATACATGCAGGGTGTGAAATCAATGCTTGAGTCACGCAGACAGGTGTTTATTGAGCAATAGCTCGAGTAAATGCGCACTCAGCATATATTCCACTGTACGGAGACACATAACACGACTTCAAGAGAAAAGGAGCCGGATGCAAATGCAGGGGCTATTCTTATCTCAAGGGACGAGCCACGGCATGTAACTCTTTTCTAACGTCAACTGGGCTGGATAAAATTGACTGTGGTCCTATATCAATCACCAACCATCTCATCTTCCCACCTGTCTGGGGAAAGAGGGGTAATAGGACTGTCCACTCTCTTGTACATGCTTACCGAATTCAATTTGACTTGCGCACGCAATTCATGTAAGACCCACCTGGGATTCCTGTTCAGTGAGAGCATACTCAAACCACACCCTCTTCAGTGAGAGCATACTCAGACCACACCCTCTTCAGTGAGAGCATACTCAGACCACACCCTCTTCAGTGAGAGCATACTTAGACCACACCCTCTTCAGTGAGAGCATACTCAGACCACGCCCTGTTCAGTGGGTGTGTACTCAGACCACACCCTTTTCAGTGAGTGCGTACTCAAACCAGACCCTGTTCAGTAAGTACGTACTCAGACCACACCCTGTTCAGTGAGTGCGAACTCAGACCACACCCTCTTCAGTGAATGCACACTCAGACCACACCTTGTTCAGCCAGTGCATACTCAAACCACACCCTGTTCAGTGAGTGCGTACTCAAACCACGCCCTGTTCAGTGAGTGTGTACTCAAACCACACCCTGTTCAGTGAGTGCGTACTCAAACCACGCCCCGTTCAGTGAGTGTGTACTCAAACCTCACCCTGTTCAGTGAGTGTGTACTCAAACCACACCCATCTTCAAAGTCAGCCCTCCTTTCTTTCAACTCTACTCTCCTGTTATATTGCATGACCGCATCTTTAAATTTTGCGATGCCACTGTGTTCACAAGAACAGTCCAAAAACAGACACTCCCACATACATATAAACACACACAGCTCGGCAAAAATACTATAAACAGCTTTCAGAGTAGTTTTACAGTAGTTTCGTTGTAGTGTGTCCAGACGGCACACACACACGCGCACACACACACACACACATAGATCAGCTGAAAACCATTCTAACATCATTATTTCAGCCAGTAATGAATTCTGTGAGAAGCACCATTATCCAGTCTCTAGTGTACAAAAGCCACCCAGTCGAGCTCCCCTGCCACACACAGCCACAGAGTGATTGACAGGGTGTGATCAATCCTGGGTGCAGGTGAGCGAGTCTCAGGAAATGAAGCAGGTGAGGGGTAATGAGAAGCAGGTGGCACGTCCCCGGAGCTCCGAGAGAGTCATTAAAGAGGGATGAACACACAGCGTCTGCTGCACAAGCCCGCTCCAGAGCCCAGGGCAGAGCCCCCACCGCACTTACAAAATCAATCAGCTCGGGTCCGGAATGTTCCGCAGCGGTGCGTACAGTATAGGGTTACAGATGAATGAAACCTTTGAAAATGCATTTGGAAACAGGGGAATTTGTGTTTATATTTCTCTGTGATTGTCAGATCAGAATTATGGATCTCCTCAATGTAGGATCAAATAAAATCAGAATAAAGTATACAGTGTATCACACATAGCAGCAGATAAATGTGTGCAGGACTAGGAAAAGGGGTTACTTGGGATTTTTTTCCATTCTGAGATTAACGGGGTATCTCAGTGATATCCCAGCGATAGTCATATCCTAGCACTACTGTACTGTCAATTTACAACACTTTGCTGTGCACAAATTCACCCAATTTTTTTCTCAAAATGAAAAACTTGGATCATTCTTTGACTTTGTTGGCAAATCTCAATTTTCATAAAATGACCCAAGTGACCCCTTTTCCTAGTCCTGCACACAAATACTCTCAGTTAGAGCAAAATACAGTACGTGACACAATTTAAGAAACATTATCCAATAATGAATCCCCGAATACCATTTTCAAATTCGCAAAAAAAAGCAGGAAACAACATCTCAGCTTCATGACGCTGACAGGTGTATCAAACTTTGGCCTTTTCGCACAAGTGACAATGCCATCGCAGAGATATGAAAAGAAAGAACAAACCTTTTCAATAGCAGTGGTCCATCGACTCGAAGCAGTTTTCTTGACAATGTCAGTTTTCTCCCTGAAAATGCCAGAAAAGGATAGAAAATGTTCCCTCAATATACTTTCCCATGATCCTTTGCACATACAATAATGAACCTTTATATTTTATGCACTGTGCCAAGGTTGAATATTAACATATCGAAACATAATCACTGGCACTGGAACACTGCATTATTGGTGCTGGAGCTTATATGCACAAACAATCACAAGTTCGGCAGGTCCTGAGAATAAACCTGGACTCTTACACTAACTCCAGTGAAGAGATTAAAATACTACAACCTTATGTTTAAAGAGCAGGATCTTTTTATAATCTTTTGCCTCTGTGTGTAAACGTAGAAAGCGTGTGTCTGTTTGCACTTAATGCACACAATTGCACATGAACTTGCGTTTGAGTTAGCAGACATGAATGTGCATGTGTGTGTCGGTCAGCAGGCTTATTTGCTGTTGTGTATTGTTGCGTGTGTTTCATCTCTTCTGAAATGAGCAGTAAGATCCAGGGTGTACTGTTGTATATGGTGACTGCAGACTTTAAAACGGTGGTAAAGTTTCAGTTGTCAGGTTGACAAATATTATATTCAGCCCTCAGTCAATTCGGTGCATCCCCGACAAAGGAGTCATCAACACAGTGAGTTCCCTACAGGGACAGAGGCAATCTACCAGGCCACGGTTGTGTGTCAGTTCAAATGACTGTAGAGATGTGGGATAAATCTGCAACACATAATATGCAATAACCCCTCAGAGGGCTATTTGTTCATGGCTAGCACTCACCATACAGATCACCTAACAGGCCATCACAGGAGGATTATGCTTTATACACTGGAACTAAATCCACACTGATGGGCCCCAGGGGGGGAGTCGTGGTGCCCTTAAATTTACAAGGGTGCGGGTGCATGACCGCAAGCCTCCAGTCACAATGAAAGCAGATTTAGTTTCTCTTTGAAATGGAGTCTAATGGATCCTGAAACATGGATGCTATTAGAATAATAATATCAGCCGTAAATTCCCATAGGACTTCAGAGAAGAGAAAGGATTTGTACGCAAGTGCTCTATTTCAAGAAGAATGCCCTATCAAGCCACCACACAAGACTGCGACGTCAGGACTTTTCTCGCATGAAAGCCAGAGTGTATCTCGGTCACACTAAACCTGGAGCTCTAATGCAACTAGGTTCTGAATCATTAATGATTCATGGTACGACAGGCATTTTTCTCACAACATAAAAAACTTTTTGTTTCAAAAAATAAAAGAACAGCTCTTCACTTATTTTCAAGGCAAAGGCAACCAAAAAGCAACAAAGTTAATACCTCTGATACTCAACAACCAAGGGCAATTATAATGTAATTATGTAGTTAAAAGAATCCTTTGCGTCACTGTTCTCTATTTTTTTTCTGTTTGACTTCCCGTAATTAACAAAGCAGAACTTCCTTGGTTCCTTTACAGCAGCATTAATTAGGATCATCGTGACTCACTCAGTGTATAAAGAGACTACTAAAACTAAACCATCTGAGCTTTCATGATCTCAAAATATTAACTACATTAATTACAAATGCAGATTTCATAAAGGTTTTTAAAATTGCAACTGTCATCTCTGGCAATTTTTCACAAACTGGGACACAGAACAAGCAGTGAAGAGATCATTTTTGTTTGTTGACAGATTCTTGAATAATTTATGAGTTTCAAGTGAGTGTAAAATGAGCAGAATGTACAGGCAGGGGGTGAAAACGGCTGAACGAACCTTGACTACAAGCAATGAAAGACTGCAGAGAGAGCAATCTGGAGAGGGACGTGCAGGAGTTTCATTCATCTTTACATGTCGGTGCTTGAAGAACACAACTAACACAAGTCTGAACAAATAAAACTAGATAACTTGGTCGCCACAGGGACCGAGTCGTGTATCTCCCCAATCCCCAAATTTCGAACAAAATGGCCACCGGTAGCCATATTGGACGTCCGAAATTGACGAAAATCAGTCTAGAGCATTGTCATATATATATATATATTCGCCTATGTAAAATTTGAAAACATTCCTGTAATAATTGTGGCTTCCAGAGCCCGGAACGTAAAAAATTTTGGACTAAATGGTCGCTGGCAGCCATATTGGACGTCCGAAATTGACGAAAATCGATCTTGAGCATTGTCATATATATATCTTTGCCTGTGTAAAATTTGAAAACATTCCTGTAATAATTGTGGCTTCCAGAGCCCGGAACATAAAATCTCTGCGGCGGCGGCCCCGGATCTAAACCGACTATCGTCGTCGGGGAGATACAATAACAGCTATGTTATGGAAGTGAGATCATTTCGAAATATTGTGCAATAAATCAAAGATTACTGTGTGTGTGACCATAGACAGAAGAGGCAAATAAGATACATTCCTCTCGGTGGCACAACATCGAAGCATTAAGACAACTAGCGGCTCTTTAAAAGGCAAGAGAAAAGCCTAAATCTTGGTCCTTTAACTGGAGAAACACGCATCGCAACATTTACATGTCATGCTTCATGCATAAGCGACATCACAAGAGAAGCTGCTGCTCTGATCAACAGAACAGCTGCTGTATGAAGTGTTGGACAAGCTAGCTTAGGCCAAGTGTTAAAATGCTGCATTTCAAGTGGAGGCAGTGTTTTACTGTAGACTGTGGGGTAAGTCACTATTCTGACAGTGTTTAATAGCAGACTATGGGGTGAGTCATTATACTGACACACATTGTTCAATAGCAGGCTGTGGGATAAGTCATTATACTGACACACAGTGTTTAATAGCAGACTGTGGGGTCAGTCATTGTATTGACACCCAGTGTTCAAGAGCAAACTGTAGAACAAGTCATTATACTGACACCACAGTATTTAGTGATGAAAATTAGATGGGTTGCAGTTCTTGGAGCTTGTTCAGGCAGACATCCTGAGACATGCCCACATTCCCATAAACATTCGCATGCATATCGCACACTGCTCCACGCCTCTGGTAGGTGGGATACTGTATATAAGCTGGCTTCCTGCACTGCCTTTGCAGCATTGCACTTGCCTGCTGCTGGTTAACATCACACCTCCACCCAAGGATCCACCGCTGGGCTCTGAATCTCCATCTCCTCAAGCTCAGTTGGCCACAGGGTGTGTCAAAGTGAGGGCCAAGGCCCCGATCTATTGTTTTATCAGTTTGTTTCTGCTCCTGTTAACAGTTTACGTACGAGTTGGCTGTCAGAAATGTATTTCTGCTGCACAGATATCTGCAGCCCTACCCGTGACATTTCCTGTTTAAAAGAAAACAGGACATTTTGAAAGAAGAAAAGAAAACAGGTAAAGAAGAGCTCCAGGGTCGAGGTGAGATCGCAGACAGGAAACAGACAGAGTTTCTGCTTCCCTGAGGCAATTAGAGTTCTTCATTAACCCTGTTTCACTTTGCCAGTACATTGAGCTACAGTCTGATTCAAGATGGTCACACAGAGCTCTTACATATACTCAGCACAGTAAATTCTGTTTCACAGAGGACGATTACAATGGTCAGTGTGTCCCAACAGATTAAGTGGCAAGAGAAGAAATGACGTGTCGAACCACAGAGGCTTGTGTGACTTCCTCCAGCCTCAAATGAAGATAGAATACTCCACCTTCCACCTCCCTGGACAAATTAACCCCTTTGCGCAGATATAGACACCGGCGTCCGTAAATTTCAAAAAGTTAATTCCAAAAGAATTCTGTAATTGTGCACCAAATCAGTCACATTGGTCAATTTTTCAAATATGAGTTTTTGGGCTCATCTGAAGGGGCATTTAATATGAGCCCAAAAACTCATATTTGAAAAATTGACCCATGTGACTGGTTTTACTGGAGGGTCACAACTGAATGTCCAAATGTCTTGCTTCACCGGAATAATTTTCCAAAGTCTCTGTGACACAAATACTGAGTTATAAAGCCTAAATAGGCTCATGCATAACAGGAAAATATTGGCAATATTTGCATTTCTGCGCAAAGGGGATAGGGGCCTGTGTCCCCAGGCAGCAGTTTTTTTTAGCTGGAAGCGCCCATAATCTCATTTTTAGAATGCTGCCCTCCAGGGCGTATTGTTGCCAAGTTATAAAAACTGTCTTCTTAGCACTTCTGTAATCCATCGTTATGAATGTCCAGTCTCTGTAGTTTAAGGTTACCTTACCTTAGAAAGGTTTGCTAATACAACAAAAAGAAATTGCATATGGTCTTTGCAACTGAGCTAATGAATGGTCATGTCCCAAAAGCATAACTTGAATTGTATACAGCTGTATATGGTACAAACTACTGTATGTAGCTACGTTCCTAATGTAGCTCGCAACTATACTTTGGGAAACGTAGCAACCCTGGTTAAAATAGATAGGAAGTCAAGCGAAAACAGCGTACCTAGCTACAGATATTGGGCTGTAGAAGTAAAGATTGTTGTATTAAGCATTAATACTAACTAGCTAGTCAGCAAATCTAGAGTCCCTAAGCAGAGAACAGTAAGCAAACCTAAACAGTTGCAAATTGATTTGAGACACCATTGCTGCTAGTGTTGTAAATTCCTCCCTCTTCTTGATTTTATTGGTCAGTGAGAGAAAAGTCACATTGATGAGTCCAGCGCTGCTCAAAAAAGCGCACCGAGCAGAGTGGAAAAAAAGCTGAAAGTTCAGGGCGTTTTTGCATTGAGGACGCCAAGCGCTATAAACGCTGAACTTCATAGAATTTGTGTAGAAAATCGACGCTTCCAGCTTCGCGTGGACAAAGGCCCTAAGCCTTTCTCAGCTTCTCAGAGCATCAGTGCAAACAAAATGGCGGGGGAGGCACTTCAACCAGAAGAACAGGCGAATAAAGGGACATGGTTGTTGATTGGCTGCATAGGAGAGGTCATCCGCTAATCCTGGCTTCCAAACCTGGATGTGCTTTTATGTTGGGAGCTTCGCACCAGCTCATCTTGCAGGGTCTTCCTTTGCCAATCAGACATACAGACAGACAGCTGGGGCGACAACTGACTTTACGCCTCTGAGAGATGAGTCAATAAGGAGCATCAGAGGAGCCGTCCATAATATCAGCCAATCGGGGACGATGCCAAGGTAATCGACATGCCATTCAACCCCCCCCCCAGCCTTTCAACGCTCCGAGCTGATCAATACAGGTGAGATCAATCAAGTGACCTTCAAAGCAAGCAAATATCCAAACATCTACCCTGGCTGCTAGTGGAGCCAGCCAAAGTTCAGAAGCTGATATTAAAGGCCCTCGGATGTATCAGGGTGCATTTGCAAAAAAAATAAAAAATCAGCCTGGCAGCACGTGAAATATTGACTGTTGATGGGGACAGTAGTCCCGTTACATCACTAGCCTCCTTACAGTCACACGTTTCCGCACTGACTCTGCTTCCTTAAATGCATTATATATTTTGACGAGCAGGCGAGCACAAAGTAAACGGCAAATAACAACTTGGCAGAGATAAACATTAGCAGTGATTAATCATATGCACATATCGGAGGTTGCAGGCAAACGTAATGCGACAGCTCCCAGTGAATCTAAATACTGCGCGAGATGCCCCAACGACCAACAAGCAATCGAACATCCATGTGAAAGAATGTTCCAGCAAGAGTGTGGAAGTGCAACAGATGGGATTCTTGAGGATTATTTGAGTAACTAACCCTGGCAGAGGGCAACTCAGATGTGATTAGAAATGACAGACAATGCATTGAGCTCTGTAATGTTCTGAAGTTTTGGACAAAGGCATTTGATTTGTCCTTATTTTACAATTTTCTACAATCAATGGAACTATCTGTGTGTGTTTTAAGCACCGGTTTTCATATTGTTTTTCAGTGTATAAGATTCAACCCAAAAGAACCCGCACCTACTTCTCCTTTAAGGAGAATTATAGGGGATACACAACAGACTAAAGGACCACATGGAACGCATCTCTGGAAAGGGTGTCACCACGGGTTCTTATGAGTGAAAGTGCTGTTTCTAAGCAGTGATTTAAATGTATACAATAGCTTAAACAGCTTAAACTAAAACTGAGTGTGTACTTCAACCGTGTGCGAGCATGTATGCGCACTGGTAAAGTGCTCCCTGGTGAAGTTTGTATATTATGCAGCTCAAAAAACATTGAGGGAACACTTAATCATCGTAGTATAGCACCAAGTCACTTAAACTTCAGGGATATCAATTTGTCCACTTAGGAAGCCCAAGTGATTGTGAATCAATTTCACTTGGTTTGGTCCAAATGATATTGACTGCAGGTGCAATAGAGAGACAAAAGCAAGACAACCCCCCCCTAAAAGGGAATGGTTGTGCGTGTGGTGGCCACAGACAGTCGCTCTCTCCTTATCCCTCCTGACAGATTATTCTGTAGTTTTACATTCTGCTAGTGTCCTTTTTACAACTGGTAGCATGAGGCGGTACCAACAGCCCTGTCAGGTTGCACAGGTAGTCCAGCTCCTCCAGGAGAGCACATCCATACATGCAGCTGCAAGAAGGTTAGCTGTGTCTCTCAGCATGGTCTCACGAGCATGGAGGAGATACCAGGAAACCAGCCATTACACGAGGTGAGCTTGACAGGACCATAGAAAGGCATCAACCCAGCAACAGGCCAATATCTGCTCCTTTGTGCGAGAAGAAATAGGAGGAACGCAGCCAGAGCCCAACAAAATGACCTCCATGACCTCCAGCAGGCTACTGGTGTGCATGTTTCTGACCAAACTGTCAGAAACAGACTCCATGAGGGTGGCATGAGGGTCCAACGTCCTCTACTGGGATTTGCGCTCGCAGCTCAGCATCGTGCAGCCCGATTGGCATCGCCAGAGAGCATCAGAATTGGCAGGTCCGCCATTGGCCCCCCGTTCTCTTCACAGATGAGAGCAGGTTCACACTGAGCACACGTGACAGGCGGGAAAGAGTCTGCAGACGCTATGGTGAACGTGATGCTGCCTGTAACATCATCCAGTGTGACCGATTTTGTGGTGGGTCCGTGATGTTCGGGCTAAGCATATCCTTGGAGGGTCGCGCAGACCTCCATGTAATAGAAAACGGTACCCTAAGGGTGTAAGCAATTTCTGGATGATGAAGGCATTGATGCCATTGACTGGCCCTCTCGTTCCCCTGACCAAAATCCAATTGAACACCTATGGGATATGACGTATGTATCGGCGTATCCGACGCCACCAAGTACCGCCACAAACTGTGCAGGAGCTCACTGATGCGCTGATCCAGGTCTGGGATGAGATCCCCCAGGACACCATCCGCCGACTCATCAGGAGCATGCCCAGACATTGTCAGGAGTGCATGCAGGCACTATTGTGGTAAAATTTGTTGCAAGTTGGATAAGCCTGTGATTTCAATTTTTTACTTTCATTTTTCGGGGTGATTTTGAATCCAGCCCTCAATGGGTTGATGATTTTGGTTTCCATTGACCGTTGCTATGTTACTTTGCTCTTAACAAATTATACAATGTACATCAGTACAGATTTTAAACTTGAATAATTCGTTCCTTAAAATCTGATATGTGATTTAAGTGTTCCGTTACTTTTTTGAGCAGTTTGTACTTAGTAGATGGGTAGATCACTATGGAGAAATTTGCAAAGAATGTCCTCCTTTGTATTTCAATGGCTTTTTGGCTAGCAGAGTATACTGCAAATCGACAGAAAAAGAGTCGGGTATATTTTGTGTACCTGCATATAGCCTCCACCTCACCACTGTGTGTGTGTCTCTGTGTGCCTATGTGTGTGTAAAGAGTGTGAAAGACAGGGTGACAGAGAGAGAAAGAACAGAGAAAAGGCTCAGATAAAAAAAGATGGGCAGATAGATGGATAAATAAGAAGGATATACACGGTTTTCTGTGCAGATGACATGGTGGGGCATCGGCCCTGATGGCATATTTGGCAGGTCAGCCATAGGGTGCAGTGTTACACAGAGAGAGAGTGACTCAAGCCAAGCACTGGCTGCAATTACTATCAGCTTTAATCAGCTTCAAACAGGTCGGGGGAGGGGCGCTGATACACGGCTTCGCTCAAAGAGTAATGAGGACAGATTCACTGTTTCACGGGCTACATCCAGGCAAACAAACAGATCAAACTGAAAAGCCTGTAAACAAAACTGACCAAACACAGCAAACCATGAGAGCACTCACAACATCACACATTTTGGTTTCTATAGTGATGATAACCATGCAGACTCCCAAAACGCTGCATAAATTTGAAAATATGTGTCAAAATGGTTTTCCAAGCAGAACACACAAAAATTAAATTTACTTTCCAACTCAGTTTAAGAGAGTAAATTAACTTTTAATTTAACTTGTGTGTGATTTCTTAAACAGCTCCCCTTAGGTACTGTTTCCACAGTTCATGGTTGCAGCAGCTGGTTACTCAGTCATTATATGAAGTTACCCTTGGGGAATTACTCATGTCTTTGCAGATGTTCTGTTACTTACTTCAGTCCATTGGGCTTTAGCTGTGAGTGCTGCCCAGTATACTTAAGCAGTGTTCAAACTAAGCCGACTCATTCATGAGCCACATGTATTCCATGGGAATAGACCAAGCATGAGCATAACAGAGACAGAGACAATGTACCTGTCGGTCTGACATTAGGTAACAGTCAATACCTCTTGCACAAGACAACTACATCCATGTCACTTCTTTACACATATCAACAAGCACTTACTATAAATGCTACTCTTCACTCCAAGGCTGATTGGATTTAACAAGTAAATGCTAATTTATATTTTCTGATATGGACTTATATATGGCCCTCAGTAAATGACTGGCAGTTTAAATCTTCAGCTCATTAATTCATAAATGTCATGTGGAGAGAATTCCATGCGTGCTTCAGGAATAATGTATACATCTAGCTGTACTGAAAAGACCAGAGTACAAAAATAGTACGCTCTATAGGCGTTATACACTCCAACAAAGCAGTTAAGTGATTTTTTAAACAGAAATAGTGTAAGTTTGAATCTATTTTCTGTAGATCTCTCTTCACTGCTTCATCATCAGTACTCAAATCCCAGCAGGAAATAGTTGCTACCTCAATCAAACCTAAACTGTATTTAATAGAAGCCAAATCTATTTAGAGGTATGCATACACGAAGCGATTTATATTAGTTTGAACAGATCGATGGACATAGTTACTGCGTCTGCTTCACTGTTTTATGTTACAAAATCACCCATCAGCCACTCAAACAACAGACCTGCTCCATAAAAAACTAACAGCATGAGAAGACCCCTTTTGTCACGGTGACATTTTACGTTCCAGTGTTACCACTGAAAGGACAGGTCCTGGGGGTTTAACAAACTGTAACTGAACTGAAGGCTGAGACAAATCCACTATCAACCGACTTCACGCCTAGTCAAGCTGGTTATTTTTTAAGCTTTGACTGTTTGTGCTGAACAGTGGCATTCCACTTTCTGTCCAACAGGCCATTTTTCAGATGAAAAAAAATGGAGTGAGCTCACTTGGGTCGTTCCTTTTCCCAAGGTACGAGTCCTGAATGTCTTTTTCAGAAGAAGGAAAGTTAAGGCCAAAATCTTTCCTTGGCCCGAGTCCTGGCTCAGAAGTCAGGTTTAATCAGGGCCTAAATAGCTCAGACACGTAATATTGGTTAGTGGTGACGGCTTAAGAAATTTTAAATTGGAATAGGAACCAGCGGCAAATAAGGTTTGGCATTTGCACGAGATTAAGGTCATTACCAGGAGCTAGGTCCCCTCCATCACTTCTCACTCTGCGCTCAATAGGATTTCGGTTTGCTGAACATCCACTGCAATCAATCTCCAGCGATGAACGCAGATTTTACCAGCACACTGGCCAGAAATGGATTTCAATGGCATGAAAAGGTACTCATGTGACATCAGATGCAAACAGGATCTGGTCTGAAATATGTCATCACAGGGTATTGCACACAGCAGCCTTTATCAGCTGTTTTCTCATTTGAATACTCAGAGGGAAGGAATCACATCAAAGCAGTACCACCTTTCTTAGGCTTGCCACAATCACCCTGTTTCACGTGATTAAGTAAGATTTGAAATCACTCAATGCAAAGGCTAGCTCATAAAAGGCTTTTGCCATATTTGCTAAGAAAACTATTTGGACTCATTGCGTTCTCTCTAAGATGTGGCATTTTGTAAAGATACACTCTGAATTTGAGTAAGAATTTGTTTTGCCTCAATGTCCGCAAAGGAAGAGCTTGCTAAATTTTTAATGATAGTCATTTTTAGTACGGTTAGTGTGTGCTTTCTCCACATTCAACCACAGTAAACTATCCACAGCATTCTCTACAGGGAAATATAGGCGAGGCATCACTTAAAAATCACTTAAAAACCCTTAAACTTAAAATTTTCACTTAAATTTTCCCTTAAGTCAGACAAGGCATTTTTTTATATTGTAGGACAATGTCATATACATATTCCATATCAGCTGGTTGCAGCGCTTCACTGAAGCTACATCTCACATACTGAGAGTAATATACAAACCCAGGACACCAAGCTTTTAAGGCCACAGCATTGCATCACATGGAAAAATATCTAAATCTTGTTAATCATTTCATACATATTTCCCTGTATTTCAGCAGAACATGTTTGGGATCTTTGGAAAACTTGGTATCTCCACTACAATTTATGACAGGCCTGAAGTTCCACAGGTTTAAATAAAGCAGCTGCATTTGATGAATCCTTATATCGGTCCGTAGGTTTTATGGTGTAAATACTTTCCTGGTCAGTCAATCCCAAGGGAATCAATGATAGCACATTGCCCTTCTGAAGATGTTATTGTTCAGCATGGTATTTTAGAATGAGGCCTGGGGCTATTGAAAAGCAGTCACATCTGCTCAATAATATCAATAACACTAAAGTGATTGATCAATAACAATGATGATATTATCGCTATAGTCCTGCAGCCAATGAATATTTTCCGTGCTAGCAATCACCTCGTACATGATCCCAGTTCCCATCCACAATAGAAGGGGTAAAAACAGAACAGTAATTACTTACACTGGTTTCTCCTTTTCGAGCTCGTCGCCTGGGGCAACCTCATCCTTTCCCTCTCTGTCCTCAGAAGGCGCTGGGGCATCGCTGCAGTCCTCTGGGGCAGGGATCGGGGCGGGGCTCTGGGCTGGCAGGGCGGGGATCTGGGCTGGTGAGGCGGGGCTCTGGGCTGGAGGGGTGGGGCTCTGGGCTGGAGGGGTGGGGCTGCGGGCTGGTGAGGTGGGGCCAGGGCTAGGGGCGGGGATAATGTCGTGCTGGGGAGAGCCAGGGGCTGCCGGGCTGGGGATGCTATCAGGAGATGTTTCTTCAGGCTCGTCCTCAGAGATGGGCGGGGCCTCCGCCTCGCTGGCCTGGGAAAGGCCCGCCTCCGGGGTCAGCTGACTGGGAGTCACAGTTCCAGTCGAGCACAGCCTGCTGTCCACTGAGAAGCTACAAGCAAATGAGGGAGGGAGACGGTCAAATATGACCGCAAACAAGAGGTGCTCAGCACAGCACAGCCTGCCAGGGTTTTCGGTGACCTTGACCTTGACCCAATTAGGTTTGAAATTTGATAAGATGGTCCTTGGACTCTTGCACACGTTTGCTGATTTTTTTTTTGTAATTTCAGTAAACCACTTTTGCACCGCACTGATGACAGACAAACACACAAACAAACACCACTGAAAACTATACCCCGCCCCCTTTGGCTGGGGTAAAGAACATGACTCACAGTGGAGAAACAAGCTGAAATGCTGCTGCTGGTTTTCTGTCTTTCGTCTCAGATGATTCCGTTTTATCAAGACTGCAGCAAAGCAGGGGCCAGCCCTACAGATGCAGAACTCCCTGACTGACTGAGTGAGTGAGCAAGTGACTGGGTGAATGACTGAGTGAGTGACTGAGTGTGTGAGTGAGTTACTGAGTGAGTGAGTTATGATGTTATACTTCTGGTCTGCTGAGAATTGGAGTTTCTCCATTGGCCATTGCTCTTTAAAAACAAATGAGTGCGGACACAGTCCAGTGAAATACTAAGTCTTCACCCCGCCTAGTTTATTTTTGCCTTAAGAGGGACGGCTTTGGCAGAAACCAAAACTGCCTCACCTTCCAGGTGTTACAAACAGAAATTTTTTTTTTGTTTATTTATTTGTTTGTTTTAAATACAAGACATCTGTATATAGTTTCATTCAAGAGGAATGAACAGGCAATAAGGGCTAACTCCATGGCCAAAAAGCTTCAACAAAATGATGCTTATAGATTCTGGAAAGAAGTTAGAATTGCTAATAACAGTCGGATTCCTTTACCATCTGGTATTGATGGCACTACTGGGGCTGATAATATAGCTGAGATGTGGAAAAGGCAGTATGAAGAACTATTTAGTTGTGTGAAAAGTGAGAAGTATCATATTGGTAACATCCCATATGATGTAGGTGTGGTGGTCAGACTAGATGAAGTAAGCTGTGCCATCGGGAAACTAGCTCTTAACAAAGCCTGTGGTCCTGATCCAATAACAGCAGAAAATATGAAGTACGCTCTCCATAGAACTACAGTGCTTCTTGCCATTTGCTTCTCTGGATTAATAATGCATGGTGTACTGCCTAATTCAATGCTATCTGTGCTACTAGTGCCAGTAGTTAAAGATAAAACCTGTAGAATATCTAGCACAGAGAATTATAGACCAACTGCTCTGGCTAGTATACTCTCCAAAGTGTTAGAGCTAATTCTCTTGGATAGGCTTGAGAAATAAATTACAACAACGGACCATCAATTTGGATTTAAGAATAAGCACAGCACAGATACGTGTACATATGCTTTAAAAGAAGTCATTAACACTTACAAAAAAAATTCCACAATATTCATGTGTTTCCTGGATGCCTCCAAAGCCTTTGACAGGATAAATCATAGTAAATTATTTATAAAATTGCAAAGCAGAGGAGTTCCCTGGTACCTGATAAGAATATTGCAAGTCTGGTATCTGCATCAATCTATGAGTGTTCGTTGGGAAAGAAGTATATCTAC
This sequence comes from Gymnothorax javanicus, assembly GCA_029692085.1. Classification (NCBI taxonomy): domain Eukaryota; kingdom Metazoa; phylum Chordata; class Actinopteri; order Anguilliformes; family Muraenidae; genus Gymnothorax; species Gymnothorax javanicus. The sequence continues at coordinate 39,714,411 of CM056207.1, forward strand.
ACCCTTTCCAGTGAATAATGGGGTTAGACAAGGTGGAATATTGTCACCTCTCCTGTTTAATGTGTACATGAATGATCTCTCTGAGCAGCTGAGGACATGTGGGACTGGCTGTATGGTGGGAGATAGGCTTGTTAACCATCTGATGTATGCTAATGACTAGGTCATCTTGTCACCTTATAGTGCTGGCCTACAGCAACTTCTTAGAGTCTGTTCTAGCTATGGTGTAAAATATGATATTAAGTTTAACATTAAAAAGAGCGACATTATGATAGAGAAAGCCAAAGAGGATCAAAAGCTTTGATTTCCATCTTTCTTCATCACGGATCAAGCTCTCAATGTAGTGAACGGAGTTAAATATCTGGGGCACATTATCGGGAGTGATTTGTGTGATGATGACGATATACAACGTCAGTGCTGCAAACTGTATGCACGAGCTAATATGCTGGCACGAAAATTTTCAATGTGCACAGACGACGTTAAAATAGAGCTCTTTAGAGCTTATTGTGCTCCCCTGTATACTGCTCACCTGCGGACTAACTACAGTAAAGCTAGGATGAAAAAGTTGCAGGTGGCATACAATGATGCGCTCAGAATACTTCTCAAATTGCCAAGATGGTCAAGTGCGAGTGAGTTGTTTGTCACTTGTAATGTCTCCACTTTTCATGCTGTGCTTAGAAATATAATCTACCGATTTATGTGCCGATTAACTGCTTCAGAAAATGAAATTTTGATGTCACTGACTCAACCCTCATTAAGTGATACTAGATTTTTCTCTTGCTACTGGAAACATTGGAGTAAATGTCTCTTTGTATTTTAATGTATTTTATTTTATTACCAATATTTATATTTTTTATGTTTTGATGATATGGATCTTCGAATCTAGAATAAAGTATCTATCTATCTATCTATCTATCTATCTATCTATCTATCTATCATTCCTTTCAATGCTCATACAAAATCAAACATTTCCACTTCTTTTTCCACCAAAGAGAATGCCCTAAGTGGTTCTTACCTATTATCAATACTCATTAAACCTACTATTTCCAGTCTTTAGTTAAATATGGGTTAAGGAAAAAGTTAACCAAGAAAATGAAGGCCTTTTGCAAACCATCCCTACTTAACTCTCTGGAAACAAATTTGGTGAATTACTGCAATCACTTGAATTGCAATCTCACTGCACACTTCAATTCAATGCCTCCCTGTGTGATCAGTGATTGGACATTCTTAAAAAACAAACAAAAAAAAAAGCCTTCAATTGATGATAAAGGCTCAGACAGTTTGACTGCTTTGATTTGCTATTATTAATTGCCGCAAATCAAGTTTCATCTGATTCCTTTTTCTTTTTCCTCAAAAAATTAAGAAGTAATCAGTCCTATTCATTTCCCCAGTATCCTCAGACACAACTTTCTCAAAGCTTTACTGGTCAGCGCTGATGTACTGAAAGAAGGAGCTATCGTGATATTTGTCATGAAGAAAGGCTTGTTCCTGCTGACAACAGCTCTGTCTCTAGAATGAGTGGCAACTTCAGTACATTCATTTCTTTAGGAGCCATCATTTATTGAATTGTACCTCTTCACAACATGCTTGCTGCGATGCAATAATACCACTCGGCTCACAACTGACAGTTGCTGTCCAAACTGATGGACACTTCCTCTTCATAATACCTCTGAACTTGGAAAACTACAGATTACCTTTCAGCCCGAAGAGAAGTGTGTCAACTGCAAAGTGCAATTAACTGATTTAACCCTTTGAGCGCCAAATACATTTTCAAGGAATTAAAAATGTAGTTATCCTGAGCTGTTGAAAACCTATCATGTGGCAACTTGATCAAGTGATAGGTTTTCAACAGCATCTGACTTTGATATCTTACATCATTGGGCAACTACAGTTGCCCGCGGCACTGAAAGGGTTAAATGCCACCAAAAGAAGCGAAGAAAAAGCAGCAGTTGGGTGCTGAGGTAGAGTGGGTACTGAAGCCATCAGGAGGCTCCGTTAGAGGAGCACCAGCTGTGCTCAGAGTCAGTGCTTTACACGTGTGCCCCACCAGGCAGCCCAGCATCCGCTATCAGAGATTAGCAGGAGCCATTTGCAGAAATGAGGAGCACTACAAAGCGGAACTAAATCTAATTTCCTTCAAACAATGAAAAAAACACAGGTTGGTATAGAGGAAGGAAAGGGCACTGAAAGATATTAATCATGGACTGCATTTCAAATGGATGTACAGTATATACTTGCAAACTCAGCACATGAAAATTTCGAGGTAAAATAGCATATGCATATTGAGTTCAAGGAGCAAAGTGAGAACTCAAAAATACACTGAAAGCGCCTAATGCCTGGATAAGCTCTCAAAGATTATGCAGGAAAGTTCATCATTAATACTGCTGTTACTGAAATATCCCTACCACCAACAGCTCAAAGGAATTGTAAATTTTTGTAAAGCAGCTGATTAGTTCTTTTTTGGGGTTTAGAAAGTTCAGACAATACTCCAATGCCAGAATGGATCACTTATTCATTTATTCAAAAATGTTCAAGCAATAGAAAAGGGGACATAAGTTGATATGCGGGCAGGTGCTGTTAAAATACAGAATTTCAATTGAAACTTGTTCTATTTGTTTTCATCACAAATTCACAACCTGCAAAAATGCACTATTAGAAAAGCTCAAGTACTGGGCACTGTCAGTGTTGGGATAAAGTGCCCCAAAAAATCTGAGCACTGATCTCACCTGTCCATCAGCTCAAAGGGGTGGGCTCTCAGAGCACTGATCTCACCTGTCCATCAGCCCAAAGGGGCGGGCTCTCAGAGCACTGATCTCACCTGTCCATCAGCTCAAAGGGGTGGGCTCTCAGAGCATTGATCTCACCTGTCCATCAGCTCAAAGGGGTGGGCTCTCAGAGCATTGATCTCACCTGTCCATCAGCTCAAAGGGGCGGGCTCTCAGAGCATTGATCTCACCTGTCCATCAGCTCAAAGGGACGGGCTCTCAGAGCACTGATCTCACTTGGGACCGGCTCTCAGAGCATTGATCTCACCTGTCCATCAGCTCAAAGGGGCGGGCTCTCAGAGCACTGATCTCACCTGTCCATCAGCTCAAAGGGGTGGGCTCTCAGAGCACTGATCTCACCTGTCCATCAGCTCAAAGGGGTGGGCTCTCAGAGCACTGACCTCACCTGTCCATCAGCTCAAAGGGGTGGGCTCTCAGCACTGATCTCACCTGTCCATCAGCTCAAAGGGGTGGGCTCTCAGAGCATTGATCTCACCTGTCCATCAGCTCAAAGGGGTGGGCTCTCAGAGCATTGATCTCACCTGTCCATCAGCTCAAAGGGGAGGGCTCTCAGAGCACTGATCTCGACTGTCCATCAGCTCAAAAGGGAGGGCTCTCAGCACTGATCTCACCTGTTCATCAGCTCAAAGGGGTGGGCTCTCAGAGCACTGATCTCACCTGTCCATCAGCTCAAAAGGGAGGGCTCTCAGCACTGATCTCACCTGTCCATCAGCTCAAACAGGTGGGCTCTCAGAGCATTGATCTCACCTGTCCATCAGCTCAAAGGGGTGGGCTCTCAGAGCACTGATCTCACCTGTCCATCAGCTCAAAGGGGAGGGCTCTCAGAGCACTGATCTCACCTGTCCATCAGCTCAAAAGGGAGGGCTCTCAGCACTGATCTCACCTGTCCATCAGCTCAAAGGGGTGGGCTCTCAGAGCATTGATCTCACCTGTCCATCAGCTCAAAGGGGCGGGCTCTCAGAGCATTGATCTCACCTGTCCATCAGCTCAAAGGGACGGGCTCTCAGAGCACTGATCTCACTTGGGACCGGCTCTCAGAGCACTGATCTCACCTGTCCATCAGCTCAAAGGGGCGGGCTCTCAGAGCACTGATCTTACCTGTCCATCAGCTCAAAGGGGCGGGCTCTCAGAGCACTGATCTTACCTGTCCATCAGCTCAAAGGGGCGGGCTTTCAGAGCACTGATCTCACCTGTCCATCAGCTCAAAGGGGCGGGTTTCTCAAAGCATTGATCTCACCTGTCCATCAGCTGAGAGGGGCAGGCTCTCAGAGCACTGATCTCACCTCTCTGACAGGTGGACAGGACTCTGGCTCAGTGGGGACAGCAGAGACCGGCGACAGGTCGGGCAGGTTGGGCAGGTGTCCGCTACACTCCTGAGGCTACGGGCTCGGCCGGCAGGCTCCAGGCTCCTAAACAGGAGGCAGAACCAAAAAACACTCTTCAAATATGACCTCAAATCCAGCTGCTCCCTCACTGATACAGTGCCACCAACTGAAGTCCCAGGATGCAACAAACAGGCATTCTGTTTGTATCAGCACATTTCAGCCCGCTCATTGTCTCACCCGGCAGTTATTAGTTGCACTTCAGTCACGTTCCGAAGTTCGAATGACAACAAGGGAATTAAAGAAACAACAGGGGTGTGGAGGGCAATCTGGTGCGCAATCAACAGAGTTTGGAAGTGCTGATCCTGCCGACTACGCCATTTATCTTCATGTCTGCTGACAGCGTGAAGTCCTGCTAAACCGCCACCTGCCACAGCTCCCCTCACAAACAGGGGACACCAGCATCACCCTGTTATTTGGGCAATGTAAATGAGCCCTGTGCCTCGCCACAGTGATGGAGAGCGGTCACACTGCCAGGAATCTGTCCTCGCCACATACCGGTATGTGTCCATCACCACAGGCTCCAATCAAAACCCTGCTCCCCTCCCCCCTCCCGCAGTACGTGAAAATGGACCTGTCACTCTTCATCAGGAACATTCATATTGAAATGAGAAAGCTCTCACAGTTTGGTCAAGCTCAGGAACATTTCAATCAAGTGTAGGTCTGGGTTACAGCTACACTTTTCTCCAACTCAAATGTGTGTTTTTTTCCCTGACAAACACAATAAGCAAAGTTAGCATTACATTGATGAACATTACAAAAAGGTCGGAGGAACAGACATTAATCAATGTAGTGGTTAACATGAATTAATGATGGAAGTGTGTACTTTTCAGAAACAGTTGGTGAATTGCTGTAATTGCAAGCTGAATGAAACTTAAGTTAATGGCAGTTCATGTGAACCTGTTTCCCGTTTCCAGTAACCACAACACATTCGGTCATTCTAAATTAACAATAGATGGACAGAAGACCACTAGTAAGAAAGAACGACCAACTATTACAGCAGGACATTCACTTCAAAATATAACATCAGCTCTGCACGCTGTATATTATGATGTTCTGAGAGAAACCGGCAGCATTTTTCATTTGAAAGCCTCGTCAATCATGTTCCTTTTCCATTTGGGGTCTACTGAGGATTGAGGTTTTTTTTTTTTCCCAAAAGGTTTCCGGTGCCAGGTCATTTGAGCTCTCTGTATATTGGGTTCAGAGTATTGCTTATTTTCGCAGACATATCAATGCAGAAAAGAAATAATTTAAATTTCTGTACCGCAGACAACCCTAGCTGTTGGACTTAAAACGTCAGTGCAAATACAGGCGACAGCACTCTGGCCTGCGAAAACTGTAAACCTGGACAGGCATCAGTGAAATTTAACTGGTTAAATGGCAAATTAGATTCAAAATCAAACAAGCAAAAAAGAAAAAAAAAAAAAAAAACAGAGGACTTAAGTCAAAATATGAGCGCCACAATACCAGGATATAAAAAATAAGCAGCTGGAAAGCACTTGCTCTCGCAAGCCTCAGCACAATTTATGCAATTAGTCATATTTGCAAGATTTCTAATGTGTTCCTTAAAAGATGTGCCCCCACTCCCCACATCAGTGAACTCAAACTCAAATCCCCGGGTGCTGCTCAGTTCCAGGGTTCCACTCCGCCTGCTAGTTCATTACACCTTGCTGCAAGCAACTGCTTAATCTAAATGGCTGATTAACAATAAATTCTGTACTTCTTGTGTCCAATGACTAAATTAGCAGCAGATTAATGAAAATGACACAAACCAACAGAGCCTGCGGTCCTCCAGGACAGCAGTTAGTGACCCCCACCAGACCAGAAACAAACGCATTTTAAATAAACAAACAAACAGATAATGAAATGGGTGGCACAGTGGCCCAGTGGGTAGCAATGCCACCCCTCAACAAGAAGGTTGTGGGTTTGATTCTGGTCTGGGGCCTTTCTGTGTGGAGTTTGCATGTTCTCTCTGTGTTCGCGTGGGTATGTGTCCGGTGCTGCAGTTCCCTCTCTCATTCCAAAGACATGCATGTCAGACTAATCAAAGACTCTAAATTATCCATGGGTGAGAGTGTGTGCCTTAATGGTGTGTGACTCCTGCACTGAGTCATCCAGGATGTGCTAATGCCCCTCATATACTCTGCCCAGCTTTGACAAGAGGAGGCAAGTGATATACAAACCCCAATTCCAATGAAGTTGGGATGTTGTGTAAAACGTGTATAAAAACAGAATATGAGGGCAAATCGACCTATATTCAATTGAGTACACTACAAAGGCAAGATATTTAATATTCAAACTCATAAACTTCATTGTTTTTTTGGAAATATTCACTCATTTTGAATTTGATGCCTACAACACATTCCAAAAAAGCTGGGACAGGGGCATGTTTACCACTGTGTAATATCACCTTTTCTTTTGACTCAATAAGTATTGGGGAACTGAGGACACTAATTGTTGAGACTTCGTAGGTGGAATTCTTTCCCATTCTTGCTTGAGGTACGACTTCAGTTGCTCAACAGTCCGGTCTCCATCGTCGTATTTTGAGCTTCATAATGCACCGCAAATTTTCAATGGGAGACAGGTCTGGACTGCAGACAGGCCAGTCTATTACCCGCACTCTTTTACTACAAAGCCACGCAGTTGTAACACGTGCAGAACGTGGTTTGGCATTGTCTTGCTGAAATAACCAGGGATGTCCCTGAAAAAGATGTCGCTTGGATGGCAGCATATGTTGCTCCAAAACCTGTATGTACCTTTCAGCATTAATGGTGCCTTCACAGATGTGCAAGTTACCCATGCCATGGGCACTAACACATCCCTAAACCATCACAAATTGTGGCTTTTGAACTTTGCACTGATAACAATCTGGATGGTCCTTTTCCTCTTCAGTCGGGAGGACACGACGTCCATGATTTCCAAGAACAATTTGAAATGTGGACTTGTCAGACCACAGCGCACTTTTCCACTTTGCGTCAGTCCATCTCAGATGAGCTCGGGCCCAGAGAAGCCGGTGGCGTTTCTGGGTGTTGTTGATACATGGCTTTCGCTTTGCATGGTTGAGTTTTAACTTGCACTTGTATATGTAGCAACGAACTGTGTTAACTGACAATGGTTTTCCGATGTGTTCCAGAGCCCACACGGTAATATCCTTTACAGAATGATGACGGTTTTTAATGCAGTGCTGCCTGAGGGACCAACGGTCAAGGGCATTCAGCACTGGTTTTCCACCTTGCCGCTTACGTGTAGAGAATTCTCCGGATTCCCTGAATCTTTTGATGATATTATGGGCTGTAGATGATGAAATCCCTAAATTCCTTGCAATTTCACGTTGAGAAACGTGGTTCTTAAACTGTTGGACTATTTGCTCACGCAGTTGTTCACAAAGTGGTGAACCTCGCCCCATCCTTGCTTGTGAACGACTAAACCTTTCGGAGATGCTCCTTTTATACCTAATCCTGACACTCACCCGTTTCCAATTAACCTGTTCACCTGTGGAATGTTCCACACAGGTGTTTTTTGAGCATTCCTCAACTTTCCCAGTCTTTTTGGAACATGTTGCAGGCATCAAATTCAAAATGAGTGAATATTTCCAAAAAAAAAAAAAAAACAATAAAGTTTAACAGTTTGAACATTAAATATCTTGTCTTTGCAGTGTACTCAATTGAATGTAGGTCGAAAAGGATTTGCAAATCATTGTATTCTGTTTTTATTCACATTTTACACAACGTCCCAACTTCATTGGAATTGGGGTTTGTAGTGCGTGTTTAGGTAACTAGCTTCCTTTTCTCAAAGTTGGGCAGCACTGTTTGCTGGGAAAGATAGTGGATGGATAAAATAATTACGTATTATTCTTTATTTTGAAATATTGCATTAAAGTTCACTCAAAGGGAGGTGCAAGGGCTGCAGGTCATAAGGGGCGGAGACTCCAGCTGTCTCTCAGCCCGTAATCATTACCGACTGCATCACACACTGTCTGATCTACTGTGTGATGATAAAAAGGCTACATATCTATGTGTAAACATCACTTTTTAAAGCAAACGTCCACCATCCCAATCACGGAGGTATTTTGACTCATACCTGGGTCGCGTAACTCGAATCGTCCCTTTCACTCCGAGAGGACCGTCCCAGGCCTTGCTACTGTGGGGGAGGAGCGTAACAAGTACAGGATCAGACTGGCAGAATAAAACAAAGAATATAAGCACCTTCCTAAAAACACAAAAACTGAAGGTAAACACTGAAGCACGTCACAGTTTCATGTATTACCTGTACCATATTATTACCTGTTATTACCTGTTATTACCGAGTCTGCTCTTTGTGGGAAGTGCTTTGGTGATAGATCTCATACTACAGCCCACCAAAGAATGAGTATCAGTGAAAAGCACTTAAAAACACTTTGTGTGGGATATCACAGATTGCTAAAGTGCGTGGAACATAACTGATCACCTGCAGTGTACAATTAATCACTTTCATGATTCAATCTGCCAGTTTTGCCATAATATATACACTACAGTCATTTTATACAAAATTTAAATGAGAAATTCATTCAAACTTTGGTCACAACACTTATAAATGAAGTGTATAAAAAATAAGGTTTTGCTGATCTTATCTAAACATAATCCAGGACTGATCTGTTAGCGACAGCGGTGCGAGTCACTGTGCAGAGGGCCAGGGGGCGCTACCTGCTGCTGCTGACTGAGCGAACCGGCCCCAGCGCGTGTGACTCGGTTCGGAGGGGACTGTGTCCAGAGAGCCCCACCGCGCAGGGGGACGTGGGGCTCCGCGCAATACGGTAGTCGCTCCGCAGGTCGTCCCAGCGACGTTCAATGGAGGCTGGAGGAGAAGACATTTGTGCAGCACAGTTCAGTGGGACGCACTCTGTGATGTTTATCAGAATTAGATTACTGGTCAAATAAAACCAGGGAACCCAGCTGCCGGCTACAGATCAGAAGTCTGTCATTCACAGGCCAGCATGGAGTCAGTGTACAAAGGCTTCAGACCTTAGGTCTGAATTCAGTTGATACATGTCCTAAATCTGAATTCAGTCTAATAAATGTCCAATATCTGAATTCAAGCAATATATGTGCCAAATCTGAATTCAGACAATAAATGTCCTAAATCTGAATTCAGTCAAATACATGTCGTACATCTGAATTCAGTCAATACAGTAAAATACATGTCCTAAATCTGGATTCAGTCAAATACATGTACTAAATCTGAACTCAGTCAATACATGTCCTAAATCAGAATACAGTCAAATACATGTACTAAGTCTGAATTCAGTCAATACATGTCCTAAATCTGAATTCAGTCAAATACATGTCCTAAATCTGAATTCAGTCAATACAGTAAAATACATGTCCTAAATCTGAATTCAATTAAATACATGTACTAAATCTGAACTCAGTCAATACATGTCCTAAATCTGAATTCAGTCAAATACATGTACTAAATCTGAATTCAGTCATTACATGTCCTAAATTTGAATTCAGTCAATACATGTACTAAATCTGAATTCAGTTAAATACATGTCCTAAATCTGACTTCAGTTAAATACATGTCCTAAATCTGAATTCAGTCGATATAGTAAAAAACATTTCCTAAATCTGAATTTAGTCAAATACATGTACTAAATCTGAATTCAGTCAATACATGTCCTAAATCTGAATTCAGTCAATACATGTCCTAAATCTGAATTCAGTCAAATACATGTACTAAATCTGAACTCAGTCAATACATGTCCTAAATCTGAATTCAGTCAATACATGTCCTAAATCTGAATTCAGTCAAATACATGTCCTAAATCTGACTTCAGTCAAATACATGTCCTAAATCTGAATTCAGTCGATAAAGTAAAAAACATGTCCTAAATCTGAATTTAGTCAAATACATGTACTAAATCTGAATTCAGTCAAATACATGTCCTAAATCTGAATTCATTCAATACATGTCCTAAATCTGAATTCAGTCAATACAGTAAAATACATGTCCTAAATCTGAATTCAGTCAAATACATGTACTAAATCTGAATTCAGTCAATACATATCCTAAATCTGAATTCAGACAATACATGTCCTAAATCTGAATTCAGTCAATACATGTCCTAAATCTGAATTCAGTCAATACAGTAAAATACATGTCCTAAATCTGAATTCAGTCAACACATGTCCTAAATCTGAATTCACTCAATACATATCCTAAATCAGAATTCAGTCAATACATATCCTAAATCTGAATTCAGTCAATACAGTATAATACATGTCCTAAATCTGAATTCTGTCAATACATGTCCTTAATCTGAATTTAGTCAATACCTGTCCTAAATCTGAATTCAGTCAATACATCTCCTAAATCTGAATTCAGTCAATACATGTCCTAAATCTGAATTCAATCAATACAGTATAATACATGTCCTAAATCTGAATTCTGTCAATGCATGTCCTTAATCTGAATTTAGTCAATACCTGTCCAAAATCTGAATTCAGTAAATACATGTCCTAAATCTGAATTCAGTCAGTACATATCCTAAATCTGAATTCAGTCAATACAGTAAAATACATGTCCTAAATCTGAATTCAGTCAATACATGTCCTAAATCTGAATTCAGTCAATATATGTCCTAAATCTGAATTCTGTCAATACATGTCCTTAATCTGAATTCAGTCAATACATATCCTAAATCTGAATTCAGTCAATACTTGTCCTAAATCTGAATTCAGTCAATAAATATCCCAAATCTGAATTCAGTCAATACATGTCCTAAATCTGAATTCAGTCAATACATGTCCTACATCTGAATTCAGTCGATACATGTCCTGAACAGACCGAGGGATGAATCAAAGCTTTATTTTAAAATGTTTAGAGACTGAAGTCTTGCAGGACATTATTGACAGTGTGATTGCAGTGAGAGCAAATAGACTAACTTTCTCAGCTGCGCAGTTGATGTATTCAGCAGTTACGTGGGCAGAAGCCAGCAGCACACTGGAGTTTCCCAGCTGAAAGCCAGCAGAGACTGAACACATGACGTGACCGCGGTCCCCTCGCTCCAAGCGGATCGGATATGAATGTAAATCCAATCACATTTTAAAATAACTCTCCATCACACAACTGTCACTGCTGGCACCCCCTTAATGAATTCTGGGATATCTGGCATATTTATTACGAACCCAGTCACCCCGACCCAATCTCCACCAGCCGCCTGTCCAATACCAATACCAAACACTCCTCCCAAAAAGAAATGCATTAGGAAATTAGAAATAATTCTATCTCAAATGCTTTGTTCATTTGAAAGGCATCTAATTTGTTTGTGCATGATTGGAAATACTTTGTCAAAGTTGCAAAATACTTCTGCCATAAAGTTTTGTTCTGGAGGCTCAGCAACGTAGCGCTAACCAGGTAATATCAAGAGCATGATTCCATTTGAATGTCTGGTTACAAAGCCACTCCATCCACACAGTGCAGAAGCCAGTGTTAGTCACGTCATACATCATTTCCTGTTAGTCATACACGATTTCCTGTGTGTGTCACAGGAAGAGGCCAAAGACACTTGCAGCGTAACTGGGTCTGAATACAGAGGATGGCACTTTAATCCTGCACCCCAGCCCAATCCTGCTTTTAGCAAACAGCGCTTAAAGAAGATTGCTTCACATTACAAAACAAGTAGACATGGTCAACAACATCCCTCGCCAAAATGTCTTCTTTAAAGATACTATGACCAAACCAGCAAAAGGCACCAGTTCACCACTAGACTGATATGCATGTGAAGTTTCATGGAGAAATCTTTAACGGTTTTCGAGTTGTGGTCCGGAAACGAAGCGTGACGGACGGACGGACGGACGGACGGACGGACAGCACCCATTCCTAGATCCCCCTTCCACTTCGTGGCGGGGGATAATAAACCACAGTAAAGTTGTATAAGGTATTAAAAGAGCAATCTGAACAATTTGCCAGAAAAAGGGCCTGTAACAGCCATAAAACTGAGATAACAATAACATTACTCAGGAGTCAGAATGAGGCTGGAAGTGTTATGGCTTTCCCACACAGTACAAAAAAAAGAACTGTCCTCATTCTCCCATAACTGATCCGCCTGAAAACAGTCATGTACTGAACCTCAGAGGGCAAAATTAACATGTAGAAGACTGTGTGGAGAGATGCCTGCAGACTGGACAGAGATCAATCACAGAGATTCAACACAAGATCCATAACGCGGCTAAACGGCTGCTCAAATTGTGAAATCATCTTTCATTTAAGTAGCCCTCGGTATTTTATTCAATGAAAGAGTTTGAGACATGGTATAATGATATAAAACAAACATTAAAATGTGATTTAGGCCATCTTGTTAAGTACTTAATGTGTGGGGCAAATATACTTGTAAAATAATAAATAGCACTGTTATGACTGACTCATCAAAGTATCCAGTGAGAGATTTAAGGTGTACTCACGCATGTGGCTTGCTTGCTTTGTTCCGATTCAGGGGCAAAAATGATACAATTGTTGCATTTGTCCTTTGGCTCTTTTGTGTTCACACGGCAACAGTCTCTACCGGTCCAAAGTTGTAAACAAATGCCATGCGCGAATAAACTGTTCTCTCATTGGTCAGAAATCTTACCCCAAAAGGAAGGGGCATTTCTACCGGTGTGTGAACTACAGCCAAAGACCAAGGGGGTAGGAATACACCCGGAAGTTGAAGCTCAATTGAACGCTCTGGAAGATAGCAGATGATCACCTAGCGGTAGCTTCTCCATTCACCCCCATTCATTTTGTCTGACTTTTGACATCAAATAACTTTACACTAAAAACATTATGAGCCTTCATGTCAGCGACAATATTTTCTACAGAGAAACTCTACATTTTGTAGCAGACGTCTTTACTTCGTATGCAGCGTTATAGTCTAATAATAAGCATTTTTAGCCGATGGCATCAGGCTAGGCTAAAAGTGACATGAAATGCCGGCGACTTTCTGTCGCACAGGTGGTAAATAACCGTACTGTTTAGACCAGAAGCCCATTGATGAATCATAGACAGTAGACAATTGAGCCACATCGCTAACGAAGTGAAGTACCTATGAAGTAATAATTTGCAAAACATAATAACATCGAACGGAATCAGACTATACTGACAGACGCAATCGCTTGCTCGCTGGGAATTATGTGTAGGATACATCTACCAGATGAGTTACCGCTTCTCAGGACGTTGGTTTACGTCAGCGAGCTGACTTCGAGCCTGCGCAGTAGGCGTGGTGCTCAACTGAAAACTCGTTCAATTGAGCTTCATCGCTCTCCCATTGAGAACAGCGTCATTCTGCCGTCCACTTCTTTTACTGTCTATGCCAAAGATATTAGAGGAAGGAAGTCGCGTGGGTGCCCCGCCCCTTTAGATAGACTTGCAGTGAGTCCTGAATGAATTGATTCTTGCCCAGATTGTGCTGCTCATTGCGTGCAATGGCAGCCCAGGGCTGTAATGGGATTTTCAAGTTTAGATGTCCGAAAAAGTCTCGTAAAATATATTAATCGTCAATACTTTCTAATAAATTCTTGTTCTCCAGGTACTCCATTGTTATACTTCAATTAGATGCATTCCGAAATAAATATGCCTATCGATTGACGGACAAAAAATACATTTGTGTTCAGTTTCTTAATGTTGCTCTCTTCCTCTTGACCAGAATCGCAACTGCGCATGCGCAAATCAACAGAAATTGCAATTTAATGGGCAGATGTTTCTACCGCGCTTGACCAGTTTGTTTTAAAATGGCAGTTTATTTGAGAAGTTTACTGGATGCATGGAGAAAACTGGCTATATTTGGTATGTAAAGCAGCTAATTGTCTTAATTTGTTTGCTAATTACCAGAGGAACACTCGAACTATCGGGCGGGGACAACGTTTTTGCAGTCAGCTGTATACAGAAGGTGCAATCACTTTCCTAAAAAGCTCTAAGCTTTGTTTTCCCACATCGACTGTGAACAGTCATTACAATGACAGTTCACTTGAGCTAAATTGATTCCAATGGGGAGAAGTGAACGTAAGCACAGATTATCACCGATTATTTTGCCCCATTGTCACAGAATTAAATATCTTTAACTGGATTAATATAAGATAAGATACATTTTATTGAACCCCGTGGGGTGATTTGTCATATCAGATATTAAACAAGCGGCAAAATAAGGCGCAAAAATTAAATGTGAAGGGTGTCTTGTGTTGGCCATCCACATTAAAAATGCCGAAACTTTGTGCAGCAATAGGCTGCAATAAGAGGAACAAGCTATCCATCTTTTCTTTTCCGAAGTGTGCAGACAGGTAAGGAATAGATTAGCAACTGTCATATTACAGACCAGCTTTTTAGGCTTAAACTAGCTGATGCAATGCCCTTTAGGCTATAGCTAATGCCAATTACAGTAAAATATGTTACGTAATTTTAATTTAGCCTTTATTATACAGGGGACTCCCACTGAAATAAAAAAAAAATACAGACCTGGCCAAACATTATCCTGTTCAAAACCTAACAACCACTCCAAGAGTAAATGCTAGCAAGCCAAAATCTAACTTTTTATTTGCTCCTTATGTCATGGCCTACTTGTCCATCGTCGTGCGTCGGCGTCTGTAAACATCTTTTTTTCCGAAACTACTGGGCCAATGAAGCTGAAACTTGGCATGCATGTTCCTACCCACGAGGACACCAAAGTTTGTTCGAGGCGTTCCGATCCAACCTCAAATATGGCGGCTTTGACAGCCATATTGAAAATGCTATTTTGGCTCATTAGTCACTCATTTCTGGAGTGATTCAGCTGAAATTTGCTATGTATGTGCCAAATAGCAAGACTGAACATACATGTTACGGGTTTAGCTGTGCATCGCATTTTATGGCGGCTTTGGCAGCCATATTGAAAATGCTATTTTGGCTCATTAGTCACTCATTTCTGGAGCGAATCAGCTGAAATTTGCTGTGTATGCGCCAAATAGCAAGACAGAACATATATATTACGGGTTTAGCTGTGCATCGCATTTTATGGCAGCTTTGGCAGCTATATTGAAAATGCTATTTTAGCTCATTAGTCGCTCATTTCTGGAGCGATTCAGCTGAAATTTGCTGTGTATGTGCCAAATAACAACACTCAACATATATAACTCTGGTTTCGCTGTGCATGGCATTTTGACCTTCATTTGACCTCTGTCATGGGGCCACGCCCCTTAATTTCAGAAATATCTTTAAAAATCTTCTTCTCTGAAACTGTGTGACTGATCGAGCTGAACCTTTGTATACACCTTCCTGTAGATAGGGAGATTAAAGTTTGTTGGAGGTGTTCTGATTCCATTTCAGATATGGCAACAGCGGCAGCCATATTGAAATTTCCTTGTAGATGCTAAGCAGCAAGGCTGAACACCTGTTAAAGGTTTTGCTGTGCAATGCGTTTTGACCTTCATTTCACCTCTTCATTTTACCATTGGGCCACACCTTTTTATAGGAAATACCAATAAAAGCACTTTTTCACTGATCATGCTGATAGTGTTCAACTGTATGAAAAGTATATTATTGCTACAGGAAAATATACAGCTATCTAGACTAAAATTCACTATGAAGCCAGCTGTTGTGGGAAGCCTCAGGAAAGAATGTGGAGTGGTACAGTGAAGCATGAATTGGTAAGTAAAGTGTTGGATGCCTGTTGGAAATGATTACCACAGAACATCCCCTCTGTCCTCTTTCTTTCGATCCTGGAGAGTGTATGAATCTAATAAATACACTTTTCCAAACGTCACATTTTTTATTTTTTCCCAATGCATTGAAGGTTATTTTAAATAGATCTACAAGCATGATCACTTACTCTTTTTAATTTAGATATATAGATCTGGGAACAAAAAATATTTGCAAAATAATTTTGATTGAATTTTTTTTTGTTTCCAAAACATTTTTATCAATTAAAAATTGTGCCCAGCTTATAATGTACGCTGTAAGTTTTTCACAGAAGTGAGACCAATTTCTTACAATGGGGGTCTATGGGGGATTAGGAGTCTTGCTAAACTGTCTTTGCAACTGCTGAGTCAGTTGTGCCGGTTGCTGAGACGATTGTGTTCTCACTGCGAACGAACTGCTCCGGAGTTCGAATGGAAGCGAGCCGAGACCACCCTTTTTTGGCGATCTCGGGCCGTTTGTTTTGTTCCGCATCAGAATGTGTTTGCTGTGTCCACACCAGCCCAAACGAACCGATCTCTGGGGGAAAACGCTCCCTGTGTCGGAACAACTGCTCCAAACAAGCCAAGTGTGAATACACCTTAAATCACTGCTTTTCAAATTTAAGGCAATTTGATTTTAATTTTTAGACGTGTTATTCTCGGTGGATTTCCAAGTGGACTGCAATTGCTGTGACATTGACATTGAGAACCAGGTGATCCCACGACAGCTCCATGGGTTTTAAATCAAGAGATGAATGTTTTGTGATTGCCCCTCTAGTTCTTTTCTTTCCAGAGAGTCCATCAGTTTGGATTTATGCTTTCAGTTTCTGTTTTGCTGTGACACAAATTTAAATCTATTTATAGATTATACATCACAGAGCTATCCTGCACTGAGATTCATCACAGAACTATGCTGCACAGAGATTCATCACAGAGCTTTGCAGCACAGAGACCCGTCACAGAACTATACTGCACAGAGATTCATCACAGAACTATACTGCACAGAGATTCATCACAGAACTATGCTGCACAGAGATTCATCACAGAGCCATACTGCACTGAGATCCATATCAGAGCTATACTGCACAGAGACTCATCACAAAGCCGTACTACATAGGTATTCATGGCATATCATATGGCAGTCGCCATGATGACTGCTGGCCAGATACACTTCCCAAAAGCTTAGTTGTCGACTATGCATGCAACTCACATAGTTTGGACCAGAGCTCAGGTTTAAAATATGTACTTTTCGGGAATGTACACCTGCAAGCAGCAGGATAGGTGGCTCATGAAGCTGAGGCCAAAACTACACTTACATCAGGCAGGACAGAGAACTCACCAAACATTCACCCCACTCTCTCCATTTATCCAGCTGCTTTCTGCATCCAAAATACTCACTATAGTCTACAACTCTTACCCAGGCCTAATCAATTGCTGGTTGGCAGTATATCCCAGCTTTATACTGATTAGTAATGCTTTAACTGAATTATTCTAGAATTTTGGAGCTTTATAATCATCACCAACTCCCATCAGTAAAAGTGCACCATTTTCAGCATTAATTCATTACAACTGGATGACAGTGGTGCATTGCTTTCCTCTGAGGCTAACATTTCCCCAGGATAACATCGGCAGTTTCTTTACTTGAAGTGAACTGCCGAAAATCTTCAATATTTTAAGCACTTTTGATAAAATATATAAAGATATCCTTCATATTCAGAAACTCAGAGAATAGTAATAAATCAACAAGTACTTTTTCTCAAATTGGCACAAATGTCATGGCAGGTGGGATGGAATAATCTTAAAAATCTGCTTGATGCATAGGAAAGCTCATCAATATCTGGCAGCAGTCTGGCCAGTTACAGCAATGACATTTTCATCCTCCATCCATCAGAGAGAAACATCGTCACCACTGCCGACAGCGACAGAGACAGTGCCACAGTGACACCTGCTGGTGTAAAATAATTAATTTTACCTTATCATTTAAAGCAGGGATCTCAAACTGGGGTGCGTTTCTCAAAAGCGCAGTTGCTAACTAAGTTAGCGACTTACATAGTTCGTCCATTCACAGTTAGTGGTTCCAACTATGTGAGTCAGCATCTGTGCTTTCGGGAAATGCACCCCTGGTCAGTAAAAGGGCCAAGAGGTTGCAGGTTTTCGATCCAACAGAGCACAAGCACACCTGACACAACTAATTTAGTCAAATGATCATATCCTGAACAGTTGATTCGCTATATCAGATGTGCTTCCGCCGGCTGGAATAAAAACCTGCAGCCCCTTGGCCATTTTAGGGCCAGTTTGAAACCCCTGACATATTACCATTTCTGCATTTTCATGAGGCAGTTCAAATTACGTTCAAATAGCCAGAAAATTACATCCTATTACCTCATTCCCAACCACTTTCCCTTAATCTCGATGGAAACATCATGAGGTTAAGGGAAGATGTAAAGGATAGTTGATAAAGACATAGGAAAACGACAACCCTGGCACTTAGAGAATTCAACTGCACTGGGTGATGTCATCATGCACCTCTTGCCCGTCATATTCCTCTGTTTTCTCGAATGGCCAGATGGATGGTTGTCACTTTAAAAAGTACTGGTGTAATGAATTTTGGGACAGTGTTATCGCCTTTCTTTTCGTAAAGGTTGGTCCAGAGCACCTTATGCTAAAGGAGATGAGTAAGAAGAAGCATTGAACTTAAGGAACTTTCCTGAGCTAAAAAAACCATTCAAACGCAGCCTTGGATATCAGTGCATTTGCAAAACACAGCGATGCCCCATCTAGAGCTTGAAGTGCCCTGTAATATCAATGACAAAAGTCCCCCCTTCTTTTCCAAAATATACAACAATGGTCACCAACCCTGGAGATCTACTGTCCTGTAGGTTTTCACTCCAGCCTCAACAAAGCTCACCTCATTCCACAGCTACAGATCCTGTTGAGCAGATAACCAGTAAAATCAGTTGTGCCAGATTAGGGTAGATCTCCAAGAACAGGGTTGTTTACCTCTGAACAACACTATAAATATTTGTTCTGAAAAGAAAAAATTGCAGGACACTAGTGGCGCACTTTAAAAAAAATAGGATATTAAATGTACTCACAATATGAAGTTGTATCCCCAGGAGTGTTGCCACCATCGTCTGTATCTTTGGTGTAATCCTGCTCTTCCTCAGATTCCTAACAAGAGAACATTCTGTTACTCTTGGGATAAAATGACTGACTCAGCAGTTGGAACAATTATCGCCTTAAACTGCTTTCACACGGGACGCGAAACAAATTTTTCGCACCCGCGTCTTTGCATTGACTTTGAATGTAATCTGTCATGTGAAAAATTTGTTTCGCGTCCGGTGTGAAAGCAGCTTTAAACTCTCATTTTTAACTTGTGTTTTTCCTTAAGTAAGTCAAAAGTCAGAGAAAGCCCTCTTTTCATATTGTCGAACAATGTCACATACTGTACATATTCTGTATCTGCTGGTTGCAGCGCTTAACTGAAGGTACATCACATTTACATTGGGAGAAATATTCAAATCAAGGATGTCATGTTTTTATTGCCACAACATTACATCAAATTTTTAAAAAATCGTCGTTTTATACACATTTCCCTGTAATTCAGCAGGATTTATTTGGGATCATTGGAAACCTTGGGATTGCCAATAGTATTTAAAATAGGCTTGAAGCTCGGCAGGTTCGAATACAGCAGCCACATTTTAAAGACCCATACATATTATGGCATTTAGAACAGTTTTAAGATTGTCTAAATGAGGACATCTGCTGAACAGAATCTTTGTACACAGTACACCCAGTGCCACAAAAACACTACATAAAATAAATCACATAAGTTTACGATTCGTAAACAACAGTGAGAGTGATATCACTGAATTAACACTGTAAAGAGACTGAGGGCCTGATTTTCCTGCTAGCACTAGTTCCCATGATTTGTGCACAGACTGGTCATTACCTCTAATCCGACTTTGTTCAGGTTGCATAGTCTAATAAGTAAATTTGTGTCAGTGCGCTGCACAACAGGGTAGAGGAGCCCAGTCAATCCTGACTCATCATGTAGAGACGCTAACTGAATAAGCGTCGATATACAACGAGAAAGGAGGCATTTGGCGTCCTTCTTTCACGCCAGTTTGAAACGAACCCTGCCCCCCCACCCTTAACCCGAACCCAAACCCTAAAAACCCAAAAGCCTCCTTTTTTATCGTATATCGACATTGGTCAGGTAGCGTCACTATATGACAGGTCGGAATGAAGCCGTGTTGGGCAGAAAAGTAGAGGGTGACATTATATTTCAGAGGGGGATTTCCATGTAAATTAGGCAGCACCCTTGGGATTTAAATGGGCAAGCGCAAGGCGAGATTTGGTACTTTCCTAAAAACACAAGGCTGTCCAAACCAGGTCTAAGCTGAAGCGCAAACTATCTTGTGATTCCTCCAGTAGTTAACAAGAAATGTACAGCCTTAAAATGAGAAGAAAAAAATGAAACAGCAACTATGCTTACTGTACAGAATAATGTATTACCTAATTACGTTATAAATAGAAATAATGTGTCATTATTGTACAGTGTGTCATGGCATCTTCATCAATATCAAATTAGTGTGATTATTTGCAGTTATACTTGCAGGCTACATTTGCCAATAAATAATAACGGGCTCAGCTGTGGTGTCAGCATTACAACCGGCTCCACCATAACACTGGTGTATAAAAGGGACACACACTCAATAATACCCAGAATGCATCATTCCTGACATTAGGTGAGACTCACAGTGACAGTCACTGTCTTTTAAAATTTCCAGGCGAGTGGCTAAAAGCTCACCTTGGAATTCAAAGCTAGCTTTTTTGCGATCCTTGCTGCTCATTCCTAGGCTGGGGTAACCGGCAGAATGAAAACATAGGTAGGATGTCCACAGAATTTTTTGTAAGGAACTTCTTTGCTGTGATGAGCATGTTACTCCAAGATAGATTCATTGTAAGGTTCAGGGCCCATGTTGATGCATAACAAGTTGCAACTTAGTTTACCTCTTATACTAAACATGCTGAGATTTTGAGAAGCATCCTGAACCCAACCTCATTCTCCAATATAAGCTTAAACATGTTAATGCGGTTGCATGGGTCAAATAGAAGTCTGTCCTGAGAATATAGAACCAAAGTCCAGATTTACCAGAAAATTTACATTTTTTATTAAAACATTTTTATCTAAAATTAAAGAATGAATAAAATGAAAACAAAATTGTCAGCATTATGAAATTGTCAGTTGCATTTCAGGGGCTTACCTCAATGGCTGCTAAACCTAACATGGCTTAAAAGAATAAATGAATCACTATCAAAAATGGTAGTGGCTAGTTAGCTACGAGGAGTCCGTAGTGTAACTGGACCAAAACAAACTTCACTGTCTAAACCTCGTCCATTGTACCCACCGACGCCTCAGTCAAGTGACACTACGCCTGTCCACAGCAAATGTATTTCTGAGAACGAGAGTCGTTAATTAATGCACATATCGGCGGCAGAAAAGCATTCTCGAGAGCCGTGATTCACCTCGCATTATGTCGCTTAAGTCATTTAACCTGAAGTCACATGTTCACTTACCTCTGTAACCATGGGCCTGCCGTTTACACTCTTCACCCTAGGGACATAATCCCTTATGAAATGACCCGGTTTGCAAAAGTTTTTTTTCCCTACTGGAATGTTCCGCGCCAACATTAGCCATTTAGAATGGTTCAAAAGGGTCACTTGGCACGGGGTGCCCAATCACAGAACGGGTATCTCTCGCTTTTGCTTCCCAAGTCCTCACGTAGATTTGTACCTATCTTTGCCGCTACATTACTCTGCTAGGACTCCCGTTCTGTATCAACCGGAGTGTCTACCAGCGGAGTGAAACGATGGAGTTGGAATCGGCCAAGTTTCCGAAGCGCGCGTTTTTTTTTTTTTTTTTTCAAGCTTAGTTTTTGTGAGGTGCGCGCTTTTTTTCCGCACCTGATTTTTTTAGGCGCTCTTGCGCGAAAGCTTGCCTTAGAAGATAGTTTACTGAAAGTGAGTTAGTTATCTGTGTACCTGATTTTATTTAATTGTCCCCACTCAGTATATAAAACATAAGGCAGTTGCTACGGTACGGCAGTTTTCCAATGCAATTCAATGTAGAGAGGTACGGCAGTCCCAATGTCCAACCCTGCCCTAACCTAACCCTGACCCTAACCCTAACCCTAACCCTAACCCCTAACCCTAATCCCTAATCCTTATCCTAATCCCTTCAAATTGACTGGCGTACCCATAAAACTGCCGTATCTCTAGACACTGTGAAAACATAAATGTTTGGAGCTGCATTCTATGAATGATCCGTTCAAAATATTAATTTCGAAACACATAAAGTGCCGGAGCAACCTCTATCTTGGCAGACCTTTGTAGCATAAACAGTAGGCCCTGGCTTTCTATGGGAGCTATGGTATAGGGCTCCGTGCGTGCGTGCGTGCGTCTGTGCGTCCGTCAACACATTTTGCTTTATCTCATCAACGATTTCAGTTACAGGCTCCTAATTTTTACTGGACATGCATCTCATGAAGGCCTACAAATGACGTGCCTAAAGGTGACCTTGGCCTATTTTTTCAAGGTCATTGGCCTAAAAATATCACCAAAAACTTCGACATTTTGCTGTATCTCATCAACTATTTCAGTTACAGGATCCTAATTTTTACTGGATATGCATGTCAAAGGCCTACAAATGACGTGCCTAAAGGTGACCTTGGCCTATTTTTTCAAGGTCACTGGCCTAAAAATATCACCAACAACTTCGACATTTTGCTTTATCTCATCAACGATTTCAGTTACAGGCTCCAAATTTTTACTGGACATACATCTCATAAAGGCCTACAAATGACGTGCCTAAAGGTGACCTTGGCCTATTTTTTCAAGGTCACTGGCCTAAACATATCACAAAAAATTTTGACATTTTGCTTTATCTCATCAACTATTTCAGTTACAGGCCCCTAATTTTTACTGGACATGCATCTCATAAAGTCCTACAAATGACGTGCCTAAAGGTGACCTTGACCTATTTTTTCAAGGTCACTGGCCTAAAAATATCACCAAAAACTTCAACGATTTGCTTTATCTTATCAACATTTTCAGTTACAGGCTCCTAATTAGCTCCCTCCGCCCGGGTGGCACAGGAGCTATGGTATCGGGCTCCATCCGTGCGTGCGTCCATCCATGCGTGCGTCCGTCAACAAAAACTTCGACATTTTGTTTATATTAACGGCGGGAGCTTCTGGTGCTGCCATTGCCCCATATTTTCACTTGCTAGCCTAACCGGAATTTCACAATCAGCTATGCAACAATATATGCAGTGACCACCTGCCTTGTATGTAGAGCCCATCATTTTACAGTTTTCCCATCACATTATATACAGCAATAAACAGAACCACAGTTTTTTGATTCTTACAGCTTCCCTGAGACAGGACAAGAGTACACACAGGAGAGACCGATTCGTGGAGTTATCGTTCCCAACTACTCTGTATGAATTACTTTTTTTAATGACACAGATGCACCAAAGAACTTTCTTTGAAATTGAGCCGACCTTTTCAAACCAATTGCCGCTCTTTTTATCAAGTCCACTTGTGGCTCTCTCATAATGCGTATATGTGTTTAAATAGCATAGAAGAATGACTCGTAGTGTCGGAGTGCATAAGCCATTGTGTGTATCGCATCAGGCAGAGCACTAAATATCATGCCCAAAATCAAACACAGTTTACCTTAAGTTCGCCAGCCTCAATGTATATAGCTTTAAGTCTTTGTATCAGAAAATGAGCTTCTTCTTCTGGGATTTCTGAAAGAAAACAGATTTCCAGCATTAATATTGTCCACTGTTCAAGACTTTGGCCAGATTGTTTCATACCCTTTACAATCCATGGTTTCACCAGTGGTCAGCTTAACATTAATTTATTTTTGACTCCTTAGAGCTAGTACGCATCTGCAGGACACTGAAGTACACAGTGTAAACCTTGAATACAACCAAGAAATTTGTAAATACTAGTCATCCCATCAAACATCATGAAAAAATGCGCTATCGTTAGTCAGTTGAAGTATTCAAACATATGTACGTAGATGAAGCATAACCCTCTGGCAAGTAGGAGGCAGTTATCATACATGTCTACACAACTGTTATTTGAAATTACGATTACATTTCACATTGTACATAATAAGTGAAATGAATTTCCTTCATATTAGGAGATACATTATCCCCTCACTGCCCCTGTGCTTGAGGTATCACCTATCACAACCCTGGTGTGAATACCTTTCGAGTCTCCTCCCATTCAGTAACTTGCGTGTCTATTAGAAGTACTGAATCCTTTTGATTGTTTTGCGTCTGATCCCGGTTGTGTCTTATCTCATTGTTACCCCTCCTCAAGTGTGTGTGACGTATTTATAGCCCCCTCATTTGAGTTTGCAAGTTTCTGGATTGTCATTTGCTATATTGCCATGTCAGTATTTACTATAAAACTCTTCATCTTCTGAAAATAAAACTTAATCTGGAGTGATCGTAAAACACGGAAGTACTCTGTCTTGTTTAGTCAATAGGTACAAGCTACCCAAGTTTTTCCCACAATCTTTGGGATTGGGACTGCATTCTTGTTAATCCTCTCCCAGTCTGTTCTTCTGTCCAGTTTATTAGGAACAAGATCCCAAGCTGTCTATGGTAATAAGGATTGGGATTATGTTCCTCCTAAGCTTTTCCATCCTAATGTCGGACAGTTCAGGTCAGGTGTAGTGTGCACTCCATCCGGCAGTTATGCCAGAAAGCCACTGGCTGGGCACTGGCTACGCCCACACAGCTTCGCCTGTAACATCTGTACTGAGCTGTGTCATCCTCCTCTGGGCTCCGTCCTACTGTCTTCCGTATTATCATCAATAAGCCTTACTATTGGATTGTACTCTGCTTCCGCTCTTGATTGAAGGTCTAGATCATAAAAATAAACCTTTCAACCATGCACATTCCTCAATTACTAACACACATCAATCACAATCATTGCACACATTTGTTATCAAAAACTGCAAATGGAAGTAATGTATAAGGCATGATGAAATAAGAAATGACACTGTTGTGAGAAATGACGATAGCAGAGGAAGAAAGGGATCCAGTTTCTCACCAGTGGGTAGTTCATAGTAGACGTCTAAGAGGATCTTATGAGGAGTGGGAGTTTTCGCACCACAGATTTCATTTCCCTCCAGGGTGATGTTTCCATATAAAGGCCACCACTGTCCTGGGCCCTCCTGATTACAGACCATTTAAATGAAGCACAGGACAGCAATCATATTTACAGCAAAGCAGCAACTGCAGGATGCAGGTAATTAAGTACAGAATCTTCAAGAAAAAAAAATCAGCAGCAGGCAAAGAGAGAGGTGTAACAAAATAATGAGGGGCTTTTAGAGTTGAAAACCGTATAGCGCTTACCTGAGCTCTACACTCCACACTCCTCAGCGGAACCCAAGCCGCTCCAAGCAGTGTGTCCACCATCAATCCCTTGTCCCACACTTCTACAAAGAGACCTTTTTCTATATCATTAACTTCACTGGAAAAGAGAGAAAAAAAGAGTGTAAAATCAAAGCAGCAAGAAGCTAAAAAACCTCATGATGTTGAGTAGATTCAGTTTAGCAGTCCATTGAGACAGGTGCTTTAAAACAAAATAAACGTATGACAACACAGGAAACTATAAAAGAGCAATCCCAGTGTTAGATTTTCCACATGCTTTTGTAGATGATAAAATTTTAACTTGTAAAAAGACGAAAAATCCTAAATGATGTCGTACTTCACCAGTTGCTAATTAATTTTTGATAGAAAGAATCAATTTCTCAGTGATTACTGTCTTAGTCTGTTAAATGTTTAGAATGATTTCAGTTACTTTTTGTTGGCCTCAAATACAGTATGCAGATGAATATACTCTTACAACATGTATTCTTGTTCCCAAAGTGGTTCGTTTCCTCGTCTGGCTGGTGTGGAGCTCTTTAAATCCTGGAAATGTATGGTCACGTAAGCATCGAATTTATCTGTAAATAAAAAAAAAAGAACAAGGGAGAGGTGTTTTATTTCAAATGCAAACCGATGCTAATGTATATCTGCTTTATACTGACACACTGCTGCTAAGTCCTGAATACCTTTCAATGTGCAAAGTGAAAATAAATCAATTCAAAAAAGGCCTGTTCAGTAAACTGAAATGTTTGCATTTGCCAATAGCCTAAAAAGACAGGAAATTAAATTTATTGTCCCTAGCACTAATGCTAACACGAGTCAGCTTCCCTTCACAGAGTATGACGTAATGATGTGGTAACGTCCTCTTCAAATTAGATTCATAAACTTTTATTCATTTTATTTAGCCTCTATTTATCCAGTCAAGCCCCACTGAGATTAAAATCTTATTTATAGGAAGAGATCAGGTCAAAATTATTCATTAGGCCTTGATATCAAGACTTGCCAGCTTGCTGTACAGTGCGCAATAGGCTTGTTCAGAAGAGGCCTTGATCTTGAACAGCCTGCCTGGTGGTGAGTCTACGTACTTGTCAGTGTTAAGGATCTGCATTTGTATTTTCTTGTTGTAATGTTTTATTGTGTTTCATTGATGTTATTTCAGTTATAATATTTCTTTCTCTCTTGGTTTTCTCTACCCACCCTGATCTCACTTGTTTCTGTTTTCATCCTCACGTCAGTACTTACCCTCCCCATTCAGTCAGTTTATTAGGACTGTTGATTCCCTCGTTTATAACCACACACCTCGCCATGCTTCCAAACTGCGCTCACAACTGCAATCAGTTCCCTGCTTGTTTTGTCTTCGCATTATATAGCCCCAGTTTTCTTTTGTCCCTTGCGAGTTTGTTTGCCCACACCAATAAGCACTACAAGCCTTTCTTATTCCTGAGAGGTTCTGGTTTAATTCTGTTTTTGTCCCGTGATTTTTCGAGATTGTCTAGCCCTAATTGTATTGACATTTTCTGGTTTTGACTACGCCCCAAGGCTGATAAAAGAGGAATTGTCAGCAATATGGACAGAGCAGACAGCTTTTCAGAACCACCCTCACTAAGACATCCACAGCTCTTAATGCTTGAACTCATAAATCAGAGCAGATAACTGCAGCCAGTTCCTCATATTGGCTCCCTCTCTGCAAGGACCTCAGCACAGTCAGGTGGCCCTTAAGTAGCATTTCCGCTGCTTGTTTGCTGTGCTGCTTTTTGTTCATGGAATAAATCCTAAATTTTCTTCCTTTCTAATTCTCAGCTTCCTGTCTCGTCAGTCCCACATCTCCATAGCCCTGCAGTAGCCAACTGAAGAACTTTCTCCAGGGCCAGATGTATTAGTTTAAATTGTTTTTCTTGTCTGTATTTCATAGCAAAGGTCCAAAGGTCTTGGCAAAGGTAGCGCAAATGCGCCAGTCCAACTCTGGATTCCAAGTGCCATTGGTGATCGGGTGTGATGTCATACCCAAAGTCCCAAGATCCCAAGGAAACGTCACGCGTTGTATTTTATTAGATTTCTCATTCAATTAGAAAGCTTTCGGTTTCTTGCCACAGATCCATTAAAAGCCACGGTTACTTCTCCGCCCTCTCCCCATGGGCAGCGGATACATATTTCACGGGCAATTAGTCTTATTTAGAACGACATCGCACTACCTGCTGCCAGCTGGCAAATGGCCAAACCTTAAATACAGAGAACTTTAATCAATTTGATTTTTCATACTTGTGAAAGCGTACGCTTCTGGGAAATTGAGACCTTGACATGGCGCCTGAAAGGACATGACTTGCATTTTAAGTTAACAGAACAGCACAGAATATTCTCAGGTCCTGAGCTGTATCTCGCGTGTATTATTCACACGTGTGTACACGCGCATGCTCAAAAATCCACAGAAATGCAAAACAGAAGTTAGGCACTGTCTTGAAACTCACCAGGAGGCCCATGCAGTCGTGCTCGCTTTACTGCGAAAACAAGACACATTTTCAGAACGGTTTCGAGTTTCATCACCCTTTTCCCTCAAATATACACATATAAATAAGAATATTAGCCAACTGCGACAGTTAGCCATATTTAATACGGCTTTACACAGCGACGAAAACATTCAAAATGCAAAATTATTTGCATCTGTTATTCTGTTTACAATTATTAGTACTCATCAGTTCAAAAAACCATATGACTAAACATAAGAAAGGTGATTTAATTTTTAGCGCACATATTGCGTTAGTGAAGCTACCTGATTTAACTAAACCAATATTCCCTCATTTATCTGGCCACGAACCAAGTGGTTCGGGTTTGTTTTTCGGCGTCGCACAAATTCGCAATGCTCCCTTAATGTTCCCGTAGTACATAGTTTAACATCTCGAATAAATCCACACCAGAGCTAAAATCCCGAGCACCCTCCATCCGAAAATGCATGTACAGCATCATAACAATCACGTGTGTTGCTGAGACGCTTCTTTACAAACCTGTTGACCTCTAAAAGTTCACGCGAGCAACTTAATCGACATATTCCACTTTAATCCGAAATTTAACAAATTTAAGATAGGCTTATTCGATTTTACCTTTTATACAGAGTAAATACATCGTCCAGCGCCACCGAAGGCCGTTTAAATTCCCGAAGTAGGCGATTTCTCTCCTCTTCGCCGCCTCTTGTCCAGCAGACTCCGTACACACCCTGCCCCCAGCCTGATGTGGACCCTCTCCCAAGGACAGGATGCTTCAGCCAGATGCTATCGAAATGAACACTGGCGCTCATTTCCATTTCGCTGAGGGTTTAAAGTGGCTTTGCTGAAAAGTGGCAGGCACTGCCAAGGTATTGCGACAAGACCAAGCCAAAACAGTACAATTTAAACAATGGCCAACCCAGTATTATTAATGTTCCTACTGTTAACAAAAGCATCGCTTCTAAACTCAAATGTGCTCATTAGCAGTATAGTTAAAGTTACGCTGTTCCTCAACCTTTTAATGGATGCTTTTCATATGCAAAGAACAATGTGTAAAACGCTAACTTGACATTGCAGTAAACGGAAGAGTAGGATAGCTATGTGAAATCAGATCGTAGATTCAATACTTTTCATAGATTTAATAGGTTCAATAGATAGAATAAGTCTTATATTTCTTTCTAGCTATTTGGGAAGGCTGATTTCTTTAAAACGGCATCCTGTATTCAACCTCCGGTTAGAGGGTCTGAAAGGTCTGTGATCTTTAAATAAGATCTGTCTGAAACAGGCTGGATAGTCATTTAAGTATTTCAGAACATATTACAGCATTTATAAAAGTATATTTTGGCACAGGTTATAGAAAAATGTAACTGGCATTAAATTAATTGTCTGTTGGCGCCACGGTGTGGCGTAGTGGGGTAGTTGCATGTTGTCGCACCAGTACAACAAAACAGTGTTGCTCTGAGAATTTGTTTTTTCCTGAGTTGATAATGACAACCGGATTTTCTTTTTGAAGGGTGGGAACTTTCGGAAGTAAAGAGGTGCTAGAGGCAATGCCATTAGAATTACTCCCCTTAGTTTTATCATTACAGTAGGCGACTTCTCATTTTCCTTTTCTTGTATATGCATGTATTGTGTTGTTATCACTGTTAGTGTAAGTAGTTTTGACTCTGCTTTAAATAAATCTGAAGATTATCTTATTTCTAAATCTTGCTCATAAAGTCTTGATTAGATACTAAGTTACATGTTTCTCACACTTATTACAATGTCAGGCTTGAAGCCCCAGTTGATTAATTGATGTAAATTTGGTGACTGCTGGGAGTCTTTTACAATAAAAAAAGTCATGAATCCAGGTAAGATTTCATACTTTGTTTGGTCAAATATTGCATCTTCAAATTCACAATTTAAACCAGATTAGCATTAAGTGATTTATTCAGATACAACAAATATTAATTGCCTAATCAAAAGATAAAGGTTAAACTACCGCAACAATGTAGACTGTTGATGCCTATCATACAATAAATGATTGAATTGCTAATTCCCTGTCATGCCATAAAGCACAAATTTTTTTTTGTGTTTGTGTGTATATACACGCATGTACGTGTGTGTGCGTTTATGCATGTTTTTGTGTGTATGTCACGCCCTGGCACCCTGAGATGTTAATTGGGCGATAGGGCAAGGATTGGGGAAGAGGACCGAAGTGCAGGGACGTGGATTTTCTGAAATAAAAGTGATTATAACAAAAGCAAATGCAAAACTTCTAGGATAACAAAAAGGGAGTGCACTAAATAAAAAGGGGCAACGGACTATGGCTACCTGCCCATGAGGGGAGAGACTAAGCTTTAAGTAGAACGGGAATCATAATTAACTACAAACCCCAATTCCAAAGAAGTTGGGAGGTTGTGTGAAATGTGAATAAAAACAGAATACAATGATTTGCAAATCCTTTCCGACCTATATTCAATTGAGTACACTACAAAGACAAGATATTTAATGTTCAGACTGATAAACTTTATTGTGTTTTTGGGAATATTCACTTATTTTGAATTTGATGCCTGCAACATGTTCCATAAAAGCTGGGACAGGGGCAACGAAAGACTGGGAAAGTTGAGGAATGCTCAAAAAAACGCCTGTTTGGAACATTCCACAGGTGAACAGGTTAATTTGAAACAGGTGAGTGTCATGATTAGGTATAAAAGGAGCATCCCCGAAAGGCTCAGTCATTCACAAGCAAGGATGGGGCAAGGTTCAACACTTTATGAACAGCTGCGTGAGCAAATAGTCCAACAGTTTAAGATCAACGTTTCTCAACGTGAAATTGCAAGGAATAAAGGGATTTCGTCATTTACAGTCCATATCATCAAAAGATTCAGAGAATCCGGAAAAATCGCTACACATAAGCAACAAGGCCGAAAACCAACACTGAATGCCCGTGACCGTTGGTCCCTCAGGCAGCACTGCATTAAAAACTAATATCATTCTGTAAAGGATATTATCGACGAGGGCAAACGGTGTTTGGCCGACGAGAGCAAACACACTGCAACAACCCAAAACATCTTCAATTAGAGAAACATGCTGCAGTTCTGGCCCGTTTGCCCTTGTCGGCCACTCTCGGTAGATCTTGAACCTTAGACTTCTTCCGCAAAAATGAACAAGGCTCCTAGCTAAGTGGCTATATTGGACATTAAGGCTAAAAACACGGTGGGAAGACGTCTTTTCGAGTCAAATTTGAATGTTGGGGCTTATGAACTCTTGGATTATGCCACACGAGCAGTATGGAGCTATTTTGTGTTTTTTTTTTTAAATGTTGTGTTTTTTTGTAATTGTTTTTTACGCTCGAAAGAGTGGCCACCACTGAACTCAGTTGATTTGGATTTGTCTTCAATGCTGTTTTTCTTTGAAACTCCAAAAGTGTATTGAGGAAAAAAGAAATTCACTGACCGTTCAATTAGCCTTGGGGTGAGTAGATGATGAGTGAATTTTCATTTTTGGGTGAAATATCACTTAAACTTTATTTTCTCGCTCTTTGATTGATGTTTTCATAATATTTAGGTCATTTTTGGTTAATTTCATCCAAAATGAATGAAAATTTTGTTCGGCCAGGTGTGTGTGTGTGTGTGTGTGTGTCCGTGAGAGTGTCTTTGTGTGTGTGTGTGTGTGTGTGTGTGAGAGAGAGAGAGTATCTGAGAGTGTGTGTGTGTGTGTGTGTGTGTGTGTGTGTGTTTGTGTCTGTGGGTGTGTGTGTACAGAAACATGGAAACTTGGATTGTGGTGAATCTTCAGATTTCATGAAGTGGTGCTTCCTAATTTTCCAGGATGCAGACAGTACCCAGTTTCATTTGAAATAGAATGCACACAATGGCTTAAAATCTCTTCCCACTGGGGCCCAGCCTAGTTCCCATTACCTGTAGATACAGCTTCCAGCTTATTTGAATCAATATGGTTTCATTATTACCAGTATTAATCTTGGTTATAGCATGACCTCAGGCTTTTAAAAATGCACAAAACACAATATTTGCTAACCCAAGAAATGTATGGGAACAGTAAAAAAATTGAAGGGCTCTTTTAACCAAACCTAAAACCATGCTACCTTTGACCTTTCACACAAATACTCCATATAGCCTGTACCAAGACTGAAACTAAGCTCACATAAAGGTGCAAATGGTTGCCAGGGTGGTATTTTTAAGTAAATGTAACTATGTCCTTAACCCACAACACAATTTATTAATACCTATCCTTTGTGCTAGTAAAAAAGTAATATTTCCTGAAAAAACATGGTTGCACCTCCAGGGTACATTCCAGAAGTCTGTTCTTTATGGAGCAAATATGTTACTGCTTGTCTGTATTTCTGAGATTGAAATTGCACTGGCAGTGCTACATGGGGTAAAAACTCAAGCAAATAATTCTGTATTTTATAGTGTGCCAGTCATTCTGTCTTCATTGTGCTCCTTCTGAGAGTATAAAATGCATGTTTAATGTATTCATGCAATTATTATGTTAACAAAGATGAGCAATCCAGGAAGTGATAATCAAATTTCCAAACATCTATAGCTAAACTTTTTTAATTGAGCTGCCTAGCTGCTCGTATTTACAGAGATATGAAACCTAAAAAAAAAAAAAAAAAAAATACTCCAGTCAAACACCGCATGTGCGCACGTGTCGGCCTGCGTAATGAGGGTTCATGTATATCCCTGAGGGGTCCTAGTGCCCGCCTTTTACACCTACCCGTCTTTCGAGGGACATTTGGAGAATGAAAAAGCACTCTGCTCCTCAAGCTGCGCTGCTGCGAAACCTAACAAATAACCGTAAAACACTGTATTTGGTGTTTTTATGCGTGTACTTATTCATTATTTGTAATACGCCCCTCCCCTCGCGGAACGGGTTGTTTTGTTTCCACCAGGGTTTAAGATAGGCGCTGTAACTCTGCGTGTACTATGCAGATAAGTCTTACTCATTGGAGTGCATCAAATTGCATCATTACGAAAACAGTCTTGTTTTCCGTGCTCGTCTGTAGGATGCGCTTTCCTTTCATATTCCATTCCGTGAAATTCTAAAGGAGGTCCTTCAGCATGCCACGCTCGCTGTATAGCGCAAATCGAAAGCAGGGAGAGAGCCCTCATCATTGTGAATAGAGTGGTCCGTCTGTGAAGTAGCCACGACAGGTCAGCTGGCGTATCACAAACAGATTTATTATTTATTGAGAAGAAGATGGCGGAGTTCTCCCCAGTCCTACCGCTACGGGATGAAGACGGTAGGCTGGGATTGCCGGTCTTTTCCAGGTCGCGATCCGGCTCGGAATCCGAAAGTGAGCTGTCCCAGAGCCTTGCCCGGACCAAGACCCGCTCCTATGGCAGCACAGCGAGTGTTACCGCTCCTTTGGGAGAGAAGTATATCGAACACAAAGTGACGAGCAGCGACACACTGCAGGGAATAGCACTGAAATACGGCGTAACGGTAAGCGCAGGTCTACTGCCAATCGATGGACAAAAAAAAAAAAAAATTGTTCGAATGAGGAAGAAACCCTTACTGCATCGATGTGTGCACATGTCATCAAATGTAATCTTTATTATTTTTTATATGGCATACGCAAACAGTTGCCACAATCCATTTAAGGGTGGCAGTAGCGGGAGCCTCTGGATTTACGCTACCCGACCAGATTCCAAAATAGGTATGAGAGAAACTAGATTATAAGCATATTACACCCTTTAAACGTTCGATTTGACATATTGGACTTGACACGCCTGTAAATAATCAACTGACATGACATCCATCCATGAAATTGATGAACGCTTAATTGCCTCTGGTAGGCGGCTTAGAATCAGGAAGTATAACGTCGTAGTAGGGGTTCAAAGTCTCTATGGATCACTGTATTTACATGTGTGTGTGTGTGTGTGTGTGTGTGTGTGTGCGCGCGCTGGTATTTGCCTTAAAGATGTATGGCCTTTTTTTTCCTCTAAAAATGTTCGGGGACCTCCTCAGCTGTTCACCTCTCCCACCACCCAAAAATGTGGCACCTCTCTACCTTTTCAGATGACCCTTTACATCTTCAAGGATGGTCCAATGTGTGTGTGGGCCATGGTTTGATCATCTGTTGTCTCATTCATGTTTTTACTTGGTACCATTGATCAATGTCAATGGGAACCATTTTCTACTTTCAAAAAACTTTGTCACGCTATTTATTTATTTATTATTTACTTATTTGCTGGTTAAAAAAACGCTTTTGGCCGAAGGTGACTCAGCTTATTTATTTATTTATTTATTCATTTAACTTCTTCTTTTTTTTTGTTGCAGATGGAACAGATAAAGCGGGTTAACAAGCTGTTTGGGAATGAGTGTATATTCCTTCGGAACAGCCTGAGCATTCCGGTGGCGTCAGAGAAACCCTTCAATGGACTGCTGACTCTGGAATCCCCTGAGAGCGAGGTTAGCGATAGCTGCACTCTCAGCGAGGAGCCTGTCGTGACTTTAGATGGGGATGAATCGCCATCAACCTCGCCCACGCCCACTCGTCAGGACCCCAACACGCGACCCCCTCAGCCTGAGGAACTTTCCGCCAAGGACTACTTACACAGACTAGACTTGCAGATTAAAATGTCGAAGCAGGCTGCTAGGAAACTCAAAGAGGAGGATGTCAGGTAAGATTAGTAAAGAAAATCAACCCAAAATGAGAAAATGGCACTTTAAAACACTTCTAACTCTATAGAGTTAGACATTACTACCTCTGCCAAAGTTGTTATCTTTTCATTTTGATTTGTTTGTTTTTCAGCAGGATTATGATAAAACTACAGGCCCAATTCTCATTAAAGTTGGTGGAAGCATGTAACAAGGGTCATGGAAGGATCCAGTAAATGTTGGAGTGGATCTGAATCATAGAGCGGATACAGGGATTATTTCTCTCTATTGTTAACATTGCTAAATAGGGCATTTAGCCTTGGTGGAGGTCTGAACCCTCCGAGTTTGAGTTTAAAATGTTTTTAATTTCTTCTTTTGTTTTTTCTTCATGATGGCACCCCTCGTCCTGATGTGGTGTGATGTGTAGTTGAGCTACACCAGTCCCCTCAATAATACTCTTCCTGCAGTCGTCCCCTCCATCTCAGTTGTGCTCGCTGCTTTTTCTAACTGAATAGTTTAAAGTTTGCGCTTAGATAGGTTTAAAGTCAGAAAAAGCAAATTTTTTTTTCATATTGCCGGACAATCTTGCAGACATATTCTGTGTCTACTAGTTGCAGTGCATCACTGAAGCCACATCATGCAGGACGTCATGTTTTTATGGCCACAGCATTACATCAAGTGGAAAATATCTACATCTTGTGCTTCATTTTGTACGCGTCTCTGTATTGTACTAGTACGTATTTGGGATCTTTGGAAACCTTGGGATCTCCACTAGAATTTAAAATTGGCTTGAAGTTCCATAGGTTTGAATACGGCAGCTGCATTTAACAGACCCATATTTTGGTTTGTAGGTTTCATGAGGTTAAAAAGCACGATTGTGCCCAGAAGTTAATGCAGCTCCATTGTCCAAGCAGAAGTACAGAAGTTCCTCCTCTGTGCACCTCCAATGGGGGAGTGATGGTTGGGTAGTGTCATGGGAGTTTGCTCAACAGGCAGCTGAAGAGTTGCCAGTTCAAGCCCCGTTCTAGACTTGGGATTCTGAGTTGCATTTGGAGAAATGAAGTTGTCAAAAACTTTTCCGTTGGGCCTTTTAGTGAAGTTCTGAACCTCAAAACCTCACCGGGGGTTTCCATCTGTTTCTCGCGGTCACTTTTTCTGCTTCCAACCATACTATCTACCATTGCTCTCACGTCACGCTTGTTACTTCCTGAATGAAACTTCCCTGGCTAAATAAAAGCTAGCATTGTTTACACTCCACTTCTGGAGGACTAGCACATATTAATAGAGAAGCGTACAGTCTATCTCAGAGATGACAACCTTTCTCCTGTATGTGTTTGTGAAAGGACGTGGTATAACTGTGCCTTTAGGAACCAACCATCATGCATGGTGACAGGATCGGCCCTGTTGAATGCTGCAACAGGACACATTTCTTAAAAGTAAGCTGGTGACTCAACCCTCTAACAGTATGGGGCCCAGTTAGCAGCCATGATAATTGCCTTTATGGACGGAATGTTTTGGGATGTACAGCTGGACTGTTCTGTGACATTTTTGTGATGTCACAGTTGTCACATGCTGCACTCCTACGCTTTAATTTCATGGCCCATGGGTGTGGCTCATTGCCAGTTATAGAACATTATATTGTACACCCTCCAAACCTCTTATTTATCCTACTGATCACACAGGGTATAACCTTTGGTTAATCCTGCTGCTTTACTTCTTTGTTTTAATGATGACGCAGCTGACTCATGTTATGACTCCACCTCACAAGTTACATGAAAGGGCCATTATTCCAAGCCCGCTTTTAGATTATGCATGATGAACTGCGATTCAAGGTGATGACAGTATGGACTTAAAAGATGAACTGATGTTTCATCTAAATTGCTCCAATTAGCAGTAAATTGCCGCCCGGTGAGATGAATAACAACTGACTGAAATTTCAGATAAAAAAAAATTCACCTATAGTGCTTTTATTGGGGATTTTGTTCTTGAAAAGGCTCAATCACAGAATCCGGAAGTTTGACGTTTTACCGAGAGTAAACAAAGAGATCCAACATGAGTGTGAAGTGTATGCCTGCTGTTCTTCGGGTGTTGTTTGAGTGTGGCGTCGGCCTGAAGTGACAAGCGTTATATCCTTGGAATCTGTGGATTCTCCTCTTTCATTTGATGTATCATTTGTCTCCATAGCACAAATTTTGCAGAATCGCTAGTTCCCAATATGCGATCGCGCTCTGATATTGTTTTATTTCAC
Source organism: Gymnothorax javanicus (assembly GCA_029692085.1). Taxonomy (NCBI): domain Eukaryota; kingdom Metazoa; phylum Chordata; class Actinopteri; order Anguilliformes; family Muraenidae; genus Gymnothorax; species Gymnothorax javanicus. The sequence goes on from CM056207.1 coordinate 39,751,030, forward strand.
GTTTGGCTACGTGCTAATTTAGTTGCTTGGCGCTTGAATGGTATTTTGATCAGGTAAAATGGTCATCATAAGCTTTTAGCCCAGTTTCTTCCCGTTGAGGAGATATGGTGCATGAGTAGGCTATGTTATGATTTGGTAACATTGTTTAAAATGGGTCATTCCGTATAAAATCAAAAAATTTTCAGACAAGTTCCATGGGCATGGTCATGGATTTTCTTCAAACTATAATAGAATGTTGCTTCGGGTGCCAAATGAAAAAATACCAAGTTTTGGCTCAATTGGCCCAGTAGTTTTGATTTTCTGGGGGGTCAAAAAAGTGGATGTGGCACCCGGTTGGCGAAATTACAATTTTTTCAATATTTTACTGGCTGTAACTCTGGAAGTAATAAAACTAACCCCATGATTTCTTCAGGACGTGCTCTCTAGGCACTGTACTACCCTTCTACTACTATTACTACTATATTTTCGGAAAGCTCTTGATGTGCACTGCCACCAAAATAAATTTCATTATGGAACTAGCGTACCTTCCTTAAAAAAATGTTGAGTCATTTTCTTTAATTTTTGTCCTAAAATTAACCCCCTTGTAGGGGTCGTTCACAATTCTTAACATTTTCACAAGTGTACAAAGAGTAAATTTTTTCAGATCCTCCTCCCCCAAAAAATGTATCGTAAAAATATTCAGTTTTACCTCAATATTTCCTCTTTTTTAAATATAAGAAATGTACACAGATAACCCCACCCCCGTGATGTTGAAAATTGTGAATGGTCCCTTAAGTTGCCAGTACCATTACAGGAGTCGCTGGTTTCTAAATCACTTAGTGATTCTGTCGAACTCATAATCAGAAATGGTGCACTGCCTTCCAGATCCTGCAGTACTTGGTGCAGAGATGATTAAGAAATGGTTCAGGGGAACTTGACAAATGTCATCTTTATTCTGGTGCCACTGAAACGTCCGCGTTAGTTTGTGAGGATGCTTGAATTTGACATTGATGTCCTGATATTCCTCAGATGTATCCAAGACAACTGTTATCCACCAGTAGCCATCAAACAGGCAGGCTACATAAAGTCCTGGAGGAAACTGTTCAAGGGGTCGACTGTTCTTTGTGATCAGCATCCATCATCTGCCCAGTCTAAAACCCATCTTTATTTCAGTGGCCCCAGAATAAAGATGACATTTGTCATGTTTACCTGAACCATGTGTTAATCATCTCTGCACCAAGTACTGCAGGATCTGGAAGGCAGTACACTCTTTCTGATTATGAGTTTCACAGAATCACCAAGTAATGTAGAAACCAGCAAGTCTAGTAATGGTACTGGTAATTACGAACTTAAGCACCTTAAGGGGCCTTTTGCAATTTTCTACATCACGGGAGTGGGTGGGGTTATCTGTGTACACTTCTTACATTAAAAATATTCAGTTTTACCTCAATATGTCCTCTTTTTTAAAAGTACATTGTTTTGGGGGAGGAGGATCTGAAAAAAAGTACTCTTTGTACACTTCTGAAAATGTTAAAAATTGTGAATGACCCCTAAAAAGAGGTTAATTGAAGAAATCAACTCAATTTTTTTTTTAAATGAAGGTATGCTGGTTCCATATTGAAATTTATTTTGGTGGCAGTGCACATCAAGAGTTTTCCAAAAATACAGGTTTCATTAAAACTGAAGGATACGCACATCCTGAAAAAAGGGGCCGAAAAGAGTCACCCCCAATAAGGGGGTAAAATAAGGGTCAATATTACCAAAGAACTATAAATGTGACAGGATATTAATTGGTGGCTATAGAAAGCTATTGACCATGACTAATAGCTGATTTTACTACAAATCCACATATGTCATCAGATGGATGTGAAAATGGTACCCTTTAATGTGTATGTTTTGATAGTGGTTTGTAAATGTAGCATTTTTAAGAGCCTATAAAACCACAATAAAAGAGTTAAAACTACTTTGATTGGCAATGAAGGGTAGTAAAGTGCCAAGAGAACAAGTCCTGAAAAAATCATGGGGTTAGCTTTATTACTTTCAGAGTTGCAGTCTGTTAAAAATGGAAAAAATGCTAATTTTGCCAACCGGGTGCCAAGCCCACTTTTTTGACCCCACAGAAGGTCAAACTAGTGGGCCGATTGGGCTAAAACTTGGCATGTCTTCATTTGGCACCCAAAGCAACATTATATCAAAGTTTGAAGAAAATCCATGACTATGCCCATGGGAGCTCCGGTTGACTTGCGACCAACTTGTGACCATCACTGGCTTTGTTGTTCTCGATGTCATCAACATCTCGGTTGCTTAGGAAACAGCTATGGCCCAAAAACAACGAAAGGGATAAACTTTTGTTCCAAGATTAAACTGGTCGCCCTATTATTGAGTGATTAGGCTATAGACATGATTAAACTAACATTTAGTGGAAATATCTTCTTATCTTTAATACAAAGCTCTGACCTCATCCTAGGGAATACAGCTGTTAGTTTTCCCACTGAGTATGTAGGTCATAATCTGTATAGAAGATTTAGGAATTTCAATAATTCAGCCGGGAAAATGTCCTTTAACCCTTCCCCTTACCACTTAAGAGGGGAATATTACAATTTTGTAGAACTCAGCGCTGCAAACCAGCCAACTCAATTAAAACCTCTGTCATCAGTTTGTTGTGAAATCGGCCAAAGTGGCAGGATGACATGGAAATTCTCGGATGGTTCTGTGCCTTTCTGTTTGTGTTTTGGCCCCTGGATTGCTTCCTCTCCTGTACAAGAAGGTTCACGTGTTGCCCACGAATCCCATCCCTAGCTGGCTGCCATGCCCTGGATATTTACATTTGAGTGATTGTTGGCCTCTCATGGCCGTAGTAATTATGACCACAGTTAAGGAGGAAATTCGATGACGTCAATATACCATTATAACGTGAACATCAGCGTAAGGGTAGAGGTTGGGGTGGTTGGACGGGCGTATAAAATGACAAACTTTCTCACGGTAGACTGGTATTTGAGTTCAGCTTCTGTGCGTCTAATATTTGGAACTGTGAGGCAACACTGTCTTTGAAAAGGCTCGACTGACTGAAAACCTTTCCCTAACCCTGAACCCCAACTTTAACCGAACCCCAACCCTAACCTTGACCTAACTTTAACCAAACCGAGAATGTTTTTCCAACTGTTTATTTTTGATGGGGCAATGCTGCTATTATTTATGGTAATTGAGGAAACACCTCTTCTGTGGTGTTAGAAATGCTAATTCAGGAAAGGATCCTGTTAGTCATATTTAAGGGTAAGAATAAATGACTGATGTGATCATATGGGTTGGAAGAAATGTTCCTCTGAACAGGCTGGCTCACTTCAGGCGCTGGTAAAGACTCCGCCCCGCAGCAAGGGTGTCAGGACTGGCTTTGGGTGGGAGGTCTGCGACCTATATACAGGCAGTACGTTTACATGCATAGTTAAGTCGAGCTGCGGTTATAGGTCAATTAGGCCATTTAATCGGACTACTGTCCTTGTCTGAGTATACATGCACGGTAGGGAAATGGCTTTATTGATCGAATCATGTCCATCTCCGCAATGATAGGTGGTGATATGCCCCCTTTCAGCTTGTTTGTGTTGGACCTTTTTCTGGTTGACCGATTGCAGATCATCGACAAACAAGTTAGCTGGTGGCAAACTGGTAGCATCATGTGGAGTGGCGAAAAGATGGACAACTTTATGGCTCTGTACATTTCATACCTGCTGTACGCTATGCATGCTGCCCCTGGTGGTTGTGGTGTGAGTCAAAGGCTGGCGGCAACACCATATTCTCCTTGAGTGCTCGCGACCTCCGTTGTTCTCCACTTTGAGCCTTCTCTACTACCACAGGGTGCGTTTCCCAAAGGCGTAGTTGCTAAATAAGTTGGCAACTTGCTTTCGGGAAACGCAACCTGGGCTTCCTGTGCAGGTTGGATGCAGGTCAGGAGCAAAGACTGTTAGGAGCGAATGTTTTTGAATGAGTTTTCCGATGGCAAGTGGAAGGGAAATTTTTTCGGATGACGCGCAGGTCATTCGATAAATTATGCATATTAATGGAAGAAGTTATGAGCCCCCAAGATGTGACTGTTCAAGCATCAATACCATTGCAGATGAGGATTGCTACTGTTCTGTACAAACTTAGTAGTGCAGAGTACTAAGTTGTTGTTAATCAGTTTGGTGACTTCTGAGTCAAAGCCCTGCACGATGAACTGTGGAGCATGCGCAGAGCGCATAGTCCAGTTCGATTCAATTTAAGCGTATACATGGAGGAGTAATCTGACTCGTAACCGCATTATCTGGGTGTGTTAGTCCGACTTTGAGAAATTCAATTTAGTACGATTCCAGTTGGACTAACATTGTATGTAACATTAACTTATATTTTGAAAGTCCGGTTGTTGTCGGACTAACGCCATAAATCGATTTTCTCTAGTATCATGTAAATCCACTCACTGATCCTAGCAGTACCTGGACCCCAGCTACCACAAAGCATTCTCACAGTGTAACGGGAATGTGTAATCAGTGATACAGAACTTTGTTCAGAGCTGAAATTCTTTGTTAGCCAGGTGGACAAATCCCGTCCTCCTGTCAGTTGGTCAGTCTCTCCACTTTCTGGAAAAGTCTATGAGTTTATGCAGAAACCAGCAGAATCTAATGTCCTGAGACCCTAGCCTTGCTTTTTTAGCAGGATCAATTTGGAACAGTTTGCTTTGCAATGTAAAAGATGAACAGATTTGTTGTAGTGTGTGGGTCAGCAGTAAAGCGGGTTTGATTAATGAGACTGGCCTTGCAGTTGATTTAGCGTACAAAGGCCTTATCTCTGCTGCATGGGCGTGGGCTTTGCACTTGTTCTGGAGAATTCTGTAGCTTGATTGCTCATGATGGGGCATGCTTTGACGCTGTGCAGTTAGAATCGGATCGGCCTGGAGACACAGAGGTGTCGATTTCTCTTTCACCTGAAACGCCTATGCAATGGCAGGATGGGGCAGGGAAAGTTTTTTTTGTGCGTGTGTGTGTGTGTGTGTGTGTGTGTGTGAACGGGTGTGTTTGTGTATGTGTACGAGTGCGTGTGTATGTGTGTGTATGAGTGTGTGTGCGTGCGTGTGCGTGTGTTTGTGTGTGAATGAGTGCATGTGTATGTGTGCATGTGTGTATCGAGGTGTTTGTGTGTGTGTATGAGTGAGACGTGACCATAACATCGGTCAGCTTTAGAAATTGTGCATTTCTAAAAATGGATTTTCTTTTACTATTGTAGTTGTGAAAAGAACTGGACAGATGTACAGTACAGAACAGTGTATATGAGGGATGTACCACAAGCATACTCCTTGCACTGAGCAGCTCGACCGGGTTTCCCCGCAGTGTGCCGGCAGAAGTAGGAACTGAATCAGGCTTTCCGCTTGGTATGTGAGCAATCTGCTGTGTGGACTAGCGGCTCACTGGTAACTGTTAGTCACATACCGTCTCTGTCTTCAGGCAGGGTTTGCGCTTCATCGCTAATATACCTGCTGGATCCAAACCAAAACGAGAGTGTGGGTGTTTTAAACAGTAAACAAGAGGAAGCATTTTGTTCGGAGTAATAAGCGAAATTATTATCAGACTTTGTGTGTGTGTGTGTGTGTGTGTGTGTGTGTGTGTGTGTGTTATGTGCCCAGCAAAGAGTTCTCTGAACACAGCTCATCTGTAACAGGACAGTAATGACAGACAGGACAGGCCTCACAATGGGCTGTACCCTTTAGTTGCAAGTTTGTCTTGACCTCTGCAGGGCAAAGAAGTTACAGTTCTAACAAATTAATTTCAAAATTACGCCAAAATGAAATGGTATCTTGAAGGCAGTATACATTACTATTAGATCTCAATTTACTTTTCAGCATTAATGATGCCTGAACAGAAGGGCAGGTTGCCCTTGCCAAAGGTAACTGACACAACCTCGTACTATGACAGAGCGTGGCTTTTGGACTTGTTGCTGGTAAAAGTCTCCATTTCTTCTCTGGTCTGCACCACGCGGCATCCATATTTTTCTAAAAATATTGACCTGAAATACTGAATTGTCTGAACACAATACGCATTTCAACAGTGTGATGGTCCATCGCAGATGCCTGCAAGCCCAGAGACATCAAGGGCACTTTTAGACATTGTTGACATTTGGCTTCTTTGAACAGTGAAGTTTTAGCTGGCATTTGTGGATGTTACTATGTATTTTTGTACTTGATAAAGGTTTTCCAAAGTATTCCTGGGCCCATGTGGTTATATCACTGAGATAAATGATGGTTCTTAATGCAGTGTCATCTAAGTGATCATGGATATTTGGCTGAGGCTTTGGCCTTAGCCCTTTACGCGCAGAGATTTCTCCCAATTCCTTGCGTCTTTTATTCATGTTATGCACTGTGGAGGGTGAAATATCCAAATCCCTCCACAAATTTCTTTCCGGAACATTAAGTTATGTGAACTTTGTCATTAGCTCCACTGGTCATGACAAGTTCTAGATATTGACTCAAGTTCATATGCTTTCAAAAGTTGATTTTAAAGTTATCCATTGTCTTCAGTAATTGTGAGTTGAAAAAAAACTCACCTTCAAGTTGAGTTTAATCACATTTAGTTGAGTGTATTCACATTTTTAAGGCAGCCGGTGAACTTTCTTATCTAAGTTCAACCAGCTTCAAATGTATTACAGTGCACACATTAGTGGGCTGATTGACGAGTCTCAGCCAGTCTTTGCTCTTGAAGGCCTAGGTCTTTCCTGGATGCTGCATTTGTATCAAATCATTATCACAGTCACCTGCTGACATCAGCTGTTTTAAACAACATCATTATTCATTATTTTGATCTCAGTACTAGTCATAAATTGCCCCTGCCCCAACCTTAGTTGGAATGCGTCGCAGGCACGAATGGCAGGGACGAATGCATATTTACAAATTAAATTTACTTGACCAGACAAAGCATTCAGTATCTTGTTTTCATGCTAACTGCAATGAAACATAAATAGAAGTAAATTTAGAAACCTCTGTTTTCTGTTTTTGTATGCATTTTCCATGCCATCCCATCTTTTTCCAAGTTGGAATCTATATATTATTACTGAGTTGGCGATTTGCGTAAGTTCACACATCTCCTCCGAAACCACCGTGAATAATGAGTCTGTTTTCCTCATGCGCCGGTTTTACTGTGCGACAAAGACGATGCGCCAGGTTTCGAACTTAGTTGTGAAGTGAAAACTGCATTTTGAAGCCGTTTTTGCAAGTAAAACCGGCTAATTCAATCAGCTGTTTTCGTGCCCGCGCATATAGCCCGGGCATAGCATGGGTATCATCTAGTTTTAAATGAACCAGCGTATTTTTGTCCCCGGCATGTGATTTTAATGTAATTTGGAAGGCATTTTTGCCCTTTTTCGACCGTAAGGTCCCTACCATACCTTTTCTAACGACCAGGTTGCAGTCTGTTTTTGAGACTGTCGAATGTCTGTAGACGGTAGGGGTTTTTTTTTCCCGCTGTCCTTAGACCGACCTTTCTGCGTAATCAATTTTACTCGTTTTGCTCCGGCGAATGTGTTGCCTAGCACTGAGCGCGAGCGGGTCTGCGCTCTGAATAAATGATAAGGAACATGAGTGCGCGTGTCCGGATTTTGCCTCTGCACGATCAGTACGGTCCCCTCGAGAGCCTGTTCTTCTCGGCAGGCTATTTATAGCTCCGCTGCGGAGGAGCTGGAAAGAAGGCGCAACTAACCATAATAACATCGCTGTTCTTCAGGCGCCGTTCCTCCGCTGAGGAGTTAGGCGATAACGCGCCGCTTACTGATATAAATGTAAATTATGAACGTCATAGGGATTGTAGGGGTTTCGAGAAGGATTTAAGAGTTGCGTGTTTCGCCAGCACGCGGAGTTTAGTTATGGTGAACCGTGCTCAAAACACCTGCCTCTCCTGTAATGGGCGCGTGGCCAGGGCTCTTTTCAGGGCGAGTTTTTGAAGGCCGGTCTTTATGCTGCAGAGTGCGTGAAAGGAAGATCACGTCGTGACCCATTACTGTCAGGAACAGCTCATTATTTGTAGGTAATTGCTGGGGAAAAGCTCGGTAATGAATGGTTGAAATAGAAACTGTGGAACCAGATGGAGCGTGGTACAGCTGCATAAAAACAAGTGCGGGGGAACCCGTAGTGCTTACTGAATTTTTTTTTTTTTTTTTAAATATAACACCGAGCTGATATGGACAATGGATGCTACCTCTCCATCTTAAGGTCAGACATCTGATCATGTGAACACACCACAGACCATGATAGAAATATTATTAGGCATTCTTTTATTCTCTTGAGATTGTGGACTGAAATACTGCAATATTGGAATAGTGCCATTGTTTATAACAGAGTTTAAGGGATGATAAAATTAGATAGATTGAAGAACTTAATGTTATTACGCAAAATTGAATTAAAAAAACCTTTTTCTTCTTCTGTCAGGGATCACGAGGAAGACAGGCTCCCCCCATCGTCTTACCAGGAGATCTGAGCTGATGGAGGGAGCAGCACTGATTCACTCAAACACTATTATGCTGGTTTACATTACCTGTTACTTCATTCTTACTTTGAAACAGACCATGAGCAGGACTTCACATCCTTGTGTTTACGCTGAAATGTCAACTTCTGCCTTCTCAAAGACGATTTATTATTATTATTATTATTATTACTATTACTATTACTATTACTATTACTATTATTATTATTATTATTATTTTTATTATTATTATTTTATGTCCATGGAAGTGAATGTATTGGGGCCCAGGTTATAACTGTGCATTCCCCATTATGAGCATCTCATGCTACTTAGCCCATGAGTTCCTGTTCTGTTATGGGGTGTCCAGTGAAAGCACTTGGTACTGGAGGGCCATTCTCTGAGCTGCTACTGTTTGCATGGCTCTGGCTTTATCATACTGTGGGCTGGGAGGAGCTGGTCTGCTTTATTAATGCAGTAAATCATCTCATCCACGTGGTTTCAAAATGAGGTCCGACAACTGCGAAAGAGGGGTCATGTTCAACAGTAATAACTGCGTGTTCATTTATTTTCCAGGTCTTCATCGTAACACATTTTAGATTTTCAGACTGGATACACTTCGCAAATTAATGTTTGACTGAATGCATGTCTGATATGGATCTGTAAAATAAGGTCCTATTTCAGCATGTTAAATAGCCGCTGTCATGGAGTCTTTACAAGGTGTTAAATAATGACGTCACAAATGTTAAAGCTATTTTGAAGAGGTGCGCTGCCCAGTGATTTTATTGAAGAGGAGACGATTCTATCAGGTACTGGCAGAAATATGTTGAATTTGCCTTTTCAGGAATTGTAAATCCTTCTGCTCAAGGTTAAACATGAACAGATCCTATTTAAAGTCTGTCTCCAAGAATTAGACATATTTGAGAAATGTTGTCTGGAATGTCTTTTTAAATGGAGTGAGAATAGCTTACATTATGAATGTGTGGGTGTTAATTTTTCTGTTCATTTCAAAATGTTATTTTTCTGATAAGAAAATACTTGAGATAATGGGCGTCTTGTTTTTTTTTTTTGCTTGTTTTTTTTTTTTTTTGTCTGTGTGTGTGGGGAGTGCAGTTTAAACCTGAATGGATTCCCCTTGTTTTGTGGTTTATGGACAGTTGGTTGTGTGGAACAATAAAATCATCATCTGTAAACCAACGTTCTTCCCCTGGCTCTGTTTATTGTGTGTATTTCTCCTCTCCTGCAAGGCTGTTTAGAATTTTGGTAAAAATGCTCAACTTAATTTCCCAATGTGAAAGTCTTCTTGTCTTAGTAAGCAAGTAAACACTTGTCTCATTGGTATATTCATAAACGGGTGACAGCATTCTTCAATTCCAAGTCCGTCAAATAAAGACTTCAAACATTTTAGCTTTCTCATGGGAAGATGTTGGGAATGGGTATTGGTCATGCCATTGATTTTGTATGTTCTTTGAACAGAAATGTCTTGCTGAACACCTGAACAACCACATGGGGGCATTACAAAAGAAGCTATGACATTTCCAGCCAAACCCCTCCCCCAATGTGCTGGTCTCAGGCCTCTGCCCTGCCCTGCTGAAGTAGGGCACGCAGTCAGCGCTGGCATCTGCATTCATGCTACAAACATAAGAAAACAGTGCTTCAACTGGAGAAGATTCTCCCCTGCTCAGATATTTAGAATAACTGCGCCTAGGGTATTTATCATCCCAGCTGTATAAACCTCCCTTTGGTTGTGGCCACATTACAGACGCTTGTGCCATTTAGTCTCTGCCTGTAACAGTAAATCATGCTAGGTTATTGTTTAGGGTCATCACCATGGGAACGAGGAGACTGTGACATCTGACATTATAATTGAGGAAGTGACTGAAAGTGGTGTGTGTCTCCTTTAGTTTTTTTAATTTGCCGAGTATGGGAAGTTGTGTCCTAGTGTGTTTGTGCCTGCGTGCCTGTGTGTGTATGTGTTTGTGTGTGTGTATGTGTGGTCCATGTTTACCGACCCTTGTAGGGACAAAATGTCCCCACAAGTCATGGAATTCCAGATTTCTTTATGTTTACGGGGACATTTTGAGGTCCCCATGAGGAAATTGAGCTATTTCAGGGTTAGGGGTTAAGCGTAAGGTTGAGATAAGATAAGGGTTAGGTTAAGGTTAGGGTTAGGGTTATATCCAAAATGGTGACAAAATTTTCACAATTTTTCAATGTTATTTTTTTTTTCTCAAATAATATGATAAAAGACCATTATACATCACAATAAAGAAAACTTGAATATGAGTCATTTTGGCATTTTTAAGGTCAAAAATATTTTTTTACTAAAAACTTGCCAAAAGACATGACTGTTGTCCTATCTCTGAAATGGAAAAATGAGGGCGAAAATTTTTTATTGTCTATTTCTTCACTTAGAATGATAACAGGGTCTTTATGCAGCATAAAAAGAGAAAATTATTTTAATTTGAGTCGTCTTGGAGTAATTATGGTTAAAAATGTGCAAAATGGTGGCAAAACTCACAATTTTTCAATATTGTTTTTTCCAATCATCCTCTTCCACCCAGGACTTGCCATTAGAGGGATTATTGCCCTGCTTTCACCTCGCCTTGAAGCGCATTACTTCTCCAAATCCATTTTCATTTACCTTGCCTAATTAGGAACTAAGTGCTAATTCTTTCAATTGCAAGGATCAATGGATCTATCTCCCCTCTGTTCACATTAATGTTCATTACAATTCTAATCAGGCATTTTCCTGTCCACATTAATGGTGGCATAAAACATTTTAAAAAATGCAATTTTGCTCACTCAGGTCCATGTGCTAAGTTTGCTAATGTAAAAATATGTCCCTGATATTAGTATTGGCATTAGCTTTTTAGAAATAAGATTAAAATATTAGCATGCTGTGATTAGCATTGCCATGTTAGTATATTTACAATAGAATGCTAATGTTAGCATTAGCATGTTTGCATGATAACCATACTAAATGCATGTTTGCATGCTAAAATTGCCATTATCATGTTAGCATGCTTAAAATAGCATATGTTCATTGACCTTTGCACTATGTCATGTTAGCTTGTACGAGCATTTTTGCATGCACACATTGGCTGGCAAGTGACCAGACATGAGCATTAGTGCGAGCGTGTTAGCATTAGCCTGTTAGCATGCGGAAATTAGCATTAGCATGTTATCAAGCAAGCATTCCCACACGGAAAGAACCTATATAAACATATAGGTTTTTTATATAGGGCCAAATATAGGTTTTGCATATATGCGACATACATAAAATTGGCCGTTTTCATATATTATTGGTACATACATGTACCTGTATGTCACATATATGCGAAACCTATATGTGGCCCTATATTAAAACTAAAAATTTTTTCCCCGTTTGGCATTTCCAAACGCGCTTGAAGCTGGGAGTTCCAATTAGGGAATTCTATACATGTATTTAGGCTTTTTCTACATTACGTGACGTCTTGCTGACAACCTAGGACATTACGAGCTCGCAACCCTCCGCCTAATCCCGTGCTCGTGTGAGAAACACCTTTCAACATTTATTATCTGTAATGTGGTACGTTCAGAATGAAAACAAAAGAACTCTGAGTAAAATTACGTTTAGAATCAATTTTTTTAGCGTCCGTCTGACCAACAGGACGCGCCTAGGGGAACTCTAATCTACAAAACCCTTCCCAGCAGGTCCTTCGCAATTTGCATCCCTGTAGCGCATTGGCCAATTGCGCGCTACTTCTGAAAAGAGCTGCCGACCACTGAGCGGGGATTAAAACCTATATGTTTATACAGGTTCTTTCCGTGTGGGAATTTAAGAATCCTTGTTATTTCATTCCTGTAGGAAAAAGTCTGGGACCTTTAGTTGCCACACAAGCATCTCAGATAAAAGACAAGTGTCTGTTCATTAAAACTGTGAGCAGAAATGTAGACTTTGTCTTCAAATTCATTAACCACAGTGAAATGCTCAAATAGATGTGGGGATGAAATGACTTTTGACAGGCATGTTTACTTGAATGTATGTTCATCTGCGTACTATTATTTTGTTATTTTTGTTTTATTTTGCTACATTTAGACTAAGGACCTCGGAGCCATATTCATCTAGAAACTGCATTACAGACAAGATAGAAAACATTGCCATTTGGTAGATGTAACAGTGTATAACGTATTATAGCGTATAACCTTTCAGTGGATGTGTATGAGCTGTAATGATGTGAATCCACTTTTAACTAATGTGGTGAATCTGGCAGTGACTTAAACTTGAAAAAATACTTAATTGATGAAATAAACATAATCAAACCATTTTGTTTTTATACATTTCCTTCTCTTCCACAATACTCAACTCAATCTTCATAGAATGGAAATAAGTATGGTCAAGAAAGAACTGATGACCTTGTTAATGTTAATGTTTCAGGAAAAAAATGTCACAAATAGTATTAGATATTTGTGTTGATATCATAGCTTTTTGTTTCCTCTCACTTGCCATAGTTGATAATGACTGGTTTACACATAACATGCCGTTGTCACATGTCAACATGTATTTAGGATCAAATGTGATGCCAATTTCACGTGTTCACATGCGATTAATAAGTTATTGCGTGAAATTCTTGTTATTTCTGAAAGGGACTTTGGACTAATATGCAGATATTACCTTGAGAATAAAAATATGAGCTAGGCATCATGTATGACAGTTGCAAAAGTGAGATATGAGCTATACAATAGGTATGACAAACAGAACCAGCCACTGGGTATATGAGCTATATAGGAGACCTATCTGCCCTCTATAAGCACATAGATGTACCTGAATTTGGCCTATATGCGGCAAATATGCGCATATATGCTGCATATATGCGGTATATAGGTTGCATATATGCGCATATATGTTCATATAGATTCTTTCCATGTGGGTTAGCATGGCAGCATGAGAACATAAATGTCCCTCCATGAGCATTACCCTGTTAGTGTGCAAATGTTAGGATTAGCAATATTCTGTTAATGTTGCTTCTGCTGAGTTAGATGATAAAGATGAGTCAATTTGGCTTTTTCAAGGTCAAAAGGCTCTCTACTCTTGGTTCATTCTGCCATGGTCGTATAGGTGCCAGCTTCCGGTCAAGGAAAAACCAATTGGCAAAATGCATAGTAAACATATTAAACACCCCTGTTCAGAAATAAATAATAATGAAAAAAAATTGGGTTGCTATACGGCACCTTTTCAAATAAGGACATACTTTTAACTGAAAGCTTTCAGGATATAACTAATATGATCAAAATCAGGTAAACTGGTTTTCAAAAAGCTCAATATTTATCCATAAATATCAGTAAAACTACTGTTTCAGAGAGAATAAAAAACACATTTCTGCACGGTCTGCGCAGTTTTCACATCCAGCAGTGCAACAGGAACTAACCATTTTGGCACATAAATCATACGCATCCAAATTGGTTAAACCACTACATGCTTTGTTTTGCCATGACCGGATGTTGAAGCCAACTTACCACGAGAAAGGGGGCTTTGCACAATCTAGTTGTTTTCTCTACGTCATTAATTACCATATTAGCCTGCAAACATTAACATTAGCAATATTTTGTTAATATTGCTTTTGCTGGGTTAGATGATAAATATGAGTCAATTAGGCATTTTCAAGGTCAAAATTTCTTTCAACAAACATGGTTTTCTCTGAAAGGGCAAAGACTTAGGATATGATATAAACCCATCACATCTCTTTGCAGGTGCTTAGGGCAGCTTAACATTTCTTCCACTTGGTTCGGTTTTTTGCCAGGGTCCCGGTTTCAGCCCACGATGATCCCATCTTCTCCAAGTCTTCCACAATGGTTTGCTCCCAAGTTCTTCTTGGCCGGCCTCTTTTTTTGGTCATTCTAGATACAGGACCAAAGTTCCAAACCATAGGAGTCGCTTTTTCCTCAGAAGATTCTTCTCAGACATTGACTGTTGAACACATCCAATTTCTTACATCCAAAATTTTTTATTGTCAATTTCTTCATTTCAGAAAAAATAAAAGGGGTCCTCATACATTATAAAAAAATTTACTCTGAGTTTTTTTTTTTTGTTTTTTGCATAGTTAGGGTTAGGTATGTACTGTTTAGGGTTAAGGTCAGGGAAAGGGGTTAGGGAATGAATGCAAGTGTATGGAATGTCCCCTCAAAACATGAAAACCCAACGTGTGTGTGTGTGTGTGTGTGTGTGTGTGTGTGTGTCTGTCTGTCTGTTTGGAGTTTCAGTGAGCGCACTCATACACAATGGCTTTGTAACATTATTTTGATAGCTAATATTTGTGTTAATTTATAACTGATATGTTACAATACTTTTGAGGCATTGGTCTGAGTTATATTCAAATCAATGGAAATAGAGAACGGAATGCTAATGCGTTTTACCGGAGGGTTACTTGTCAACAGGGAAGCTATGAATGGCCTGCTTTCAGTAAAACCTATAGTAGCTGTGCATTGAGAGCTTTCTTCTGCCAGCATTTTGAAGTACTCATGATGATTGTTCTGAAAGACCCCTGATGCTCACTTAAATAAATTCAGCCAACTACAACCATAAAGAAAGGCAATGCTTTAATTGCTTTTACATTCTGAAAAAGTTCACAAATATTTACACTGAAAAATACTTTGTTTTTGTGCCTCCTCAAAATCAACAACGTAGGGATGCACGTTGTAAATGCTCTGGAACATGCAGGGTGGAAAAAATGAGTAGTCACCAGTACAGAGAAGAACTACACCAGCGGCCCCTAGAGGATTGGAGGTTCTCTAAACTAATCAAATATATCCAACAGAAACATAATGAACGGTTAGGTTAAGAGAGCAAAGGAACAATTAAATACAGATGTATTTTAAGAAAAAAGAAATAATGACTTACTCTATGACAGGTTACATGTACTGGTTACATTTTGCAGTATTTTTGAAGAGCAAGAGAAAATCTATTGCATCCTACAAGATCAGAAAAGTTCTATGATATGTCATCTATTATCTATCCAAGCTAAATTAATTTCTCCCACAGTCTGACATTAAACGCTTATGGGTTCTGTTGTTGTCATGGCTGTCATTTATTTTTCAAGGGGCTGTGGGTTCCAAGGAAGGAATGTGTCAGATATTTAAGCAGGAGAATGCAGAAACACAATATCTTTCCTATCCAGTTGGTGGAGATTATAGCACACTGCTCTCAGTAGCTAAATTTGAGGCATTCTGAGAGAAGCAAGAAATACCTTTATGTTTTTATCAAGTATTACCCTTAATTATGAATGTTTTAATCATAATATCATTAATATTTTATTTAGAAAAAACAAATATGTCAAATTATGCAAGACAGCTGAACACATGAGAAATGCACTCCTCCTCGAGGGAGGAAAGAGGTGGGGAAACGCTTCACACTTCATCAGCTGATGGCCTCTGACCTTACTGAACTACTCCGTCAAAATTTCGGACTAAATTTGGTTTGATAATGTGGAGGGGATGGTAGCCCTGTCTAAGTGCAGGGATGTATGAGCTACTTTGTAGAGAAAGGGCTTGGTTCTGATTTACATTTAAGCTCTTGACTACAGGATTGATTGTGCAGTTTACAGGTTGGGTCTGGTCTGGTCCCTACAGGCTGCCGTAGATCCTCTTGATGACCTCACCCTCGTCCTTAGGCAGGATCCCGCGATCGATGTACGAGTCCACCTGTTGATTCATGAAGTCTCTCAACTTAGACAGGTCAAACTCTGTTAAAAAAGAAACAGCAGTCGCATTTGCAGTGAATTTCCTCTGTTTCTATTCACTGAAAAAATAAATAAAATAAAATAAACAAATAGCTTTTTATCTATCTCCCTTTTTACATACGAATGACAAAATTTTCAACTGCCTTTGCCCTTGTTTACCAATTGCACGCTATGTCATTTCACTCCTCAGTGGTCGTATTAGTAGCTAATTTAACAGCTTAGAAGCTACTTTAATTGTGGTCCGGGCAGTCAAAGCTAAAATGTCTTCTCTTTTGATGTCACAGTATCTAGTAACTGACATCTCTACAGTTCAATCAAGGTTTAACTGGGGCAAAAAAGAAAAAGCTTTCTCTATAAAAGTTTCTTTTTAGGATTTCAAGAAAATTCCATCCAAGAGATTTCCAGGAAAGTCAAGCTTTCGTATAAAGATTAGCACTACTGTCCAGAAAAACAGGGAGTATCCTACATCTAACCACGGCAGGAAGAGAAGTGCAAGGCCTGTGTGCACTGTGCCAGTGGGAAAGTGCGACAGATGTCACTGGACACACTGAAGCCTCTGAAGGTCCACAGCCAGCATCTGCATTTGACAGTGCCTGCCGAACTGTATCAGCAACCATGAGGAGGCAACACAGGGGTGCTGACTGCATGGGCCTAACTGACCTGATAATGGACCCGTGTCCTGCCATTTTTCCACACAGCACGGCACTGGCTCTGCTCGACTGTACTTGCATGGAAGTGGTGCTAGTTCTTTCTCTACTTTGCTTCCCACCACAGATAATACCTGCGCACCGTAGGCGTCATGGCGACGTCATGAGTCGCTCCATCAAACTCTTGCTGGATCCATTTATCAGCTACCAAACGGAGGAACGTCAGCACCTTGTCCTCTGACCAAAGTGTGGTTCTGTGGGCTGCCATTGTTTAAAATCTGGGTTGGGACGAGTGAATGAAAAACTTGCAGTCACTTTGTGCAGGATGTACCATGTCATGCTGTTGCGTTCAGGCAGAAAACAGACTAAACATTTAGAAAACTTATAATCCTCCATTAAAACTTCTTTCTGACAAATTAGTCATCTACAGACTTTTAACTTTCTACTTCACTTTTTGGTATTGCGTCAGCTCTCAATGAACCTCAACAGAGGTGATTCCAAAAAAATACCAGGTATCAGGTACTAACCAAAATTTTTGCCCAATGGAAAAGTGAAAAAGGCGAGTAGAGTCAGGTCGAGTTGAGCCAGTGCCATGCAGTGCAGGAGCGTCATTTGAGTTCTTTTACTCATTTTCCGTCCTGTTTTTTTAATTCTTTGAAAATGTGTCTATATGGCCAGCATCCTGACATGGTCTCTTTCAGATATTGGTGTTTGGTGGGAGCAGTTCACTGGAGCTACCAGCTGGAGAGCTGTGGAGAATCTGTTTCACATACGAAAGATGAGTCTCATGCACCAGCCATCTCACGAATTCATGCAGTCGGGATTCCAAAATTCTTTTCGTCAGAGTTGGATGCAGTTTGGGCTGGTTTTTCAAGATGGTGGTCCATAAAATCTCCCGTTTATTGGTCAAATCGTGCACTTTATAGTCTTCATCTCTCAACGCAGCATTTGCCCGACAAGTTTCCAGGACTAGCTCTTTCTTTTTGGCAATTTTAAACCAAAATTAAACTTTAAAAAATTCCAGTGCACTGGATTTGGCAGTGACTAAAAGAAAGCTATTTTAGCTTCACTAAACAGCATGCGCTTAAAACAACAGAAATGGTAACAGTCAGACCAAATCAGCGCATTATCTTCATTATTTTAGGATGGGGTGTAGATAGCACACTGCAGTTACAGCTGCTGAAAATGGAGTGTTGCGCTCAAATTGCATTAAAAAAACAACCATTTCCAAGAACAAAAGTAATTTTTTTTGCATTTTCAAAATATTGGCAGTATTTTTTGACTAATTTAATGCTACCATGGTGAATGAGTATCAGATCCTGTCAAAAAGATAATTTCCAGGAGATTCCAAGCTTTTAATTTTCTGCCGAGCGATGAGTGAGTGACAGGTCAGCATCAGAGCAGACCTCTGTATGGAAGGCCCAGTAAATAAAACCCTGGAGACCTATAGTGCTAAACCCATCATTAATGCATTTATTTTGTATTTCATGCGTGAATGAGCAGAATGCGGTCTGACAGACTCCTGCTGGAGCACGTCAGTGTCATTACTCTGTCACGGACACTGGAGGCTGCAGATGTGACTGAAGGACAGAGACAGCCTGCAAACTGCCCAATCCCACCCCCACCTCCCCGCTCATGCCTGTCATTATAGTGGTTCTTTTTCCGTGATAATTGATGTATTTAAGGGTCAAAGACGGGTCAGCGCCAACTGCAGAGGAGCCTGAGACGTACTGTATTGAAAACAAAAACAGGGACGAAGACAAATGACTCCACTGTATGAAAACATGGTGTCTGGTGAGACCCACAGGGCTGTTTCAGGAGGAAATATGTAGTCCAGAAAAAATCAACGGCGGATGAATGCAAAAACTTCACCGTAAAATACAGTAATACTTTTTTCATTTTTTTTTCCAACCCAAAATTTTCAATTGTTTAATGACTTTGGCTTTATGATATAATTTGGAAAGTGAAAAAATAAATGAATAAATCACAAATGACACCCCGAATGTAATGCACAACACTCGGGTGATAATTACGCTTCTGTGTCTGGCTATTGGTATTTATATAATATTATACATTAACCTCACGCATGACTTAGCGGAAAATTGATTTCAGTGTTATCGGTCTGATGAGTTTGAGTGCAAGTGAATGCGTCCATCCCTTCAAAGCTAACGGAGGGAGCGGCGGGGATGCGGGATGCTGGCAATGAGATGCGCGCACGCCCTCGGACACAATGACAGCACCCTCGGCACGGACAGGCAGGAATACCACGAACTGCAGGTACGCACAGTGAAACCAATGAGCTTCTACTAATAGGCATCGACCTCAATTAGAGCAAAATGCTCATACATATTCAAGAAGTTTCCGTGGCAAACTACACAATGCTCAATTTCAATTGCAAATTAAAACAAATAGTGCTCTTCCATCAAACTGTCGCTCTGCAAGTTTGCACCAAGTCTCTGGCAAAGGAAAGAGTTTGTAATTACTTTTAAATGCGATAAATATTCTCAGTAATGAAAGTTTAGCAACACCTAATATAAATGCACAACTAGAGGCACTCTGAGAGTACAAGCCTCCGCCAAGGCAGCATAGTGGAAATCTTGCTGAGTGAACATGGCTCGTAAGAAATTTAAGGTATCTGCAACACAGGATCTTGAGATGGTGTTGAGGATTATATTTTAATATTTCTCATCATATTCATCAGTAAATCAATAACCAGATTATTTAAGAAGCAGTAACACATACACACGCACAGACACATACACACACACACACACGCACACACACACACACATATACACATAAAACACACACACATACAAGCAGTTCACACACGCATGAGCAGTGCACACAGACACATGCAAACACACACAGACACACACACATACAAGCAATTCAACTCACACATGCATGAGCAGCTCACACACATATAAGCAGCGGGTTTCTGTAGCTTTGATTAGTAAGCAGGCTTCTGGTTAGTCGTAACTGCAAACATAATCAGTTGAATCATTTATGTATCTACTTGTATCCTATTCCTTTGACCGTATTTTTTCCTCTCCTAACTGTAATTTCCCTCTCCTTTTTGGTATATTTTCTTTCATTTTTTATGAGACCAATACTTCTGTGCGCCACCCTTATTTTTCAGAGAATCCCATAGACAGCTTCCCAACCAATAGGGGAAAGAAAAAACTTAGTAGATAATGTGTGTACGACCCATGTATTGTGAGTGGAACAAAGTTGGTTGAGATTTTCCCATAAATACAGCTCTGTAAAGAACGCTGAGTTAGTACTTCTTGGCCAAGGACTACTCTCCAGGTTTGGATTATTGCACGATTCAAGGCTGGAATAAAGATAACTTCTGAAGATTTTGTTTCTCTCCAATTATTCTTGAACAAGGTAACCTCAAAAATATGCAAACATCACAACAACGGTTGCCGTGGTGGCCACTTAATATTATTTATTGAAGTGCGGTCAAAATCGACAGGCTGCCATGGCGGCCATATTGTTTGGCGGTCAAAATCAATTGAGTCCATCCTTGATGTAATAGCAACCCACCCACAAAATTTCAGAGATATCCGTTCATTACTTTTTGAGTTATCTTGTACTCAAACAGACAGACTGACAAACCAACGCCGGCAAAAACATAGCCTCCTTGGCGGAGGTAAAAAATGAGTTAACAACAGTGAAATGTGTATTTAATTGTCTTGACCATTACAGGGAACAATTAGACATCCCTGAATGCCCGACACAGTTGCGACTCAGATCGGTGAGATTACTAAACGTCACTCAGAACGCATCGAGGTGAGTTGACCAGTTTCCCCCAAGACTGTTCCTGTCCCTCAGTAGCGAGTGTGTCGCCCACCGGCCAATTGAACCGCATGTCATTCGGTTGCATTTTGATGATGTCACGATGACATGATCTTCACATGGCGTAGCTTTACGTGGTCTACTGCTGCAAGGTCAGTCTATGACGGTCTCAGTTTGTGCCATATGTGTCTGATGACGTGAAAGGGTGCTGTGGTGGGCGTTAAAGTGCTGCCCAACTTGTCACAAGCTCAATCCTGCCCTTAAGATGCCAATGGCTTCATGTCTGGCATTTTCAGACATTCCTCTACAACTCCCCATAATTTTAATTTTGTGCTTTTCAGTGTTTTGCGTTCAACAAAGAGCATCCCTTACGTGGCAACCAGGTTTTAAAGGGATTGGAGTGAGAGGATTCACGTAAATGAACACGTGAACAGGATTCAGCGTAAATTCCTGTGTTGGGATGATACGCTCTGTTTAGGAGGACTATATTGTTTGCCATTTCATTTTCTACAATGCTTAAACATTGGGTGTTGCTAAGTTGTCGTTGCTGAGTATATTATTCTAACTAAAAGTAAACACTAGCCAATGCCACCAAAAACAAGAAAAAAGTGTTCTATTGTTTCTCTGCATGACATCCAATTTTCATGCATAGCAGCCACAAAATCACCTTATCTTTTAAGCGTCATCTTTAAGCATCTCTGTTTCTGAGACATACTGAACGTTCATTGAAAACGTAATTAAGGATAATTATGAAAGTTCACCCTCAGGACAATTTTCAGTTGGTTGAGCTGTAGTCATGTTACTAGTCCAAATAAAGCCAACCTTCATACAATTTATAAAACCAACAAAACACATTCCCTGGGTTTTATTTCTTCCCAGAGGCTGTTCATGAGCCTGCAGACATTTTTGTCACCTTACTGTCATTGAGATCTTACCCTCTTGGTTTCCATCTTTGTTGTGCTTCTTTAGCCATTCAATATTTTTCCTGATGGCCTCCAAATAGGTGTTTGACTTCTCAGACTGACCTGGGTAATGCAGTATGAGAGAGAAAGAGAGAAAGGGAGAGATATTTTCAGTCATGATAGATGCATCTCGTTTAGCTGGACAGATTCAATTACAGCACTGAAAACCAACAAGCTGAGATGTCGCGTCAATCACACGGTCCGTTTTCATCCTCTCAGTAAACCCCCCACAGCACACATCAGAGGTGCCTGCTGAGCTAAACACAGAGGAGGCACAGAGCATATCTTTTATCTAATGATTGGTTTTAATCATTTTTGAAATGTATATTGCGTAAACTCTGAAAACACTCAACATCATCAGGTGTGGCTGTTCTCCTAGTTCAGGTTAGACAAGAAATTGCATCTCAATCAATGTAAACCAAATTTGAGGACGCTTGTTGATAATCTTTGCTAAATTGTAATTTAAACCATCATTGAGCACAGGCTTTGTAGCTAAGAGGTTAAATTCACTTTTCCTGACTTGAGTTAACTACTTAGTTGCACCAACATTGCATTGAGAAAGAAGCTGTGTGTGACTGGCAATGCATTATTCTGATCATTTGAAAACTTTTTAATCAGGGAAAATGATTGAAAGCAGGTCAAGACTACTTTAAAAGGGATTGTTTTGTGTCCCCTCTTATTTCTGCTGAGCGGGCATCACTGCTGCACATACAGGCCGCCGCAGGAGTATTGACCCAGGCAGCTGAATACAGAGCGCAGCTGGCACGAGCCCCAGATTTTTCCAGAGCAGCTGTGAACACAAGCACTAACAGCTCATTTTTTTTCATTTCATCTGTCTGTCCTCAGGACCATTTAACAGTTCAGCACCTGACAGACAACCAATCCTAAACCTGCTTTCAACCCCCGTGATCAGTTCCTTGGGCTACTGATTGGCGTGAAAAGCACAATGAACTGACATTGAATAGATCCATATCTCAGCTTAGCTAAATTTGTCCACTATTTTGACATAGGATGCAGTGTTTTTTGATGTTTTGTGTGAGAGAGAGAGTGTGTGTGTGTGTGCGTGTGTGCTTATGCGTGTGCACGAGTGTGTATGTGTGTGTGAGTGTGTATCTGTGTGCGTGCACGCGCCTGTGTGTGTACTTGTGTGTCTGTGCTTGTAAGTGTGTGCAAGCATGTATTTTGTGTGTGCATGCATGTGTGCTGACGTGCCCGAGCCCTTTCCCCCCCTGAGCATTAGCTCCTGAGCGTACGTAAATCCTGCTCCTCAGGCCCCAAGGGGGAATTGTTTGCCGTTACGCTTCAGCACGACTCTAATGGGGCCTTTGTTTCCCAGCCTGCACTGGGGGACTCATCCCCCTGACATACACATCAGCCTCAACAAAGACCAGCACGACCCCCCACCCCCAACCCAGTCTAACCTCTAAAGCACCATGTCCTTCATCCATATAACTTCAGTCAGAGGATCTGTATCTATATTGCAGTTTCCCAACAGCAGTTAAGACCAATGTAGTTTTAGTACATAGAGAGAATACATGAGCTTCGACTTATTTTATTGTTTAGTCGTTAAGGGCATGATGGTCCCAATGTTCAGAAGCATAATAAGCTGTGGTCAGAATGAACTGCAGTGCCCTGAAGATAATGCTGGGGGAAGACAATGCAATCAAGCCCACAATCTTAAGCTGGTGTTAATTCTTCAGACAGAAAGAAAAAACAAAAAAACACTAGTTAGTCAGGATGACCACTGCGCTCTCAAGCAAATGTACTAACGTAATATTAAAGCTATACACTGTACACAGCAAAATGTATCCTCGCAGATTTTCCTTGATTATGCAATAAAATGTTGTAATGTTTTAAACCTGCTGACAATGTATATGCTACAGTCAATGCATTTATCTAATAAATATCCTGAGCTGGGCATAGAATAAGCACAGAACAACTCCCTTTACAACATATAATTATAGCCCCCAGACAAAGTGGGGGCTCCTATGGATTTGGCCTCGTCACGCGTCTGCCGCTACCGACACCGCTGAATGATATTTACTTGTGGACGCCCTACAGGCCACATATTTAAAACTATTTCTTTTATATTTGGTGTGTATATGGGCAGTGGATAGGACCCGGCGCCTATCAATTTTGGTTGCCATGATAACATAATTCACTAAATAATAGACAATTTTGTGTCAAAAATAAGCCAAAAAGAAAAATGTGGGTGATCGGGGGCTACACCCATTGGTCGTGGGCGACCGACCAGTCAAGTTATTATATAACAATATAATAATTATTATATAACAATATGATAATTATGTGTCATTATTCATTATTAAATATAATTATTAATGATATAATAATTGCTATTGAGAATGGAAGTGAGGCCTATTTTTCCTTCTTGCCGGGGCTTTGGAGTTGACACACCATAGCAAGGGTATTCACAAATGGCAGAATGAAGTACGTAATTGACATAATTAAATTGTGTGTTCAACAAAGCTATGTAATGATTTCATATCATTTTGTATTGTGTCTTGTGTCAGTAAGTGAAAAATTAGCAGATTGAGAGCACTGACCTGTCTCTGTGGCCACCTGAGTGCTCTTGGTGGAGTCATTTAGAGACTCGTGCTCTTTCTGTACGGCAGCCGGAGTCTCCTTAGTGATGTCCAGCTCATCACTGACCGTCCCTAGGGGATGAATGCGAGGGACACAGTCGCCCACAAACGCCAGTTAGTCATTCCTCAAGGATTCAGTTAGTAGTAGTGCCAGTACATCTCCTGAATAAACAATGTTAATTTATTATCAGTGCCTTCTGAATGACTGCAAATAATATTAACTGATGATTCAGCAGTCAATACTGTTATTTACGAACACATTATCTGTTGGTCGGCACCTTCTGATGAAGTCTGGGGTTGGGCCCCAGTTCAGCGCTGGTTCTGGCAAGTGATACAATGACTGCCTAAAGTTTCAGAAAGATACCAAAAATTGCCTTGCTTGACGTTATTTAAATGATGGTCCCACTGGTGCCATGTAAATTACATGGAAAATGCCCCCTGAAATACATTTACACTCTTGATATTCCCCTCGCTGCCCAGCAGTGTATAACACTCTCAGGAAAAGATCAGTTAGTCCTTGCAGCTGGAGGAAAATCGGAAAAGGCACAGCAATCTATCTACATACGAATCGTCTGATGTAGTGCATACAGAAAAATCAGGCCCTTGAGGATTAGATGGTTCCCAGCACTGCATCAACCCTGGCCTTTGAAATCTCCCCTAGTTTTTGCCTCTGCAATATGACCAGGCAAGCCGTTCCTCACCGTGACCATTGTGAAAAAACACTTCTGAAGATCTGTTAAAAAACTGTCCTTTGCTTACTTTCATTTATGACTCCAAGTTCTGCAAACAAAATGTAAATAGTTTTGCTCATTTAACTTAGTATATATTTAAAGGCCTAAAA
Organism: Gymnothorax javanicus; assembly: GCA_029692085.1. Lineage (NCBI taxonomy): Eukaryota > Metazoa > Chordata > Actinopteri > Anguilliformes > Muraenidae > Gymnothorax > Gymnothorax javanicus. Next base: position 39,776,055 of record CM056207.1, read on the forward strand.
GGCTGAAGAAATTAAGATTCTTCAGCCTGTCCTCATAGTTTTTATCTTTTCAACCAGGCATTAATATTATAATATTAATAATAGGCTCTTCTTTGGACCTTTTCCAGACCCTCTTAATACCTGTTTCTTAAATTACAGTCCTCAAGGGTCCTGAACGGCAGGTTTTCCACTCTTCCTTTACATGAGCATCAGGTAAAGATAAGTGGACCAATGACAAGGAAAAAATGTTCCACCATTACCTGGCAGAAAATAAAACCAGGGCTGGATTTGGATTCAAGGGTCAGATTTAAGTATCTCTTTCTTTTTATCTTTCTTATAGTATGGCCCCCAGAACTACAGATAATACTCTGAGTGTGGCCAGACTAATGTATTACACATGCAAAATAACATCCTTTGAGTCATACTCAAAATTTTTGGCTATACAGGTATATTCTAGTCTTTTTCTTGTTTTTATTGAAAAAATGCCAGCCATGTCAAAATATCTTCCCATGTCCTTTTGCTCCCAGAGTAAAGCAGAATTACTATTTCTGTGGCAGGTGCAATTCTAGCCTCATCAAAAAGGAGAATTAACCAAAAGTCTGTTGTTTGTTTTTGATGTCTCTTACATTGTGTCATGTTTTCATAAATTTGACCGCCTAAACTGTCTGGGACCATGATGAGGTTTGTTCCACATAAAACATGTAAAAAGTAAGCCAGCCTCGTTTTACCTGCAGGCAGCCGTACTTCTGATGCACCCAGAGACTTCCCCAGCTTGCTCTTCGTTTGGACAGCGATCATGGCGTCTAGGTTTTCTACAGGAAAATGGGATTAATCTATTAACGTGATGCTAGCTTAACCCATGTAACAAGAGAGATAAACTCAAATGAATCCTGTCTGAAACAAAGCAGCTCATCATGGTGGTTTAGCTGATTCAGCAGGGGTGATGACCCTGCGACTCTGATCCAGCTGTATCTGCTCAAATAGCAGCAGATGGCTCGAGAAGTAAAGTGTTTTCAAGTGTAAAGGTGCTTTCACACCGGACGCGAAACGAATTTTTCGCACGACAGATTACAATCAAAGTCAATGCAAAGACACGCGTGTATTCGCGTCTTTGCATTGACTTTGAATGTAATTGTCGTGCGAAAAATTCGTTTCGCATCCAGTGTGAAAGCGGCTTTATCCTGGAGAAGCTATGTCTCTGCCTCATGATCATCTCATTGTGCAGAACAGCTAGAGCAGGGCCTCTTCCTCATTGGCTGAGGAATGAGCCAGTGATAGCCGAGCCTCCACTGCACACACACCACCACACAACAAAGGATGGGAGCGAGTGAGGAAACAAGACGTTACTCGGCAACAAACAATGGCACCCCAGGTTCTCACCAGGTGGTTTGAGAGTTGCCCTGGATACCCATGGTCATCATAAATCCATTGAATGCTTTGAATCAGCTTTTGTCTTCATTTTTTGTTCAGCTCAAGTCATATGAATATTGCCATGGTACATAAGTGCTTCACTGGTGGTAACTGTTACGTCAAATACTGACTGGCTCAGCACAAGGCAATGAATAGTTAGTTTCAGAGGGACTGGATGAAGATTCCCAGTGGATTGCAACATTTTTTTTATCCCACTAAAAGAAAAGTAGTTTTGCACATTGTTCTGGTGTGCAGGCCTGACTATTATTTACATTTGCACCCACAGTGATGAGTTGTTCAAACAGATTCATTCTGTCTTCTGTTTGTTAACAAAATATTGTTTTCTTTTACTTCAGACAGAAGGTTGAGAAGTTACTCTTACCTTAAAGTAACATCTCAACCTTCTGTCTGAAGTAAAAGAAAACAATATTTCACAGTGAGTGTATCTCAATATTGCTCTATTGTAGACAGTTGCTTATTCCAACGCTCAATCTTTGTGTTGTCACAGACTGCAGCGCGGAGCTGGTCACTGTTTGTGGTCATGGCGACCATGCGCTCCTGCTAATGGAGGCTCGCCACATGATGCCCTGTGGGGTGGGCGGAGCCAGAGTGCATTATAGATAAATGGGTAACGATCACTTCCTGCCTCCTTCAGATTTCACAAGCGCAGTTGATGACATCACTCTTTTGTTGAACAGAGCTCGCAGCAACTGAATGACCTCTGTGTTGCATATTGCTTTTACTACATAGTTATCAGATAATTAGCCGAGAGACTCCACGCTGATAGATATGGCCTCTTTTGTGTACCCAGAGCCCACAACAAAATTCATATCCGTGTTCCATCCTGGAGTTAATCATTTTTAATTATCAGTGTAACCCCAGAGTGTGATAAGATGAGGTCCAGAAAATCTTTATATGCTTGATTATCAGCGATGATTGATGGAGTAAGGGCTCCCCACACAATTTATGGAGAGTTAAAAGCTATGATGCCCGCTGAGAAATTTTCCTGCAATCCATGTAAATCTTTTCAGCTTGTCTCTATGAACTTAGAGCCTGTAAATTACACCTTAAGTATTGGTTTACAGGCAAATGAGAAATTTAACAAGCCTTCAGAGGACTACTGTATTTATGAGGTGTTACAGTCCCCAAGGGGAAGACGATTGATCTAACATCACACTGGCGATGCAAATGCAGGTCTATTAGCATTGCTAGATGGATTTTGTCATTTATCAGCACAGCTTTCATATGTTATTCATGCACAAAGTGTTTTTTTAATTATATAGGTGTTTAGGATTGTATGATTGAAATGATTTTTAGCTTCGCAGTGACAGATAATGCATTCTTTAAAACTGCACATCTATTGAAATCGTTGAAGATACAGGATCCTACCATTGCGGGTAGCTGATTATGACAGGAATAGTGAAACTTGCTTCACAACAGCACTAAAATTATCTATTCAAGGACACAGCGCCACCTCACCATAGCACTATAAACTGCTACTTATGTAGCGTGATAACATTTTAAACAGAAAATTAACAGGATTATCTCAGCCTCCTTATTAGAGCACTGTTAGGGAAACACTTCCTCAGGAAAGCTCTTGTGAAGGATCAGGATGTTCTCTCAGCTGCAGGAGTTGCGAAGTGACAGGCTGAGCTTGCAGGGTCATACGGGTGAATTTGTATAGAATCTGAGCGCTCATTTGACCACAGGAGTTTGAGAGCTGGTTCAGACACGTGATTGTACGGGACCTGCTGATTGGTTGAACTGGAAGGTGTGGGGTTTGGAGCAGTGGGCCACAGCTCAAGGCCTGTAGCGGTTTGGATGGGCAGTCTTACCCAGGTAAGCCACGCCCTCCTCAGGGGTGATTGTGCCATACTTCACCATCATCTTCACAAAGTCAATCAGGGTCTTCATTATGGTGATCAGAGTCTCTCTCTCCTCAGCGTCTCTCTCTGCAAGCACACGTCAGTCAGTTTCTCTCTGCTGTCCGTTACTGATATACTGTATGTGGGTGTATAAATGAGTGTGTATGTACAGTGAGCTCCATAGTTCATTGGACAGTGACATATTTTTTGTTGTTTTGGTCCTGTTGTCCAAGTCAGTCACCAGATCTCAATCCCACTGAACATGCATTGCACATGATAATACGAGACTGAAGACAAACAAGCAGGAACTGAAGATGGCTGCAGTACAGGCCTGGCAGAGCATCACCAGGGAAGATACCCAGTGTTTTATGATTTGTTATACATTCATTTTATGTTTGCTTTAGTTTACATTATGTTAAACTCTGAAGTATTTTATATGTGCCTGAAAATGCTGGGACTGTGCACAAAAGGTGCTGTCATTTTAAATGGTTGACCCAATATGAATGAAAACAACGTCAAGCTGGACAGTCTGCAAGTCAACCTCATTGTCATTGTATCCTTTCAAACTCAAGGCACTAGGTTACAGAACCAAATAAAAATGTGTCACTATCTGATGGCCTATGGCACGTGAGTGTGTGTGTGTAACCCCACTGATACACTGCTGTGTGGCCCTACCTGTATTAAGGCTCTTGAGGAGACTGTAGAAGTTTGGGAAGTACTGCAGGTCCCGTAGCCCGTCCTCACTCTTCACAGGCCACGCCCTGTCCACGGTGTCATCCCTCCCCATCCCTGCCTGCTCCTCTTTGTACTTCCTGCTGGGCATCTCATCCATTTCCTGTCTCTCAGTCACCTCCTGAGTGAGACAGAATGAGTTGGAAATGAGCTACATCACGGTTATTACCTGAAGGTTACAAGCAGCTACTATGTCTTTTATTTTTCCTTTTTCATATTTCTGATTTATTTATATTCATTTCTGTTTTTACCATCTTTATTTGTGTTATTTTTAATTTACTGTATTTTCACTTTTAGGGCTACTTGACTTTGAGAAATTATTATAATTAATAGACTTAATAATAGACTTCTTGTAATAACAGCCATCTTTTTACTACATAAAGCTAATTAAAATTAATTTAGCCAGTCAGTGTCGGATGGAATCACCCCACCTCCCAGAGCTAAGTTCCTCCTGAGATTTCCTCCCACTGTAGGGGATTTACCCACCAGGGACGGGTGGTTCTTCTTTACTAGGAGTACTTTTAAACTCATATGTAATTTTAGGACATTATCTGGTCATCTGCCCAACAGCTCCCTGACAGAGCATCTTTGTGACAGTTGTTCTGTAAACAAGCACCATGCAGATAAAATTTAATTGAACTGAATTAACTCGATGTGGGCAGTTCAGCTGACTATTACCATGTTGGCATCAGGGCTCTGCTCCCCCCCCACGTTTCCCCTGGCGATGGGGTATTCCATGCTGAGGTCATCTACCTCGTTGTTCCGGGCATTTTTGGTAATGAGTTCCTGTAAGGCTTCTGCCACCTCGTACTCCAGAGTATCAGCTTGGCTGTCTGTGATCTGAGCAAAAGAACAGGACAGCAATTGTTAATGATTTTCAGCTGCCTTTAACATACCTTTCAGTGATAACATCACAAATATGTGATTATAATGTTCTTCACATAACATTTTAATGCTGACTTAGATCACCACTGGCATTTAAAATTGAATTTCATCACTCAGATTTAAAATCATCCCCAAAAAGCTTCTCTTCAAAGGGTTAAAACCACTGCAAGACATTTAACGGTATTTCCTATGATGCTAATACCTTCAGAAATAGAAATGAACTCAAATTCACAAAGGACTATGCAATCAGTACAGTCATTCGGGAGTTTCTGACGCCGCATAAATTACAGACAGTGCAATTTTTACGAATGTTACCGCGCAGAATATGATGATTCATTTAATAATTTAAGCATTGCAATCATTACTGGAGTAATAATGCTGTAATTACAAATATCTGACATTATTATCTTACAATTTGCAAAGCGGATTATTACATCAATGTTATGAATTCACATGACAAAAATGAATGAGCAAGGAAAAAGGGTTCTTTTTCGGTCAATGGCGTACATTATATTTCATTGACAGTAATAGATCAGCAAGCTGCAAGCTTATTTTGAATGTTTAATTAATGTTCTGCCATGAAGAAGTCTTTTAAAAGTCTTATACCAGCCCAAGTTTTAGGAGTTTAGACACAATCCTGTCAAACACCCCTCTGTCGTCCTCTTCATAAATTTTATTGGCGATCTTCTGGACAATGTCCTCTGCTGTTAATGGGGTACCATCCACTTGGCGGAAACTCTCTGGGTCATCTGCAACAGAAGTCACACTGTAAGGGGGACTTTATCTGGGCAATGTTTTTAGGCTGATGGATAAAATGACCAGCAGAAACAGATAGACACTGTCAGAAGGATCAGGCTGTCAACCTAGATGCAGCTTTTCAATAGTGATAGAGTAAGCTTGTGAAGTATTGTAATTCTAGTCACTTTGTGCACGTACTCTCATGACTGCAGGTGGTAGAGAGCAGGGAATATCCTGGCCTCTCTGCTGCACAAGCCATATAGGGAATGGAGACATCCCTTATGAAAAATTACCATAGTTCCAAGCTATAGTTATGCTATAGTAAATGGATGGTACTTTTGCCACCATAGTGTAGTACTACTATAGTGATACTATAGTTATTCAGACTACAGCTAAACAGTTGTGTGGACCATAGTAATATCATGGTACTGTTGACTGTGGTAATACTATAGTTATAATGTGATGGCTGTAGTACTACTCTAGTCATACTATGCAAACTATCGTACGACTATAGTTATGCCATAAAATACTATAGTATTACTAAAAAATAACTACAGGATATTTTCATAAGGGATGGAATGGTCTGTTGGCCCTTATGCCACTATCACAGACATAATGCACAGGTTTCTATTTTCCTTTTTCGTCCAATACTCGGTGCCTCCAGAATGAATGTTGCATAATATGCCCACCATTGATGGCTATGCTTACAACCAGCTGTTAAAAGCAGGAGCAGGTAAACCGAGCAGGCACAATCACAGCTGTTGTGTTCTCATTCCCCAGGCAACAGATATTTTAGCTCCTTTAGCTCAGAGATAGAGCTGAAAAGTGTGATCAGTCTCCCATCTCTTCAGAGGGAACCATAAACACGTCTCCCTGGAACATGAAAGCGTGAAGAAAACTGCAGAGCTCGAGGCTAAGCGTAGCTTTTCTCCAGCAGTATGAACCTGAGCACCAAGCTCATATGAACATTATCCCCACAGATAAGCCGGCTATGAGGAGGATGGATCTGAGAAATGCAGAGCGGTGCTGCAGCTGTCTTGAGCACCTCTTACATAAGCAGTAAATCTAGGCCAAGGAGTGCGCACTCACCAACAGTCATTTTTACAGCAATCTGGGTGCATAAACCCTCTGTGGAAACAAGCAAGGAACTGTTTCTAAATATACAACCCCGGTTCTGAAACAGTTGGCACGTCATCGAAAATGTAAACAAAATCAAATATCACTGATTTGAAAAGTCCATTCACTGGCTGTTCCTATATTGAAAACAGTACAACAACAATTATTTTGTGTTCTCATTTGAATTTATTTGCTTATTGAAAATATACCATGTGATGACTGCAACAGAGTCAAATAAAAGTTGGCACAATCGACTGAAGACCACAACGGAAAAATGATCAGAGTCCCAATTTAGCATTTTTGCACATTTAATATATTATATATTATTATAGTATGTATAATAATATATAATAATATTATATATATTATCATAATATTTTATTTTTTTGGCATAGTTTGCTTTGTTTCTAAGATCGTTTTGAATTTTTAATTCATTATTTCTCCACAACGTGAAAATGTGAATCTGATCATTTTTCCACTGTGGTCTTCAACTGTTTACCATTTTATAACATCACTATATCTTTTGGTCACACTCATTAAGTGTTTGAACACTGAACACTAATTGCTCAACTCTGTATCACGTTCCTCAATCACGCAATCTTCAGCAAACTATTGTTGTTGCTGGATATTTTGATATTTTTACTTCATAATACACCATACATTCTCAATCACAGACAGATCAGGACAGCAGGCAGGCCAGCCTAGCACCTGTGCTTCCTGGTTATGTAGCCATGCACTTGTAATACATGCATTATGTTTGGCCCAAAATCATAAGGAACTAGACCTTTATTGGAGGTTCCTTTTATCCTGTACTATAACACACTTAACTCACCTATTTAACATCACCAGTTTCATATCACCTTATTATCGCAACTTGTCACATCAATATTCCTCTTAAATTAATCCTAAATAACTTCTATTGTTTTCTGGAGTATGTTGCAGTCAGCAGATTTGAAATAAGTATATATGTTAAATAAAAAATTAAATTCACAAGCTAAAGCATCCAATTGTACGTTGAGTCACTCCTGTTGTGATGTATTTGCATTTGCTGTAGCGAGCCAACTTTTTCAAAATTAGGTTTGCATATTTTTGGAGTGTTTACTAAAATAGTAATACAAGTAAGACCACTCTCGCAAAGTCACCAGTTACATACATCAAAACTCAGAGCAGTGTGCCCTATCTGAATAAGGGCTTTATCCAGGAACAAATTCAATCTTTGTCGCCATTTGAGCCTCTAGAACTGTTGCTTCCCTCTAAGGTTTTCAGGGCTTCTGTTACTGCTAATTCCACATTGTGTTGCACCTGGTTGTGGATTAGAGTGTCTGATAAATGTCACTAATGTGAGCTAATGCATCCTAATGTGGAATGAGTGTTGTGATGGACTATATCTCTGACTCACAGACACTGCCAGTGTCAAAAATCACTGCATCCCAGCAGCACAAGGTCAAGTCACACCGCAATGTGACAGGATATGGATTTATCAGCTCACTGCACAAATCTGCTTACTCTGCCAACTGGAAAGTATCAGCTTACCGCAGTACATGCTGATGTGAGTGTATTCCTTCTCTAAAAAATTTGAAACTTACTGGAATATGCCACTAGCCAGTCATGGTTTTCTGGCCACAGATTCATAGTTAACGCACCTGACATACAGGCTAATGAATGATATTTTTTCAATTACTAAACAACTGAGTACTTCAGCATAGTCTGCGATATATCTTCCAATTCATTTTGTACCCTATTCCCAATGTTTGGTTTGAAAGTGGCACTGCCTGCCAGAAACATATATAACACAAATGAGCACTGCTATCCGATCTTTATTAGTATGTTTTATGGATCAGCGGTATCTCAGAGAGACGTGAGGTGCTCTTTTAACATGGGCCTTCCACGCTCATGCCTGCCTGCCGACAAGTAGGCCAAATGTTTCCAGGCAACAGAAGGCGGACAGATAATCTTTTCGTTTTTTATCATTATTTGAACAAATTGCTTTTCCCTGGAGAGGCACAAAACCCTCTTCACCCCCCGCTCTGTACCGCGCTAGGATTAAAGATCAAATTGTTCCGCCTGTAGCGCAGTCCAACAGTTACAGTACAACTGGAGGAGACTCATTACACCCACTATCTGACTATTCTCATCTAAATACTTGTTGAATGTGTGGACCCATAATGTAGCCTATATCGCACATTTCATCCAATGATCCAGAGAGAGTCATTCTTCACAGCGATAACATTGAGAACTGAATGTGCTAGCAAAAAGGTTAGTTCTCCATACTACTCACTACATATTACTGCCTCAAGGGTCAATTTGTTCATTCTTTCTGAAACATATTTGTTCTTGCATCTAGCATGCTCTGGAAGAAATGACACATACTGTAGCCGAAGAGAGGCATACACCGCAGCTGAATACCTGGGTACTTGGAGTCTGTGCCAGGTTTGGTGGAGTCGTAATCATCCGCCAGCCTCCTGTTCTTTGTAGAGTCCGAATCGTCAGAGACGGGCTGAGTATTTCGTTTCTCCGCACTGATGGTCTGGTTACCTGGGTCTTTTGACCCCGCCGCTAGTGACTTAAGCAGTTTAAAATCGTCGTTATCTGTGTCTGCTTTTGCTTCAGTAGAATCAGAATCTTTTTTGTCGTCTGAAAGAGCGCAAGACACACAGAACATTCGGTAATCATTTGTTTGCAATTAGTATGAACCCAAGATAGGACAAGATCATTTGCCAATATATAATTTATTAAATTAAGAAAGCTAAGCTAAGTGTTTTTGTATATATTTTTTAAACTGCATACAACTTTTTCCACAATCGTTAAAGCATTAATCTCAGGCTGAAAGGGCAATACACGCTTAGACTGTACACAGTAATTACATGCAGTACGAATAATACCAAATTAAGAGAACAGATGAGAAACCACTGATGAAAACTCCGCTTTACCTGTGGGTTCCAGCTTGCTCCCGCTGTCCGCTTCTGCAATCTGTCGTGCAAGACAAATGGTTATTTCCTCAGGAAACGGTTGACCCATGTCATTACAGCCACTAGACTTGAAAACAGTCACGCTTGTTATTCACCATCCGTGAACACGGAGGTTTTAAATGCGTAATCGCATTAATTTGAAAATTATGATACGCAGTCCGACGGGTAGGCCAATGTCTTTTCAGGAGGGGTTTAGGCTTTGCCAAATTAAGTCTGAAGACGTTGACATAGGCTATTCAGAGATTTGGGAAGAGAGATTCGGACTTGAAATAGATTCTTTTTTTTTTTTTTTGGTGGTAAAGAAAATTCGCAGAAGGACGCGCTTTCTATGGCCTACTTTGTGTGATTAAGGCCTTCGAAAAATCGGTAATCCACTGTCCAGTTCTGAAAGTCAATGTGCAACAATCTACATGTGTGAAAACAATTTGTTGTTACTGTTTTCAAATCCTTTATTTTTGCATTAGAGAAGACAGTAAAAGTACCATCACTTACCTGTTCCTGTAATGGCCTCTCTTCACTCAGTCGTCTGCTGTAGACAGCTTTATCAATACCGAATGGGGAAAACATAAATTAGATGATGCTAACATAATGTCAAGTAACATAGTCGATCTATCAGTGTAGGCAACATGCATACCACGTCGGCACATGACTTAGAGTGATATTCAACTTAATGCTGGGTCATTGCATAGCAGAAATAAATTAAGGCGACAGCAGTCAGACACTCAAGGTTTTAAATGAACATGATGCTCTAAGTAAATTGCAAAAAAATAAATAAATAAATAAATAAATAAACGGTATAATCCTCTTAGCATTCAAAAGATTGTATCGCTATGAAATTGAACACATTGCCAAGATAATAAATTTAACACGATTCTCTAGATTTCAAATTATTTTTTAAGCTTAGATGATAATTTAAAGGTGTTTTCAGGACCTTCATTGAAATCCTGTTGCCAACCGACTCTAAGTCCATTGGGTCTTAGCCAACGTATTGATAACTCACACACTCTCATTGTAAATTTAAAGAATCGAGGATTAGGGGAAAAGCTATTACTTTTCAAGTTCTACTGCAAGTTCACGCAAATCAAGAAAACATCGGTGCCATAAAAATAACGGCGAATGCACTCATTGTGACATGAGCCAGGCTGCTTACCGTCGGCCGATTCAGGAGTCGGAAACGCAGACATCTGATGTAGACTCAAGTTGATAATCGGGACTAAAATGAAAAGCAAAGTGTTCTTTGACGCCATTCTTTACGGTTTATGGTATTGTCCAATAAATGAAATATTTACAACGTTTTGTGTTCCTTAACTACACCAGGACACAAAAATCAGTCGAATGTCTAGATTGATGAGCGCCGATGAACGGACGCTTTTTCTTTGGCAATGGTGAGTCTGTGCAGCCAATGTGCATACAGGGTCAACAGACATTCACGGAACGTTCAGTAATATTTTCTTGCGCCGGAGCTGTTAGTTCCCGCAGTGCTGAAATCAGGTAACTCCGTGTGGCGTGAAGACAATACTACGCACACAGTGCAATATAGAAGTTCCGATGATTCCGAGCGATCGCTTGCCCTTTGGTTGCGGGACCCCAGAGAACAAATCTGATTCTGCGAGTCAGCCCAGTGGCAGAGGTGGGCGAGGGAGAATATCCGCCCCTGTGCGTGCGTCAGCTTCTACACAACCTGCGTCACTCCATCCATTCAATTCCATTTATCATGGTTACAACATCAGGAAATATTTCCTCCTAAAGATTGATATGGCTGCTATTACCTGATTTCGCTCGGAAAACGTATCCCAAAGTAATTGAATGCATCTGTTCTATTTCATTGAAATAATGTCGACTTTGAACATCCATGGATTATGTATGATTTGTATGGGCTTATTAAGAATGCTGTACCTCCATAGTGCACAGCATACACGAACAACATAAACAACAAAATCTTTCTGATTGTTCCTCGAAGCATATAGGTTCAACGGTACACTTTTGTTGTAATTTCACCTGCCTTTACGAGAATAATTCTCTATGATGTGCAGTGATTATTTGCCATCAGGACTGGAACCAGCTTTGTTAGTAAGTTTGTATAGTATAGCCTTGGTGAAGGCTATTGTGTTATGGAAATATATATATATATATATATAATTCCTGAAAAATGCAAACAATTAATAAATTTTTTCGCATTTCTGAGCCCATTTCTAAATAATAATAAAAAAGAAATACTCAGTGCTGCACCCTAGTGTATAAAATACAGACTACAGTCTGAGCCATTTTTTGTAGGTTTCAAATAAAGTTTTGAGTTCAAACGCGGTGAATGACGTGAGAACGCCGCTTGCATTATTTACTGCAGGATATGGCTAGTAGTGTTGTTGCTGTTAACCTCCGTGTCTTACTGCTTGCCTTCCTTGTAAATATTTTTGGATGTGATATATGAATTAAACGACGTATATCTGAAGCCAGTGTCCTGATTCAAGAGCGGAGATGAGTGATGTCGTTGAGAAAACACTCACTGCTCTTCCAAACCTTCTGTCACTGGACCCGCAGCCAGGCTCTGGGAAACTTTATGCTACTTCAAAATTGGGGAGTCTGATCAGAAGTGTAACTGAGCTGACGTCCAGGCATGTGAGTGGAAACCCGGTTTATGCTTAGACTTCACTGATATTAGCGAGCCGGTTAGCCAGCGACAGCACTGCGGAAGGGATGCAATGATCGCCTGCTTGCCATGTAGCTAGCTGGCTCAATAGACTAAGTTGGTGTAGTTGCTGATGTTAAACTGGCAACGTCATTAAGACTGGTACAAAAACGCCACAATCCATAGTAATATTCCTCGCTGGCGAAACTGCAATTGGTAGCTCTGAGCAGGGGGGTGAACTACGAAGCTGGCTTTGTGACTAAGCCTGACTTTAAGCTTAAGTAAAACCCGGAGCAGCTCCTTTTACTTCAGTCCATGTTCCAGATTTAAAGAGGTTCCTGGTTTTACTAAGTGCTGAAGTCAGACTTAATCACAAAGCCAGCTTCGTAGTACACCTCCCTGTTGGCCAGTGATGACTCGTTTAGGTAATATGCTAGTTTTTAGCATCATTTTTTTTCTCTCTTTGCTTTTAAGGAGGAAGAGAAACTAATCATCAAAGAACTGTCAGCTCTAAAAGAGCAGATTTCTTCTCCTAATACAACCTTGGTAAGATTCTTAGTTCATTCAAGTACTTATCTTAATTATGTGCTATTTGGTCTCATTTACTCACTGTCTTTAAAAATATTTTTAGTTGGCTTCATACACTGTAGAATAGCCCAAAATGCTACCATTGCCTGCCATTTTGAGCAGTCACCACTGGGTTTATATATAGGGTTTACATGTAGTTATACCATAAAATCTGATCTCTGAATCTTTTGCTCTCCTGAATTTTTATTTTTAGTTTGAGTTGGGCTCATGTGTCCACTTTTGTACCCTTCCTAATTTTAATTTATAATATTTTGTGTAATTGGAATATGAAGCCAATATGCATATAGCTTGAAAATATTTCAGCTTATTTGTGGAATTAATTGATTATCTTGCACTGTCACCATCCTTTATGCTCACGTGTTCAATATGCAAGTTCTCCTGCTTGGTTTACTTGCAGAGACAGATGAAGGAAATGATGGTGAGAGCCATATACTGTGAAATGCTGGGATATGAAGCCTCATTCAGCTACATACACGCGATAAAGCTGGCCCAGCAGGGCACTGGGCTGGAGAAGAGAGTGGGTAGGTTCTTTGCAGTGGGGCAGCTCCTTACATGTCACCCCAGGAATAAACGCCTTCCAAATTACGTACTATTTTACCGAACCGTTTGGGCATGTACTAACCTTCAGAGGACTCAGTTTGTTGTAGTCACTTTTGATTTAAGCCCTACCCATTGGTTGTTATCATGGGTCCGTGCTGTGCTGTTTGTCACAGATACTGCCAAGTGTATGATGTCATAGTATTAGGGCTGTGCCGCTGAAAACTGTCTACTTGACGAGTAAAATTTCCTGCCTATTTCTGACATGCAAAATCTGCATGTTTTGCGGGAAAAATTGGCTTTTTTTGTCAGCTTGTACCATGTTGGAGTGATTTGCCATTTGTTAGACTCTCCGCTCTGTATGTGACGCAGAAATAAAATGGATGCGGTGTACAGGACCACTACATTTTACCAACAAATAATCCATAGTTTTGTTTTGGACTTGGGTGTCAGTTTAACACGCTCAGTGTCTCCCCCGTATTTAGGGTATCTTGCAGTGACGTTGTTCCTGAATGAAAGCCATGATCTTCTGCTCCTGCTGGTGAACACAGTACTGAAGGTATTTAAACTGCACGGCGTACGTGTGGTGTGAAAGATTGAGGCAGGTACAAACAGATTACGAACTACGCAAGTTCTGTGCCTTTTGTTTCAGGACCTGCAGAGCACCAACCTGATAGAGGTGTGCATGGCTCTGACTGTGGTGAGCCAGATTTTCCCCAAAGACATGATCCCAGCAGTACTGCCTCTGGTCGAGGACAAACTCACCCACTCAAAGTAAACCTCCTTCTTCACTTTAAACTTATTGGGATTTCAAAATGCTGACTTATTGAATATTTTAAATATTTCCATTTTATTTGCTTCACTTCATTTTTCTTATTATTGATTAAATACTGCGTAGTTACTGAATTGTGGGATATTATGAACACAGGTCAGTTGGAACCTGAGATGAAATGATACCCAGACATAAAGTCAAGAAAATGAATAATAAATTAATAAACTATTTTCTATACATTTATGGTATATTCTATCTCCAGAATTGATGGGAGAATTCACCATTAGGTTTCAGTAATTATTATTATTATTATTGTTATTGTCTGTTTTTTTTTTTTTTTTAGGGAAATAATTCGGAGGAAGGCGGTGCTGGCTCTGTACAAATTTTACCTGATCGCACCTAATCAGGTGCAGCACATCCACGACAAGTTCCGGAAGGCTCTGTGTGACAAAGACCCTGGAGTGATGACGGCCTCTCTGCACATATACCTCCAGATGATAACGGTAGTTTTAAAATGCACTGGTTCACAGCTATCAACTTCAGAACCCTGGATGGGGTGTGCTACTGAGCATGTTTAACATTAGCCAGGCTTTCTTTGTGTGACCTGGCTTGACTGACCCTAAACTCACAAGCAGAGATGCCATTAAGTTACCATGGCAGGCTTAAAGAGAGGCACGTTTGTGACATTGAAAACCCTGGCTTTAGGCTCAACATACCTTGTTAACCCAATAATCTTGTTTTGTTGTATACCATTCTGTATGGTAGATCTCTGGTAGGCAAGATTATTTACCACATTCGTTGCCAATAACATTTCTGTTAAATATTTTGTAGTTCCTTTGCTTTGATTTGCTAGATCTAGTAGTCCTCATAGCACTCTGTCATAGTTAAAGAGCTTCAACAACAACAAAAATCAGTATTTTAATCATAAAAATAACAAATCAGGTTTTATGAAAATTATTGTATACTCCTGTATTGTCAGGAGAACCCTGACGGTTTTAAGGAGCTGGCGGCCAGTCTGGTGGCCATACTGAAGCAGGTGGTTGGAGGCAAACTTCCTGTGGAGTTTAACTACCACAGCGTCCCTGCCCCCTGGCTGCAGATTCAACTGCTCAGGATGCTCGCTCTTCTGGGGAAGGAGGACCTGAGGTATCCCACAATTCTCTCCTGCAAAAAGCCAGCAGAAACACTGTCTCAACACTGTAACAACATGCTTCATGGTGTACTGGATTTTATTGATTGAAGAGCAGTCTTTTGTTTCTATGGGATATGATTAATGGCCCACAGATGCTTGGATGTGAAAGACGCCATACTTGATTACATAAAATCATACATTTTATAGTTTTAAGGTCCCCTGGTGTGAGGAGAGCACACTCATTTAGTGATTTGGACAAAACGGCACACTACACACTAACAGATTCTATTCAAGATCAACCTGAGTCCCAACTGTCAAAAACAGAAACCTCATTCAGTTGTGTGAGACTAGGCATGCCTATAGAGTGAACAAACATGACTTGACGGCCATGACAGCAGTTTGTTTATGACTCCCATTTCAAATTGGATGAGAATTCACAAACCGCATCATCGACAGTCCTCAGGGTTCCTCCTGAATCCTGAGTATGTTTAGTATTTTCAACTTGAAATCGGTGGAGCCACAATGGGCTTCTGAGCAGATTTGCGACTTCAGATACACTCATAACACACCTCATACCACAGGAGAATCAGGCAAGATAATCCATAGGGCCATTAAAATAAAATGGCTTGTGTATAACGCCCAGCGTACCTCAGTGATGCTGTGATGGGACATGATGCACTTCAATAATTGAGGTGGTCATCTCTTATTTTCAGAGTCAGTGAGCTGATGTATGATGTGTTGGATGAGTCTTTGAGAAGAGCTGAAATCAACCATAACATCACTTACGGTAGGCTTGAGTTTCTGCCACTCTATTGCTGCAAGATGCAAAAGATGTAGAATTGGAAACCACTTGGAGGGCATGGCCCTGTACTAATGATTACCTTCTCTTCAGCTATATTGTACGAGTGTGTGAAAACCATCTACACCATCCATCCAAAATCAGAGCTGCTGGAGAAGGCCGCCAAGTGCATTGGGAAGTTTGTGTTATCACCAAAGATCAACTTGAAATATGTTGGTACGTGGGAAACCTTGTCGCTTTGTACATGGTGAAAAGTGCCAAGAAGGGCTACCAAAGTAGTTCTAGGCCTTTTCAGAAATGGATACAAGTCTTTGCTGATGTTTTCTTGATGTGACAGTTGAAGGGGCCTGTCACTAGTAATGCCTCCTAACAAGTACGCGCCCTGGCTACCTTGCCAACGAGCCTGGCTCTTTGGCGATGTGGTCAGCGCGTTTGACTATTACCCGGGAGTCTGGAGGTTCAAGTCCCCGCCCGAGGCCCTCCTTCAGCCTGCTACATTAGCTTGTTCAGACTAGAGTAGGGTGAGTATCAGTCACAGGTAAAAGCAGGGCCTCTTGGAATATTCTACACAAAGTGGTTTGACGAATTCCCCTTTGGATAGGATGTCAACAGATCATCAGATACAAAAATGACTTGTTCTGGTCAATAAACCACCTTATGCCGATTACGTAATCAGTGTCTATTATTTTAACTATCTGTCGAATGTTATCTCCAGATGCTTAGGGATTTCAATCTGTGCTTTCAGGGTTAAAAGCCCTGACGTACGTCGTACAGCAGGACCCGAAGCTGGCTCTACAACACCAGATGACGATCATCGAGGGCCTGGATCACCCCGACCCCATAATAAAGAGAGAGGTGAGCACCGCACTCCTGCGATGTAGCCCGTAATCAGACAAAGGGAGAGCGATGTGTTCTGTTTCCCTCCCTCCTGAAAACAAGGACACTGTCTTCACTCTCCTAGACTCTGGAGCTGCTGTATCGGATCACAAACGACCAGAACGTGACAGTGATTGTGGAAAAGATTCTGGATTTCCTCCGGCAGAGCAAAGACAAGCACGCCACCGCTGACCTGGTGGGGAAAGTGGCTGAACTGGCTGAGAAATATCCTTCTGTGGCCTTTTGTAGCTCCCATTATCAGCTCTGCATCCATCCAATGGCTGTTTTGTGCCCAATTGCAGTTTCCATTATGGAGTGCACTTGAAAATGAGGGCTTTCATGGCTATGGTTTCGTAATCAATGGAGCAGGTTTTTAGGTATGGAAATGTTAAAACTTTTTGTCTTCACCTGACGGACCACTGTATGTGTGGCAAATCTTTACCCAGTAATACTTACTTCAGCACTATCTGTGCACCTTTCTGGAAATGTACTCAATGTTGTTTAGATGAAAAACAACTCAATTTCCACAGTTTTCTCCCATAAGTCTTGTAGCAGATGAACGTTCAGCAGGAGTATGTTGTGGCCTGTTTTGGTGTGTGAACTCATGTTTTGAGTGTTGATACATTGCGGCAGAGTCCGTTCCTATACGCCCTGTACATATGCCCCAGACAATGCTTGGTTCATCCAGACCATGAACACGGCGTTCTCGCTGGGCGGAGACGAGATTCAGCCGGAGATAGCAAACGGCTTCCTGCGGCTCCTGGCTGAAGGTGCGGTACCTTACTGAGTTTTGGCCAGAGGCTTTAGGTCTGGACGGCACCTCATCTCTTCCTTTAACGTTATTCTCTTCACATTGGTTATGTTAGAGCGGCCTCAGGTTTAAAGGTTAATTTTCACAAATGTCTTTAAATGAACCTTATGATGCTTAAAAAGTGCACTTTTCTTATTGACTGTCCCGTATATTGTGTGTGTGTGTGTGTGTGTGTGTGTGTTGTTGCTGTAGGTTTTGACAGCACGGAAGAGGACACACAGTTGAGGCTGAATGCTGTGGACTCGTACCTCTCCCTGCTGCAGACAGACACCTCCCTCCTGCCTCAGCGCTTTCTGCAGGTCATCAGCTGGGTAAGAGATTTTCACTTGGGCATGGTGTACATTTCTCTGCAGATCATGCTCAGTTAGGTTTAGCTCACATTACGCTGCTAATTAAGCGCAACTAGGCTGGGCTTACACTATGCCGCAGGTCATGCGCAGTTGGGCTAGGCTCACATTACTCTGCAGATCATACGCAGTTAGGCTCACCTCACATTACGCTGCTAATGAAGCACAGTTAAGATGGCTTACATTACTCTGCAGACCATTTGCAGTTGGGCACGGCTCAACTTGTGCTTCGGATCGAGCGCAGTCGGACTCGGTGTACAAAACCCAAAACCAGTGAAGTTGGCACGTTGTGTAAATCGTAAATAAAAACAGAATACAATGATTTGCAAATCCTTTTCAACCTATATTCAATTGAATACACTGCAAAGACAAGTTACTTAATGTTGCAGGTAAACTTTTGTAATTTTTTGCAAATATTAGCTCATTTGGAATTTGATGCCTGCAACATGTTTCAAAAAATGGCACAAGTGGCAAAAAAGACTGAGAGAGTTGAGGAATGCTCATCAAACACTTATTTTCCCACAGGTGAACGGGCTAATTGGGAACAGGGGGTGCCATGATTGGGTACTGAAATGCTAGTCATTCACAAACAAGGATGGGGCTTATTAGTGAACAAATGCAGCTGATTGGTTTAAAAACAACATTCCTACTGCAAGAAATGGGATTTCATCATCTACGGTCCGTAATATCGCTCAAAAGGTTCAGAGAATCTGGAGAAATCACTGCACGAAGTCCAACATTGAATGCCCGTGACCTTCGATCCTCAGGCGGTACTGCATCAAAAAACCGTTCAGTGTGTAAAGGACATCACCACATGGGCTCAGGAACACTTCAGAAAACCACTGTCAGTAACTACAGTTCGTGCTACATCTGCAAGTGCAAGTTAAAACTCTACAATGCAAAGCTTAAAGCCATTTATCAACAGCACCCAGAAACGTCATGGGCCCAAGCTCATCTAAGATGGACTGATGCAAAGTGGAAAAAGTGTTCTGGGTCTGACGAGTCCACATTTCAAATTGTTTTTGTCATCCTCCGCCAAAGAGGAAAAGAACCATCTGGACTGTTATAGGCGCAAAGTTCAAAAGCCAGCATCTGTGATGGTATGGGGGTGTATTAGTGCCCAATTAACTCACATATGTGACCAGTCACCATGCTGAAAGGTACATACAGGTTTTGGAGCAACATATCCATCCAAGCAACGCTTTTTCATGGACGCCTGCTTATTTCACAAGACAATGCCAAGCCACATTCTGCACGTTGCATGGCTCCGTGAGTAAAAGTGGGTACTAGACTGGCCTGCCTGTAGTCCAGACCTGTCTCCCCATTGAAAATGTGTTGTTTTAAGGCGTTTAAATACGATTACGGACCCCGGACTGTTGAACAACTTAAGTCATGGGAAAGAGTTCCACCTATTGATCTCCTCAGTTCCCAAACGTTTACTGAGTGTCGTTAAAAGGAAAGGTGATGTAACACAGTGGTAAAAAAAGCCCCTTGCCAACTTTTTTGCAATGTCAAATTCTCATTATTTGCCTCAGTTTGAACATTAAACATCTTGTCTTTGCAGTGTATTCAATTGAATATAGTCATTTGCAAATCATTGTATTCTGTTTTTCTACGATTTACATAACTGCCAACTTCTTTTGGGTTTTGTACATTACTCAGTTAGGTTTGGTTTATACTATGCTGTAGCCCTGAGCAGTTTGCCTCATTTTGCATTACTTTGCACAGGGTGATTGACTGTTAGTCATGACTTATATTACACTGTTGGTCATGTACTGCCAGGCTCAAGTTACTTATTGGTCATCTGCAGTTAGTCCGGGCTTAAATTACTCAAGTGGTCCTGTGCAGATAATCCTAGCTTAAACTACACTGGCAGTCTTGCACAGTCGGTCCAGGCTTACACTGGCAGTCATGCGCAGTCCTGGCTTACATTATCCCACCAGTCATGCTTGTTGTTTAATCCTGGCTTTCATTACTCTGTCAGTCATGCCTATTTAGTCCTGGCTGACGTTATACTGTCAGTCATGCCTGGTTAGTCTTGACTTGCATTTCACTGCCAGGTATGCCTAGTTAGTCCCAGCTTACATTATACTCCCAGTCAGGTGCAGTTAGTACTGGATTACAGCGCACTGCCAGTCATGTGCAGGTAGGCCTGGCTTGTATCACACTACTAGTCATGTGCAGTTAGTCCTAGCTTATATTACACTGCCTGTCATGTTCAGTTAGTCCTGGCTTATAGCATTTTGCCAGACATATGCAGTTGGTCCTGGTGTACTTTATCCTTCCCCTGTTGGGAATCAATGATCTAGCATAGTGATGAACTGATGCCTGCTTTTAAAACAGCAGCAGAACATATGAAAGTTGGATCTTCTGCCTGGCAGGTTCTGGGCGAGTTCTCCTTTCTGAAAGCGGGCCTGGATCCTGGCGTGGTGTTGGCTCAGCTGGCCAGGCTGCTGGAGTCGGACTGGATCAGCACAGAAACCAGGAGCTGGGTCCTGGCGGCCATGTGCAAGCTGTGTGGGGGGGGGGGGAGCCGGGGCGTGGCCGGGGAGGTGGCGACGCGATACGGCGGCTCCCTCAGCACCACACTGCGGCACCAGGCCCAGGAGCTGGCCCTGTTCAGCCAGGATCAGGCCCTGAAGGACAGGATACTTCCCCAAAACACCAGCTGGGATGGCCTGGAGGTACGGCAGTTCTGTTGGGGGAGCTGGAAGGGTCTTACAGTTACTCAGTGTTACTTTTCAGGAGTGTATCTCACTTAAACAAGTTACTTAAATGAAGTACATGACCAAACTGTGTGTGTGCATGTGTCTGCAGGTGGACTCTTCGCTCTCTTTCCTGGACGGGTTTGTGTCCGACGCTTTGGCCCAGGGCGCGGCTCCTTACAAGCCCCCCCACCAGAGACAAGAGGAGCTCTCTCCAGAGAAAGGTACTGCAGGGACTCCTTGTGTCTGTATGCGTGTGTATGTCTGTATTTGTGTGTCTACGTTTGTCTGAGTTTGTGTGTTTTTTGTGTGCAAGTGTTTGTTTGTACATGCTTGTCTGTTTCTGAGTGTCC
The DNA here is from genome assembly GCA_029692085.1 of Gymnothorax javanicus. Classification (NCBI taxonomy): domain Eukaryota; kingdom Metazoa; phylum Chordata; class Actinopteri; order Anguilliformes; family Muraenidae; genus Gymnothorax; species Gymnothorax javanicus. The sequence continues at coordinate 39,797,295 of CM056207.1, forward strand.
ATATGTCTGAGTGTGACTGTGTGTTTGGGTCTGTTTATGTATGTCTGACCTTGTGTTTTGAACGTTTGATTATTGAAATTGGGAGTCTAATGATTTACAGAGCTGCTGGAGGCTGCAACTAAATACTCTTCGCCCAGGTGCAGTAGTGTAACTGTTGGAGACTGTGATTGGCCAGTCTTGCTCTCCTAGGTGCAGTAGTGTAACTGTTGGAGACTGTGATTGGCCAGTCTTACTCTCCCAAGTGCAGTAGTGTAACCGTTGGAGACTGTGATTGGCCAGTCTTACTCTCCCAGGTGCAGTAGTGTAACCGTTGGAGACTGTGATTGGCCATTCTTACTCTCCCAGGTGCAGTAGTGTAATTGGTGGAGACTGTGATTGGTGTGGCAGTATTAAAGGAGCCCTATGTAAGTTTGTGGCCAAAACTGGTACTGCAATCACATTCAAAATACTGCAGAGCGCAGTATCCCCTACCCCTCTCCCCAGACGAGAGGTTGCCAGCTAGGTTGCCGGATCCAGCAAGAACGTCTACTACAAGGAGCTACCATGGCTACGTTTCAATATCATCAATGATTTGCTCTCACAGGGTTGTGTTCAGTTCAGCTCAGTTCAGAAAAGATCGAGACTAATGACTAACAAACTTTAGCAATGGTCATATTGGTCAACTTGCTCGTCACTCTTCTGTGTGGATAGCCCACTAAAGTCCATACTATAATATGCGTAAAGAATGAATGAGGACTCATTTGACCGATGTACTGTCTCAATTACATTTCATATTGCCATAATGGCTGTTAATGTTGGAACGGTTTCCACAGCATCTCAGCATAATGCCAGAGAAACGGACTCTAATAATGCATTGCTAATGTTAGCAATGACAAGTCACGGTTTTTATTTCTCAAACAGTTTGTTACCTAGTCAATTCGATGACCCACCTGCATATGCACTAACATACCAGGAATGAATATGCATAACGTTATTCGACTGTAGAGAATATTTGAAATGTTCCTGCCTACATTAAATAGAATTAAGTTAGCCAAACTTAGCTGAATCTTACCTGTCTCGGAGAAAATGAGCAACTTCGGCGTCGGTCTTCAAATTCTTCTCCGCTTTCAGCTGTCTCCATCTTTCAAAGGAATGTCCTATACAGATCCTTGTTTTGTTTCTGACTTTGTCACGACGTATTTCGGAATCATAACGAGGCCTTTTAGGTTTAATAACGTCAGACATTTGTGCTCCGAAACGCTGGTAGCTGCAGCTCAGTGGTAACTGGCCTGGATGCCGAAATGCTGCTGACTTCGTGATTGGGAGATAGGTGGAGGGCAGCGCAACAGGCCAAAACACAAAATGACAACATCAACATTAGTGGGCATTAGGGCTGCAACTTTGCTTTTGTAATGAGAATATTCTGGCTGGACTACTGTTGTCAGTGTTATAAGTATTTGAAATTAACATCATTCCTTAATGTCTGGTGATATATCAGGGCCATTCATGATTAATCAGTGTACATTTCTTACATACTGCTCCTTTAAAGATGGTCTGTCATGTGTCTGTAGCTGATCCTGTATGGTTTCTCTTGGCTCTGTTTTACCTCAGTGCTGAACTTTGAGCCGTACGCCATGTCTCTGCCCATCAGTCTGTCCGTCTGCAGCCTGACAGACAGACAGTCCCCCACACAGCTCTCCCTCAGCTCTGGTCTCTCCGGTAACAGCACCGAGCTCCCACACAGGGCAGGGTGAGTTCCCATCATCCCTCACTCCTCCCGCACAGAGCAGGGCGAGTTCCTATCATCCCTCACTCCTCCCGCACAGAGCAGGGCGAGTTCCTATCATCCCTCACTCCTCCCACACAGAGCAGGGTGAGTTCCCATAATCCCTCACTCCTCCCACACAGGGCAGGGTGAGTTCCCATAATCCCTCACTCCTCCCACACAGACCAGGGCGAGTTCCCATCATCCCTCACTCCTCCGACACAGAGCGGGGTGAGTTCCCATAATCCTTCTCTCCTCTCACACAGTGCAGGATCAGTTCCCATTATCATCATTTTAGCGGGGTTACCTGCTTTAACTGCCAAATTTTTGGACTTTTCGGAAATCTTTCATGATCCTCTGATGTGACCACCCTGTTCCTGCAGATCTACCATCCTGTAAGTTTTCAGTTTAATCCAATTAGGCCCACTCAGTTGCACTAAATCTGCGCAACCAGCTTTTTTGCTGTTGATTGAGGCATCCATTGCTTTACGTGGAGCAAAAATCTTCATGATGGTAGATTTTGTTTTCACACCTGAAATGTCTTATTATTCAACCCAAACACGTACAGTAACCATGAGTGCATCAGTTTGCATGAGTGCTACTGCTTTGGTATCACCTTTAGCCAATGAGTTGGTGATATTTAGCCTGATAGCGATGTTGTTCTAGCTTCTGCTCCACAGATATAAGTCACTGGGAGGGTGAGAAAGTGAGTTTTGTGTATCCCCTGGGGCAGCTGTGTGATTGTTGTTTTGGATCTGTGTAATTTGTGCCTGAGCACTGGTGTTTGGTGTTTCTAGCTCAAGTTCGCTGAAGATGGAAGGAATACAGCGAGTTTGGGGGAAGGAGGGGTACCTCCCCCAGATGGAAGCCACAGAGGAGGTGCCTGCAGTACCAGTTGTTCCTGCAGTGCCTGCTCACCCGCAGGACAGCACCAATCACGTGCAGGCAGGCCTCCCTGACCACGCCCCCTCCGAGCAGGAGCAAGAGAGGAAGCAGCTGGCCTCATCCCTCTTCATCGGGCTGGGGCTTCAAAACGAGAGGCGCCTGTGACCATGCCCCTAATGTACTGCCCTATCCCCTGCACCCCCCCGCTAATGTACTGCCCTAAACCATGCCTTCTAATGTCCCCCAACCCCTAACCATGCCTTCTAATGTACTGCCCTATCCCCTACCCTAATGTACTGCCCTATCCCCTGCACCCTAACCATGTCCCCTAACCATGCCCCCTAATGTACTGCCCTATCCCCCTGCACCCTAACCATGTCCCCTAATCCCCTGCACCCCTAACCATGCCCCCCCCCTAATGTCCCCCTAATGTACTACCCTATCCCCTGCATCCTAACCATGCCCCCAAATGTACTGCCCTATCCCCTGCACCCTAACCATGCCCCCTAATGTACTGCCCTATCCCCTGCACCCTAACCATGTCCCCCTTCTAATGTACTGCCCTATCCCCTGCATCCCCCCTATCCCCTGCACCCTAACCATGTCCCCCAATGTACTGCCCTATCCCCTGCACCCTAACCATGTCCCCTAATGTACTGCCCTATCCCCTGCACCCTAACCATGTCCCCTAATGTACTGCCCTATCCCCTGCACCCTAACCATGTCCCCTAATGTACTGCCCTATCCCCTGCACCCTAACCATGCCCCTAATGTACTACCCTATCCCCTGCACCCTAACCATGCCCCCAAATGTACTGCCCTATCCCCTGCACCCTAACCATGCCCCCCTAATGTACTGCCCTATCCCCTGCACCCCCTAACCATGCCCCTGCCCCCTAACCATGTCCCCCAATGTACTGCCCTATCCCCTGCACCCTAACCATGCCCCCCCTATCCCCTGCACCCTAACCATGTCCCCTAATGTACTGCCCTATCCCCTGCACCCTAACCATGCCCCCTAATGTACTGCCCTATCCCCTGCACCCTAACCATGTCCCCTAATGTACTGCCCTATCCCCTGCACCCTAACCATGCCCCCTAATGTACTGCCCTATCCCCTGCACCCTAACCATGCCCCCTAATGTACTGCCCTATCCCCTGCACCCTAACCATGCCCCCTAATGTACTGCCCTATCCCCTGCACCCTAACCATGTCCCCTAATGTACTGCCCTATCCCCTGTACTGCATCCCCCTGCACCCCAACCATGTCCCCTAATGTACTGTACCCTATCCCCTGCACCCTAACCATGCCCCCTAATGTACTGCCCTATCCCCTGCACCCTAACCATGTCCCCCTAATGTACTGCCCTATCCCCTGCACCCTAACCATGCCCCCAACCATGTGCCCCTGTAATCCCCTGTGTCCCCTACTGCCCTATCCCCTGCACCCTGTCCCCTAACCCCTGCATGCCCCCTAATGTACTGCCCTATCCCCTGCACCCTAACCATGTCCCCTAATGTACTGCCCTATCCCCTGCACCCTAACCATGCCCCCTGTACTGCCCTATCCCCTGCACCCTAACCATGCCCCCAAATGTATCCCCCCCTGCACCCTAACCATGCCCCTAATGTACTGCCCTATCCCCTGCACCCTAACCATGCCCCCAAATGTACTGCCCTATCCCCTGCACCCTAACCATGCCCCCTAATGTACTGCCCTATCCCCTGCACCCTAACCAAATGTACCCCCCCTGCAAACCATGTAATGTACTGCCCTATCCCCTGCACCCCAACCATGCCCCTAATGTACTGCCCTATCCCCTGCACCCTTACCATGCCCCCCTAATGTACTGCCCTATCCCCTGCACCCCTGCAAACCATGCCCCCCTAATGTACCCTAATGCACCCCTAACCATGCCCCTACAACCCCCCAAATGCCCTATCCCCTGCACCCTAACCATGCCCCTAATGTACTGCCCTATCCCCTGCACCCTAACCATGCCCCCCTAATGTACTGCCCTATCCCCTGCACCCTAACCATGCCCCCTAATGTACCCCTATCCCTGCCCCCTGCCCCCTAATGTACTGCCCTATCTCCTGTACCCTCCCCTGCAACCATGCCCCCCTAATGTACTGCCCTATCCCCTGCACCCTAACCATGCCCCCAAATGTACTGCCCTATCCCCTGCACCCTAACCATGCCCCCTAATGTACTGCCCTATCCCCTGCACCCTAACCATGCCCCTAATGTACTGCCCTATCCCCTGCACCCTAACCATGTCCCCCCTAATGTACTGCCCTATCCCCTGCACCCTAACCATGCCCCCCTAATGTACTGCCCTATCCCTATCCCCTGCACTCTAACCATGTCCCCTAATGTACTGCCCTATGCCCTGTACCCTAACCATGCCCCCTAATGTATTGCCCCTAATCTCCCCTATCCCCTGCCCCTAACCATGCCCCCAAATGTACCCCTATCCCTGCCCCCTGCCCCCAAATGTACTGCCCTATCCCCTGCACCCTAACCATGCCCCCAAATGTACTGCCCCCTTATCCCCCCCTGCACCCAACCATGGCCCCTAACCATGCACCCTATGCCCCCCAAATGTACTGCCCTATCCCTGCACCCTAACCATGCCCCCCAAATGTACTGCCCTATCCCCTCTCCCTGCCACCCCCCAACCATGACCCCCCTATCCCCTGCACCCTAACCATGCCCCCAAATGTGCAACCCCAATTCCAAAAAAGTTGAGATGCTGTCTGTAATGTAAATAAAAACAGAATACAATGATTTGTAAGTCTCATAAACTGACATTTTATTCACAATATAACATAAACAACGTATCAGATGTTGAAAGAGAGACATTTTACCATTTCATGCAAAATTTTGGCTCATGTTGAATTTGATGGCAGCAGTACATCGCAAAAAAGTTGGGGTAGGGCTATGTTACCATTGTTTAGTATCCCCTCTTCTTTTACACAACAGTCTGTGAATGTCTGGGAAGTGAGGAGACCAATTGCTGAAGTTTTGGGGGAGGAATATTGTCCCACACTTTGCCAGATTTTTCGTTTTATGATGCGCCAAAAATTTTCTATTGGTGAATGATCTGGACTGCAGGCAGACCATATCAGCACCTGGACTCTTCTACAGTGAGGTCATGCTATTGAGATGGATGCAGTTTGTGGTTTGGAGTTGTTTTGCTGAAATATGCAAGGCCTTCCCTGAAAGCACCATTGTCTGGATGGGAGCATATGTTGTTCTAAAACCTCTATATACTTTTTAGCATTGGTGATGCCTTTCCAGATGTGTGAGCTCCCCACGCCGTAGGCACTAATGCAACCTGATACCATCAGAGATGGAGGCTTTTGAACTGTGCACTGATAACAAGCTGGATGGTCCCTCTCCTCTTTAGTTCGCACAACACGGCATCCGTGGTTTCCAAAAAAAATTTTACCTTTTGATTCATCTGACCACAGAACAGTTTTCTATTCTGCCTCAGTCCTTTTTAAATGAACTTTGGCCCAGAGAAGACGGCAGCATTTCTGGATCGTGTTCACATATGCCTTCTTCTTTGCGTGATAGAGCTTTAGCTTGCATTTATAGATTGCTCAGCGGACTGTGTCCGCAGACAATGATATCTGGAAGTGTTCCTGAGCCCACGTAGTGAATTTCAGTGCAGAATCATGCCTGTTTTTAATGCAGTGCTGCCTGAGGCCCCAAAAATCACGAGCATCCAATATTGATCTTTAGCCTTGTCCCTTGCGCACAGAGATTTCTCCAGATTCTCTGAATCTTTTGATGATATTATGTACTGCAGATTCAAAGTCTTCGTAATTTTACATTGAGGAACATTTTGCTGAAATTGTTCCACAATTTTTAGACACAGTTTTTTGCAGATTGGTGAACCTCTGACCATCTTTACTTCTGAGAGAGACTGCCTCTCTACAGTGCCCTTTTTTTAATACCCAGTCATGTTACTGACCTTTTGCCAATTAACCTAATTAGTAACAAAATGCTCCTCCAGCATTTAGGTTATTAAGTTTTATTAGTACGACTTACTTTTCCAGCCTTTTGTTGCCCCTCTCCCAACTTTTTTGAGATGTGTTGCTGCCATCAAATTCAAAATGAGCCAATATTTTTAATGAAACATCTGATTTGTTGTCTATGTTCTATCGTGAATAAAATGTGGGTTTATGAGATTTGCAAATCATTGCATTCAGTTTTTTATTTACAATTTACACAGCATACCAACTTGTTTGCAATTGGGGTGGTATAGCCCTACACACGTGCACCCTAACCATGCCCCCTTAAATGCAGCCCTGCTCTCCTCTTTAACCAAGTCTCTTAATGTCCACTCTCACTTCTCTCTCTCTCTCTCTCTCTCTCTCTCTCTCTCTCTCTCTCTCTCTCTCTCTCTCCAGATGGGGAAGCCTGACGTCGCCCCTCAGAGGTTGAGGAGGAAGTGTAGGGCTCAGGACTCGGCAGCAGGGGGCAGCGATAAGCTCTCTGACTCCTCCCACTCCTCTCACAGTACTGTGGACAGCCTGCTAGACTCCTCCCCCACCCCACTTCTGGGGGGGCCTTTATCCTTACATGGGCCCCTGGAGGAGAGTCCAAACGGTGTTAGCCCCCTCAGGGAGGGGCCAACCTCCACTGATCCAATGGAGCGGCAGCCTCTCAGCTCCAGCCAATCAGTGGAGGGGCCAACCAATGACAGTCTACCAAGGGAGGGGCCAACCAGTGACAATCTGCCAGGGGCGGGGCCAACCAGTGACAGTTTACCAGGGGAGGGGCCAACCAGTGACAGTCTGCCAGGGGAGGGGCCACAGGCTAGCGATCTGCAGCAGGAGGGGCGAACAGACCCCCCTCCTGCAGGTGAAGGTGGGGACACGCTTGCGCACCAGGCGGGGGATGATGAAGATGAGGATGAGGAGGGGAGCGGTGCGGAAGTTGCAGAGTCTGGCCGGTCGGGTCCTCCTCATCTCCCTGCTGAGCTGCAGACAGTGCCCCACTCTGAACCCCTCAGCCTGGGCTCGAACAGCTGCCTGAGCCTCTCCGTGTGGAAGCTGTACAGAGAGGAGGCCCTGGAGCTGCACCTCCTCTTACAGAACACCGGCCGTTCTGCCCTGCACGACCCGTCCCTGCTGCTGACCTCTCCACAGCTCACGGTACTGCGGGAGAGCTCCGTCACAGCCTGAGTGATAGTTCTGATATCCTCATAAACACTGTCAGCTGAGCGTAGCTCGCCATGTAAGAGGTTTCGGTGAGACAGGCTTGGGTTGATCCCATTCTATGGTGATTTTTACTGCTGTAGTTCTGTGTTCAGTTATTGGCAACAGTCCTATTGACTGTCCATCCGTCTGTCCCTGTTGGAAAGCCTTGACTTGTGCTGCTGTGTTGTGGTGTTCGGCATGTGTTGCCGTTAGTTTTTAGCACATCTGCCCTTGCCGCCTTAATGGAAAAGAAAACCCTTATTTCAGCTCTTACCCAATAAAAGTACACTGCCCCTACTATTCAAATATGTTCTTGGGTATTTTTTGAAAAATGTTTTTTAACGACTAAATCAGCTTGAGAGGATCAGATTTATACTTTGTGTGAGGTGCGCCATGTTTGTTGGAATCGGGGTAGCTTGCTGCGTCACCTGGACACCTGAACACTTGAGCGCGTAGAGGTCATAAATTAAATTAAACCAGTGGCGTAGCGAGAACTGAAAAACTGGTGGGGCACGGAACATCCCTTTAAAATGGTTATTAGTCCTGACTTGTTCTCAGTCATTTTCATAATTCTCAATAGATTCACTCCAAGAACACTCCACACTATCAGGTGTTGCTATTTCTCCCCATTGATGACAATCATTCCTTTGGACGCGTAATTTGGTGCATTCAAATCGGCGTCATTCAAAATTGCAGACCTGTCAACCCTCATGCATGTGGCTTGAGTCTCGCATTTTTAAGTGGCATTTCATGTAAAGTTTTCTGGCTGTAGTCAGCAATCTCACACTTTATAACAAAAGTGATAATTAAAAATTTTATTTTGGAAAACAAAATTATATTTAATTGCTGAGTCCCACTTTTTAATCAACCTACACTGTACCAAGAGTGAAAGGCAGTATTTCCTTGGAACGCGGATCAATCATTATTCAATCAACGCGTATTTAAGAGTTTATCACGCGGAATTGAAGTCCTTGTGCATGGAAGTTTTTCAGTTTCTCTCGGGTTTCGGTATACTTCTCCTCTAGTCGCATGAATAGAAGTTTTTCAGTTTCTCTTGGGTTTCGGTATATTTCTCCTCTAGTCACATGGAAACCGAATATGACTCCGGAATTCTCAAGCTTCTCTTTTCTCCGGGGTCGGAAGCTATGAAATTGCACAAAGACGTTTCAAATGGTCTTTTATTTCATTTAAACAATTTAAACGATCATGAAGCGCAATCACCTGATGTGTGGAAAAGGTAGCGCGGAAGTTTCAGAGCAGTTTATCCTTCGTCAAGCATAGGCCTATTTTTGAGTAAATTATTTTCCCGTACTGAATTTAGCCCAATATTTCTTCGCTGTTAGATCGCATTGGGAGAGAAGCCGTGTCTTCAAATGCCAATGGATTATTACTATAATTGGAAAATGTGTCAACGAAGGAAATTGGTTGTGAACTAGCCAGGCCTAATTGTTATAAAGGGGTATTCTGTGGGCACCTCTATCTTATTAAGTCAGGCCTCACCAAGGGACATCAGTGTAAGCTTACGCCCACGGGTGGATCCGAGTTTCCCGTTTTGTTGGAGCAGTCAACATCCGCACACTGCGGCATTTCCTCTGATTTTGTCGCTCAGGTTCTCATAATGATTGGTAATATTGGATCTTGATTATTCAGCGTAAAATGAAGCTGAAGCACGAGTAATGATCAAGACTAATTTATAAACACTTTATGTAGGTCTGCTGATTTCTTGGTGTCCAAGCGCGTCAAAACATCTGGGACATTGCCACACAAAGTATTTTTGGACTGGCTAAAATGTAGGAATGGCGGCATTCATGAACTTGTGCTAATTAGTTGTATTTCGGAGGTTTGAAGTTTGATTTCTCGGTGCATAAAAATGGCAAAAATTTGCAAAAAAAATATTTATGGAACGAGAAGAACATAATTTTTTTTGGGTAAGAGCTGAAAAAAGGGTTTTCTTTTCCTTTAAATTATTTTGCTGTTTTTGCGACTGACACGTTTGCGCTTGGAGCACCTTGACCCGTTTGGAGCTGTCGGTGTTATCATCATGCTTTTTACTCCAACCTAAAGAAGTGCCATTGGTTAGAGCAGTTTTCAGCAGTTACATGCTGCTAATTAGCATTCAATTTAATCAAAATAACCTTTTGTGTTGCTTTATAATTGTGATTTATGGTTTTGAGAGTTAAAGTTGTTTTACAGCAGTGCCTCCAGTACTTTGTTCTCCATGTTTGCATCATGAATGTGTGTGGCTGTTGAATATTGACCGACAGCGCCATGCAGTTCTGACAATACTAAACACAATATTAAAAGTAATAACCCATAAATAAACACAAACTGAAAAAACAGAATCAAAATGTAAAAAAATCAATTTCAAAATGTTTTTTACTTGTCAGACTTGGTGTATACGTGTATGCATTGGCACAGGGCTGGGTTATGGTAATGAGCGTGGCCGAGGGGGAATGTAGCCAGTCTGTGATGAGCACAGCAAAGACCTTATTTCTGTCGTTCCAAGTTTAGGATAGTGTGAATCGGGTTGGGTTCAGACCTTGTATTTTGTCCTTCTCCAGGTTTTAGATGGCGCAAATCGAGTCTTCCCAACTGTGGGTGACCTTAGCTCTGTGACCAGTCAGTACAGCGTTACCATGGAGACACCCCTGGTTCAAGCCAATGTGAGCGGCGTGGTGACCTACCACAGCCAGTCGGAGTCGGCCAATGAGCTGCAGTTCTCCCTGGAGCTCGACCTGACGGACTTCCTCAGGTACGGTCCAACCCTGTCTTTACTCAGTGCCTGTATGCTGTGACACCCCATGTATGGCGGGGTCATCCTGTATTACCTGTGCTATGGTGTAATGTTGGGGCATAGCATTAGCACATCTAAAATGTTCCTTCAACTCAACGCCATTGCACCTTTGAGTTAAATATCTCACCAGACTCACTTCAGTAAGAGCTGTGGAAAATTGGATGGAAAAATTTAAGCTACTGTAAAATATAGGGCACTGGCCGCCCCAGAAGCTCCCGCCGTTAAGATAAACAAAATGTTGAAGTTTTTGTTGACAGACGCACGCACGGAAGGAGCCCGATACCATAGCTCCCGTGCCACTCCGGCGGCGGGAGATAATTAGGAGCCTGTAACTGAAAATGTTGATAAGATAAAGCAAATTGTCGAAGTTTTTGGTGATATTTTTAGGCCAGTGACCTTGAAAAAATAGGCCAAGGTCACCTTTAGGCACGTCATGTGTAGGACTTTATGAGATGCATGTCCAGTAAAATTAGGAGCCTGTAACTGAAATCGTTGATGAGATAAAGTAAAATGTGTTGATGGACGCACGGACGGAGCCCGATGCCATAGCTCCCGCACCGCGAGTGGCGGGAGCTAAAAAGTGCGTCTGATAAATGAGGCTATTTCTATTCAAATCTGAATTGTATTATTTTTTAGTAATGAGCGATGATATTCTGTCTAACACCATTGCACTCTGGGTATTGTAGGCCTTTGCCGTTGAGCACAGAGGATTATGGAAAGCTGTGGCTATCCTTCAGCCATGATGTTAAACAGAATCTCCTGCTCCTGTCGGACCGCGAGGACCCGTTCTCGGCCACGCTGAGGGTGCTGGAGGAAAAACTACAGCTCCACCTTGTGGAAATTATAGGTAATACAGCTGCTGTTGCTCACCTCACGCGAATCTCCCCTGCATTAAACCTGCTCTGTTTCTGGCTATTCTTTAACCCTTTCTCTTCTGCCTTTTTCCAAGAGGAAACATTTTTCCTAGTTGCAAGCAAGTAATCGGGACACTTCTGGATTAAGTTTAAAATGGTCATAAGTATATGTGCTGTGTATTCGAGATCCTGGACAGTTTAACTTTTTAAATATTGGTTACTTGCTTTATGTGTCTGTAAACATGGTAACATAATGTCTGGTGAAAAAAAAAAAAAATATATATATACACACACACACACACACACACACACACACACACACACACACACACACACACACTACAGGCCTAAAGCTTGGGGCCACCCTCAGATTTTTAAAAAAATCACACATCCACTGTTCTTTCCTTATTTTTTGCACATAAAATGACTTCAGTGCATAAAATATAGGACGCCAATAGGTTTTGGGTGAATTCCAAACCTCAGACCACATATTAAAGCTGTCTTGACTGATTGATCACTGACCACAATGTTTTATAATTGAGTTCCAATGCCTTTGTGTTACATAATTTTATGTCACTAGGACGTGAACAGTTTTATGTAATAAGAAGGCATGCTATATAAATGCCTTCCCCAAAACCAAGGGGTCACATTGCACTTGGTGCACCATTAAAAATCTGAGGGTGGCCCCAAACCTTTGGCTTGTAGTGTATGTATATATTGGATCCACTGAAGTGGGTCTTCTGGAGTGAAAGGTTTTATGACCGATGCGAACTGTGGGTTCATCGTTGTGTCTCAGCTGAGTGGAAAATTGACTGAAACGTCTTACAGTTACTGGGGATCCTACTCTGAACTCTATAATAATGTGCCTTTAATGTTTACCAATAATTAGATGCAAATGCTTCCTCTTTATTCCTGCACAATTTGGTGACTCCAGCCATGACTGTCATTTATGTTAAAATCTCCTATCGACTGCACACAGCCCATTGCCTCTCTCATTAGCTGTTAATCTAAGAGAGTATTAATTATGAATGATTCATGAGGCGCTGACATGCTCTGTCCTGTTGTGGCCAATCAGGCGCGGAGGCCATCATGGCGTGTCAGCTGATCCCTGCCATCCCCTGCCTGCTGCACTGCCACGCCCGCTCGGGCTCGCTGACGGTGTGGCTCCGCTCGCCAATGCCGGATCTCCCCGACTGCCTGCTGTACCACTGCCAGAGGGCCCTGCAGGAGCGCTGACGGAGAGACCTCCTGCTAGGAGCCGACCGGGGGACCCAAACACCCACCGCATCACACCGCACCGCACCCTGTCCCTCCCTCCACACCATCTTTACCTTATTTATTCACTGGCCAGGATCCCCGAGCTGTTTTATATTTCATACGTTTGTTAGGCTGGATGTTCGCTGCCGCACCCAAGCCAGCATCGTATGTGGCTATAGGACAGGATACTGCAGTGACGGGATTTATCCCACAAGCCCAACTCTGCTGCCAGCCTTCCTCCAGTAATTATAATTATTTATTACTTTTTTATTTGGAGGTTTATTGTTACTTTAAGGTTTTTTATTATGACGTTGATTTTTTTTTTTTTTTTTTTAGTTTTTTTTTCAAAAGGAGTTGGCAAAATGCAGCTTGACCTTGGGATGGGAGGGCGAATGGTATGTTCCTGAGGGAGTCGTGTTTTGTGTGAGAGTCAGACTCCGCGTGTGTGTGTTTTTTACCTTTTTGTGAGACCTCGCGTCAAGCCTGCGGGGAATTGGCTATAAAATGCCTTCAAGTGCCGTGTGAGGACTCCAAAACGACGTTGTTGGTTTACTGTGTCTGAGTCGGTCTTCAATCTTCATTTAAGGAGAAAGATTTCATCTGGAGAGCCATTAATATACAGTATGAGTATTTCCTGTTACCATAAGGCTTCAGCTTGTCTGCAGAGCCCTGATTCCATATTCCTGTAATTGAATCGTGGAAACTGCCAATGCGTTCGGCTCTGGCGTGGTGCTGCTGGACCGTGTAAGACTCTGCTGTAAGATCCTCTTTAATCTGAAGCAGCTGTTCATCCCTTTAAGTTCTAATCAGCCACGTCCAAACGCATCCACATCACCCTAGCAGACCCAGAGCTAAACTGGGCCCAGACTGCCTCATGGTGGGTGAATCCCTAACTGCAAAGCCTAAATTTAGTCTTTCTCATAAAGCAATATATTTGCCTGCCCGTCAGTGTTTATTTGCTGAGGTACACTGAGAGCGTGTTTTCTCTGAACGTGCCTGGTTACTGGGCTTTGTGTCTGTACACTGTGGTGTTAACTCACTGCATGGGTCCAGTGGGGATTTTTATTAGCTAAACGTGCCGAACTCCTCATGATCCCTGACTCACAGCGGGCAGGTGTTTATGTATATATGTGCATATGTACAGTATGTACAGCAACATATACTGTATAATACTGTATATTGACTGTGACTCTCCATGCCTGCACAGGCCGTATTGACTGCTGTATGAGGCCTCTGTACTCTGGTGTTTAGCACCGCGGGGTCTGTTTTACTGTCCCGGCACCACTACAGTGTTTATGCGTCCATCCACAGGGCAGGACCGAGTGCTGAGTCAGCTGTTTGCACTGGTGCAGTTACGGTGGACAGACACAGTTTATGTTGATTTTACCTCTGTAAATTATATAGAATCTGAGTGAAATTAATGAAAGTGAGGAGTGGTTGATTTGAGAGTATTTTTCATCCATATTCTGTGAACCATATTTGGAATTGTTGTCCTTTTTATACAAAATTCCTCCATTTTGGGAAGGTCAGTAGTAATTGGGCTAATCAATCATGTTAAAGGTTTATTGCGATTGTCAAGTACCCTGTTACTTTTTTGTGCACTATTGGGAAGCTGCAGAAATGGGTGGAAATTCTAAAAAAGTTTAACCTCACATTTATGTCCATGTCCTTTGATTGGCCTTAGAAGCAGACTTTTTGCTGATGAGCGTGCATTTAATTTAAATTTCACTGTTTTTACAGTAAAACTGTCACCGAGATGCTCTGCTGAGTTGCGATAATCATTGCATGCGTTTAGAGCTTGTTTCAGATTCAGTCTTGGAGGTTCAGAGCTTTAAACTACAAAAATGGTGTCTGCCCAAGTACTTAGACACTACACTGAGCAGTATATTAATCAGTCCTGCATTGTGAGGAACTAATATTAGTACAACATGAACACAGTGTTCTGGCATTAATGAAGGGATTGGAAGACCTTGTGTACCGATCCGCCTCTCTCCTGGCAGTGTCACTGACACCAGTACAAAACCCAGCAGTGGCCTTTATTTTCACCGGCCATTCTGCACCAGACCAGATGGAGAGGGTATGCTGAGTCTTACTTCATGTTCACTGTCTGAGTCTATCATTAAAAATGGACTGTTTTACCATTATAATTACTTTTATGAGTTATTAATCATTTGCACACCATTCATGAAACAAACAGGGTGCATATGGAATATTTTTGTGTTTATTCTGCTGCTAAAAATTAAATATCAATATTTTAAAATCAAATTTGATTTGTTATTGAGGTTTTTCAGTTTTTATTTAATTATTTTTATTATTATTAATTAATAATAATAATGGTAAACAAACCATTGAGAATTTTGTTCTGGTGTTACACGTAAACAAGGTGATTTTTTTTAATGCATGTAATTTTCATAGTTCTGCTCTTGCAGCCTAAAAATTGTAAACACTGATACACACAAAAATCTACTGTAATTCTATTGATGTAAATTTTCAACTTTTTGGAGAAAGCACGCCATGGTTAGGTAGCATAGTTTTAACAACAGCAGCTTGAGGGTTGGTTCTGGAGGAAGTTTTGTAATGCTTGTATTATGCTTTACACCACTAGAGGGCAGTAGTGTCCTCAGAACTTCGAGTCATTACTGCCGTTGCACAGACAGAACTATCCAGATGGACCGTGGGTTTTGCAGGATTTGCATTATTGCACTGGATCGATTTCTATAATTGACCATATGCAGGAGCAGGTTAGGTGAGGCGCCCTGAGGCAGTCCTAAACATGTTTCCGCACCCTATACAACTGCTCTCTGTGGCAGTGATGGACTATTCCAGGACAACTCATACCTGCCAAAACAATGTTCCCTCAAAGATGATGAAGGAAAATGATTACTCATTCTTGAGATAACTCAGGCGAGCAGTTATTTTTGCACTAATGCACCCAGACTTTGTGTGCTTGTGTTCTCAAACTGCACCCCCCACCCCACACACACACACACACACACACACACACACACACTCACACTCACACACGCATCCTGCTGGCTGAATATCTCCCATTGACTGTCCAGGCCCCTGCAGAGCCACGCAAGGCTCACCATTTTCCCTCCACTAAAGTGCAGCTAACGCTTAAAGCAAGATTTTTACAAATTTGAATGTTGGATTACCGATGAGTACAATACATTATGCAACTGAGTCATTGAATCATCAAGATTCCATGCTTCTGTGATGATGAGGTGTTGGAAATTTACCTCCCCATTTACTTACATTGAAAAATCTTCAGACTCACATAAATACTATAAACAGTATTTTTCAAATCCAAAGCTTTATAATAATGGGTTCTGTTTCTTCTGGACATTTTCCAACTTGATTTTTTATCTAATTATTTTTAAATCGTTAAAAACGCAAGTAGATTCGGATTTCTGACTGGAAGTCCTTTGACCTCAGTCATGTCTTCAGTGCATCACTAGAGGCTCTTCCATTGGTCCGTAATGACCGAGCCTCCATTGACTTCAGTTGTTTGTGAGAAAGCTGCTGCGGAGTTTTGGTGGTATACTCAAAGGTTGTTTTATGGATTAACAAACATCATCCATGTTTCAACTGGTACGGAGGGGAGTAGCTAATGATTTTCATGTATAGGTGCTGCTCCTTTAAGATACCATCATTCTGTGTTTTAGGTAGGCCTAAGTACAAGATTTGGAGACCAATTCCTCGGACTCAAAATATTTTTCTCATCCACATACAGGCATGAAATACAAAATTAATTCATTTATGAACTGTAACTCAACATGTCATTTACATTCTCAAATGTCCGTGTGGGTTGGTCTACGTAGGCCAAACAAAACGTGTCCTCAAAGTCCGCATTGCCGAACACAAGGCTGCTATTCGTAATCAGAATATGGACTACGCAATAGCAAAGCACTATGCCCAAGCAAATCATGGTTCGGCAGCATCTCTTAAATTCTGGGGTATTGAGAAAATTGTTCCCTCACTGTGGAACCACATGGATTGAGTGAAGAATTAAATCTTTCCTGTTCTCTGTAAATGTATATATGTGTAATTTATGTCCTGTATATACATTATGGCTGAAATTTGTGTTAATGGGAGGAAATGATGGTATTTAACATTACACCTACTCACTGAGCGCTATCACAGTATTGGTTCATTATGGATACCTCCCAACTTAACGGTTTTCCAATAGGAAGTTATTCTCTCTGTGGAGGAAGTTATTTAACTGTCCCAACTTCACCAATACTAGTTTGACTCTGAGGAAGACGATGTGCGTCGAAACGTTAGTCTTGGCATCTCAATAAACTGATGCAAGTGATTCGAGTGCTCCAGTCTGTTCCTTCAAATGTACAAGATTTGGAGAGTTTGTTTCCAAAACGCACTAAGTGCCAAAAGTATCAAAATTGAGATGATACCATTGAGTGATAGCCCTGTGCTTCTTACACATGATGCAAAAATTCATTTTTAGAAATTCATACTATAAGGTGTATTTTTTCATGGTCAAAGTTTGTGTTTTTCTATAAAATGCAATAGGTAGCAACATAGAAAAATCTGATTTACTCAAAATGAGTAAAATGGATATATTGCATTTTGGAGACAAACCCTTCATTTTGTTTAGAAAACTACATGGCTTTTATTCATCTAGAACTTGTTTTTGAAATATCAAATGGACTCCCTCCTCAATCTTGCTGCAAATGCATCAAGAGCCTGCAAAACTGTAGCAGATCTTGTAGGGCGGCTCCAGGATCCAGCTGTGAAGTTTCATTTTGCAAAACACCTCTTGACTCTCCACCTCATCACTTGAAATTTCCTGCAACCTTAACACTATTAAGAGTACTATCAGGGCCTGGATAATTCAGAAACAACCTTTCACACATGATCAGGTCAGTGCATCTTTTTCTGGCCACATTTACGGCTTCTTCTCATTTTCTGTAAGTTATGACTAAATATATATATATATTAAATGTGTCATAAATTGTAATTATCTTTGGTTACAGTATCTTACTCTTGTCATCTCAAAAGCCCTTCTAAGGATGGGTGTTTCAAATTAGCATCAGTTATGAACACTGTGATACTGGCATCAGATAATAGTTCTCAGAGTACCAATGAATACTGTTATATGTCCCTTTCAAATAAGCCTTAAATGAACAACAATATCAGTAGTTATATTTACACAGCTTACTCCACAGAGCTTATGCTTTTACATCAGTGAGGTGCGAAAAGCCGAAGAAAGGCTGTAAAGTGTAATCCTCAGTGGTGTTTTATGCATTGGGGCCCGTGGGGCCCAGCCCCACCACCAGAGAGCGCTGTTATAATCTTCTCACTACATCCAACACAATAATGGGTTGCGCTGAAGATAATAGAAAACTCAACTTTGTCTACTTTATTAAATGTCTGCAACTTTTCATCATGTTTTGAGTAAAATTTTTTTCTCTAAAAAACTAATGCTTTGTCTTGCTTGTGAATTTGTCTTTGTGCTTGATGCTTCTCACCTGTTTTTGCTCGGTGGGACAAATCACATGCGTGTGGTGCAAGTGGGGTCTGACAGCCAGGGTCCGTTGAAACATCTTATTGGTTGATTAACTATATTTTATGGTACAAGAGTGTGCGTGCACGTGTTGCTAGCTAGATCGCCAAAGAGGGACTGATTATAGTGGGATAGTTGAACTTACGTGAGCACAGTGGGCATCAATCATGTGGATTATTTAACTACAGTACGATTAACACTTTACCCTGGAAATAAAACATTTGGGATCACATTCACCAGATAAGTTCATCATATCTCAATATCTCAAGGAGAAAAAGATCAAACGGGATTGTTGAACCATAAGTGGCTCAGAGGAAAAAATCAGCAAACTGCAAGCATTTAAAAAAAGCCCGGTTCTGATTCCTCGACCTTCTGCTCAGAGTGGACACTGTCTGGACAGTAAGTGGATTTAAAGTGCTGAAATATCTTTCAGAAAGGCTGGTAAAACACAAGAGTTGTACATCGCATGTAGATAATGCCACCAAGTTAGGCTCATTGGGACCAATGAAGGTCGCCTCTCAGCTTGACAGTGTGTGCAAATGTGGCATTTGACAATGTAACCGACAGATTGAAGAAAACCGGTTTGTTCTTGGCAGAAATCTGACCTGTATAAACATTTGTGGAAAGTGCGACATTGGCTTGTGTGGACCTCACGAGTTTGCCGGCTCGATAAATCCTGGGATTTTTAGATGTACCGCATATTTGTGACAATGTGCGAGGGAGACCCCAGGCTTTGGAACCATTATGATGCTCAACCCTATGTTAAGTGCACTTCAGCCATCATTCAAAACAAACTTTTAGGCTGCATGTACAGTGTTTACTAGGCTGAGGTTGTTCAACAGTTGTCAAATGCATCTATCATTGTTGTGCTGGCAGACAGGGCTACGGATGAGTCCTGTAAGTCACAAATGTTCATAGCACTGCACTATATGGTCAACAATACAGTGACTGAGAGGTTTTGGGAATTTGTTGAGGTGAAGGATAAAACGGTCGCTCTTCTGTCAAATGCTATGATGGCATCTCTTCAGCCCATCAAATAAAAAAACACAGAATATAACAAATACACAGCAAAAAAGGAGACCTTATGATTCCATAAAAAATGTACACCGCAGTATCTTAGACATATGCAATTCTTGACTTTAACAAAATACAAATCATATACAGTAATATAGTTGACAACACATATATTAACCTATATCTGTGGAAAAAATGTAGAAATGACTGATTATATTTCACATATATATCTAATTTGAAAAATGCATCTCTCAAATTTGGAAAGTGTCGGGAAAGACAGTCCCAGCTGTATGGGTGGGGGTCCGGGGGTTGGGGTGTGAGTGTGGGGAGGGTCAGAGCGAACCCTCATCCAGCAGTTTGTTAATCCCGCTGCAGATGTTGCGCAGGCAGAGTTGGTATTCCTCTGCCGGGCCGTAGAGAGTAGTGAGGAAGTCCGCACTGGAGAAGTGGTTGAAGACGTGGTCAATGCGCGCGTGCGAGCGTGCGGTCAGGTGCGGCTCCACCAGCTCATGTAGAAGGTCCCTGCACTCTTGCAGCAGCTCCGCCAGGATACTGGCCTCGAATGTGTACTCCACCTCGTGGAAGCTCACTGCCGTCATGGCCGCCTGGTTCATCTTCTTGCGAAAGCGCTCCACGGTATCTAACTCTTCAGCACTGAAACACTGGTTGCGGTAGAGCACAGCGATCTTAAGTGCGATCTTAATGACATCACGGACAATCTTGTGGGCCTCCTTCTTGCTCTTGGTGTACTCGCGGCTGACCTTGTACAGCTCGTCCAGGATCTCGCTGCTGGTGTCGTCCGTCAGCAGGTTGGCCACTGCCACGGTCGCCATCTTGCTCAGGATGTTCTTCTGCAGCTGTGAGGCGAGGCTCCTAGAGTTGAAGCTTTCCTGGCCTGTAGTTACACAGAGAAGACACAAGATGGCAGTGCTGAGCGGTTAATTATCATCAGCCTTGCAGCATAATTGCCGATCTCATTTTGTAAGGCTTTTTATTTACTTACTTATTATTATTATTATTATTATTATTATTTATTTAAGAGAATGGATTTTTTTAAGGGTTTGAGGAAAAAAAAAGGAAAATACGCATTTTTTCGCCAACATGAAAGAACAGGCAGCCGAATTTGGCAAAAATATGACATAGGCAATTATACTCTGAAGCTAACGTTATGTGTCTTCAATCTGGGCGTAATTGTGCCTCAGTGCCTCTCAGGGCGATGGGGCTGGTTATGCATTATCAAAGCTTTTTAAGCTTGAATTATTTCCAGCTGTATTTATATATTTAGTAAACGAGTTAGCAAATAAGTGAATGAATACATGGCATATTTGCGCAAATGTAATTTTTCATACTGCCAAAAAAATATCCTTCGCTAATTATCATCTCATAGAACTTGTATAAACGAGTTAGTGTGTGCTGTGACAGTTCACTGCGTATTATGAGTCAGCACTTGCGCACGGACCAAATGCTACAGTGTTAAGGTGACGTTCTAGATTCAAACTTTTCTGTCGCGCTTTCCTCATTAATTTCCACCACTACCACCTATTTAAAGCCTTACACTCTCTCATCGTTTTGATGGATGCGGCTCTCCTTAACAACCCTTAATTTTCCCTGTGAGGAATATTTATCATTGCACTGCCTGAGCACCTGTGCTCTGTGACTGCATGTGCTCGCGTGCGTCTGTAGGCGCTCTCGCGCTCCAGCAGAGGTTTGAGATTGGGTATTTTTTCCCCTCTAATTTTCTCCTCTATTCGAACATTTCCTACCATCCGTTGTTTGTCTTTTCCACTTAATTCATGGTTGCGCTAGATCATCCCATGCTGTTGCAATTCGTGCTCCCAGACTCTGGAATGACCTACCCCAGTTGCTTTTGGCTCCTCTTAAAACATCCTTTCTAATACCGGCTTTTGTTTCTGCGTTTTTTATGTGCATTTTATTATCTTAATTTGAACTGTATCTTAAATTGTTTGTGAAGCACTGTGTAACTTTGTTAAGAGACGAACGAAATGAATGAATAAACAGAAACTAAAATTACAGACTCTCCACAGCATTATGTTGCTGTCACGCAGTTTTAATTTCATGTCTTTTCCATTAGCAGTGAAAAAATGCGGGGTTACTCGTTAGGCTATATCCTGTGTGCGACTGACTTAGCGACAGGCGTGCATGTGAAGGGAAACCTGCTTCTGTGATGCGACGACTCACTTGTGAACGTGTTCACCTCGGACCATGAGATTTGCAGATCATCTCATCGAATCGCAGTTTACTGGGCCAAACAAAAAATAATTCCCCCTCTTTCCATTATTTCCTTTAAACCCAGCATTTGGCCTCAAGTGTTAATCGCTTAATTTGAACCAGTCGGAAAGATGTGTTAAACATCAACAGCCGCCAGTTTATGACCACATTCTGCATTGCTTTTCAAGGTCAGTTTCCGAACATTATGCCCGAAGTGTTGGCTTTTAATTAGTGAAACGATCTCACCCCTTGGTAACTGTCTGTGTTTAAATCAATCGTAGTAGTGCCCGGGACAGCAATCTGGCCAAAATGGAAAATCCTGCGCGGGAAGTGGAACATTAATATTGATGAGGATTTTATTCCAGAATACTGTTTTTTAAGCACTGTGGAAGTGGAAAATTCGAAGAGTTTCGAGTTTTGCAGTCTGGGTGCGGTGAACAAAGTTACTAACATCGTGGCCATGTGCCAAAGAACACTGGGGAAACGGAACTGGGACAGCTATCAATTTCCACTCTTTGCTCCGAACCGATATAATTGGCAGTCATCCTCTCAAATGACACATGTAGGAAAAACCAATCAAGAGCGATGCCTAATGGCAAGTCTTCAGAGCGAGAGAGAGAGAAAGAGAGAGAGAGAGAGAGAGTCTGTCTATCTGTCTCGGAGTAATTGTGGGGGTCGCCACTGTACACGCCATGAAAGTATAGAAACCATGCACAAAAAAAAAGGAATCTTGTGTGGGATACATTGAATTCAAATTGAGACCTTTGATCTTTGTGAGCAAAAAAGGTATTTTATCTTAAAATTTTTGAAGTGTATCCACAATATAGTAATGGCATAAGCTAGCCACACCAAATTCTGCATCTGGTGAGTCAGTGGCGACTGTAGAACGCAGGGACACACCTTCGATAGCTCTCCAATCCATTGCAGGATGCACACACCATTCACTCACACACTCAACCCTTCGGGCAACTTAGCATCTCCAATTAGTCTGACATGCATGTCTTTGGACTGTGGGAAGAAACCCACGCAACTCGGGGAAAAGATACAAACTTCACACCGGAAGGCCCCAGGCCGGATTTAAACCCATGACCTTCTTGCTGTGAGGTAGCAGTGCTACCCATCGCACCAAAATGTCACCCATATTATTATTATTATTATTATTAATACTAACCTTGAAGTAGAATTGCTTATGCTGAATCCCTGGTAGTGTGTATTACTGTGACCTAACAAACTTCTGCTCATGATTTCAGAGTAGAGCATACCTGTCATGTCAACAGAAGCTTATCCTCTCATATGACACCTTTATGACACTTTATAATGCCTTACGAGACTTTATTCCATGTGACACCCGGAAGAGGAGGTATGCACGGAGAGATAAACTGTTCATCAGTCAAACACTCACCCCATTTCTCTTCTCACTTCTTCATTTGTTTTTGAGGATCTGCAGGAAGAGGGAGCGCACAGCTTTTAAAAAGGGCGCTGAGGTTATTTCAGGACAGCCTGGCTCTGCCTATCAATAGCTGGACTGGCTTCATTCAGTAAGCACTGCATGCGCCTACGGGCGATTGTGTGCTTGACTGAGGCCAGTTTCCACAGAACGCAGAGAGATGCATGCAGGGCATCAGCTGGCTGTATGAGAGAGAGCTAATGCGCTCTTGCTAGGTGAGCAGGACATCAGAGTCTTTTTTGTTCAGAGGGACATTAGGAACATTATCTGAGATAAAAGAGAAATGATCACAGAGTCCAAACAGAGGCCTGTAAGGCCCAGTGCACTGAGAGAGGCAAGGGCAGTATCAGGACAGGACATACCATGATTCTCTTTGCTCAATTATTCTCTTGTTCCCTGTCAGATTGAGTACCAGATTGGGTACCTGATTAATCCAATCTATTACATCCGACAGGGAACGGAAATGTTTCTCTTCTATAATATAATTCCCTAATACTGAATGACACAAGGATCTGTCAGAACTGCTCTCAAATGTATGTTACACTCAGTTTGTGAAACCAGTCATTTTGTGAAATGACTGGTTTCATAATCTGACTGTAACATATATATACACCTTCACCCCCCTCAAACTCATCCCCAGTTCATGTCTGTGACACTTTTGTTTTGTCAATCTGGTGTTGGATGTGGACTGATCTCTGTTTAGTGTGCAAATATCAGGCCAGAGTTCGCTGGGATGTGCTCTCTAGTTGGCTGGGTGTTGACAGCATGAGCGGAGAGAATTTCTGAGCAGCTTTCTGCACTGATGACCTAATCAGGCCCACAGACTAACAGTCATCTCTGCTGTCTAGCACATCAGGGGCAGTCTGGGGTGAGAACTCCCCCCCCCCCGCCATCCCCCCCCGCCGTTCCCCACCCCACTTCTCATCCTTCTCCAGGACATGCTCAACAGACTTTCTGCTGCTGCAAAACACAGCCCAGCCTTTGCTAATTGCAAATCTCTAAAGTTCATGAGCAATTTCCCCTGGGGTTACCTAAAACAAGGAACAAGGTTTTTTTTTTTGTTCCGGAAGGTGCTCAGTGGCAGGAGATTGAGCCGATCAGTGGAGATCCCTCCTGGCTGTTAAGAGCTGAATGCCATGATGTGTTTGATTACAGCTGAGACCATGTTTGGCTGATGTAAGTGATAAGGCCCTGGAAAAGTGCTGCAGGCCCACGCTGATCTCTTTCTATGAAGAACACAGCTGCCTGGCCAGACCATCACAGATCTGCTCAGGGTTTATGACCAAGATCGCTCCTGTTATTCTACCTGCCTGTCGATCAAAAGACTTGAGAAGGGGTGAGAACATTTGTAAAAGAAGCCCAAAGGCTATGAGTCTTCTGTGTGTTCATCTCACAACCTTCCAATGTTGTGGCTGGTGCTGCTGGCACAAGGGTTTAAACTACTTTCATCTGCGCGTCACCCTGAGAGGCCTGTGTCCTGTATACTTGGCTGCTGTCCGAACACGCCGAGAGGCCTTTGTCCTGTATAACTGACTGGATTTCAAACAGATCACTCAGGCTCACGGTGTATACAGTGATCAATCCATTAACACTCGGTAATAATTACACAATATCTACATTTCAGAAAATATGATATACTTTTACTTGCATTCACTTATTCTCTAGAAGGACACAGCTCATATCCCCTACAGGGACACAGCTCATATCCTCTAAAGGGACACAGCTCATATCCTCTAAAGGGACTCGGCTCATATCCTCTACAGGGACACAGCTCATATCCTCTGCAGGGACTCAGCTCATATTCTCTACAGGGACACAGCTCATATCCTCTACAGGGACACAGCTCATATGCTCTTCAGGGACACAGCTCATATCCTCTACTGGGGCACAGCTCATATTCTCTACAGGGACACAGCTCATATCCTCTACAGGGACTCAGCTCATATCCTCTACAGGGACACAGCTCATATCCTCTATAGGAACACAGCTCATATCCTCTACAGGGACACAGCTCATATCCTCTACAGGGACACAGCTCATATGCTCTACAGGGACACAGCTCATATCCTCTATAGGGACACAGCTCATATTCTCTACAGGGACACAGCTCATATGCTCTTCAGGGACACAGCTCATATCCTCTACAGGGACACAGCTCATATGCTCTTCAGGGACACAGCTCATATCCTCTACTGGGGCACAGCTCATATTCTCTACAGGGACACAGCTCATATCCTCTACAGGGACTCAGCTCATATCCTCTACAGGGACACAGCTCATATCCTCTACAGGAACACAGCTCATATCCTCTACTGGGGCACAGCTCATATCCTCTACAGGGACACAGCTCATATCCCCATACAGGGGACACAGCTCATATCCTCTACAGGGACACAGCTCATATCCTCTACAGGGACACAGCTCATATCCTCTACAGGGACACAGCTCATATCCTCTACAGGGACACAGCTCATATCCTCTACAGGGACACAGCTCATATCCTCTACAGGGACACAGCTCATATCCTCTACAGGGACACAGCTCATATGCTCTACAGGGACACAGCTCATATCCTCTACAGGGACACAGCTCATATCCTCTACAGGGACTCAGCTCATATCCTCTACAGGGACACAGCTCATATTCTCTACAGGGACACAGCTCATTTGCTCTTCCGGGACACAGCTCATATCCTCTACAGGGACACAGCTCATATCCTCTACAGGGACACAGCTCATATCCTCTACAGGGACACAGCTCATATCCTCTACAGGGACACAGCTCATATGCTCTACAGGGACACAGCTCATATCCTCTTCAGGGACACAGCTCATATCCTCTACAGGGACACAGCTCATATCCTCTACAGGGACACAACTCATATTTTCTACAGGGACACAGCTCATATCCTCTACAGGGACACAGCTCATATCCTCTACAGGGACACAGCTCATATCCTCTACAGGGACACAGCTCATATCCTCTACAGGGACACAGCTCATATCCTCTACAGGGGCACAGCTCATATCCTCTACAGGGACACAGCTCATATGCTCTACAGGGACACAGCTCATATCCTCTACAGGGACACAGCTCATATCCTCTACAGGGACACAGCTCATATCCTCTACAGGGACACAGCTCATATCCTCTACAGGGACACAGCTCATATTCTCTCCAGGGACACAGCTCATTTGCTCTTCCAGGGACACAGCTCATATCCTCTACAGGGACACAGCTCATATCCTCTACAGGGACTCAGCTCATATTCTCTACAGGGCCACAGCTCATATGCTCTTCAGGGACACAGCTCATATCCTCTACAGGGACACAGCTCATATCCTCTACAGGGACACAACTCATATTTTCTACAGGGACACAAATCATATCCTCTACAGGGACACAGATCATATCCTCTACAGGGACACAGCTCATATCCTCTACAGGGACTCAGCTCATATCCTGTACAGGGACACAGCTCATATCCTCTACAGGGACAAAGCTCATATTCTCTACAGGGACACAGCTCATATGCTCTTCAGGGACACAGATCATATCCTCTACAGGGACACAGCTCATATCCTCTACAGGGACACAGCTCATATCCTCTACAGGGACTCAGCTCATATCCTCTACAGGGACTCAGCTCATATCCTCTACAGGGACACAGCTCATATTCTCTACAGGGACACAGCTCATATCCTCTACAGGGACACAGCTCATATGCTCTACAGGGACACAGCTCATATCCTCTACAGGGACACAGTTCATATCCTCTACAGGGACACAGCTCATATCCTCTACAGGGACGCAGCTCATATGCTCTTCAGGGACACAGATCATATCCTCTACAGGAACACAGCTCATATCCTCTACTGGGACTCAGCTCATATTCTCTACAGGGACACAGCTCATATTCTCTACAGGAACACAGCTCATATCCTCTACAGGGACTTAGCTCATATTCTCTACAGGGACACAGCTCATATCCTCTACAGCAGGGTTTCCCCAATCTTTCCCAGAAAGGGCCAGTGTGGGTGCAGGCTTTCATGCAACCAAGCAATTACACAGCTGATACTACTAATCATCCCCTGGACTCATTGCTAATAAGCCTGATTAGTAGAATCAGTTGTGTAGCTGTTTGGTTGCATTGAAAGCCTGCACCCACATTGGCCCTTTCTGGGAAAGATTGGGGACCCCTGCTCTACAGGGACTCAGCTCATATTCTCTACAGAGACACAGCTCATATCCTGTGCAGGGGACACAGCTCATATCCTCTACAGGAACACAGCTCATACCCTCTACAGGGACACAGCTCATATTCTCTACAGGGACTCAGCTCATATTCTCTACAGGGACACAGCTCATATCCTCTACAGGGACTTAGCTCATATTCTCTACAGGGACACAGCTCATATCCTCTACAGCAGGGGCCCCCAATCTTTCCCAGAAAGGGCAAGTGTGGGTGCAGGCTTTCATTGCAACCAAGCAATTACACAGCTGATACTACTAATCATCCCCTGGACTCATTGCTAATAAGCCTGATTAGTAGAATCAGTTGTGTAGCTGTTTGGTTGCATTGAAAACCTGCACCCATATTGGCCCTTTCTGGGAAAGATTGGGGACCCCTGCTCTACAGGGACTCAGCTCATATTCTCTACAGAGACACAGCTCATACCCTGTGCAGGGACACAGCTCATATCCTCTACAGGAACACAGCTCATACCCTCTACAGGGACACAGCTCATATCCTATACAGGGACACAGCTTATGTTCACTTCAAAGACACAGCTCACAGTCTTGACTGGGACCCAGCTCATATCCGGTACAGTGAAATAGCTCATATTCTCGATGGGGATATTTGAATTTAATATCAAGAGGATTAACAATACAGGGATTAATTCATTACCATTTATGTTTACATTCACCTAGTTGTCAGCACTAGTGGAGGGCACTGTTTATCATTGATTAATATTCCTGACTGGAGAGAAGTCAAATGTAGTATGCTGTGCATTGATGCAGAGTCGTTGTTGGAGGGTTTCATAATCCACTTCCGCCCTGCGCTAATGATGTTTGATCAGACTTCAACGTGGTGCTCCCGCTGGTTGAGAATGCAAACAGTGGGTAGGGTGAGGGTGTTGGGCTGGGCCTCAGCCTCTATATTGTGGCCCAGGGACTTCCTTATCATGGAACAGTGGTTAACCCTGACCTCACTGTTTCCAGATGCACTCAGGCAGTGATGGTACAGGCACAGTTCTGTGTTTTATAAACACAGATCAGTGTTATACTCATGCCACAGTTTGGGGTTGCAGGTGTTGAAGACAGAGCAAATTTAAAAATGCCTTCGTTTATCACTCTCCCCTTTGTCGCAATCGAAAAATGATCAGTGAGAGAGGCATGAACGGTTAATTCTGTGGCCGCCATTGAAAGCATGCTGGATGCAATCTCTTGACCTTCTATAATATGAATCATCAAAGGTCTGTCATTGATCTCTGTCTTTCTCATTCTCTCTGTCCCATTTTCTTTCACTACTCTCCCACAGCCAGCTAAATCTCTCTCTCTCCACATCTCTCCCCATTCACACTTCCGTTTTAAATCTAATTACATTTCCTCTGTTGGCATGACAGAACGTGCCTCTGTCTCTCTCCCTCGCTCCCCCTCTCCCCTCCCTTTGTGTGTCTGTCTCTCTCTCATGACACACTGCTTGGCCAAAAAATAAAAACAAAAAGTTGGCGTTCGGATTAAATGAGCCAATGATTGAATCATTATTACGGTGATTAATAGTTTTCAGCTGCCAAAAATTCTTTTAACCCTGACTGATGCAGTGTGTAGCTTCTCATTACTGACACAACTATATTGGAAGATGTATCGCATAGTCATGGAAAAGATATTGCTGTGTTTCAAGAGGGGCAAATTATTAACCTGCATTAAGCAAAGAAAACAATTAAGAATATTGGTGGAATTGGGTTCAAATCTGTACCACCCATTATTAAAACCAGAAAGGATAGAGGTGAACAGACAACTTCACGGAAAAAAATAATGAAAGATCCTGATCGAAGATCACTAAAATGCTTGGTGAAGTCCCATTGTGAAAAATTGACAGTAAAATTTATGGCTTTGTTTAATTGTGAAAGTATGAGCATTTCCACATGCACAATGAGATGAGAACACGAAGGATAAGGACTAAACGGCTCAGTAGCCACAAGAAAGCTGCTTTTTAGTGCGGTTAATTGGGAAAAAATTATTTAAATTTGCTACAGAGCATAAAGATTGGACTGTGGAGCAACAGAAAACAGTCATGTGGTCTGTTGAGTTCAGATTTACCCCATTCCAGAGTGATGGGTTAGAAAGGAAGCCCATGAAGCGATGCACCCGTCATGCATAGTGCCCACTGTACAAGCCTCTGGAGGCAGTGTTATGCTCTTGGTTGCCTCATTTGGGCAGATGTCATTTCAGCAAAGTTATTAGGCTTTAAAATGAAGTCACCAGACTACTTGAATGAACTGAATGGTCTGGTCATCCCATCAATGGATTATTTAATCCCAACTGGCACAGGCATATTCCAGGATGACAACGCCAAGATTCATCAGGCTCAAATTCAGAAAGAGCAGTTCAGCAAGCATGAGGAATAATTTTCATACATAAATTGGCAACCACAGGGTCCTGACCTTAACCAGTTGAAAGTCATTGGGATGTGCTGGAGGAGGCTGTACGGAGTAGGTTTATTCTTCCATCATCAATACAAGATCTCGGCCAAAAATTAAAACAATTCAAGTCGGAAATAGACCTGGTAACATTGCTTAAGATTGAAACAGTGTTATGAGGAATGTGTGTTGTGATCAAAGCTAAAGGCAGCTCAAAAAATATTATAGTGTGCAACCTTTTTTTTTTTTTTGACTAAGCAAGTTTATAAGCTATTATTGGCAGAGATATTGCAGGTCCCCCATATCTGAGCTTCACGTCCATAAAAATTTAGCCCAAACCCCTTATTTTAGACACTCATGCCCTGCAGCATCATTTTTCAGTCCTCAAAACTTTAGTACTAAAGCCAGGAGACCATCAGAAATGCCACTGTCTAGAATGAAGACAATTTACAGCTTATTCTGTCAGCATAAACTCTTTACCAAAGCAACTCAGAATGTGCATGTGATACCACTCGACGATTGCTTCTGATTATGGAGGATTACTGAGAAAGGTGCTGTCAGGAAAAGCATTAACTAATTTAATTTAATTGAAGGGCATAAAAAATGTTTACTTCCTTTTTGTTTCCAGGGTCTATTTGCTTTGTGCTTCCTGGCTAAGGGTGATTAGCTGTTTTGAATTATAAGAGAGTGTTGGTCTTTTCGTGGCAGAGAAGGAGAGAGAGCCGAGATTCTCTGCCAAGGCCGTACAAACACTGCACACAGCCCATATGGGGCACCAACTCTGCTTCAGAGGGAATAATTCAGACCTTCAACCTGAAATTACATTCCACAATCGCAGACAAATATTATAACCAGTCATGTGTGAAAAACATTCAAACAAGACTTGCGGAATGACTTTGTCCTGTTCAGACTCCTTGTTTCCACCACACCAGAGCTGATCCTACGCGTGTCGTGTCCTCTGCCTAGTGCAGACAAGAAGTCCCATCACAGCGAGGAAGTTACAGAATATACCATGATATGGGTTGTAAGTGGGACACTACTGACTGTACTTTAGATAACCTTCATAATGCCGGTATGCATATACACCTGAGACTAAAGCTTTGTCGCTTACTCAGCTAATAATATGGCCAATGTGGCACTGGAGAATATATTTACTATATTCATCAGTCTCATGTAAATGAAACAAAGTAAAAAAAAAAAGACAAAGGTTTGGGATTGTGTCGGAGTACTTCGACTGATTCGAGCCGCAAAAAAAGAAAGAAAGAAAAAGAAAAAAAACACTGGTGTGAATGATGAATTGATTGAATTGAATTCAATGTGAAGTACGATCAGTAGTGGTCACACAGCTGAATCCCTTAAATATTTCTCCAAATTTACAAATGAGAATCTTAATGTACAGCAAATGTTTGCTTTTGTGCTCTTCTGCTGCTTATATATGCACACTGAAGAGATGACGATCGAGGCAGTGATCGTGTTTTCAGCCCTTTTTTAGAAGAAATCCCATAATTTTGCATCTGAAGCACAGATAGGCTGTCTTTTCTGAATCTTTGCCTATGTCGGAGACATACGTCGGCTGTCTTTTGCACAGCTTTGGCTGTTTCCGGTAATGACCCATTGCTGTCACACGGGTTTTTTAGGGTCCGGTGAGACAAGGTTTGTCGTGACAGAGCTCACTAATATTGGGGCCCTTTGACCCTGACCTGGGGGTCATGGCGAGCCAAGTGTGGGAACACCAGTTCATAGCCCTAAGGGGCCCCGGGGCCTCCTCTGGGACTTTGATGGGAAAACGGAGCATTCCGGAGTGTTCTGGCCTGGAGCACATCGCTTTCCCCCCTGTCCTGACCCGGAGTTACAGCTGCCCACTCCTGCAAGAATGAGCAGAACTCCTGATCAAAGCTCCTGATAAAAACGGCCCATTCAGTCAGAGCCATTCTCAGTTCCTCTCCTCACGCCCTCCTCAGTCCATGAATATATTTTGCTGTAAGCTCCTTTAGCTGTGGCCATAACTGCACACAAGCTGTGGTGTGGAGTATATAAAAATATTGGCAGGATCAGTGGCGCAATGTGGACGTATACAAAAATAAGGGCAGGAGTAGTGGTGCAATGTAGACATAAAAATAACGGCAGGAGCAGTGATGCAGTGGAGATATATAAAAATGGTAGGGACGGAGGTGAGGCTTGGACATGTACATATAGTGGCAGAGGCGAAGGAGACAGTTTTGTTGAAGCGTGTAATGCAAGTAATTGCGCCCTGTGTGAGCACCTCTCATAAAGCCAGGGGGTTGTATAACTGAGATCTTTCAGATTCTGCCAGGCTTGGATCAGATGACAGCACTGGGGCAGTTTAGTGTTTAGAGTGGTGAGAGGTGTAACTCTGGGGGCAGTTTAGTGTTTAGAGTGGAGAGAGGTATAACTCTGGGGCAGTTTAGTGTTTAGAGTGGTGAGAGGTGTAACCCTGGGGGCAGTTTAGTGTTTAGAGTGGTGAGAGGTGTAACTCTGGGGGCAGTTTAGTGTTTAGAGTGGTGAGAGATGTAAATCTGGGGGCAGTTTAGTGTTTAGAGTGGTGAGAGGCAGTGGCGGGCGGTGGACAGAGAACAAGGAGGGCGATAAACATGTCTTTAAACTGCTTATTAGTCTTAATCTGTTTTCAGTCAATTTCCCTGGTAAAAGACACTTGAACTCTCCCCTCTCAGGTGTAGCTAATTGTCTTCGTTAAGACGAGAAATCTAACCCACCAATTGAATGCGAAAAAGAGCGCATTTCAATCTTTTTCAATTAGACAATCATTATGCACAGGTTTGACGACTTGCTTAGGATGTGACAAAATTTAACGTGGAAAATCCACAGTGATTTTTTCGAGAAGAGTTGCCTATTAAGGCATGTGAATCAAACATTTTATAGAATTTATTAATCACTCGCCTAAACATTTCATTGTAAGGGAAGCTAACATGTTGACCAAGAACAATGATTGAAATCGGGTCACTAATCTCATCCGTTTCAAGGGATGTTTTCCTCCCCCCCCCAGTTTTCTGTCCACCGCCCGCCACTGGTGAGAGGCGTAACTCTGGGGGCAGTTTAGTGTTTAGAGTGGTGAGAGGTGTAACTCTGGGGGCAGTTTAGTGTTTAGAGTGGAGAGAGGTGTAACTCTGGGGGCAGTTTAGTGTTTAGAGTGGTGAGAGGTGTAACTCTGGGGGCAGTTTAGTGTTTAGAGTGGTGAGAGGTGTAACTCTGAGGGGAGTTTAGAGCCTCCAATAATCAGCCTGACATGCATGTCTTTGGACTGGGGGAGGAAACCAGAGTACCCACATGAAACCCACGTGAACACGGGGAGAACATACAAATTACACGGAAAGGCCCCAGGCCGGATTTAAATCCTGTAACTATCTTGCTGTGATGTGGCAGTGCTGACCACTGCGCTGTTTATCTGACCGTTCTCCCTTTCATTTGGATGATGCAAAGAATTTTTTTTTTTCAATTTTGTGTTTTTTTTTTGTTTTGAAAAACTAAGACTAAGTTACAAGTTTCAAGAATGTCAAACAAAAGTAAAAAATAAAATCCTTAAAATTATTAAAAAAAATATTGAGCTCCAACCGCAACCTACATAATTGAAATAATAAAAAAGACCCCCTACCCTACCCCTGCCACTGTATGCTTTCAGTAACTCCATAATACAAACCCCACTGATATTCCGCCAAAGTGAAAACTTTAGCCAAGATTCTTCCGCACTGTTAATGATCTAACCAGTCTCTGTTACTCAAGTCTGCAGAGTAAGTTTGTGACCCATGTTTTGACGTTTCCACTTTTAAATGAACTATAGAGAAGTAAAGGCATGTTGTGAATAATTTCTTCTTTTCAGAATAAAACATCTGGTGGTGACTATATGCGTGAATGTACGCGTCTAAGTGTGTGTGCGCATGTGTCTGACTGTTTGTATGTCTGCGTGTGAGTGTGTTACAGTAGCTGTCCTTCAATAAAGCGACACTCCGAAAAAGATTGTGGGAAAGCTGAGTAATTGCTTGCCTTCAGTAAGCTAGCATTAGCGAAATGTGTTTGTGACGAGAGGAGATGGTCATGTTAGTGGTGTCCTTCTCCAGGGACTGCACTCCCTGTCACCCCTGTTTTGGAAGCATGTACACCAGATGTCTCTGATCCTATTAGCAGTTTCCTACCATACGTCATGGTTTGAGGGGTCTGCAAGAACACACCCACAGCCTTTCATATAAATGAGGGCATACAGTTATTTCGCCTAATACGGATATATGGTCTCTCCTGGGCTGTACCCACAGGACACACAGACAGATTTCAGACCAGCCTGACCTGGCAGCACAGCATTGTGGGTAAATAACGAGTCTGGTAAAGGGTGTCTCAGTCCAAGCATTACTGCTGGAGTCAAGACTAAATATAGATGTTTGTCAAGGTACAGTTACACAGTGTGACTCAAAGTGCAGTTGGACAATGTGCTGATGTACTTCTCCAGTTCCTCTCTCATATCCTGTGCCTGTCCCTCTGATATCATTCCTTTTTCTCCCCCTTCCCCTCTCCCTGTCCTCTCCGTGGGGTCCAAGGAAGGTTGGTTGTGCCTGGGTGGTACAACAAATTCCTTATCAAAACTTCCATAGCCACAGTTGATGAAGTAAAAGAAAGTTCCAAGAAAGTTCCAGGCTTGCAGATCAGATATGTTCTCTTCAATAAACTGTCAAACACATTGTGCTGATATTATGGTCCTCACGTGAAAGAGCAGTAAGGCAGCGTGATGTTACATGTAGATGGGCAATGTGCTGTAAGAGGTGAGTAGGGTCAGGACAGTTGGACAACAAGCTTTAAATTGCTGTTAAGGAGTGTGCAGTAAAGTTTAATTGGCTGGTGTGTTTTAAAGTGCAGTTGGGCAGAGTGCTGTAAAATGCAGTTAAACGCTGTACTTTAAAGCAGTAGTTCTAAAACACCGGTCCTAGGGCAGCGTAGTTGGGCATTTATGTTATTAAAGTGCAGTTGGGCACAGTAAGCTTTAAATTGCAGTTGGCTCGTGGGCTTTAAAGACCAGTTGAGCAGTGTGCTGAAAAGGATAGTTGGCTAGTGTGCTTTAAAGTGCAATGAAGAAGTGTGTTTTTAAGTGTGGTTGGGCAGTTTTTTGACTGTTTTAAGACTGCAGTGCTGATCAGTGACCCCCCACTTTGCTGCTCCACTCTCTTTTCCAGTATGGCGAGCCTATTCTGGGCAGAAATGATTGTGGTTGAGTTTCCAAATGCCTCAACCGAACATACCTCGCCAAAAACCAGCCCAAGAAATGGCCCGTGGTTTTGAGAGTAGGAGGGTGGGAGAAAGAGAGAGAGAGAGAGGGGTCTGTGGTTTGGAGAGTCTGAGGGAATGAGAGGAGGGAGAAAGAGGGGCTAATGGAAGTGAAACCTCCGTCTGTAAAGCGGGGAGAGGCTGGAGGTCCCAGTTTGGGAGGTCCACAGGCAAACAGTGCTGACCCACAGTGCACTGCACAGACCACATGCACACACACATGCACAAACACAAACAACAACCACTAAAATCAGCAGAGGCAACACAAAAACACACACTACATGCACACAATCAGAAGAATTTCTGGCAGTTTTTAAATTGAAATTTCATTACTTGTAGAAAAAATTCCATCCAACCCTATCTGAAGTTTAAAGTTACTAAATCAACCAATTCAACAAATTTAATTGATTATTTGGTTCAAATTCATTAGACACACCCAGGTATGATTACTGCCAACCCCGGTGAATCTAAGCATCACATAAATAGAATTTGTCTGGCAGTGTGAAATTGGCAAAATGCAACAGACGATGCCGCAATCTAAATCAATTCAAAGACAGATAGAAATAAAGTTGTTGACATCTATCAGTCTGGAAACTTCCTAAAGCCCAATGTCCCTCCAGCGACAATGCCAGCGTTACAGGATTTTCAATGGCGTGCTGTGTGCCCCTGACCCATAAACGAGCAATTGCTTTCAAGCTGTTCCTGCGTGAGATTGCTTGATTAATAATCACACTATTCATTTACTGAATAATCAAGACCATTATATAAGCCTGTAATTACTGAGAAATTATTAAGAAATGACAGAGATCACAGATGGGCTACATTGACAAGGTACTTAATCATGATATTGTAGGGATAGAAAAAAAAAACAAATAATTAATGTATCCAATACTTTCTCTGAATTCCATCTCCCATTTTAACTATTATTTTTTTCAGCAGTGCAACCTTACTTATTTTAAGATTGCACTTAATCAAAATGTTTTTGGCATTTAAAAGAAAGGGCTACATTTGCGGGGAAGTGCAGTTGCACTCTCCTTACTGAGAGGTGATAATAATTAATTTATTACATTACCAACACTTTTTATGTGGAAGCGTTGGTGATTGAATAATTTAGAAAATTGGTTACTAGCGCATGGTGAAAGTTTCGAAGCATGGCGTGAATTTAAAATAAAGGCTGTGTCCTTCCTGTGGCGGCCCAGGTTCGATTCTGGCTCGGGCCATACGGCGCATGTCTTTCCCCATTCTTCTCCCCAGCTTTCCTGTCTCTCTTTACTGCACAACTATCTAAAAAAGGAGAAAATCCATCAACAAAATCTTTTTAAAAAAATACATGCTATGTGTCAAACTTTCATGGTAGCAAAATCATTGGTAACGTCTTTATAGTCCAGCTTCTTGGAAAGTAGTTTGAAGGCTACAATATGAGATTGTATGAACAGTAATTATCTAATTAATTAATTAGAAACAAAATTCACACCTTATCTAAATACCATCTTCAGCAGCATTCTCTAAATTACACTCTACTTCATGATGGAATTTTTTGAAATTGCCGTTCATGCAATCTTATATTGTAGCCTTCCTCTTTGACGCAAAGCTATATGTCTTATTCATTAATGGCAATGCAGCTTTTTGGTTGCCTATTTGCTCAGTAAATTAATTCAATTAATTGCCCAATTCTTAATCAGAAACAGGTTCAGAGTTTATCTGCATTGTGGTAATATTACTGGTTTTAAAAAGAGTTTTATTTTTACATAAGCAAAGTTAACAAGCAGACCTGAGTCGGCGAAACCCCTTTTTTAAAAACGATATCTTGGGCATATAAAGCTGATCGGACACTGACGATAAAAAAAAAAATATATGTATTGTTTTCTGAGCTACAGGAATTCAGAAGCTTTAAAAGACATTGCCATTTTGGGCTCTAAATTTGTAGACCAGGCGCAGGCGCGGCGAATGGGGGGAGCGCCGCGCCAACGGGGTGTATCCAGGCGTATTTTGCAATTTTGTGCCTGGCGCAAGTACTCCTCTGTCCCGCCTCTGTCCCTCCTGCCGGCACAAGTGGCAAAGGAGGAGAGAAGGCTTGAGTGGGTTTAACACAGCCGAGTCAAATCTTCACCAATCAAATGAGCTCCTCTACTAGCCTTTAAAATGTTGGAATGAAGAAGCCTCTGTCCTATATCTGCATGATGCCTAATGATGCATTTTACTTTGCTGCTTCAGACATGTTTTCTGCACCGCTTACGTCTATATTAAGCATTACGAATATGAGTTAGCTGGCTAGCTAGGGCATTCGCGAATCATTACCATTAGCGAACTTGAATGGAATTTCAAAACGAAACTACGTCAGATCATTCAAACTTATGAAGTTGGAATGAAATATGACGGTTGCTCATTTATTTCTTCTGCCTGCGTCATTGGGAAGAGAAACGATGGATTGCGTGTTCCTATTATTACACCCTGTTGCTGCTTGAACTTTTGGGATTAACATGCATGGACAACAATGCAAGATACGTTACACATTTATTTTCAATATGTGATCTTAACTCAGTATGAGATCATAGCAATCAGGCTGTATTCCTTTCCCCCACTAAAAACAATAAAATCTAAGCGACAATAATAGTAGTATGAAACCGCTTGCACACTGGACGCGAAACAAATTTTTCACACGACAGATTACATTCAAAGTCAATGCAAAGACGCGAATACGAGTAAATACGTCAATACGTGCATTGACTTTGAATATTGAAAATAAATGTATAACGTATCTTGCATGGTTGTCCATGCATGTTAATCCCAAAATGGGATACGTGTATTTGCGTGTATTCGCGTCTTTGCATTGACTTTGAATGTAATCTGTCGTGCGAAAAATTCGTTTCGCGTCCAGTGTGCAAGCGGCTTTACTGAGTATAGGACGCAATCATTATATATATATGCACTGCCTGATGCCGAGGCAGTTTGAGAGAGATGTGAAGTCGTTAATTTGCATCGTAGATTCTGCTGCATTGATTAAGCCAGGTCGAGTTTCCATTACTAGAGCCAACCGCCTTTGATCTGACATCAGGACAATCGATATAGATACTATAATTTATGTGCTGATTCAGATAGTTACATTAAACAGTGGTTGCTGTAATTATTTATTGCATTGAAATGTGCCTTACATTCTGGAAACCTGCCTGTGAGGTTTCGGTGACGTGTGCGCACTGTGCGCCGGTCAGCCAAATTACCACTGCACAGAAAGTAAACCAGGTTGGAGCTGGAGAGCTTTCTGCGCAACTTCAGCGGAGACTTTTGCTACGAAATTGTCACTGCATCTTGATGAATATGTGACACCTCCCACTACTACGCTGCCACACCCATCTCGGCGCACGTCTGTCTACCAAATTGCCAAAGTGGCTGCGCACGGTGTTGCACCGCATGAAATTACCACTGCGCGGGCTGCACCGAACGAAATTACCACTGCGTGGGCTGTGCCACCCTGCGCCACCCTGCGCTGCGCCAAGAAATTAGAGCCCTTTATGTTACCATTAATGTGGATAGGAAAATGCTTGATAACTACTGCAATGAACAATAATGCAAGCTAAGGCGAAATGGACAGTAATTCAGTAATTCTATTGATCCTCGCAACTGAACGAATTAACACCTAGTTGCTAATTAGGAAATGTAAATGGGGACAGGTTAGGAAAAGTAAAGCACTTTAAGGTGAGGTGAGGGCAGGGTTATAATAATAATAATAATAATAATAATCTTTATTGCAGACTCGTAGTCCATATAAATCCCTCTGATGTAAAGTCTTGGGTGGAAGAGGTAAAATTTGTGGGATAATCTGAAAGATTTAAATATGACAAATAGGCCAAAATGAAATAAATTGGGATGGGGGCAAATACTTTTTCACATCGCTATTCACTTTGACCAGAATTCATCAGAGGAGCGATTCACCCAGACACACACACACACACACACACACGCACACACACATTCACACTCACACGCACACCCACACCCACACCCACACACACACACACACACACACACACACACACGTGTGCGGATGCACACACATACACATAAAAACGCACAAACACACAATGCCCTACGGAGACGGTGCACATTTGTCTGTAGGAGCGGGAACATGCGTCACATGACCAGAGAGTTATGCAAAGGGCGAGAGGCTGAGTGTGTGTTTGTTGCAACTCCGCAGAATTTCTTTTTTATTGGTGGAATGTGATTACAAATAAAGTGGCATATTCAGAAAGCAAAGTCAGTTCTGTGTGTGTGTGTGTATGTTTGTGTGTTTGTTTGTGTGCTTGTGCACGCAGATGTGTGTGTGCGTGTATGTGAGCACGCGCGTGTGTGTGTGATGCATTGCCACATCTGGACTCCAGATTAAAGCCTAATACCGCCCACCTGCCTGTCCTCCCACTGCGAGGTCATCACGCGTCAGTGTTACTCATCAGAACGCCTGGCCTCAGCTCAGGTGCATGCTGGGAAGCTAAAGAGCTGGGAGACAATGTAGCCTGTCCAAATCACATGACTCACAGATTCTGTCTTGAGTATTTATGTTTGCAGGGGAGTTCTGTGATGCTTCATCTCCTCTGACAGCACACTCTTCTCCCCGGGGCAGCACGATTGCAGGGTCAAAGAGTGGCATTTAGTTTCACCTCTTTTCACTGAAGATGGAAAGCCTGACAGTGCAGAACCACAGAAAGGTTACAGGATTTCTGTTCATGGGCTAGCACTCTGAGTGTACGTTTCAGACAAGACAGGGAGGTCAAAGCGCGTGTCACTGGGGGAATGTGGTAACAGCACACTTTGTGTTGCACTGTGCACCTCCTCTCCTAGATATTGCCCCTCTTCCTTTATAAAAACATGCCCCTCCTGCCATGTACCTGTTACTGTAATTGTGCATTACAGCACAGAGTAGCACAGCACAATGCTACACTAGGCAGTATATCACAGCAAAACACCGTCTACCAGTGCTACAACAGAGCACAGAATAATCCAACATGGCTGTACACAGCTCAACTGTGCATAGCGGAGCATTATGTTATACAGAGTGGCATTACATGATGGCAGTATAGAATACTGTCAGAACACAGTGCTACACAATCTGAACAAAGTACAATAAAGTGTAATGCAGTACACTGTGGCATTACATGATTGCAGTACAGTCTACTGTCAGTATTGTCAGAGAAAGCACAGTAGAGCGCTGGACCCTGTTCAGCACATGATAGATTATCGTACTGGAATTCAGCTGCATTTTTCCCTTTAGATTAATAATAATACAGAGGCACCAGACAGGTGCAGCGTGTGTTTTTGATTATGTGTGTGGGCGTGTGTGTTGGTGCATACCCCGAGTGCACTGGGATAAGTTTTTGTCCTTTTAAGGTATTAGCCTGTACTGTATTATGACCTGAGGTCCAAGTCCAAAACTTCGAGTTTCCTGGTTCTCTGCATGCAAGGTGTTCTGAAATAAAACTCCTTATAACATATGGTCCCAACAAGAGGTAGGAGTACCCACCCACTCACACACATGCGTGCACACACACACACACACACACACACACACACACACACACACTGTAACCTAAGGGGTGTTACTGTAACCCTAACTTTAACCAGTTAGCCGTTATTATATGTGTTATTATCCTCCATAATCCTCTGTCCACACAAAAGTCGTGGTTTCTCAAGAGTTGGTCCACACAAGCATAGCAATATGAGCCCACACGTACACACACACACACACGCATGTTCATGCATCCAAGCTCTCACACAGTTACTCTAGTAAGCTCTTATGTTTATGCAGAGACAGGTTTGAACTTCAGCACCCACACTGAACAGTCACAGGAAGTCTGCTCAGAGAAAAACAAAGCACCACTGAGAGCATGAGCGGTATAACTTGTGTTGTCACAACACTGAAGCCAGGGGAAACCATCAAAGCCAGCAGGACTGGACCTACAGAAGCTCACAAACACATCTCTATGGGTCACAGGTCTCAAAATGGAGGCAAGAACTTCAAACACAGGATGCTGCACTTGGACTTGCTATTCAAATTCAAATTATTCGACCAGCCGATGTAACGGACAAAATCAGTCATCCTGAGGCGTGACCATAATGCTGGACCACTGAATGAAACAGCATCAATGAAGCCACAGCCACAAATGACTCACCCACCCCAGTCAAGAGTTCAGTCCTACATTCCCTGATATACAGGATGCTGGATCATTTCAGTGGAATCTGTCCATCATTCTTGTTAATCCAGCGGGAGATACTCAGAGCAGGAAGTAGTGAAAATCTGCGGCTTGCTCAAGTGAACCACGCACAGTGCCTTTCTAATGCTTGTACAGCCTTGTCCAAAAGTTATCAATTGTTCAGCTGTACAACTCAAAGTTATGAATCTAAATGAGCCGCCTCCAATGTAGTTCTGTTTATAGTGTGGATCAGGAATTTTCTGTTACTCATTATAGGAAGTGGCAAAAAATGGATGGGTTTTGCCCTGGAAAAACTGATTTGGAACAAGCTCATGACTGATCTCTATACCGTTCAGAAGCACTAAGGACAGTATTAACCCTTAGAATGCTGAAATTCAAAAAAAAAATTAAATATAAAGTTTATTTTCTTGTGCTGTTGAAAACTATCATGTGGCAACAAGAGCTCCCCTGTGGCGATTTGTTTAAAAGAGCTCTCTTAAACAAGTTGCCACATGATAGATTTTCAATTGGTTTGATTTTGATGTCTTATATCATTGAGCAACAATAGTGGAATTTAGCCCTCTAAGGTTTAATAAGGTTTTGAAAAGTTTGCAAGATCTTGCACGAAGTATAAAAGCAAGCACTCTTTTTTTTTTAGACACGAGAGATTAATTATCAACTTTAATTCTCTGCTCATTTTCAGCAGAAAATCAAGGCACTTTTATTTAGCTACTCCCGAAAAATCTGACTGCTGTCATAAAATGGCCTATGATTTTCAGCTAACAATTTGGCCTTTGTGCAGTTTAGTTGGCTAAAAAGGTCATGTTTTTACATTTGTAAATCAAAGCATCCCTCTCATAGCGTTTATGGACAAAATATCCACCAAAATAGTGAACGGGCCATTAAATACGCAGCGCTAATGAAGTTCTCCTTCTAGCTAATATCCCAAAGCTCATTTAATGTACTTGCTAAACTGTGCTTGGCCCTTCACCATGACACAACAAGTGTTCCTCAAATGTGCTGTAGGTCTCATTTCTATACCATATATTAACCCCAGCATAATAGACTCCATGGATATGTAATACGTCAGGCAACATCAATCAAAGTTCCCCCCATTCAAACTCATGGAACACAGTAAGACCACCTTTCAGCACTGCGCTGCAGTACAGATCTTTGACAGTCACCTGCAGGCCTTTGGAATATGATCAGTGTCATTCGCTC
Organism: Gymnothorax javanicus; assembly: GCA_029692085.1. Lineage (NCBI taxonomy): Eukaryota > Metazoa > Chordata > Actinopteri > Anguilliformes > Muraenidae > Gymnothorax > Gymnothorax javanicus. Next base: position 39,839,594 of record CM056207.1, read on the forward strand.
AGGCTATAAATCCTTATCATTGCCTAAAGCCCATCACCCGGCCTGCTGACCTCAGTGGCAAGAGATGGAATCTCCTGCGATGGAGAGTGAATTTCCTCACAGCGAATCAGAAAGCCTAAACCTGGGCCACACACACTGGTGCAGCGAACCGGGTTTACAGGCACCGTTCAACATCACGGTTCCTGCTCTCGCACAAGCGGCAAAAATCTCCTGAGAGCAGAAGTACTGACATATTGCGGAAGAACTGTAGAGCGTTTTTGCCTTAATTCGCCTGGTCCTGTGTTTGTGTGAGTTTGTGTGTGAGTGTGCATTAGAGAGAGAGAGGGAGAGAGAGAGCAGTAGGGAAGTTTACCTGGAGAGAGCTCTCCTTCGCTGAGCTCTCCAGAGTCTGAGTCCATCTTTCCTCCCAGAGACGCTGGGCTCGGCTGGGTCACTGTCCCCCTCCCAGAGATGCTGGGCTCGGCTGGGTCACTGTCCCCCTCCCAGAGATGCTGGGCTCGGCTGGGTCACTGTCCCCCTCCCAGAGACGCTGGGCTCGGCTGGTTCACTTCCTCTCTCCCTGTTCCTTCTCTTCCTTTAGCTCTCTTGGCTCAGGAGCTGTGGCCGCAAATTCACAGGCTCCCTCTTTCTTCTCTCTCCCTCCTTCCCCCTCTCCCCTTCTCCTGCCCGTTTGCAGATCCTCTGCTGCCACTTCCTGACCTTCTCTTTCTTCAACTTTATCTTTATCTTAATCCTGCTCTCCCTGTTTCTCTCCTTCTCTCACTCTTTCTTTAATCCACTTTTGTCTTATTTATTCTCTCACTTTCTTACTCCTTTTCTCTCTTTCCCTGTGAATACTCTCTCCCTCTCCCACTAACGGCTCGGACTTCCTCCCTCTCTCTCTTTCTTTCTCTCTCTCTCTGAGCCTCTCTGCTCCTCTCCCTCTCTTACTGTGTCCCCCTCCCTCTCGCTATCTGTCTCCCACTCCCTATTTTTCCTACTGTTTCTCTCTCCCCTCCTCTCTCTCTTTCTCAGCTCCTTTCTCCCTCACCCTCTCTTACTGTCTCCCACTCCCTCGCTTTCCTACTGTTTGTCTCCCTCCCTTCTCTCTCTCTCTCTCTCTCTCTCTCTCTCTCTTGTTCCAGGGCTCAGTTGTGGCTCCAGTGCTGCCCCACAGTAGGGGGGATAACCCGCAGCTCACGGCTGCTCAGCAGCGTCCCTGACTGGGACTCGCGTTCACACCTCACTGGGCCTCCACACTACTGTCCTGGGTTTGACCTTTAACCTACTGAGCACAGTGACCTTTGCCCTTGGTAACGACAGAACTATTTAGCATTCATTTATTTTACATAAAGATATTGTATTGCTAAGTAAAATCACCACATATTTATATCTCAGTCTTGGTTTCAAAATAGAAAAGAAGTTAATTTTAGTGGCTTTGACTGTTCTCAGGAGTGGAGTGGATTGTTCTCACTGGTTTGGAGTTGGCTCCAGTGGGTGGCTGATATTGTAATTCTGCTGCTTGTTTTTCGGGGTGCTGGGGGTTGTTTGCCTGTGCTGGCATAGTGCCGTCTGTTGTGTGGGAGCAAATGTTGTCTGGCTGCTGTTCTAAGGCTTGTTTGTGAAGGCAAGCGGGGACAGAGTCATATCTATCACATTGGGTCACAATTTACCATTGATTCATTAATGCAGCTTGATATCTATGAAAGTGGCTCAGGATAAATGCCTTTGCTCATGTGTGCTATGGCACTGTGTGGCCTGTTTCATACAATTTCCTTCTTCTATCTGCCTTTCACCGTTTCCTGCTCCCCTGTCCTGACGCAATATTGGATAACTGTCCGGAGGATGAGATTACCAGTCTTTGTCCACTCTGTGTTTGCTGAGTTCCTCTGTCCAAAGTCAGTCTCTGTATTCCTTTATCAGTCAGTTCCCACACCACGCAAAGCAAACATTGGGAAGTTGTTTCACAAAAAACTTGCGCGGAGTCCAGGTTCCTTCAGAGCTTCATGCTTGCTGACCACCTTATCCTCTCCTGAGGTTTTGGGGAAAACCAGCTCTTTGATGTCCAGTGACTCATGACTTGACGCCTCTCTTCTGCTGGATAGAAGGACTGAGGATATCAGCCAAGAAGAAGACCAAACGAGTCTTCGGCGTTTACACACTGAGTCATGGCCTGGAAAAGGCATTCATGGCCTCCCAGTCTGGGCTTTTTATGTTCAGCCCAAATATTCATCTGTTTCTAATATTTGGTTGGTATCCTTCAGGGGCATGTGCCCATATACACAGTGCAGTCCAGAAATATTTGTAAAGTGATGCAATCTTTGTTTTGTCTCTTGTACATTTGAAATGGTAAAAATGAGCCTCAATAGCAGCCTGACTGCTTTAATTCGAAGGTCTTAACATCTATATTGGGTGACATAAAATGAAATCATGGTCAAATATTGCACAGAAAAAAAACCCAGACAATCAGACATTGTGCAAGTGTTGTTTGGGAGTCAATGAATAACGTTCTTCCAGGAGTAACATGATAGTCCTCCAATGAATAGCAGCTCTTATTACACTTTACGGCATGCTAATTACTTGCTACACTGTCTCTGTAATGCTCTAAAATGTCCAAGAATAATGGCAGGAGCAACTGTTTATCAACACAGACATAGACAAGATACTCATCTTTCACTTCGGACACAGCAGCAGGTTGTTTCAATGAACTGGCCTAATTTACATGATGATAGGCAACTGTGTTATTGTAAGTGCTGTGTTCAACTTCGGAGTGCAACCATACTCGAAAAGACTTGTTTTATTTTACAGTAAAACAATACTTGAGGAGTAAGTATTTTGTTCCAGTAACTGGATTTACAGACTGGCACAATACTTAAGCCAGCTTGTACACATCAGGTCGCCAGGCTGAATTTAGGTGTGGAGGATATATATGGCTGGAGTTTTAACCTTCTGATCCCTTGATTTTACTCCTCTGAACAATACAACTGATAGACTTTTTTTGTGAAATAAATTTAAAGTCTGTAATCTGTGAATGGTAATTGTTATTTCATTTTTAAGATCAATGGCGTGATGAATTCCACTAGCGACTGACAAATTTCAGTGGAAAATCTGTTTGTTTATGCCAGGAGTTTAAAACCTGTAGATAGATTTTCCCAGCGGGATGATGACTGCCTTATGAATCAAAATCCACACAGATCTGGGAAAACAATACCCACGGTCTGCAGTCTGACTTAATTCTCATCAAAACCTTGTGCAAACCCAAGGATATCGATGATCTGGAAAATCTGGGGGTGGAGGAATGGTCAAAAATCCCTCCGAATGTGTTCTCTAATCATATCTGTGATAGGAAAAGACGCACATCTGTCATCTCCACCTGGAGTGCTTGGACCAAGTATGAAATGGGGGGTGCTAATAGTTTTTACATCTGTGGTTTTCATGATAATTCTATTTGAAATAATGGTAACACTTTACAATAAGGGTACAACAATTAACATTAATTAACATTAGCTCATTAACTGTCAGTTAATTAGCAGGTAAATAATGTGTTAGGTAGCTGAATAAGCATTACGTAACCATAATTGAACATTTATTAATTTTCTGCGTATCCCTCATTGTGAAGTTGAAAACATCCCTTAAGTATCCCCTATGTAGCACTTCAAACTATTAAACCATAATTTATAAATTAATACCTTAGTTGATGTGAACATCGTTTGTAAATGATTACCAGGTGCATTAGTTAAATGTTAATTACCTGTTAGTACATGCTTATTACTGCATTAACTAATGTTAATTGTTGTACCCTTATTGTAAAGTGTTACCGAAATAATGGTAAACCCAAAACTGTAATTAATGTATAACTCTAATATTTAGGACTTTGAAGACATGCTGAATGCCACAGAAGTATGAGAAATGTTTATCGAGTTCAATCTAGTTTTTTTAAAAAAATCATTTCCAATCTATCTGCTAACAAAATGGGTGGTGTCAAGAAATGTACCACACTCAAATTCCATGCAGTTTAATATCACCAACAATTCACCAGACAAGCTAGCTTCATCTGAAGCCAGCTTGCCTGATGAAAAGTTGGTGATATCAAACTGCATGGAATTTGAGTGAGTGATCGTCTTAAGGTGCGTTTACTGGTGCTCGACTACACGGCTACGACTATGCGACTACGACAATTTTTTAATTGCTATATATGTTTTCCTATAGGGGTATTTACTAGCCCATGACAACGACTACGTGACTGCGCGACAAAAAAATCCGATTGCTCGATGGGGCATTCCAGATCATTGTCACGCGACTAAAACAGGGGATTCCCAGCATTTAATGTTACTTTCATTGAGACAACTCGTGCTTTCTGGGCAATTTACCCAAGAAAATGCCCCGAAAAGGAGTTCTCAGCTTGGAGGATTTGGAATGCCTGGTTGAATTAGAACGTGAAAATACCTTCATCTACGACTGCACTCGATCTGATTATATGGACGCCGTAAAATTGCATTGCAAGCAATGCCGCAATTCCTGTCACAATAATGTCCTCAGCCAACCAACGTACTAGTGTTGAATAGACTGGTGCCATGATGGAAATGCCCAAGGACCCCAGGCCCAAACCAGAAATTTGTTGTCGTGTGTAGTCGTAGTCGCATCTCAATAAATACACCTAGCGACAAAAATATTTTTTTTCGTTGTCACATAGTCGTAACCGTGTAGTTGAGCGCCAGTAAACGCAGCTTTACTCTTTTTAATCTTGTAAAGCCCCGTTCACACCTCACGATTTTTTACGCCGATTCACGCCAATGTCAGATCGTGGCAGGTCATGGGGGTGTCGTAGTTGTAACCGGGGGGAGTCCTGAACAGTCGCAAAAGTTCGCAATGAAGTCGTCGTCTCGTTTTCGTCGTGGCACAAGTTTCAAAATGTTCAAAAAAATCGTGGTGGTTCGCGAGCTCGTCACGGATCGTCATATGTCTTAGCAATGTCGTAGTGGTGTCATAATGGTGTCCTGACAGGTCGTGTTAGTGTCGCGATGGTTCGTGAATATTCCTATGCAATCGTCTTGTGGAAAATGGCCACGATTGTGGAAGATGTAGTCACGATATGCAACGAATGCCCACGACATAACATGATGTGAACACGGACGGAATGAGACAGACCCACGATGAACAAAGATAATGTGATGTCAAACGGCTTGGATGCGAATAGGCACGACGCCACCACGACTCTATCATGAATGTGCCACGAAGTCAACATCGTGGCCGTGACAGAATTTTGTGCTTTTTCAGGCAGACGGACCACGACTCACTACGATAATAGGTCTTAGTACATCGGTACGAATCGGCTTAGAAATTGTGAAGGTGGGAACGGGGCTTAAGTCCTAGAGTGCGCACTTCACTCTAATTGGTGTGCGCTTCTTCTATTTTAAGTCAAGAAATGTACCACCATATGACATACAGATAGAGCAGCAGTGAATGGATTCTGACCTCTTTAAATAACTCCCCCGATACTCAGGAACAAACAAAACTATTAAGTACACTTCGAGTCTGAGGCAAAAGCCCCTTGGACATATTTGTCAGGTGTGAGTAATGAAGATACTGATTGGTTTGTGCACTTTTTTGTCATCTTTTCCCTACTCCTACACCTAAGATATTCTTCCTGTACCCTGCCTCCAATCTCCATGTCCACCTCTCCTATCCCTCGGTCTATTAGAGTCAACGATAGTTTTCCTAATTTACATCGACAAGCCTTACGCAATTTGAAGTCCACTTCCGTTACATATCAAGAAATTTTATTGCATAAAAGGGGATTTACATTCAGATGGTGAATAGCTGGAAAATACAGTTAGCTAATAATTGTAGAAGCACTAGAGCCTTGTGTTACATTTCCTTTTATTCGCATTTCTCCTTTATTTATGTAAAATGTTGGTGGATATAAATTCTGGCAGTGATATGGGTTTTTCAAATGCATTTGATCTGAATAAAAAAAAGAGCAGAAGCATTTTAATTTCCTTTTGTTTCCAAGGACTAAAAAGCTAAAAAAAAAGAAAAGAAAATCTAAAAAACATACCATTGTGTGATATTTTGTATAGACATGGAGTTTGATTTGATCTTCATCGTTCAGATGGGTCTTCTGTTCAATGGCTTCAATATATGACCCCATGGGCCTAATTCCACTGGTTGTATAGTCCAAGGGTTGTTGACCGGCTACCGACTCTAAGTTTGTGGACTGTGTGCTATACATTTTTTGTATTTGGTTTGGGTAGGTATTCAGAGCACAGGTTGTGATTGCGTTCACTGTGCTCTAGACTACACTAGAGATTATTATCAGACGTTGGGGTGTACGTATATTAATAAACTTATTTCACACATTTTTAAATAAGATGTTTGGAGGCAGGCTATAGTGGGTACATCTGTGATTGTGGTTATTTTGAGTATTTAGAACCTCTTTGCCATCACTTTAATAGATAATATTGAAACGTACAGAGCCGTGAAAAAGTATTTGCCCCCTTCCCAATGTCTTTATTTCTGCATATTTTTCAGACTTAAATATTTCAGATTCACATCAATCTAATTTTAACATTGCACATTTAATTTTAACATTTAAAATTTAACATTTGACATTTTTTAAATGATGGTTTCTTTCATTAAAGGAGGAGACAGCACTTCGGCAAAATATATTTCAGCAGAAAGTAGAATTCTTGACGTGTCTAAAATGCATATTTTAATTTGATAATAATCCAGTGCGACGCATTTTTAAACTAGCGAGTCTTCAAATTGGCTTCAATATCAGGGGGAGGACATTTTAACTTGGAGAATCTTCTGATTTTGAATTTGATCTTCGGAAACCTCACCTTTAAAAAATGCTTAATAACCTAAACCTCTCGCAGTTTACATCTCCCGATTAGCCTTAGTTGCTCAGACGAATTGGTAAAAACCGACGACAGTCTAATTTACTTTTGATAGCATTGTTATGCATTGCACCACAAAATTATGAGGTGTCTTCTTCTGCGCATAAATGAAGATGTAAAATATCAATATGTCTTTATAATTTCAGCGCTTATGTTGCTTGTTAAGCAGCACAGATTTGTGTAAATTACAAGTAGTTTGCGAGGCTGCGAGAATACGTTCTTTATTCTGAATGTTGTCACAGCTAAAGGGCGCAGTAAGGCAAGTTGCGCAGCTGTGTGACAATCTTAAGGACGGCGAAAATAAATGCTGCAAAGTCAGCGAAAGTTTTGGATTTACAATGCCATCTCAATTATATAAATGTAGGCAATGGGAATTCACCATTTCATTACCATTTATAATTATAGGTCATGTATTGGTCTTGGTCACTCAGTCGATAAATTGTTTGATTGTTAATCAGGCCAGCTTAAATAAAAACAGCTTGCGGGCAGCCAAGCCCTAAAGGGCGAGCTTACTGAAGGCCCTCTGAACTTCTCCATGGCCCGAATGAGAGGAAAGAGAACAACTGACGTCATGAAAGAGAAAAACTGACGCACAAGCACCGCGGCACTGGCGTTTGATTGGATCATGCGTTCGAAATGCACACTCACCCACTATATAGGGCACTATGTAATGAATATTCTACATTGGAAACAATATAGAGAGTGAGTGAAAGAGTGGACAAGTGTGCATTCCGAACGCAGCCTTAGATTCCCCAAGTAAAAATGTCTGCCCCCTGGTATTGACGCCGATTTGAAGGCTTGCTGGTTTAAAAATGCATCGCACTGGATCATTACCAAATTAAAATTGATAAAACTATGGGTTTTAGACACTTCAAGAATTTTACTTTCCGCTGAAATAGACTTTACCGAGGTGTCTCCTCCTTTAAACCAAAAAAAGCCTGGACAGCTTTTTCGGGGGTTAGCTAACCCTAACCACCAACCTCAACCCTACCCCGGCCCCTTAGTAGCTTAACCAACCAGTTAAATTGATAATTGGGTTCAATTTCACAAAACACACCCAGTCATGATTACTGCCAGCCTCGCTGAATCCAAACATCACTTAAATAGGACCTGTCTGGCAATGTGAAATGGGTAAAAAGCAGAACATGATGCCGCAATCTAAAGAAATTCAAGAACACATTAGAAACAAAGTTGTTGGCATTTATCAGTCTGGAAAGGGTTTCAAAGCCATTTCTAAGGCTCTGGGACTCCTGGGGATCACGGTGAGAGCCGTCATCAACAAATGCAGAACACGTGATGAATTTAAACTTGGTGTACTTAAACTTGCTACAGTAGCATGGCTTTCTTTACAGCTGGACCCAATTAATAGCAGTTTCCTTTGAGTGGATAGTGGCGCTTTCATCTCTTTGTATTTATTTTAAAAGTGTCATTTTCTGTTTATCATGAGAATGTAGTATTTGTTTCTGTTTGCTTCGCAGTAGACAGAGTTCTGCGCGTCAGTTGATTGATACAGAGTGGCGGTATTTCAGTTGGCTGCCACAGTCAGTATTCATGCTTATCATTCCTGTCTGCATTGTTCTCTGGGTTGAAGAATCTGTGCTGCAGGACTCATTTTTATTTTAAGGAGGATGTGTAATGTACCATTTCCTACTACAGCAAAACATTTTTTCAGTACATATGCAATAATTACGAACATTAGAATGACATGCAGGCACAGAAGCAAATAGAGATGCATGTTTGTTTTACAGGAAACCACTGACCTTTTGTCTAATGGTGCGCTATGTACAAGCATCTAGAGATCTAATGCAAAAAGCAGAGAATTGGAATCTGTTGGCACACATAATAGCAAGTACCGGTTTCTCAATGGCTCATTGGTATTTTCAGCAATTTAACCTCAGTGGTCTTTGATGAATGTAAGGGTATGGAAATGTAGTGTTTTGTTTCCACTTGGATCTGATTCTGTAAAGAGGGTTCCAGATCATTCTGCTGTATAGTTTTAAGTATCTCCTTTGTTGTTGTCTGACTGTTTACTCTATTAACTGTGACAATAACAACGACCTGACCTTTCTCATAACCTCAGCCTCATGCCAAGCATGAACAAATGATGTGAAATGGCCAATCTGACACTAGATCAGGCTATGAATGTAATGTCAGTGGCCAACAACATTCTTCATCTTTCAGAGGGCTGGAAAATTCCATGTTAAATTTGGTTTGAACTTCCATATTGCGAATGCCATCACTGACATGGTGATAATATAGTGACAGTAAAATAAGAGGAAAATGACAAGAAACAATGAACTTCCCGGCAAGGCCCCATATTCAACAATAATAACTGACTTCATTTCACAGAACTGTGGTTCTGGGCTGATCAGGTGGTGTAAACAGGACAACATCGTCATCATCATCAGACTCATCTTCTCTGGTTTTGCACTGCAATACCTGTCAACTTTCAAGCAGACACTGTATGGACCAAGAAAAGGAAGGGAACCGCTGTGATGAATTATATAACACACATCTTTAATTAGCTGCTATAGGATGCTACTTTCATTTGTCAGTTTATATTTGATTATACAAAAGTCAGTAAATGTGAGTGAATACTTTTTTGCAGTGGGCATTTCTGGTTACAGTTTCTGCTTGCTTTAGTGTAACACAGTATAATGTAAATAAGTGAATGTAAAAGGCAGACGGGACAAGGGAAACAACTGGAAGAATGTTTGTGAAATGTGCTGTAGAAAACATGAATGGAGCTGTAAAACAGTGAGTGAACGCAAAAAGGAAAATTACATATTTGGTTACTTGACTTTTTTAAAGAATGTAGGACAACAAAGGTGAATGTTGAGATGTTCTGTGGAGTCCTAACATGCAAGAGAAGAGTACCATACCTGTGTGTCCATCAGCAGATCTAGGGTTCTATAGTTTATACACATTGTCTGTTTAAGTCTGTTTGAGGAGAGTAATCTCGGCTGACGACATATGTGACCTGAATTGGACTGGGAGGATGACACTTGTCGTTGACATTCAGTGAACTGAAGTGGCCAGGAGCAGCAGCGTATAATAATGCAGTCAACAGTTAGGAGATTAGCCCCTTAGAAAAATGGATGGAGCAGTAGTTGAGCATCATGGGAAATCCCTGAGGCTGACACAAGAGGATGTGACAAGGACGAAGCCTGAAGAATGCTAATCCAACCAGAGCTGTGTCCTCACACATCCCATGTTCTTATCTGACTGCTGGAACCACTCCTCGAACACTTACCTCTCAGTAGCCAGTGTTTAACCAGAGCCACTTATCACCATGTTCAGTACAGAGTGGATCAAGATTTATCCAGCAATAAATGTCAATAATATGCTCAGTTCCTGTGCCGTCTTCATTTAGAAAGATATTGAGAGTCAGCATCCCAGCACCCCAGAATAAATAACCTGCAAAAACCTGAAGGTGAAAAGCTGGGAGCCAAGGAAACATAGCCACCCCATTATTGCAGTAAATTTAATGCATATGAACTGATGAATTAGTGACTGAAAATGAAAATTATTCGTCTTGTTGTTTTCCCTTCGTCCCAGCTAGCCCAATTTGAGTTTATACATGAAGAGTCTCATCGCAAAGTGCAATACATCCATTTGAAGCATTTTTAGAGCAATACAAATTTTTGTTGTGGGAAAAGTAAGCATAGAAGAGCAGTCTTATTTGTTAATACGTCTTGCTGTGCCAAGATTATTAAAATACACCTTGTAGTTGCAGAGAAACTCAATTCATTTTGGGCATCATGTAATTTTCGAGCATTTTCTGAGCAAGAGGCCCAGACTGTGCTGACAGGCAACTGTTTTTGCGCCAGCAGCATCTATTTTCTGCACAAATTCTATGAAGTTCAGCACTGACAGCACTCAAAGCTAAATCTTCAAAATCAATAAGATTTACTTCAATATCAACAATAATGTCAGAGGAGAAGCTGCTCCTGGCTGACACAGTTGTGTTCCTATCAGTTAGCTATAGTGTAGGTTTGCTAAGCAGTAGTAGTCAGACAATTAATCAGAAACTTGAGTGCTCGCTCGGTTTGCAATGATAGTGAAATGCTCAAGCTGGAATTCTGATTGCCGAGCCTGGCCTTGGCGTGGGCAAATGTTGCTGAGATCAAATAAACACCAGCACGCTGGACATCATATTGCCAGTTTTACACCAAACAAAAGGACTTCAGAATGACTGGCAATTCCTAGATGTGATACAAATAAAATTCCTGCCTTCTATCATGTCATTTTGTTCTTGTTTTGTCCCGTTCACTAATTTCTTTTGGCAAACAACAAACCACACGGCCCAAAGCCTGTGCCACACCGCCAGAAGTCCTTTTTGTTGTTCCTCTGCGTAGCACAAGCATAATGACGAGTTCCTGTCAGGAAGCAGCGCGATTTTAAGGTATTTCCAAGTTTGCACCACTTGTGGACAACAAAATGGATGAAAAGTCTGTTTTACTCCCAAGATCTGCTAAATCTTGGGTGTGGAAATACTTCGGTTTTGCTATGAGTGACAACAAAAAGGCAAAATGCAACACAGTCACATCCCGATGCATCATATAGTGACACTACCTGCCCAAGCGTTCATATCAGACGAAAAAGGAGGCTTTTAGCATTCTTATTTGACATTTAGGATTATGGTTTGGGTTAGGGATAGGGGTTCGGGGGTAGGGTTCGTTTTAACATTGGCGTCAAATACGGACCCTAAAAGCCGCCTTCTTCGTTATACATCGACACGTGGTCAGGTAGCGTCACTATCTTAAGAGTTAGGATCGATGAGACTCAACTCCAGGATGCAAGCTCCGCCCAAAAGAGTATGGTAATTTGGTTGTAGCAGTCCCATTTATAATACATAATTTTCACGAGTCATCACAATATAATGGAAACAAACACCCACCTGGACAGCAGAAGAGTAATTCTTCCACTCTGGTTACTTTTGACATACTTTTGCCAAAATGCTGATTAGTTGCTGTTCAATCGAATGTTGCTGTTCATAATCGGTGCATTCTCATTGCAAAAAAATCGCGAAGTTAAAAATTGCTAAATTTCATCCTGTTGTCCTCACTGGCACGAAAACTCGCGAAGTTAGAAAAAATTGCGAAGTTTCAGGAAGGAGTCCGATTACCCATAGTTTATATATATATATATACAACCCCAATTCCGAAATAGTTGGGACAAAGTGTAAATTGTAAATAAAATCAAAATGCAATGACTTTCAGATCACATGAGCCAATATGTTATTTGCAATAGAACATAGATAATATTTCAAATGTTGAAACTAAGACATTTTACATTTTTATCCACAAAATGAGCTTCTTTCAAATTTTCTGGCTGCAACAGGTCTCAAAAAAGTTGGGACACAGGCAAAGAAGGGCTGAAAAAGCAATTAATGTATGAGAGATTCAGCTGAAAGAACATTTAGCAAGTAATTAATTTAACTGGCATCAGGTGTGTAACATGATTGGCTATAAAAGGGATGTCTTAGAGAGGCTGAGTATCTCTGAAGTAAAGATGGCCAGAGGCTCTCCAACCTGTGAAGGCTTGCGTAAAAAAAATGTGGAATACTTTAAAAACAATGTTCCTCAACGTCAAATTGCAAAGGCTTTGAAGGTCTCATCATCGACAGTGCATGACATCATCAAAAGATTCAAACTGGAAAAATCTCTGTGTGTAAGGGACAAGGCCGAAGACCTTTACTGGATGCCTGTGATCTTTGGGCCCTCAGACGCCACTGCATCACTCACTGGCATGATGCTATCATTGACATTACTAAATAGGCCCAGGAATACAAGAAACCACTGTCAGTAAACACAGTCCGCCGTGCCATCCACAGATGCCACCTAAAACTCTATCATGCAAAAAGGAAGCCATTGTTGAGCATGATCCAGAAGAACCGCTGTGTTCTGTGGGCCAAGGCTCATTTAAAATGGACTGTAGCAAAGTGGCAAAGTGTCCTGTGGTCAGACGAGTCCAAATTTGACATATTTGCTGGAAATCATGGGCGTCATGTCCTCCGGGCTAAAGAGGAGAAAGTCCACCCCTCCTATTATCAGCGTTCAGTTCATAAGCCAGCATCTCTGATGGTATGGGGATGCATTAGTGCATATGGTGCGGGACACCTGCATGTTTTAAAAAGCACCTTGAATGCTGAAAGCTATATAAAGGTTTTAGAGCAACATATGCTCCCCTCCAGACGACATCTATTCCAGGGAAGGCCTTGTGTATTTCAGCAGGACAATGCAACACCACATACTGCAGCTATTACAACAGCATGGCTTCATAGTAGAAGAGTCCATGTGCTGAACTGGCCTGCCTGCAGTCCTGATCTTTCACCGATTGAGAACATTTGGCGCATAATTAAACAAAAAGTCCATCAAAGGAGACCCAAAACTCTCCAGCAGCTGGAAGCCTGTATTAAACAAGAGTGGGATCAAATTCCAATGGCTAAACTCAAGAAACTTGTCTCCTCAATGCCCAGATGCTTCCACTCTGTTAAAAAGAAGAGGGGATGCTACAGGCCCCTGTCCCAACTTTTTTGAAACTTGTAGCAGCCATCAAATTTGAAATGAGCTCATTTTGTGGATGAAATTGTAAAATTTCTCATTTTCAACATTTGCTTTGTTATCTCTGTTCTATTGTGAATAAAATACTGGCTGGTGTGATTTGAAAGTCATTGCGTTTTGATTTTATTCACAATTTACGCTTTGTCCCAACTATTTCGGAATTGGCGTTGTAATTCATATATATATATATATATATATATATATATATATATATATATAAAGCACTAGATTGCCGATAGGGTACGCTCAAGTGAAGCATCTGTTCCAGGAGCATGTACACCCGGAAGTAAAATTCGCACGTAGACTCCCATTCATTTTCGCCTACTTTAAAATGGGACGGCTAATTAGCTAGCTAGCACGGAACGCAATTTTTTCTATTAAAGTGACAAATTTGCGTTTCTACGTTAACTTACGCATGAAACGTTTTATTACAGCCCGTCAAATGAATATTGCTGCAAAAGGCTGCTGCACATCTCGGCATTTTAACTCTTATATTGACTTATTCTAATTATATATATATATATATATATATATATATATATATATATATGTATTTATATGCGCATACCCTGTGTACACCATTCAAGCATTCCCAGCACGCTGAGTAACACAGTCACGTGAGTAACTTCGCGAAGTTTCAGCTGTGTGCGCTCTCTTTACAAAACTTCCTGCAAAGTTTCACATGGAACGCGAAACTTCGCAATCTGGCTTGCGATTTTTCTTGCGAAGTTTCGGGCGGCTTTTGGCACTGTTGCTAGGCAACTTTCACCCTAACTTCGCGATTTTTCTAACTTCGCAAAATTTCACTTGCAATTAGAATGCCCCAAATGACTCACAAAGAAGGTAAGCCAGGGTTGTGCAAGTACAGAATCCTGTCCAAGAAAGAAAACCAAGCGAGGAGGCGATTGTGAATTTGGTGCTAATGTTACCAGCTACCATAAAATGGGTGGTAAATGTTAAGTTGTTTCTCCGTGATATTCCAGGTTTTAGCTTTGTACAACACATTGTTGTATCGCCACCGCTGGGGATGGGTTTGCTGTGGTGAAGCTCATAAACAACTGATTTATTGCTCGTGAATTTTGACAATTAATCGAGCTGATAATTTGCAACGAGTTCGACCACAACTAAGAAGTTAGCCCACTAGCTAGTTATAACATTTACTGCACCTGTGGAGTTTGCAGCTTGGCACTTTGTTATGATTTAAATTCCCATTTAAATGAACTAATTTGCAAAGGAACAGTCATTTTTTCAGTCGTTAAGACTAATCGCGATTTCTTTCCATTGTTTTAACTTAGCTAACCTTTCTAAGGTAATGTTAAACTACAAAGACTTGACAAATATTTTACGATTTATGGTAAAATCACCTTGATTAATTCCTTAGTTGTGTCTCAATTTCCGTACTTGTTTATGACATTATCTTCACCAAGTGAATCATTTTTCAAATAATATGAGAAAAAAATCTTCAAATTTATATGGAATGGTAAACCAGATAAAGTTAAGCGTGTGTACCTTTACAATGAATATGAATCAGGTGGCCTAAAATTGTTAAATTTAAGAGCTTTGAATCTCTCACTCAAAGCCTCCCTGATTCCAAAGTTCTTTCAAAACCCAAGATGGTTTTCCAGGAGATTATTAGACACCCGATTTTTAAAAAGGGACTTTTTCCCTTTCTACAGATTAAATACCCCCAGTTCTCACAATTCAATAAGGAACTGGTCATTAATCTTTCCCCATTTTTTAATAGAAGCCATACAAAGTTGGCTGCAATTCCAATTCTATCCTCCAGAAAATACAGAGAAAATTTTGCAACAAATCATATGGTTCAATTCTAACATATTGATTGGTAAGAAATTTATTTTTTGGAAAAATATGTTTGATTCTGGCATTATTTTTATAAATGATATATTCATAAATATATAAATCAAATAATGAAAGTAAGTTAATGTCTTATGAAGAGTTAATTGACATTTATGGCAAGGTTCGCCCTTTACAAAAGTTCAGTCATTTAATTGCAGCCATACCGCTAAAATGGAAAAGAAGAATTGTTAAAGGAAGTAACAAGGAGCTTGTCTGTCGACCATCTTTGAAAAACTTTCAGTGGATTGAAAAAACCAGCATAAATAGAATGATATGTAAGTTTCACCTTGAATCAGGAAAACTGAGAGCCGATCCTCACAATGTTCTTGATTCTTGGGAGTGTATGCTAGATTTTCCGATTCCATGGAACCAGGTTTTCAATTTAATTTACAAAACAGCAATAGATTCGTCAATAAGATTTTTTCAGTTTAAATTAATATATAAATTTTTGGCCACTCAAAAGATGCTTCATATTTGGGGAATTGAGGGGTCCAACTTGTGTAGATTCTGTGGCGAAGAGGTTGAGTCAGTGGATCATTTATTTTGGTACTGCCCCTGTGTAGGTCTGTTTTGGACAGGGGCTCAGAGGTGGCTGGCTTTATATTCAAGTAACTTTACACTGGATTTTCCCACCATACTTCTGGGCAGTTTAACAAATGACTCCAGAAAAATAGTCAATATTATAATACTTCTTGGCAAAATTTTCATTTTTAAATCAAAATCTGTGGACGCTTTGAGGACAGAGAGAGTCAAACTCTTCGTAAAACATCACAGTAAAATTGAATGTATGATGGCACACGAAAACAGTAGGTTAAGTGTATATAAGGATAGATGGAGGGCGCTGAGGGTAGCAGAAGGCTGGGAATGAAAAAATACAAGTAAATGTGTATGAGTTTATTAATATATGATATGTTTGTCTGTGTTTGTATGAATGTACAGATGCTAAAGCATGAGTATATATGTATGCATGTAATAATGATCAATGTATGTATTGGTGCAGGTATGCTGTTAATTCTCATTTCAATTTACTCATTTTTGTATATATTTACATTCTAATTTATGTCATTGTCTTTTCACTGTATCATCTGTATACACGGGTGTAGGGAAGGGTGGGTGTATGGTGCTGTGATGGGAGTCAAAGGGTGGGTGTGGGGTCTTTTGAGAAATTTATTGTAATTGAACGAATTCAGTAGAAATTCTGGGGGTGGAGGGATTAAAAAAAAAAAAAGACTTGACATTCGCAAAAATGGATTGCGGAAGTGCTTTGAAGACCATTTTTGTACCCTTGTGGAAGAAAAAAATAAAGAGGAAAAAGGATTCTTCTGAGTTGTTGCAAAGTTTGTCTTTAATCCAGTAATAAGCAGTAACGAAACATGTTGAAATGCTTCAGGGTCATCAATGTCAGAATGAGCCCGGAACAATCGAAAGGTTTTGCCATTTTTACTATACAACATGCATATCTATATCAAGTAAAGGGAATTGTTCTTGGCTTCAATGTGTAATAATGAGGTGTATCACGATGAGGTTAACAAATGGTCAGAATACCATTGTCTATTCAGCAGTGTAGCCGTTTCGGTGATGTTCTCTGGCAAGTTTGGCCTCTCGGGCCGTAGTTGGCTTTTCCTGCCTCCAGGTGTGACAACACCAGGGTGTGGGCCCTCCCTTGTTACCATGACAACATTATCATTTCAGAGCATGTGGCGGGTCAATGCTTTTTAGTTACTGGGGAAAACTAGATTATGGATCTCCCGCTCTCCAGCAGAATGATTCACAATTCCTTAAATTTGCAACAATAAACGCTAGAGAGAAGCGCTCTGAAAATAAAGTCATGGGTGCTTCCAGCACAAAAAAAAAAAAAAAAAAAAAAAAATGCTGTCAGTGGAAACAGGCCTTACGATGGCTTTTTGGTTGATGGGTGAGTATATTTAAATGACACGGTAAAAGAGGTGGGTATACTCTATATACATGTGTGTACACCCTCAACTAAATCACCGCTTAGTATAAAAATCAGGGTGGTGGTCAGGCTTAGTCAGTTTTCAGTTACCTATCACTGTGTACGCTGGCAATACCATCAGCAGGGTGGTATTCATTGTCACCATAATGATGAGTTTCCTCATTCTGCTCCTGTAAGATTAGAATATAGGCCCTAGTCATGGTAAAGTCAAGTAATTCTGAAATTTGCATCTGGATATTGATTGTCTTGGGCTGCCAGTTGTATGTTACAATAGAGTCCCCCCCCACATTAGAATGCAACACTTTTCGTATTGGAAGAACTGAGCTACGTGCTCTTTAGCTGGGGACGTCTTGGCCAGCGATCAGAGCTGAACCTTTATCTGGGGCATCAGCCATGGCCGCGGGGCATAGCTTCTGTCGCTGCGCAGTGTGGGACCAGGGATCACACGCTAACGGGGAGATCGAATGTGAACATTCCCCTGCTCCCGTCACAGTCGCCTCGAGCCCCGTGTCCTGTCTGCTCATGGAAAATTTACCCAGCAGACCCGCCATGGCACCACACTCTTCACTGGGAATGCACTGGGAGTTCAAGCAGTTCTGTGGGTTTTGGTGGTCAGTAGTTTTCCATTACTGTCAGACTCGGAATGGACTTTTTTTTTTTTTGCCTGCAACAGGCTAAGGGATAAATACTGCCTTTGAAAAGTACAGTTGAAATGTGTAAGCTCTCATGGTTTATGGTTTCATCCAACCAAAAAAATATGAACATATTACAGTTTAGGAGAGACTGGGTCTAAATCTGGCCCAGGGCCTCCTTGTGTGGAGTTTTATTTTCTCCCTGTTTGCGTGGGTTTCCCTGAGGCTCTCCAGTTTCTTCAAACAGTTCGAAGACATGTATATCAGGTTAACTGGAGACTCTTGCCCATATGAGCGAGTGCGTGAGCGAAGGGTGTGTGATTGGGAAAGCCTTAAAGAATATGAAGGCTGGTTCTGGGGCTCAGCTATGGCTGCCTTAGCGGATTCAAATACAGCATTCCGGGGAGTGCCGGAGGACCTGTACGTGTGTGTTTGTGTGTAGATCTGTAGTGCTACAGCCTTCTGAATTTGTCTGTGGCGTTCTGGAGTTCCTGCCCACACACACAAATTCACACATGCACATACACTCACAAATGCACATCTACATGCATACACACACGTAGCGCCCACACACAAATACACACATACACACAGCACACTCAAATACACACAAGCACACATGCCACACGCAGTACATATGAACACAATTCACACAAATGCCCGCATAATCACACAAACAGCACAAAAATGCACATATGCCTCCACATGCACTTTTGCACACAAGAGTTTAATTCTCCCGGGCGTACGCACCAACAAGATCAAAGACTAACACATGCACACCTTCACACACACCTTCACACACACACACTTGTGCACACATACATTGTAATGCAAAAATACACATGCACACACATACATTTGCATTCACACAAACATGTACACAATCATCCACACACACTTGTATGCAGTACATCCACAGTTACATACTCATGGCAGCTAATGAACAGCATCTGCCACAATCTGTAATTCCTAAAGCCTCTCCTCTTGGGGCATTGGTCAGGTTATGGTCGTACTGTGTGCTTTAGCGCCCTCTGCTGCCTAGTGAGAGGTCCTGACAAGCAATAAGGACCAAATCACGCACAACCTTCTACAGTAGTAACCCCTTCACAAACTCATTTATGCGCAGAACGCTTTCACATCGCATCCGTTGAGCATACGATTTCATATTTCTCTACATGTCAATTGAATAAATGGAAGAATAGTGGTCAATATGTATTTTACTTCATCGTAAAAAATGTCACGTGTTCATAAAACTTCATATTATGTAGAAAGTTTTTATTTGACATAAAAATTAAGATAAAAGTACTTTTACCCTCAACATATATTTTTTTTCTACTGCATTTACGTGTAGCCGAAAATGTTATGACAAAAACCTGTGTGGAACACTTCAAAAGTGTTCAAAGGGTTATGCATTTTGTTGTAATTCATTGAAAAAAAAACTGCGCAAGATAAACATTTCAAGCAATTACCGCACTGTTTTTTGCTACAGAGTGAATGATCAGAAGCAGTGAGACTGAAGCAGAGTTCACAGTCGCTGCCGCGGGATGAATCTCATGGCCAGCATGTCGCCCTCCTCTGCCAGCTGCTGGGAAAGGTTATGGGTTTTGCGGATGTTGTTGATGGTGCAACTCTCGTTAGGGTTCATCGTGTACCGGGATAACAGCGCCCCCAAGATGCCTTTCATCATCACCATGGCAATGTGCTTCCCGACACATGAGCGGGGTCCACAACCGAAAGGCTGGAAAAAACGGGCCGGAACCTAGAGAGTGATAAAGTACAGAGCCCGGATAAATACTGATGAAGTACAGAGCACAGCTAATGAGTGATGAAGTACAGACCACAGGTATTGAGCGATGAAGTACGGAGCACAGCTAATGAGAGATAAAGTACAGAGCACAGCTAAGAAGTGAAAAAGTACAGAGCACAGCTAATGAGAGATAAAGTACAGAGCACAGCTAAAGAGTGATGAAGTACAAAGCACAGCTAAAGAGAGATAAAGTACAAAGCACACCTAATGAGTGATGAAGTAGAGAGCACAGCTAATGAGTGACAAAGTACTGAGCACAACTAATGAGTGATAAAGTACAGAGCACAGCTAATGAGTGATGAAGTAGAGAGCACAGCTAATGAGTGATGAAGTAGAGAGCACAACTAATGAGTGATGAAGTAGAGAGCACAGCTAATGAGTGATTAAGTACAGAGCACAGCTGATGAGTGATAAAGTACAAAGCACAGCTAATGAGTGATGAAGTAGAGAGCACAGCTAATGAGTGATAAAGTACAGAGCACAGGTAATGAGTGATAAAGTACAGAGCACAGCTAAAGATTGATGAAGTACAAAGCACAGCTAATGACTGATGAGGCACAGAGCACAGCTAATGAGTGATGAAAGTACAGAGCACAGCTAATGAGTGATTAAGTACAGAGCACCGCTAATGAGTGATACAGTACAAAGCACAGCTAATGAGTGATGAAGTAGAGAGCACAGCTAATGAGTGATTAAGTACAGAGCACAGCTAATGAGTGATGAAGTACAGAGCACAGCTAATGAGTGATAAAGTACAAAGCACAGCTAATGACTGATGAGGCACAGAGCACAGCTAATGAGTGATGAAGTACAAAGCACAGCAAATGAGTGATGAAGTACAGAGCACAGCTAATGAGTGATGAGGTAGAGAGCACAGCTTATGAGTGATGAAGTACAAAGCACAGCTAATGAGTGATGAAGTACAGAGCACAGCTAATGAGTGATGAGGTAGAGAGCACAGCTTATGAGTGATGAAGTACAAAGCACAGCTAATGAGTGATGAAGTACAGAGCACAGCTAATGAGTGATGAAGTACAGACCACAGGTATTGAGCGATGAAGTACAGAGCACAGCTAATGAGAGATAAAGTACAGAGCACAGCTAAAGATTGATGAAGTACAAAGCACAGCTAAAGAGAGATAAAGTACAAAGCACACCTAATGAGTGATGAAGTAGAGAGCACAGCTAATGAGTGATTAAGTACAGAGCACAGCTAATGAGTGATGAAGTACAGAGCACAGCTAATGAGTGATAAAGTACAAAGCACAGCTAATGACTGATGAGGCACAGAGCACAGCTAATGAGTGATGAAGTACAAAGCACAGCAAATGAGTGATGAAGTACAGAGCACAGCTAATGAGTGATGAGGTAGAGAGCACAGCTTATGAGTGATGAAGTACAAAG
The DNA here is from genome assembly GCA_029692085.1 of Gymnothorax javanicus. Classification (NCBI taxonomy): domain Eukaryota; kingdom Metazoa; phylum Chordata; class Actinopteri; order Anguilliformes; family Muraenidae; genus Gymnothorax; species Gymnothorax javanicus. The sequence continues at coordinate 39,860,692 of CM056207.1, forward strand.
CACAGCTAATGAGTGATGAAGTACAGAGCACAGCTAATGAGTGATGAGGTAGAGAGCACAGCTTATGAGTGATGAAGTACAAAGCACAGCTAATGAGTGATGAAGTACAGAGCACAGCTAATGAGTGATGAAGTACAGACCACAGGTATTGAGCGATGAAGTACAGAGCACAGCTAATGAGAGATAAAGTACAGAGCACAGCTAAAGATTGATGAAGTACAAAGCACAGCTAAAGAGAGATAAAGTACAAAGCACACCTAATGAGTGATGAAGTAGAGAGCACAGCTAATGAGTGATGAAGTAGAGAGCACAACTAATGAGTGATGAAGTACAGAGCACAGCTAATGAGTGATTAAGTACAGAGCACAGCTAATGAGTGATGAAGTAGGGAGCACAACTAATGAGTGATGAAGTACAGAGCACAGCTAATGAGAGATTAAGTACAGAGCACAGCTAATGAGTGATGAAGTAGAGAGCACAACTAATGAGTGACAAAGTACTGAGCAAAACTAATGAGTGATAAAGTACAGAGCACAGCCCATGAGTGATGAAGTAGAGGGCACAGCTAATGAATGATGAAGTAGAGAGCACAACTAATGAGTGATGAATTACAGAGCACAGCTAATGAGTGATTAAGTACAGAGCACAGCTAATAAGTGATAAAGTACAAAGCACAGCTAATGAGTGATGAAGTAGAGAGCACAGCTAATGAGTGATAAAGTACAGAGCACAGGTAATGAGTGATAAAGTACAAAGCACAGCTAATGAGTGATTAATTACAGAGCACAGCTAATGAGTGATGAAGTACAGAGCACAGCTAATGAGTGATAAAGTACAGAGCACAGGTAATGAGTGATAAAGTACAAAGCACAGCTAATGAGTGATTAATTACAGAGCACAGCTAATGAGTGATGAAGTACAGAGCACAGCTAATGAGTGATGAAGTACAGAGCACAGCTTATGAGTGATAAAGTACAAAGCACAGCTAATGAGTGATACAGAGCGCAGCTAATGAGTGATAAAGTACCGAGCACAACTAATCAGTGATAAAGTACAGAGCACAGCTAATGAGTGATTAAGTACAGAGCACAGCTTATGAGTGATGAAGTACAGAGCACAGCTAATGAGTGATGAAGTACAGAGCAGAGGTAATGAGTGATAAAGTACAGAGCACAGGTAATGAGTGATAAAGTACAGAGCACAGCTAATGAGTGATTAATTACAGAGCACAGCTAATGAGTGATGAAGTACAGAGCACAACTAATCAGTGATAAAGTACAGAGCACAGGTAATGAGTGATAAAGTACAGAGCACAGCTAATGAGTGATTAATTACAGAGCACAGCTAATGAGTGATAAAGTACCGAGCACAACTAATCAGTGATAAAGTACAGAGCACAGCTAATGAGTGATGAAGTACAAAGCACAGCTAATGAGTGATGAAGTAAAGAGCACAGCTAATGAGTGATGAAATACAGAGCACAGCGAAAGAGTGATGAAGTACAGAGCACAGCTAAAGAGTGATGAAGTACAGAGCACAGCTAATGAGTGATGAAGTACAGAGCACAGCTAATGACTGATGAGGCACAGACCACAGGTATTGAGCGATGAAGTACAGAGCACAGCTAATGAGAGATAAAGTACAGAGCACAGCTAAAGATTGATGAAGTACAAAGCACAGCTAAAGAGAGATAAAGTACAAAGCACACCTAATGAGTGATGAAGTAGAGAGCACAGCTAATGAGTGATGAAGTAGAGAGCACAACTAATGAGTGATGAAGTACAGAGCACAGCTAATGAGTGATTAAGTACAGAGCACAGCTAATGAGTGATGAAGTAGAGAGCACAACTAATGAGTGATGAAGTACAGAGCACAGCTAATGAGAGATTAAGTACAGAGCACAGCTAATGAGTGATGAAGTAGAGAGCACAACTAATGAGTGACAAAGTACTGAGCAAAACTAATGAGTGATAAAGTACAGAGCACAGCCCATGAGTGATGAAGTAGAGGGCACAGCTAATGAATGATGAAGTAGAGAGCACAACTAATGAGTGATGAATTACAGAGCACAGCTAATGAGTGATTAAGTACAGAGCACAGCTAATAAGTGATAAAGTACAAAGCACAGCTAATGAGTGATGAAGTAGAGAGCACAGCTAATGAGTGATTAAGTACAGAGCACAGCTAATGAGTGATGAAGTACAAAGCACAGCTAATGAGTGATTAAGTACAGAGCACAGCTAATGAGTGATAAAGTACAGAGCACAGCTAATGAGTGATGAAGTACAGAGCACAGCTAATGAGTGATAAAGTACAGAGCACAGCTAATGAGTGATACAGAGCAGAGCACAGCTAATGAGTGATAAAGCACAGCACAACAGAATCAATGAGTGATGAAGAGTGATTAAGAGCACAGCTAATGAGTGATGAAGTACAGAGCACAGCTAATGAGTGATGAAGTACAGAGCACAGGTAATGAGTGATAAAGTACAGAGCACAGGTAATGAGTGATAAAGTACAGAGCACAGCTAATGAGTGATTAATTACAGAGCACAGCTAATGAGTGATGAAGTACAGAGCACAGCTAATGAGTGATAAAGTACAGAGCACAGCTAATGAGTGATAAAGTACAGAGCACAGCTAATGAGTGATAAAGTACAGAGCACAGCTAATGAGTGATAAAGTACAGAGCACAGCTAATGAGTGATGAAGTACAGAGCACAGCTAATGAGTGATGAAGTACAGAGCACAGCTAATGAGTGATGAAGTACAGAGCACAGCTAATGAGTGATGAAGTACAGAGCACAGCTAAAGAGTGATGAAGTACAGAGCACAGCTAATGAGTGATGAAGTACAGAGCACAGCTAATGAGTGATGAAGTACAGAGCACAGCTAATGAGTGATGAAGCACAGAGCACAGCTAATGAGTGATGAAGTACAGAGCACAGCTAATGAGTGATGAAGTACAGAGCACAGCTAATGAGTGATTAATTACAGAGCACAGCTAATGAGTGATGAAGTACAGAGCACAGCTAATGAGTGATGAAGTACAGAGCACAGCTAATGAGTGATGAAGTACAGAGCACAGCTAATGAGTGATGAAGTACAGAGCACAGCTAATGAGTGATGAAGTACAAAGCACAGCTAATGAGTGATGAAGTACAAAGCACAGCTAATGAGTGATGAAGCACAGAGCAATGAGTGAGCACAGAAAGAGTGATGATAAGCACAGCTAATGAGTGATGAAGTACAGAGCACAGCTAATGAGTGATGAAGTACAGAGCACAGCTAATGAGTGATGAACAGAGCACAAAGCACAGTGATGAATGAGTGATGCAAATGAGTGAAAGCACAGCTAATGAGTGATGAAGCACAGAGCACAGCTAATGAGTGATGAAGTACAGAGCACAGCTAAAGAGTGATGAAGTACAGAGCACAGCTAATGAGTGATGAAGTACAGAGCACAGCTAATGAGTGATGAAGTACAGAGCACAGCTAATGACTGATGAGGCACAGAGCACAGCTAATGAGTGATGAAGTACAAAGCACAGCAAATGAGTGATGAAGTACAGAGCACAGCTAATGAGTGATGAAGTACAGAGCACATCTTATGAGTGATGAAATAGAGAGCACAGCTTATGAGTGATGAAGTACAAAGCACAGCTAATGAGTGATGAAGTACAAAGCACAGCTAATGAGTGATGAAGTACAGAGCACAGCTAAAGAGTGATGAAGTACAGAGCACAGCTAATGAGTGATGAAGTACAGAGAATAGCTAATCAGTGATAAAGTACAGAGAACAGCTATTGAGTGATGAAGCACAGAGCACAGCTAATGAATGATGAAGTAGAGAGCACAACTAATGAGTGATGAAGTACAGAGCACAGCTAATGAGTGATTAAGTACAGAGCACAGCTAAAGAGTGATGAAGTACAGAGCACAGCTAATGAGTGATGAAGTACAGAGCACAGCTAATGAGTGATGAAGTACAGAGCACAGCTAATGACTGATGAGGCACAGAGCACAGCTAATGAGTGATGAAGTACAAAGCACAGCTAATGAGTGATGAAGTACAGAGCACAGCTAATGAGTGATGAAGTACAGAGCACAGCTAATGAGTGATAAAGCACAGAGCACAGCTAATGAGTGATGAAGTACAGAGCACAGCTAATCAGTGATAAAGTACAGAGCACAGCTAATGACTGATGAAGCACAGAGCACAGCTAAAGAGTGATGAAGCACAGAGCACAGCTAATGAATGATGAAGTAGAGAGCACAACTAATGAGTGATGAAGTACAGAGCACAGCTAATGAGTGATTAAGTACAGAGCACAGCTAATGAGTGATAAAGTACAAATCAGTGATAAAGTACAGAGCACAGCTAATGAGTGATGAAGTACAGAGCACAGCTAATGAGTGATAAAGTACAGAGCACAGCTAATGAGTGATAAAGTACAGAGCACAGCTAATGAGTGATTAATTACAGAGCACAGCTAATGAGTGATTAAGTACAGAGCACAGCTAATGAGTGATAAAGTACAAAGCACAGCTAATGAGTGATGAAGTACAGAGCACAGCTAATGAGTGATGAAGTACAGAGCACAACTAATCAGTGATAAAGTACAGAGCACAGCTAATGAGTGATGAAGTACAAGCACAGCTAATGAGTGATTAAGTACAGAGCACAGCTAATGAGTGATGAAGTACAAAGCACAGCTAATGAGTGATAAAGTACAGAGCGCAGCTAATGAGTGATAAAGTACAGAGCACAGCTAATCAGTGATTAAGTACAGAGCACAGCTAATGAGTGATGAAGTACAGAGCACAGCTAATGAGTGATGAAGTACAGAGCACAGCTAATGAGTGATACAGAGCACAGCTACTGATGAGTGACAGAGCACAGCTAGTGATGAAGAAAGCACAATCAGTGATAAAGTACAGAGCACAGCTAATGAGTGATAATGAAAAGTACAGAGCACAATGCTATAAAGTACAGAGTGATGAAGTACAGAGCACAGCTTATGAGTGATGAAGTACAAAGCACAGCTAATGAGTGATGAAGTACAAAGCACAGCTAATGAGTGATGAAGTACAGAGCACAGCTAAAGAGTGATGAAGTACAGAGCACAGCTAAAGAGTGATGAAGTACAGAGCACAGCTAAAGAGTGATGAAGTACAGAGCACAGCTAATGAGTGATGAAGTACAGAGCACAGCTAAAGACTGATGAAGCACAGAGCACAGCTAATGAGTGATGAAGTACAAAGCACAGCAAATGAGTGATGAAGTACAGAGCACAGCTAATGAGTGATGAAGTACAGAGCACAGCTAATGAGTGATGAAGTACAAAGCACAGCTAATGAGTGATGAAGTACAAAGCACAGCTAATGAGTGATGAAGTACAGAGCACAGCTAAAGAGTGATGAAGTACAGTGCACAGATAAAGAGTGATGAAGTACAGAGCACAGCTAATGAGTGATGAAGTACAGAGCACAGCTAATGACTGATGAAGCACAGAGCACAGCTAAAGAGTATGAAGTACAGAGCACAGCTAAAGAGTGATGAAGTACAGAGCACAGCTAAAGAGTGATGAAGAGCACAAAGAGTGACAGAAAAGAGTGATGAAGTACAGAGCACAGCTAATGAGTGATGAAGTACAGAGCACAGCTAAAGACTGATGAGGCACAGAGCACAGCTAATGAGTGATGAAGTACAAAGCACAGCAAATGAGTGATGAAGTACAGAGCACAGCTAATGAGTGATGAAGTACAGAGCACAGCTATGAGTGATGAAATAGAGAGCACAGCTTATGAGTGATGAAGTACAAAGCACAGCTAATGAGTGATGAAGTACAAAGCACAGCTAATGAGTGATGAAGTACAGAGCACAGCTAAAGAGTGATGAAGTACAGTGCACAGCTAAAGAGTGATGAAGTACAGAGCACAGCTAATGAGTGATGAAGTACAGAGCACAGCTAATGACTGATGAAGCACAGAGCACAGCTAATGAGTGATGAAGTACAGAGAATAGCTAATCAGTGATAAAGTACACAGAACAGCTAATGAGTAATATAATACAGGGAACAGCTAATGAGTGATGAAGCACAGAGCACAGCTAATGAGTGATGAAGCACAGAGCACAGCTAATGAGTGATGAAGCACAGAGCTCAGCTAATGAGTGATAAAGTACAGAGCACAGCTACTGAGTGATGAAGTACAGAGAACAGCTAATGAGTGATAAAGTACAGAGTACAGCTAATGAGTGATAAATCACAGAGCACAGCTAATGAGTGATGAAGTACAGAGCACAGCTAATGAGTGATAAAGTACAGAGCACAGCTAATGAGTAATTAAGTACAGTAAAGTACAAAAGACCTGTCATATTTTATGAGTGATAAAACCCAGAATACTCATGAGTCCAAACAAACTAGCGATCATGACCGAGTTATCATCTAGGCAATTTGCCTGAGGGGTTTTACAGACCAATTTTTCTGTGAGTGGCATCTTTGTCATTTTGCAATTTTTGATTTACATTTTTCTTGATTTGTAAAGATAACTTTTGATTTTTGCCAGCTATTATACACCTATGCACAAAAAATGAAAACTTAGCATTTAAACTACAACGTTGTAGTCTGATTTCAATATTAACCCATTTAGAATGATTTGCTCCTATAGCTGGTCCATCCAAGGACAGCAGTTTTTTTCTGGTTCAGGGAAACAGACCAGTGTGTGTCACCAAACAGAAGCATGCATCATTCACAGTATGAGAGGAGTTTACATTATGCTTAGTGGACAGAATTCAGTAAGTGCTTAGTTGATCAGCAGTAACTGCTGCAGAATGAAACGCTGGGGGTGGATACCTTTTGTTGTAGCCATTTTCTACACATATAATTTAAGATAATTTGAATCAATATTCTGTTTGAGATGTTTGGGTTTGAAGTATTTTCTGTTCCGTGTTGCAATGTGGAATGAAGGTTTGACCAGTGATTAATGACGTGATAGAATGGTGTTTTCTCATTGGCTGCTGTGTGTATAGTATAAATACATCGTGAGCCCGCGAAACGGCAGAAGCCACTGGATCTTGATGCAACGTGGTCTTTCGACCAGCGCACTAATTTCGGTTAGTTTACTAAGAAAAGTCGAAAGTCTATTATTTTTCTATTTTGTATGATTTCAGTTTTGTAATAAGGATACTAAAAGAAGAATTTAGCTTCAAGACTTTTGCTTTCCGACGTCAGTGTGTTGCGTGCAAAAACGTTGAGGTCCGAGGCTAGTGAGGCAGCCAGCTGCTGCACCCACACCAAACTCAAAAGTCCGCGTCATTTCTCTCGGGAGCTAACCTGCTGTTCAGACGGCGGACCTGCGAGTTCGGTCGGGAAGACAATTTGGAGTTTGAGTTGAAGCCCCGAGAATACCCGAGAAAAGCTTGCGGAATGGAGATTTCCCTGGATCAGGTCTGATATTCTTTATTAACTCTTGTAGCCTTTTGGCGACGCTGGCGCAGACCATCGTCTGAAAGTGAAAGTAAATGTTCACTGGATATTCCGCTACGAAAGCCATCGGGTTTTAATGGAATAAATTCGGCACATGTAGAAGCTCTTTTCACAACGGATTAGACGCATTAGAAGAGTTAGAAGCTGTGGATAATTCGAGGAATTGTGGCAGTTTACGTGTAGAGGATTCCATAGCTAAACGAGATGGTAGAGAAAAGCGCAGACGCGTGTGATGACCAATAGAGGGCGCCAAAGCCCACAGAAAAGGCTGTAGAGGTGAAAATCAACCGGCTGAAAGGAGAAAGAAGTGGAAAATTGGCTGAATTAACCAGGCAAAAGAATGACTTAGAAAAATTGAAGGAAAATGAAGATAATGTTAAATTCATAAAAGATGAAGCATTGCTGAAGTTTGAAAAATACTTTGGAGAGTACGAAAGGCTCAATGAACAATTGTGTGAATTAATGGATGAAGAAGAAATTCAATTAGATCAAGATGCTTTTGAGACAAGGCATTCAGAATTCAAGCAGTTCTTACAGGAAATGAATAGGTGGATTTCAGATGTGCTTAGAGACCCTCAAGAAGAGGAAGAAGGTATTTGACCACAGGATAGTGCATCTAAGTCCAATTCAGTTGTAAGCCGTACTTCCAGCATTAATTCTGCAACGCTAAAAATCAAAGCAGATCGCGAAGCACTATTAGAAAGAGCTGCTGCAATGGAAAAGAAAGAAGCACTAGAGCAGGAGGAAATCCACCTGAGATTAAAGAAAGAGCAATTAGAAATTGAAACTGAACTTGCTGCTTTAGATGCCAGATTGAAGGTGTATGAGGAATTTGAAGATGCTCATGAGTCAATGGACGATCTCCGTAATACACTGCCAAGATTTAAAGCAGAACTCCTGGCTAGTAGACATGAAAAGCATCGTGTTGCCAGTGGTAACGTGCATCATGGAGCTAGTGAGCTTTCTCTTGCTTTCAACCCAAAGCCAGCTGTGAAATTTGGTGCTTCAGACAGAAGAAAGCCATTGTCAAGTTTTGGTGCTGCCAGCGGTACCCCGCATCCTGATTGCCATGATCGCACGGACACGTCTACAGACAACTTACATGAAGTGCTGCAGCGGCAAAATGAAGTCACTGAGATGCTCATTAAACAGCAGAGTTTGTCCCAACTCCCTCATAGAGACCTACCAACATTTACAGGAGACCCTCTGACGTATAGATCCTTCATTAGGGCCTTCGAACATGCAATCGATAGCAAGACAGACAGCTATCAAGATTGGTTGTCCGACCTTGAACAGTTCACGAGTGGAGAGCCGCTTGATCTCATTCGTAGCTGTGAGCACATGAGACCAGACAAGGCTTACAGAGAAGCTAGAGCATTGCTTGATCGTCACTATGGAGACAAACTGACCATCGCCACAGCGTATATCAAGAAGGCAATAGAATGGCCTCAGATAAAGCCTGAAGACAGAAAAGGATTGAATACCTTTGCATTGTTCTTGATTGGATGTTGTAACACAGTGAATGATGTGGACTACACGGACGAAATGAATAATCCTACCAACATGAAGTGCATTATATCCAAGCTTCCATTCAAATTGAAGGAAAGATGGAGGAGCTATGCTTATGACATTCAAGAAAAAAGAGGAAAAAGAGCCAGATTTCCTGACTTAGTGGAGTTTGTTTACCATCAAGCGAAAGTCGCAAGTGATCCACTGTTTGGAGATATCCTAGACTCCACCTTTGGAAATCAGAAAAGCATGAAAAAGAAACCAAGCCCTGTGAAAGCTGAGTCCAAGAGAAGCAGCTTTGCTGTGAATGTATCTACCACAGAGAAGGATGCTGGTAAAGGTCAGCCAGAGAAGAAAACAGCCACAGTCAAGTCTGCAAATGTTTTCCAAAGTCCCTGTCTTTACTGCCAGAAGAACCACGCACTGAACATGTGCAACAAGATCACAGGCGAACCTTTCGGAGAAAGAATACAGTTCTTGAAAACGAACGGTCTTCGCTTCAGCTGCCTGACAGCAGGTCACTTGGCCTAGGACTGTAAGAGGAAAGTTTCATGCCCAGAGTGCTCCTGCCAACACCCAGCTATCCTGCATGTGGCAAAAGAAGACGCCGCATCGGCCCAGAACAGCGCAGACGACAGTTCACAAGGCACAGGAGAAGTCACAAGTGCTCTCGTGTCTGCGGGCTGTAGAAGAGCGGACCACACTGGGGCCAGGAGTATACCTGTGCGGATAAAGCACAAGAAATGCACAAAGATAGTCAAGACCTATGCATTCCTGGATCCAGGAAGCACAGCGACTTTCGGCACTGAAGCCTTGGCGAACCAGTTGAACATAGGAGGCAGAAAGACAGAGTTCCTTCTTCGCACTATAGTACAAGAGGAGAAACTGATTTGGAGGTGTGTGGCTTAGAGGAGCAAGAATACATTCAGCTGCCCAGTGTGTATACTCAGCCAGATTTACCTGCGAAGAAAGCCAACATACCACAAGAGACAGATTTGGTGAAGTGGCCTTACCTGAGTTGGGTCCATCTCCCAAAACTTAAATTGGCAGAAATTGGCCTTCTCATCGGCGCCAATGCATATAAAGCTATGGAGCCGTGGGAGATTATTGGTAGCCAGAACGACGGACCGTACGCGGTGAAAACAGCGCTTGGTTGGGTTGTCAATGGGCTAATGGGCCAATACTTTTCTTAAGTATTTACATACGTCCGTGGATTTAATATATTGAAGAAAACATGAATAAACCATTATTTGAAGACAAAGAAAAATGAAAACAGTCCACTTACGGGTTTTTCAAAGTTCTCCAGGCTGAATTCGTGTGGTTTGGGGAAGTATTCGGTTTTCTGCATGTGCCCCACATTCAGGATGATGTTTGTTCCCTTGGGAAGCTTGTATCCTTCGAGAACATCATCCCGTAAGACTCTCCTCATGATGAAGTCCACCACCGGATGGTAGCGTAAGGACTCATTGATGAAGCTCTCCATGATGCTCAGGAGATGCATGTTGCTGTTGTCCACCTTTTCATCACCTGCAAACACATTTTTAGTATAATAAGAGGTCTTCTCTCGTCTTGATGTAAGTGCATTTGGACGGCCAGTTGTTTAGGATGCTGCATGTCTATATTATGATCTCACAATCTGTGATAAATATTTTTGAAAAAAGCTGCAGTAAAGGCCAACATGCATGGTGCTTTACATGATTTAGTGCTTGGCATTTTAAATTAAGTTTAAAAAGTTACATGCATGGTATCTTTGGCAGGGTTTGCGTAACCCTTTGTTGCCCGTTGTCCAATATTTTGGACATATTTTAAGTGGGGTTTATGCTGTTTAGGCTCATAATTACCCTGATCACACATAATAAACCTTCTATTTGACATTTCCAGGTCAGAATTTCCCCAATAGCTGCCTCTCTGATCGGTCACATGATTTACCACAAATAGTCACAATGGCAGCTTTCATGAGTTAGAGGTAAGATGATGAATGTCAGAAATATTCTGATATTGTTCAAGTTCTAATCATACCTTTTCCTGTTGGAGGGTTGAAATACAAAAGTACATTATACAGCACACACTAAAACACATAAGACTTGTAATGCACGCACACATGTTGGAATACACATGATTTTAAGCCCTGTCAAAAATATTGGACATTACGCATGCTAGGCAAATAGCTCAAATAAGCCACGTCCAGAATACTGGACATCATGCATATCAACGACCAGGTTTCTTTGACTTCACATTATTTGTGTCAACCCACGTGCGTAATTTACTGTTTTAGAAAGATTAGATGCCAGTTATTAACATATTAAAATTTTTTGATGGTATTCAGCTTTATTTTCTCAAAATTAATTTTTGAAAATATGGTATTTTTGTGGACGCACAGCATTTAATGGCATCAAAGGCATATTCAAACATTATTTTACAAAACGCACATAGTTTATGATAGAAAGCTCAAACTCAATAAAAAGCTTTATTTCATAAATGTTAACTTACACTTGAAGAATAACCCATATGCAGTGTTTAGATATTGAAATACTGCAACCTTAAAAGGGCCAAAAGTTTTTTATGAATTCGGAAGTGTTACAATAATTAATTATCTAATACAATATAGCTATCTTACAGAGGATGTGTTAAGAATGCAATTTTATTTGATCACAGATTAAATGAATTATCATATATAAATATACACTTTATATTAATTAATTTATTAATAAATCAACCTATAAATTAAAACATCAAATTAATGAAAACATTTTTTAAGCTTTAAGTTTAGAAACATGTTTGGTCATGCAGAAGTTATAACTTGTCTGAACAGTTCATGCATCCGCACGGCCCAGAAAAAAGTTTTTGTGCAACATATCTTTGCCAAGATTAAGTTCCAAGCACTACAACTGGACGTAGATGTGCACTCAAGGAGCAGGACACCAAAGTAGCTGAAAACTTCATGAAAGAGTTCAAATAATTTGTGTATTATCTGTGCTAACTGCTACCAACTGGTCATTTAAAATACTTTGTTATTTCCAATTCTGCTGGACTGTCAAAAACTCTTTTTAACACAGGTTAATACTAATTGAAGCATACAGGTTAATTTCTACTTGGATGTAAATGTTCATTGATACAATAATTTTAAGTAATGATTTGTAACAAGTTTGATCTTCCACTGATCTTGGGACTACAATATTTTAATATATATTTGAAAACTGTATATAGGTTATAATTCAAGTGTAAGTTAATATTTATGAAATAAAGCATTTCGTTGAGTTTGGGCTTTCTATCATTAACTATGCGCATTTTATAAAATAATGTTTGAATATGCCTCCGATGCCATTAAATGCTGTGTGTCCACAAAAATACCATATTTTCAAAAATTTATTTCCAGAAAATAAAGCTGAACACCATCACAAATTTTGGGTATGTTAATAACTGGCATCTAATCTTTCAAAAACAGTCAATTAGATGTTGGTGGATGGTGTCATTTTTTTGGTATAAAATGTAAAAAATGGCAAAATTCTTTTTTTCATTTTCAAGCCTTAATATTTTCTAGATTATTCACAACAGAGGGGCAGAATTAGAATACAAAATACGCAACATATATGGGAAGCTGTACGCGCAATACCAAATCCCCGTCTTTGAAATTAGGCTTTTTACAGTCTTTCAAATATGCTACCGCAGAGCGCGGAGTAAACTTTTAGAGCAAATTTAAGCACCAAAAAATATATGACAAACTGAAGGGACACCTTTATAAGTTCATATTCCTCAAGTTATAGTAGCAGATTTTCACCCCTGTAAATTTGAAGGACTTAGCTGAAATACTTTTCTAGATATAGCCATGTGAAAGTGGCTCCTCAGAAATCGCTGTTCAAAAAGGGCCGGAACTTAGTTGCAAAAATCTTTTTTATGACAAGACCATTAAGAGTTGAGAGCCAAAATTTTGTATTTCTCCTATCAGATGGTGAATGCACCCATTGGAATTTTTCCAGCCAAATCTGAGATGGTCAAGTGGGAGCCATTCGAACAGTTGGCATAGAATGACCCTATGGAGTCTACTGCTGCATCTCTGAGCAGTGAGACCACTTATAATTCACTGTCATTATTAGGGTGAGTGGCTTTTTTTAGCAGTGTTTTCTTATGTAATGTATTTCTCCTGGTGTTTGGTGCCATTATAACAGGCATCCTGCAGGTGGCACTCACCAAGCACAGTGTCCAACTCCCTCAGGATCTCCTGCTCAACCTCTGGATTCTGTTTGAGGAGCACCAGCATGAAGAACAGGGTCATAGACATAGTGTCAGGCGCAGCGATGATCATCTCCAGAGTGCACTGCCGCACGTCCTCTGCCGACAGCTCGCCGCGGTTCTGCGCAGAGCACATCCATTCCAGGTCAAAACCAGCCATCCATCTATCCATTCATCCAGCATCAACCCCACTTATTGTTAATAAGGGTCACAGGGGACCAGTGTTTTTTGCTGAATACACTAGGCAAGAGTCAGGAACTCACCTTGTACTGTCCAATCTATTGCAGTGATTCAAACAAAGTTTAAGAGACAGTGCCCTAATCATGTACAACAGTAAGACTTTTGCACAGAATACAAATAATGCCATTTTTTCTGTTGTGCATGAGCCTATTTAGGCTTTATAACACAGTGTTTATGTCACAAAGACACTGGAAAATTATTCCAGTGAAGCAAGACATTTGGAAATTCAATTACAGAATTATTTAGGAATTAAATTTCGGAATTTACGAACGCCAGCGTCTATATCCGCGCAAAGGGGTTAGTGGGTAGAGCTACTGGCATGTTAGACCAGTCAGCAGATATTGATATCCATAGTTCCGTATGGTTCACGGTTTCATGACATGCTTGGGCATTGCACATTTTGGTGCTCCCCTCCATCAGTTTCAGCAGTAGGCCGATCGCCCTCACCTGAGCGAATATTAATTCAGTGACAAAGTCCATCTCATCCAGCTTCTCTGCGTCGCGCAGTGCCTCACGCTTCTTCTCCACCAATATGTCCATGGCATCTTGAAGCTTCTTGCTAAAGCAGGGGCAAATTACTTCTTCAAATTTTATCCTCAAATTATTACTAGGCAAAAGTTTGAGAAGTAGCAGATATATTGCACTTCTACTGTGGTGAAAGCAGCCTCACATCTAAAAGTGAATTGTGCATTTCATGAAGGCATAGTACAGCAAAAATAGGAACAACAAAAGCCGCCTATCTCTCATAGATTGCTTACATAGCATGTTGGTTTGTGAATAGGTGTGTGTGAATGTGTGAGTGTGTGTGTGTGTGTGTCCATGTCTGCATGTGCAAGTTTGCGAATGTGTACAAATGATGCTTAGATGTGTGTATGCATGTGTTTGTGAGTGGCAGAGGCATGTGTATGCACGTATGCACACGTGCTCATTGCATATGTGTGTGTTGCCCGGTAAGACTTGGATGTAGAGGACAAACTCACTTCGCTTCCTTGTGTTCTCTGTACATCCACTCGAATGTAAAGAGAAAGGCTGGCCTGAGGAGGACAGCCTGCCAGCTGTCAAAATAATTCTTTATCTTCACCATCAGCTCCCGCTCTGAGACACACACAAAACACACACATCAGCACCATTAGCACACACAGCCACAGCCAGCCTGCAGGAACCCTCAGTCCCAGGCATTAAAATCACACCCACTGACTCCCTGAAGAGTTCAAACTCATTTATGACTTAAGATAAAGAAGTGGAAGGAGGCTGCAGAAGCCTGCTGATTCTTAGGCCTAGCAGAGTCTGCCCTGTCCTGTGAATCCTGAGCAGAGATCCCTCTGCCTGTTACTACACTGGAAGGGAGGGGTTAAGCTCTTAGTCTGCGAGGCTTCCCTGCCTCAATCCTCCAACATATGCTGAGGGACAGCACAGTTCTGAAGGCACAGGCTGTAAACGCACAATACATACTACACACACAGCTGCCAGGCTAACAGTGAGGTAAGAAGCGGACTTTGGTGGAACATAGTTCAGGTAAGAAGTTGATTGTTGAAAGCTACAGTCCGGTAAAAAGCTGACCAATGCTGAACATTGCGAGACAAGAAGGTGATCATTGAGGGACATTGTAAAATAAGAAATTGTGAGATAAGAATTTTCCCGTTGAACGTGGTTAGGTTAGAAGCTGATTTTTGAGAGACATATTGAGGCAAGAAGCTGATTGTTGAGGAACATATTAAGGTAAAAAGCTGACCATTGAGGTATATATTAAGGTTAGAAGCAGACCATTGAGGTATATATTGAGGTTAGACGCTGACCATTGAGGAATATATTGAGGTTATAAGCTGATCATTCAGGAATATATTGAGGTAAGAAGCTGATTTTTTAGGGACATAGTAAGGAAAGGAGCTGACCGTTGAGAGGCACTCGGAGGAACAACTGGTTGGAGATGTCCACGATGATGCATCGTAGCAGGTTGATGAGGTCCACCTGACCAGTGGTGTCAGTCATCTCCTGTAGCCGGTCCAGGTGTGCATCAGTCGTGGCCACACAGATGGGCACCGCACGCTGAAGCCCAGGGCCGCTGAGAGCTGTCACAGAAGCAGCACAACAAGGGTTAATTATCCACTCGTCACCCACTGAGGACGTCTCATTAGCGAAGCAGACTGCTGATATGAATACAATGCAAGAGAACAGATAGATGAAAACAGAGGGGTGTAATACAAAGCCAGATTAGAAGGTTAGCAAGGTTGAGCTTAAAGCCAGGTTTCTCAATCAGGAAGCTTTCTCCAAACCTAGCCATTGTAACTAATGGCATTAAAGAGGGAATTACACTGTAATCGAATTTAACAAGCCGGATAAACTAAGAAATAAAAGTTCACTAGCTGCCTTAAAATGCAAGTTAACCAAACCTCTAGATAAGCTTTGTTTCAACTCACAATTAGTCAAGACAATAGACAACTACATGTTTAAAGGGATATTCCACCCAAAAAGTATAATTTGTATATCAATTACTGACCATTAGAGGTCTCGAATGGACGAAGTTGTTCTTCATCTGGCGCAACTTTATGGCCACTGGAGAGTTTTGAAAAATTATTCAAATTCCTTTTTTGCTGGAAGCAGATGGGGTCACCCAGTCGCAACAGAAAAACTCCACAAAACGTCTGTTGACAAACTTTGAAACACATCGTCCAACGCATCGTCCAGTATAATCCAAGTCTGCTTTGTCCGCTCGTATCTTCAGTACTCTAGAAATGCGGTTATTTTTCGCTAAAAATAATAAAATACAACAGTTCCGCTTCAATTAAGCTCGCGCATTCAACGGAAGTCCCGCCTCCTGGCTCGTTCATTGCCCAGAGACTCATAAAGTTTTGAGAGAAGGGAGAAGACGTGTTCATACTTGTATTCAGCTGAGTGGCAGCAGAGTCTCTGGGCAATGAACGAGCCGGGAGGCGGGACTTCCGTTGAATGCGAAAAATTACTGCGTTTCTCGAGTACTGAGGATACGAGTGGACAAAGCAGACTTGGATTATACTGGACGATGCATTGGACGATGTGTTTCAAAGTTAGTCAACAGACGTTTTGTGGAGTTTTTCTGTTGCCACTGGGTGAGCCCCCATCTGCTCCCAGCAAAGAAGGAATTTGGATCATTTTTCAAAACTCTCCAGTGGCCATAAAGTTGCGCCAGGTGAAAAACAACTTCGTCCGTTCGAGACATCTAATGGTGAGTAATTGATATACAAATTATAGTTTTTGGTTGGAATGTCCCTTTAACTTTTAAAAAACATATGAGCTTTGATTCAATATCTAAAACGTCTAATCACCATTGAAGTTATAGAGAGGAAATAAGTTCATAAGGGGCAACGAGTGAATGGGACTATTATGTTTTACAGTGTACAGAGGAAATGAACACATTCTTAACCACCCAGTTCAGAGGTCACCAATCTCATTCTATTATTTGCTACCTCATCTATATATCATTACTGAGTTGGCGATTTGCATAATTTCACACGTTCTCCGAAACCACCGTGAATAATGAGTCTGTTTTATGCATACACCGGTTTTACTGCATGACAAAGACGTTGCGCCAGGTTTCTAACTTAGTTATGAAGTGAAAACTGCATTTTGAAGCCGTTTTTACAAGTAAAACCGGCTAATTCAATCAGCTGTGCGTAGCACAGGTATCGGCTAATTAAATGTAATTGATAGGCATAGTGTGGAATAAAACAACGTGGGCTTCGGATTTATATTCTCTCTGGCATTACAAACTATATTAATTAAGATAAATTGACAGCCTATTAAAATTCTGGGATCACCACACAAATGGGTCCCTCAGGACCAGGTTACAGAACCCGAAGGCAGTCAACCATTTCATTCTCTTGATAATACATCTTGATACCACTTCCTTTAATTATTTAAAAACCGTGCTGTGATGACTGTGCTATAATTTAGTGAAATTAGATTATTTTTTTAACTGAGGTCAATGCCCTCCCAAGTGAAAGAAAGTGCAGTTTTTTTTACCTTTTACAAAGTAGGGACGGAATTTACTCCAAAGCTCAATGTTGTTGTTGAAAATGATTCCTCTCTCATGCATGCCGATACAGCGCAGACCCTGTTTACTACCAAACCTACTGGCGTACTGAGATTTCCTCAGTACATGGTACATTGCAGAGGACCTGCAGGTGACATTACATGCGCTTTTATCATTACGGTCATTGTCATGTCAATAAACAGTGTTACATACCAATCATACACTGACTAGATCTATTTGACAAAATATAAACAGAGGTGTAAAAATGCATTTATCATGCAAAGCATTCATACAGTGTATTTAAAGCCTGGTTCTTTTCACGTTATTGCACGCTTGTAACACTACTGGTTGTTCTTCACTGTCAGAGGCATGATTGTCAATTATTTGATGAATCTTGATTCTTTGATTATGTTCAATGCTGTAAGGTATAGTCTGGGTATAAGTAACGGCGCTGACCTGCTAATAATGATGGTCTCCTCTCCTTGTATCCACACTCTGACCACATCCCCATACTTATCAGTGTAGTAATTAATTGCATTGCCGATTCCGGTCCAGAAGAATCGGAAGTGGGAGAGCAGCGGGCCGATGCCCATCCAGAAGGGGGGTCCTGGGGTAATGTCCAAAACAGGGAGAGAGCAAATCAGATGCAGAAACGGCAGGGCTGCTTTCTATTGTGGCGATCATTAGAGTCTGTAAATAGAAGTGTTCTCGCACTGCCCAGCACAGAAACATGAAAGCATGATTCAGTGAAGTAAAGTGATTCCCCAAATCAGTCCTGGAGTACCCCTGTGCTATCTGCTTTAAGGACCTGGAGTAACCCTGTGCTATCTGCTTTAAGGACCTGGAGTACCCCTGTGCTATCTGCTTTTAGGACCTGGAGTACCCCTGTGCTATCTGCTTTAAGGACCTGGAGTACCCCTGTGCTATCTGCTTTTAGGACCTGGAGTAGCCCTTTGTCATCTGCCTTTTAGTCCAGCCACAACTGCAATCCCAGAATTTTAAAATTCGTAATTAATTTGGCAATTTTTCTGAATTAGTTGCTTATCGTGTTTAGCAAGATTACTTTCCCTCGTGAATTATATTATTACAAAAATGGCCATGCTTTGCATGAAGTATAAGAGCCCAGTGTTAATATCGCGCATACAACAGATGACAACATTTTTATTCAAACTGATCTAATTGAAGAGTGGCGAATCAGTTAGTTACCAAACAGGTTTCTGAATGCAGATGTTTAAGATTTTTCTATTTTAATTTTTTTCCCCTTGACACAAAAATGACAAAATAATTACCTAATTTATTAAACATTATAGGAAATAAATGATTTATTGATCATTTATCCGTAATTCCACCAACAGGAAGTCAAATCCTTCATCTTTTTATTCAATAAAAAGTAATCTGCAATTGTAGTATATGAATGTGGAGCTCTTAGGGGCATTTATTGCAATTCCTGACATAATGTGGCTTCTGACTAGGAAAAGCAATCCTCATAAGCATGTAAAGTGCAATTAACCCTGAGAGTGCTATAGGCAACTCACAGGGGTGCATTTTTAAACAAGTTGCTACATGATATATTTTCAACAGTTCAGGATAATTACATTTTTAATTCCTTGAAAATGTATTCAGCACTCTAGGAGTTAAGAAAACCCGACCATTCATTAACATTCTGGAATTGCAACCAAGGTTGGCCGAAAAACAAGCATACACATCGCCCTCCCACCCTAGACTGAATTGGGGAACCACTGGCCAAGATGAAGATGATGATGATGAATTTATATTTACTTCTTTGTACTGATAAAATTTTGCTAACTCAAATGATTTACCAAAGAACTTAAAACTTCATACATAATCATTCAAAACACAAACAATAAGTTGGCACCCTAATCAGCTGCTTGAAGGTTAAAATTGCAACCAACCATCACAGACAACTGTGTGGCAAACAAACAAACGATTGTAACACCTGAGCATTAACTTTGGGCACAGAGCTTGCTTGTTTTTAAAGACTCATGGATCAGAAAAATTTAGGTCAATGCTTCAGAAACATAGTCAGTTAAGATATGGGAAGCACATTGTGAGGGCTGACTGCAATAAACAGTTATGTCCAATATATAACATCTGGACATAACTGTTTATTGCAGTCAGCCCTGTTGCAAGCCCTCGATCGTTACTGCTGTCTCTGTTTCCCTCAGTCACAACCCTCCGATGCTACAGCGCATTTCAGCTTGAGTTTCTCACCTGGCACAGCGGAGGAGCCTCGGCGACCTCGCGCAGTCTGGAGGAGGCAGAACAAGAGGAGCAGCAAGACTGCAGCCCCCGACAGGACCGTTCCCACCCCGGGGTCTGTGCTGTTCTTCGGAGCCGTGATAAACGCCCCCATCACGATCTCGTCCAGGTGCACCTGTTTCATGGTGAAACCGCTGTGTGAGACAGGGTTGAGCGAAACTCTCTCAGCTGTTGCAGGCGACCACACCGGCCCCTCCGAATATATACTGTGTGGTGTACTTAAGAGACATGTCTGGGAGATGCAAAAGTCAAAACAAAAGAGGAAGCTCAAAACAAACTCTACTAACCTTGCTTTTTCCAGCCCTATTAAACTCCTGTCGTCCTTGAGTATCTTTCAGCAAGAAAGAGTTGGCACACGATGTGAAACGTAACCAAAACACTCCCAATATAACATTTTTTTTACTACCTGACTCGTGACCTGTAATCTCTGCAGCTGTGAACTGATCATTAGCAGGGTGCAAGACACGGGTTTACTGTACGCAGTGTCTAGAGAGACGGCAGTTTTACTGGTATGGCAGTCGATTTCAGGGGATTAGGATAAGGATTAGGGATTATGGTTTGGGGAAGGGTTAGGTTCGGGGTCAGGGTTAAGGTTAGGGTTAGGGTTAGGGTCAGGGTTAGGTTAGGGCAGGGTTTGAAATTGGGACTGCCGTACCTCTCTACATTGAAATGCAGTGGAAAACTGCCATACCCATAGCAACTGCCTTTACTGTATGCCCTGCAGTGTGTGAGATGCGTAGGACGCTAAGCAGGGCGAACACCCTCTCTCTGTATTTTTAGCAATTATGATCAGTGTGGAATTAATCACAGTTGTTGAGTTTTTATCACGACTCAGATATTGCTCCCCTTCCAAGCTGTAGAAATCCCTTTATTGCTAGATTTATTTGGCTGCCTTTGGTAGAGTACAACTGTTCTAGTGTTCACTTATTTTTGTTGCTGCATCTGCACTTAAACATTACATCACATTTACATGGCTGATGGCTTTATCTAAAGTGACACACAGTATGTACATGAGCAAGCCATTAAAAATTACTTCTCTTTTTGAAATATCTTTCCTGGCATATGAATTAAGAAAGAAATTTTATTATATAAATTTATTTAAACCACTACTATTGCTAATACTACAACTGCTACTGCTGCTAATAATAATAATATCAATATAAATCATATTGTTGATATTTCATTTTTGATAATAACAACAATAATAATGATAATTATTATTATTATTATTATTATCAAAAATGAAATATCAACAATATGATTTATATTGATATTATTATTATTAGCAGTAGTAGCTGTAGTATTAGCAATAGTAGTAGTAGTATTTGCAAGGCTATTTTGGCATGATATAATCCTATGTATACTGCTCAGAAAAAGTAGGGGATAATGAAAAGAAAAGACAAATAACAAAATATGTTTATTTCAAATTTCAAAACTATATTATTAAATTGGGGAGCAATTCAAGATGAGGTTCATGACACTTTATCATCACTTAAGTTATTGAGAATTTTTTCTGGAGGTATGTCACATGGGATGGTACCCCAAAAGTCACATAATGTACAGTAACGAGTTAGTCTGCCATCAGCGTCCAAACAAGCATCACACCGACGCAGCATGCTCCTAGTGAGACGACTAATGTCAGCTTCAGGAATTCTCTGCCACTCCTCCTGGATGGCTACACCCAGCTGTACCAAGTCCTGACAGGATGGATGCTGCCGTTGTACCGGTCATTCCAGCATATCCCATATGTGTTCAATGGGGGAGAGGTAAGGGAACATCGCAGACCAGGGCAAGGTTTGGATTTGGTGCCTTTGGAGAAGGTCAAGGACGACGCGTGCATGATGAGCTCTGGAATTATCGTCCTGGTAGATGAATCCAGCTCCATGACAGTGTGTAAACGGAAGCACATGTGGAGTGATGATGTCACGGTAGTCCACCCCTGTGACTCTCCCATGGTGGATGTGGAGGTCAGTCCTGCCTGTCATAGTGACTCTACCCCACAGCATTACTGACCCTCTCACATGCCGATCATGTGGAATCATAGTGGCTTGCTGATGAGGATGACCATCACTGAAGTCCAGATTGAACCGTGACTCATCGCTGAACATTACACGTGACCATTTGGAATTGCTCCATCGTCGATACCACTGTCTCCTTGTCTCCCGATGACGATCTGAGAGGGGCAACGGGATGTATGACTACCTTGCTCGCAGGTTGGCAGCATGCAGACGGTTTTGTGTGGTCTGCGTTGAGATTAGGTTTCCTGTAGCCCATAGATGTCCTTATTGCATCTTTGTCGCATTCAGTCGCCTGTCATGCAGGGCTCTATTGACAATCTGGTGGTCATCTCGCCTGGTTGTGCATCTTGGACGACCTCTTCGAGGTCTGTCCTGGACTCTACTAGTGGCAACATAGCGTGTTCGCAATCGGACTGCGAGACGTGCAGTTGTCTGTCTGTGTGAGCCTGGGTTCTTTCAGTATGGAGCATCCCTACGGCCCGCAAGCTTTCTTCTTCCCGGAGTCTTGTCATCGTCAAAGGTGGTGAAATGATGGATGAGTGTGGTTCTAGGCATGCTTTTATACCCATATGTGCTCAAAAAGCATGTGCATGACAGCATTTGCACCCTGAAGGCATGATGTTACTTTTCACATGCACCCCCAGGCGCCCTGTTTCTGCAAACATTGAAACCTAGCAGTTTATGGGATATGTACTGAAATGTGGCAATGGCTAACCAGAAACATACAGAAAAATCTTACGAACATCTAAATTCAGGTGCCTTCCAACAGTCGAATTTGAATAGCCCGTACTTTTTGTGAGCAATATATTTACCACCTGAGTTAAAAATTTCTGCAATTCTGTCTTGACAGTCCTAGACTTCCAGCAAGAAAAAAAAGCAAATGGCTATATTCCTTTGTAGATATTAATTTCGTCCTGCTGTTAAGAAAATAAAATGCTATAACCAGACAGGCGAAACTCACCGAACTCTCCCTTTGGCAGTCTGAGGGACCAGTGTCTGAAAATCTTGCTTTGGACAGTATTTAAGACCTTCATGTTCTTATTTCCGAGACGCTGGGCATTCTTTCTCTCTTTCTCAAAAGCCTCCTGTCCCTCTTACACTTCATCAGACTCTTGTGAGCCTTTAATTTTGTGGTTGCTCGGATACACCTCAATTTCTGGTTTCAGCTGCTATCATCTGGTGTCCCAATTTATTTCTTTCTCATTCTGCCCCCAAAGCCCTGGCACACAACAAGCAGGCAGAGGACCCCCCCAGACTGAGGACTCGAGCTGGGCTCTCCTAAGTCTGAATGTAGCCTTTTCTCCACATTGAGGTTCCCTCATCCAGCAGTAAATAAAGAAACAGGCTGATCCAACAGCAAAGGAGGTCTTGAAGCAGCTCTCAATCTGCACGGGTCAGGCTGACCCGGCTGGAGCCCAATAAGGGGCCTGCAGAATCAGTACGTCAGCAACAGTGGCAGAATAACGGTGGCAAACAGACAAACATGGTGAGGACCATAGAGTTTCTCCCGCATGATGAAGCGCCCACACTATACTCAGTCTGGTTTCACCAATATACACTATGCATTTAAACCACACAAAATGTGAGAATTATTTTAGAATCATTTCAAGCATTTCCTCCACTGTCTGAAGACACTCATGTCTGGTTAATTGGATTTTTTAGAGTGAGTTCCTGTCTCTCGCTCATTGCATGCTCTGATAGGCTCCAGATCTCCTACCACCATGCCCAGCAATTAGAGGACAAGATAATGGATGGATGGATAACTTTAAAATATACCACAGAGCCAAAAGAATGTGGATGCTTTACAAAAAGATCATTGATATGCATAGAAAACAGACATCTACAATGCTTCATGTTTGACATTTTAAATGAATTTGGAATGTATTAATCAGTATGGGTTTCGGCTGTACTCACACAGCACTGAATCACAAGAATATGCTCACACAACACTGTATGTGAGGACTATACTCAGATAGCACTGTAACAGGGGACTTTACTTACTAAGTGCTGTATCAGAGGATTGTACGAACAACAATGTATTAGAGCAGTGGTTCTCAACGTCGGTCCTGGGGACCCCGTGTGTGCTGGCTTTTGTTCCTACCACAATTGCAATTGTAGAACTTTAACAAGCTGTGACTATCTTAATTAGGTGCTTTTCATGTTCAGAGTTGTTAATATATCTCTTTAGTCAAATGTTACATAGGAACATCCATACATGCAATGAAGAATAAAACACCCTTGAAGATAGTGTGTTTATTGCAATACTGCAAGTAATGTCAAGTAACAAGTAACAAATTATACACTGAGGAAATCAATAAACCCCAGATTAGGCTGCTGGACACAACTGTTTCAAGTTCTTTCAAAAAGCTTCAGGTGAACTTAATCAGATCAACATAACACAAAACTGATTTGTTTGTGGACTACATTTGTCATGATGAGCCAAGTAGTTTTCACTAATTAGGAGCCAACTACATCATTAATTTGATTGGTTACATTGTTTTCTCTCATTTTATGCTGTTATTTCCGATATACTGCAATGTGCGAATGGTATTTTTGAAATTCTTGATGGCAAATAGATATTTCTGTTAAGTTGTGGGTTAAGAGGGCAAATAACTGCTCTAAACATTGAATGCACATAATTTAGACAAATTAGCAGCTTGTTAAAATCCTACGATTGCAACTGTGGTTGGAACAAAAGCCAGCACACACATGGGGTCCCCAGGACTGACGTTGAGAACCACTGTATTAGAGGACTATACTCTCAGAAAACTATCAGAGGACAATACTGAAGAGTACTGTATCAGAGGACTACACTCACACAGCACTGTAAAAGAGGACAATACTCACACAGCACTGTAAATGAGGACTATACTCACATAGCACTGTAAAAGAGCACTATACTCACACAGCACTGTAAATGAGGACTATACTCACATAGCACTGTGAAAGAGGACTATACTCACACAGCACTGTAAAAGAGGACTATACTCACTCAGCACTGTGAAAGAGGACTATACTCAAACAGCACTGCGAAAGAAACCTATACTGACACAGCACTATGAAAGAGGACTATACTCACACAGCACTGTGAAAGAGGACTACACTCACACAGCACTGTGAAAGAGACCTATACTCACACAGCACTGTAAAAGAGGACTACACTCAAACAGCACTGTAAAAGGGGACTATACTCACACAGCACTTTAAAAGAGGACTAACGCAGCACTGTAAAAGGGGACTATACTCACACAGCACTGTAAAAGAGGACTATACTCTCACAACGCTGTAAAAGAGGACTATACTCACACAGCGCTGTAAAAGAGGACTATACTCACACAGCGCTGTAAAAGGGGACTATATTCACACAGCACTGTAAAAGGGGACTATTCTCACACAGCACTGTAAAAGGGGACTATTCTCACACAGCACTGTAAAAGGAGACTATACTCACACAGCACTGTAAAAGAGGACTATACTCACACAGCACTGTAAAAGGGGACTATATTCACACAGCACTGTAAAAGAGGACTATACTCACACAGCACTGTAAAAGGGAACTATACTCACGCAGCACTGTAAAAGAGGACTATACTCAGCGCTGTAAAAGGGGACTATATTCACACAGCACTGTAAAAGGGGACTACACTCACACAGCACTGTAAGAGAGGACTATACTGAAACAGTACTGTAAAAGGGAACTATACTCACACAGCACTGTAAAAGAGGACTATACTCACACAGCGCTGTAAAAGGGGACTGTATTCACACAGCACTGTAAAAGGGGACTATACTCACACAGCACTGTAAAAGAGAACTTTACTCACATAGCACTGTAAGAGAAGACTATACTCACACAGCACTGTAAAAGGGGACTATACTCACACAGCACTGTAAAAGAGGACTATACTCACACAGCGCTGTAAAAGGGGACTGTATTCACACAGCACTGTAAAAGGGGACTATACTCACACAGCACTGTAAAAGAGGACTTTACTCACATAGCACTGTAAGAGAAGACTATACTCACACAGCACTGTAAAAGGGGACTATACTCACACAGCACTGTAAAAGAGGACTATACTCACACAGCACTGTAAGAGAAGACTATACTCATACAGTACTGTAAAAGAGGACTACACTCACACAGCACTGTAAAAGGGAACTATACTCACACAGCACTGTAAAAGAAGACAATACTCACAGAGCACTGTAAAAGGGGACTATACTCACACAGCACTGTAAAAGAGGACAATACTCACACAGCACTGTAAGAGGGGACTATACTCACACAGCACTGTAAAAGAGGACTATACTCGCACAGCACTGTAAAAGGGAACTATACTCACACAGCACTGTAAAAGAGGACAGTACTCACACAGCACTGTAAAAGAGGACTATACTCACACAGCACTCCATCAGAGGACTGTAGTCACATAGCACTGTATCAGAGGACTATAGTCACACAGCACTTTTTCAGAGAATAGTACTCACACAGTACTGTATCGGAGGATTATGCACACAAAACTGTATCAGAGGACTGTACTTACACAGCACTGTATGAGAGGACTATACTCATGTAGCACAGTATCAAAGGACAATAGAGTACTAAAGTGATGACGTCACGCTGGTGTTGCAAGTAAAATTTCCCATTCATTTTACACATAGATGTTTTTTTCAGTTCACTTTTGAAGCACTCTCCGTTGTTTTCCAGCCTCCATCAATTTCAAGATTTTACGTCATATTTCTGAGTAACAAAAATGTAGTTTTCTTGACCAGAGTCAGCTATAATTTAAATCATTCTAATTTTTCGCCACCATGCTAATCCTATTTGTAGTCTAAAAACTACACGTCCCATGATCTTCCTGATTCCTGGGCAGAACAAGTTTTTTTAAGATGCGTTACAAATTACCTGCACCTTGCCAACTGCCATAGCTACTTGTTTGCTTAGCTTGGTGAGACTGTGAATTCGTCAGCCACTCTACGCTCTGCTTAGTTATATTTACTTGCTAGCAATCAAGTTTTACAACTAGCGCCAATTTACTTTAAAGGGCATCTAAAGTCGATTCTCAGACGGGACGTCGAACGTCCAATGTTTACCGTGTTGTAGAACTCAAGACCGGTCTTGGTCTCGAGAACGGTCTTGAGACCACTTTTACATGGTCTTGGTCTTGTCTCGGTCTCGACACTCTCTGGACTTGGTCTTGTCTTGGTCTCAGACATAACGGTCTCGAGGGGATTTCAAAATCCAGGCAAGCAGCTGGTCCTGGTACAGCCTCATTATTACTATGCAGGCTTCTTTGAATACAGCCAATAAGAGGCATCTATTTTAACCCCTTACCACTCCGGTAACATTTTCTTAAAATGCCTATAAAGGACATTTCACAAGGTAAAATGAAATCTGTTCTTGTTTTTAACTTCTCTGATGGGCTCGTATGCGGGCCCTTGGAGTGTTTTAAAGACATGTTACAATGTATATTTTTCCCTGCCTGCGCAGTCTCCCGTCCCGTCTCTCTGTCTCGTCTCACAACATATGCGCAACTAATTAATCCAGTGAATCAGTAAAATTGTCAGCTAATTCATCTATTATAAGGTCCTCCTATACAGATTGCAAAGAATCTATATGCAAAATAACAAAGAAAAAAAGGTTTCTGCTGTGTGCAGATTTTGTCAAATCGCCCTGACCAAGACTGCCTATACCAGGGTTGGGTTCAATTACTTTTTTCAATTACAATTACTGTAATTGTAATCTAATTTTTAATTGAATTTTTTATCAAAAAGTAATTGTAATTGAACATTTTGTCCAGAATGTAATTGTAATTGTAATTGAAAAAAGTAATTGAACCCAACCCTGGCCGGTACAACGTCAACTTTTACCAGGCACTTGAAGAGGAAATATGTCGAGAGGTAAGCTAACATAGACTGGCTCTGCTCTTAAACTATGTGAGGAAAAAACTCCCAAACTTCTCAAGACCAAACACAACTTGTACATACTTAGTATATTATTGTAAAAACGTTGTACATGCACGCACGGTATAATAGATAGATAGATAGATAGATGGATAATTTTATTTCGGGTAAAAAAAAAAATACATTAAAACTCACATACAGAAATGTATAATACTTAGAGTAGACCCGAGGACACCCCCAAAGACCTCAGTCTGTCCCCTCCAAAATAGAAGCTAAGTATTACAAATAAACAACAAGTTGGAGGTGGGGTTGCCCAACACACTCACACGCAGAAAACGTACACTAACACACACACACACACACACACATATACACACCCCCACCACACACACACTCACAGACACACACGCTAACATAGACTCATGCATAAACACAGTTACATATACAGAAACTCATACAAATGCATAAAAACCATGGCATGGCTGGTCAATAGCACATGTGTGAAAGAATAGTGATATTTAGTAGCTTTTAAGATAATGATTTTTAATTCGCCTTGCAAATGATGGCAATGAGTGTGCATTTTTGATAAACTGCGGGAGTGTCGACCAGAGATTGGGGCCCCTGTGTAGGAAACTGCGGTGAATCAACTCCCCACAAATTGGTCCGTAATGAATATCATTATGCTGACGAGTATTATGCGTGTGAACTTCATGATTATAGGTAAATAACGATAATAATGGCTTCGGTAATAGGGATTGATTAAATAAAAAGAAAACTTTGACCATAGCCATCTGGTATGTATCCTCAAGTCTGAGTATACCGAGGCCTTTAAAGAGTGGTGCTGTTGATTCATTATATTTAGCTCCAATAATAATCCTTATGGCTTTTTTCTGCAATGTTATTAAAGATTTCGTGTATTTCTTATGTGCCATTCCCCAGACTATAATGCCATAAAGCAAATAAGGATTAATAAGACTAAAATAAAGCATTTTCCTGTTTGCTATTGTAAGTGAATTTTTACCCATATTCAAAGCATACATGCCACTTCTAATTTTCTTCTGGCAGTGCTCAATATGCTCGCGCCATTCTAAATGTTCATCAATAATTATGCCAAGAAAGCGGACCGATTTTACGCAATTGATAGGATTTCCATCAAGAAAAATCTGATCCTCAAGAGTCTGAGCAGAGTTAGTTTTCCGAAATAGCATGTAATTTGTTTTACCCAAATTCACCGATAATTTGTTGGCTCTAAACCAGTCGGATATAACAGAGAGCTCAACATTAAGCACATCATACAGCTCCTTTTGATTGTTAGATGACCAGTAAATTGTGGTGTCATCGGCAAACATTATGCACTTAGTTCGGTTTAAGATATTGGGAAGATCATTTATATACAAAATAAATAAAAGTGGTCCAAGTACAGAGCCTTGCGGTACTCCACAAGTGATTTTCATCAATTTTGAGCAGGTACCATTATATTGAACAAATTGTGTTCTATTACTCAAATAACTTCGGAACCACTCCATTGCAACCCCTCTTACCCCATAATGGCTTAGTTTTTGGAGTAAAATTGAATGATCTAAAGTGTCAAACACCTTTGACAAATCCAGAAACACTGCTAGCGTTAAAAAATTTTTTTCCAAAGATTTAATGGTTTCAGAAACAAACTGCAATACAGCCTGTTCTGTTGAATGACCAGGACGAAATCCGAATTGACTATTATAAAGCACTTGGTTACATACGACAAAGTTATACAATCGCTTATGAATTATTTTCTCAAGTATTTTTGATAAACTTGGAAGAAGTGATACCGGTCGATAATTAGTAAAATCTTGTTGGTCTTTTGATTTTTTGTAAATTGGCACTATTTTGGCCACTTTCATCTGATCAGGAACATGACCTTCAGCCATAGACAAATTACAAATGATGGACAAGGGCACAGATAGTTCGTGAGCTAGTTTCTGTACCAGCCACAAACTAATGTTATCATTACCAGTGCTTTTCTTTGGCTTGAAAGCCGTAATAACATCAAAAACTTCAATTGGATCGGTTGGATTAAAAAACAAAGAGCATTGTATGCCCTTAGTTTTGCCAAGATAGTCATGAAATGTATTGAAGGAATCGCCAATTTGCATGGTGCATTTCGGACCATGTTCATAATCCGTTCAGGACTCGAAATTTAAGTTGTTTGCAAGCATCTGCTGACTAACCCTGGTTAACTGCAGTTAATCTCGCTAGCTCTAGCTGAGTTAACGGTCATAGGTAAGGTCAGTTATCACTAGCATTTTATTAAGTAAATTTCCTAGCGAATTCACTGGGTGAAGCATATTGCTACTCAGTCATAGTATTGGGGAGCTTGTGCTGTTTCACAAATGAATGGCTTTGAAGTTTTGAGGATAGCTATGTATACAGGGTAACTACTGAGGGTCTTATAAATGTCCTGGTGTCATGTTGAGTGTTCTGAGCTTTCGTGTCTTCAGTGGCTTTATCCGAAGCTATCATCCAGATGAAAACAACTAAAAATGGCAGGTGGTTGACTGTAGGTGGTTGCCCCCTATTTGCCCAGTTTGTCATCATTACCGCCGATATCAATCTTGCCGAGTAAAATTCGCTAAATAAGGCAGGCTATTCACTGGTTTCAGAAGATCCCAACAAGGGAACTTTCCTCATAGGCTATCTGTGTTCCAGCTTCGTGAAGTTGGCACCCCATATGACAAAAATCTGAATGAAACCCATTACATTTGTTTCCGCTTCGTTTGTGCACATTTGTGCAGGCAAAATGAGAATTCATTGCCTGCCGTTGATATTCGTTTTGGATGGAAATCTTATATGTTTAATGTCTCCAGAACGGTGACAATGGATTTTGGACTGTGTAACCATACCAATCCCTAACAGGAAAAAATTTAAATGCCTGTAAAGTCTCGATCCTCTGAAAGGGCAATAATAGCTGTTATGCAGTTGCTACACACAATTACTTTCACCCAAACACTGCCCATATTTACAGTAAAGTGAAACACTTTTTTTGGTCTCGGTCTCGGTCTCGATCTTGTCCTGTTCTGGTCTTGGTCTCAAAATGGTCTGTTTTGGACTTGGTCTCGGTCTTGTCTTGGTCTCGCTACACTTAGGTCTTGGTAGTGTCTTGGTCTCGGCTAAGGCGGTCTTGACTACATCACAAAATGTTTACAAACAAATCACTTGCTTTTGTTGACATCTTGCATTGTCACATGACCAATTTAATTCACATAAATCCATGTTTTGAGTACATATGTAGATAATCCCTCTATTTTGGTTCATTTGCGCAGGTGCGGCTCGCTGATTGGCCGATAAACAAAAACAATGGGAATCGACTTAAGATGCCCTTTAATAGCTAAGCATCTTTGGCCATCGTTTGTTTGGTTAAAAACTTGCTAGCTAGCTAGCGACCGAGCTAATCAGCTTTGTCAACGCATAACTGACTGAGCTACCTAGCTAATTCAGCTCTGCTTGCTCATCTAACGCTAGTTCAGTGCCGAAATAATTGCAATTCATTGTTTTTAGCGATTAATATTCACCATGTGAGGCAAGCCGAGCAAGCAAACTGACTTTTAGCTGGCTAACTTAGCCAGTGAGCTAGTTTACCGACTTTGGTGGCTGACTAACGTCATATTTAGGTGGCAATATGTAAATGCCATCTTGCGAAATGTTCCCGGCTCGACGCTAGCTAAGTAGCCAAATAATGGCTATTCACCATTTTTATTGACTTAACTAGCTTGCTAGCTAGGCTAGCGAACTAGCAATTTGGCTAGGTTAGCCATTTATAGTCAGTGAATTTTAATGCTAGCTAAGTTGCTAAATGGCAGCAGGTGACATTAAACTAACCATTTACTGATTTTATTGATTTTGCAATGTGCACAAGATGTAATAAGCTCACTAGCTGGCTAGCTAGGTGGTTCGCCAGCGTAGCTAGTGCTAGCTAGCTAAATGGCAAAATAACTCATCGTGATCCATTCATTTCTAGGCAAGTAGCTAGCTAATGGTGGCCCCCTATGTGGTAACGGATGCGCGGACAAAAACAGTGGCAATTTAAGGCACTGATTGGCTACCGTCGTTGTACGTTGTGAACGTTTGCTGAAACTAAGGTACCCCATTGGCTGGGAACAAATCACAGGGTACTCAACAGCTTATGTAGTTCGCAGAAGTGGACTACAAACTGGACTACATGTGCAAAAGCATATAATTTTTGGCAATAAACAATGAATTTGTTTTGATCATTTGTATTTGTGTACCCCATAGGCTAATCTCTGAGCGATGCGGCTCATAAAATTAATACGAGTTTGAGCAATGCCAGAAAGTGTCCAAAGCCCATGATAAATTCCCATAGGGATTTTACTTCCGATACCAGAAGCTAAGTAGCTGTGACGTCATCACTTTAGTACTCTATACTCACACAGTACTGTATCAGAGGATTCATGCTGCATCAGAGGGCTACTGATGTGATTATGGGCAACCTTGCTCATTGGTTCACTCTACGATTCTTTGCCACAGTTTTTTTCTGAACACCAGCTGCAAAGCTACATTTTGAACGGCTTGCATACAAGTGAATCTTATCACTTGTACTATTTTCCAGCACCTTCACTGTTTTCCACCAGCCCTGATGTCATCTCATTTTGTCTGCCATCCCACTGTATGTACCTTTCTCGTAATTGGCTGCCATTGCTTTCATTGTTGGCTATTACAAGCGTCACAGTATTCCCTCTATTTAGTCAGAGCCTTTTAGTGCTCTTATAAGAATAAGAAGAACTCTGTGAATTCACTGAAAGCCCACGCTTTCCTGCAAGGAATTTCCAGTGTTCCATTGGAGGTCTTTGTGGAGAACAGCAGTTTGTACAATGCTGGCTCTATGGCCTGGGTACAGAGTTCCCCTGTCAGACAAGAGAGGTCGTTTGAGATTGCTCATATGTATGAATGAATGCAAGGGAAACGGTTATATTTCCTCTACGTCTTTATTAATCACTCTAGCAGAGTAGGAGGCCAAAAGAACCCTTTTTGAAATTTATTGCTCTGATACATATTAATGCCATTGATCCTGGATGTGCTGTAAGATTTATCAAAGCATTCTTTGTCCACTGGCACTGAATGTTCTGAGTACTATACAAAATCTTTGACCATTTATACATTTTATAGTGGTCTTTCTGTTGGCCTCTCATTTTGTAGAAAACATAGGGGGTTTTTTTCAAGGCAGGATTCAACCACTTTCTGATGTTTCAAAGCCAGTTTTTCACTGAAATAATATCAAGGGAATTGACTTGTTGGTTTCATAAGTTCGGTGGGGAAAATTCCAAGTAAAATTTTTCGCAACTGGCAGACATTTGAATGTCCATTTAATTCAACATGTGTTTGTGTCTTTGTACGTATGCATTAAGGTTTTTGTCTCTTAATGCATATGCTTGCATGCACATGCATGAGTTTGTGTGTGTGTGTGTGTGTGTGTGTGTGTGTGTGTGTGTGTATGTATGCATGTGCGTATGTGTATGAGCATGTTTGTTGCGTGTGTTCCCTTTCATTCTTGACCTTCTTCTGTATTAGGGTGTGCATGTGGGTACTTTCCATGGGCTCAGAGATTCCTCAGATCAAAGCACCCCGGGAAGGAGAATTCTGCCGTTTGTTTCAGTTGCTAAGGAGTGCTGGTGCTCAGAATGAACAAATACAGAATTAAATCTGTTATTACCATGACGACCCCCTGCTTTGCCCAATCGACAGACCAATACCTCTATCTTATTCATGTATTTTTTTCAGTCATTAACTTACATTGGATCAGCCCTGTCCTCTAACAGGACAGATGAATATTACTGGTCAAATTTTATTTACCATGTGAAAATTAAAAAGCTTTGTGTTGCAAAACCAGAATTTTAACTGTTAGTTAAGTTGTCAAAATTTCATTTAGTTGTGCTTTATGTTTAGAGGCATTATTCACCCCCCTAACCAAGTACTGAAATGGCAATACGTTCCTTGAATAATAAATGCCCATTGTTCATATGTGTTTATTTTACTATATCCTGAGTAACTGCACTTGAGATGACAACCTTTTATCACCGAGCAGCTAATTAGATTTCTGAACACTGGAGTTTAATTTCGTTCAAAAAACATTGACCTACCATTTAATTAAAAGTGAAACTACACAGTTCTGACTCATTATGATTTGCTTTGTGCTTGAATTGTTCATTATTTAATAACAGGTTTTCTGACCAATTAGAAGCCAGATAATTGTTCAATTTGGCATAATTCACAATTCTCCCTCTCAAGGCGATAAAAATACATTCATAGCACAGTGTGAATATAGAACTTTATCTTTCATGGCAAGCTAACAGGAGGGAAAATAACTATTGAATGTGTCAACATTTTTGTTAGTAAATATATTTCTAATGGGGCTATTGACATTACTTAATTAGCACTGATAAGGGGCAGGATTGCTTTCTAAATATTGACAGACTTCTGCTGATTTCTTGGCTTTCCATGCCTTTTTGCACCTCCTTTTCTTTTCTTGTTCAATACTTATTCCCTGTGTCATTCCACTTTATGAAACATAACTTAATTTATGGACTTATTTGTTTTGATTTCTTTTTATGTGTGGATTACTTGGGTTGTTACTGACATCTGCTGAAAATTTCATGTCAATAGCCCCATTAGAATATATTTACTGACAAAAATGTTGATGCGTTCAATACTTATTTTCCCCGCTGTAACTATTTCTGATGATGTGACTGAAAAGTGAAAATCAATATGAATATAAATTGTGCAATATACAACCCCAATTCCAAAATAGTTGGGACAAAGTGTAAATTGTGAATAAAATCAAAACGCAATGACTTTCAAATCACACCAGCCAGAATTTTATTCACAAAAGAACAGAGATAGCATGGCAAATGTTGAAACTGAGAAATTTTACAGTTTTATCCACAAAATGAGCTCATTTCAAACTTGATGGCTGCCACAGGTCTAAAAAAAGTTGGGACAGGGGCCTGTTTGCCGTGGTGTAGCATTCGCTCTTCTTTTTAACACAAAGTGGAGGCGTCTGGGCATTGAGGAAACAAGTTTCTTGAGTTTAGCTGTTGGAATTTGATTCCACTCTTGTTTAATACAGGCTTCCAGCTGCTGGAGAGTTTTGGGTCCCCTTTGACGGACTTTTCGTTCAATTATGCACCAAATGTTCTCAATCAGTGAAAGATCAGGACTGCAGGCAGGCCAGTTCAGCACCCAGACTCCTCTACTACGAAGCCATGCTGTTGTAATAGCTGCAGTATGTGGTTTTGCATTGTCCTGCTGAAATACACAAGGCCTTCCCTGGAATGGATGTCGTCTGGAGGGGAGCATATGTTGCTCTAAAACGTTTATATACCTTTGAGCATTCATGATGCTTTTTAAAACATGCAAGTGTCCCACACCATATGCACTAATGCATCCTCATACCATCAGAGATGCTGGCTTTTGAACTGAACGCTGATAACAGGAGGGGTGGTCTTTCTCCTCTTTAGCCCGGGGGACACGACGCCCATGATTTCCAACAAGAATGTCAAATGTGGACTCGTCTGACCACGGGACCCTGCAACTTTGCTACAGTTCATTTTAAATGGGCCTTGGCCCACAGAACACGTCGGCGCTTCTGGATCATGCTCAACGATGGCTTCCTTTTTGCATGATGGAGTTTTAGGTGGCATCTGTGAATGGCACGGCGGACTGTGTTTACAGACAGTGGTTTCTTGAAGTATTCCTGGGCCCGTTTAGTAATATCAATGACAAAATCATGCCGGTGAGTGATGCAGTGGCGTCTGAGGGCCCGAAGATCACGGGCATCCAGTAAAGCTCTTTGGCCTTGTCCCTTACGCACAGAGATTTTTCCAGTTTCTCCGAATATTTTGATGATGTTATGCACTGTTGATGATGAGACCTTCAAAGCCTTTGCAATTTGACGTTGAGGAACATTGTTTTTAAAGTATTCCACAATTTTTTTATGCAAGCCTTCACAGGTTGGAGAACCTCTGGCTATCTTTACTTCTGAGAAACTCAGCCTCTCCAAGACATACCTTTTATAGCCAATCATGTTACACACCTGATGCCAGTTAACTTAATTACTTGCTAAAAGTTCTTTCAGCTGCTTCTCTTATATATTAATTGCTTTTTCAGCCCTTTTTTTGCCTGTGTCCCAACTTTTTTGAGACCTGTTGCAGCCAGAAAATTTGAAATAAGCTCATTTTGTGGATAAAAATGTAAAATGTCTCAGTGTCAACATTTGAAATGTTATCTATGTTCTTTTGTAAATAACATATTGGCTCATGTGATCTGAAATTCATTGCATTTTGATTTTATTCACAATTTACACTTTGTCCCAACTATTTCGGCATTGGGGTTGTACAAAAATGAACAATTCATTAAAATTCTGGAATTTTATTTGAGGTTGGGACGTGAAACAGTATCACAGTGGTAGCCCAGGACCGAGTGAGAAGCAGTGCTGTAACAAAAGGGGTAAATTCTTCAAGCAACTGCCCCCTAGCTCAGATGCTCCACAGCGCCCCCTCAAGTTTTTCAGGAGGTGGTGCATGTTCAGGTATGACTGTTACAATACCATACTCAGCTGCTGGATAGATGAATGACTGCAATTCAGGATATTTTCTCCTCCTGTTTAGTCTCATGCACAGGCCTTGAACTAGTTTATGAAAAGGGCATGGCAAAAATAATTTCCCAAAAATCACAAGGGCACCAATGCAATTTTATTGGTAGTTGGGGCACCATGGCATTAGCTTAAATTTACCTTAGGGCACGATGGCAACAGGCTATATATGGAATCAAATTTGTGTAAAAAGTTGTGAGCACAAATTATATTACTCCGTGCGCACAGAATGGCACCTACGCTTATAAGAATTGGCAGGGAGCGCACAAAACAGTCAGCACTCGCGAGCAAATTTCTGCTTTGCGCAGGCTGGAGGGCATGCATGCTCTCGCAAATTCATATTTCCCTCGTGAAGTTCATTTCTGCTCGTGCCGGAAGGCATCCATGCTCGCGCGGGCCATACCTCCTCGCTCGATACTGATTTCTGCTCGCGCGGAACACAGACTTTTGACAATTAGGGGCGGAGACCAAGGGAGGCCGCTTGCCCTCTTATGATTGGTCACTTTCATCGAGATCACACCCACACAACCTCCTGCAACCTAGAAAATCAGCTTCCGTTATCTAACGTAAACAAGCCAGACATATGTTATTTCTTGGCCATTTATTGCTTTTGGCAACATTTTCGGCGCGGAAGACTAATGAGGTTATCAGTAAACTGTTAATTTCCGTGGACTAACTTAATGGCTTGCTTACCGATCATGCCATGATGGCCCGTTATTCTGCAATGTGTGCAATCGCATATCATTTTTTAGATTAATTGCCAGCTAGCTAGCTAACTTTAGCGAGGGAACATCTTAGCAAATAATCATCATATGTAAGCGATATGGTTTTGTTTATGCCCTTATGTTATTAGCTAGCCCTGATTAGAGTCCCTTTATACTGAGAGTAGCGACATAGGGGTTACCAAAAAAAGTCAGTCACGTGACACGTGGATCCATTTTGTATCCATCAGGTTGATCAATTCATAATACTTTCTAAGGAATTCTACTACGTCCATGCAATTCGTGTTTTGAAAACTGAAAAAAAATGACTTGTTGTTGTGCCTTCGGGTGTACCTGCCATCGTTTGTTAGGTGTGCGTGTTGTTTAAACCTTTCTTTGCAGCTCTCGTCCCGGGACGATGTCGAATTCCTGGGCCATCAAATTCTTTACCCAGCTGGTTGATTGAGCTGGGGCGGCGCTTCCCCAGAATCTATATAAGCAGGACGTCCGGCACGCCTCCTTCGCACGAGTGTCTGTGTTTAGCTTCATACTATAGCCGAAGGCATCTGTAGTCAGGTTTTGTATGACTTTATATCTTCTTATTGTTGGAGTTTCTTCTTCCTTTTTCTATCTCGCTTTGCTTCCGTGGTTTGGACTATTATACGTCCTTTGGGAGCGCGAGTACTTGCGTTTGGTCTATATTATTCTTTGTGTTTGTACTGTGTTTGTGCTACTCTCTTTTCCTCTGTCGTTGCGCTTGGCCACCGTATACTACTGGCCATTGCAGAACACTCTAGCCAGCATGGAGTCGTCAGCAACGGCTGTGTTAGAGAAAGTTGTGGCTAACCAACAAGCTGCTCTCTCCGGTTATGGCAAGGGTCTTGTTAGCCTGAACAATCAACAGGCAGAGCTGGCGGAAAGAGTCCGCCTTCAGTCGAATGCCATGGAGAGACAGGAGAACGTTCTGTTAACTCTCACTGAGAGTATTAGAGCCCTGTCCACGCAAATCACACAAAATGTTGCACAAGCACAGTCCGTACATTTTCCCCGAGAGCCAAAGCTTCAATTACCCCCAAGATATGGAGGCGAGGCAGGAAGATGTAAAGATTTCATTGCCCAATGTGAGATATTTTTTAAAGCTCAGCCTTCACGGTTTACGAATGAAGAGTCTGGGGTTTCATTTATTTTATCCCTGTTAACCGACACAGCACTCACTTGGGTCGGCCCACTTATTCAATCTAGTTCACCGGTAGTGAATACTGTGGAGACTCTCGTTAGAGAAATGGTATCGGTGTTTGATCAGGATGTTTGTGGCCAGGACGCGGCTACGCGTTTAATGCATCTAAGGCAGGGCTCTGAGAGTGTCGCTGCGTTTTCAATCACATTTTGCTCCTTGGCTACAGAGAAAGGCTGGCCAAAAGTGTCTCTTATGACAGTGTTCGTTCATGCTTTGGCAGAGGAGGTTGAGGACGCTCCGGCTACATTGGAGCCTTGTTTGTCTCTGGATTTGTTGGTTCGCACTGCGGTGCGAATTTGTTAATGGCATCCGCGAACGTAAAGGCCCATTCACACCAAGCGCGAATTTCCGTGCGGATTATTCGCGCATATTTTTATAGGAGCTATTTCCATGGGTTCTAATGTAATCTTGCACACCAAGGCGGAATTTCCGTGCGGCAGAAAAAACATCCGCATGGACTTAAGCTTTAGCGAAAATTCACATGCGAAATTGTACTTTTAGCCAATGAAATTATTTGCTTTTATTGATGTCACAGCATTCGAACCTTTTGATTAGCTAGATAGCTTTTATTCAGTTAACACTGAAATTTACTGTGACATCTTATAGCTATGTGCGCAGTTTACTTTCTCATAGTAGTAAGAGATCTAGCCAATCATAGCTGTTTTTTTCTTCGATTAACGTTTTCATATTTTGAATATTTGTGCACCAAATCACGAAGCTGTGCGTCGCTGAGGTGCAAATTATGACGCAGCTTTGTCTGGGTTGGACAAGTTAAGTTTATTGAAACAGCCCCAGGTCCACACATCAATAAGGAAAACGTTCATTGGCTGTGTCAGTGCAAACGTAGACTGTGAGGCTAACGTCATCGTTCAGATACGTACAAACAATGTCATCTTCGCTGCTGCTGCTATCATGGTTCGTTTAGGTTAAATTATAACTCGCGGATTTGGTTGCGAAATTGGAACACAAGAACGCGAAATTTCGCACCGAGTTCGGTGTGAATGGTTTCATGCGGAATTTTCATGCTGCGAATATTCCGCAAGTCCGTGCTGCTTTTTCGCTCTGCCCCAGTGTGAATGGGTCTTAACAGGGAGAAATGTACTGCATTCTACCATTCATTCCAACGAATTCTGCATTTTGATTGGTTAACACCAGGTATCTATTCACCGGTAAACTACCTCGCACTGGGTCAAGACCTCGCGCTGCATGAAGAGCTCTCGCTTGATTATCGAGCCGCTTCAATAGAAAACATAGGGTATTAATTTCCATGTCCAAAAAAGGCAACCGCTATGGCGTCTGACATTCCCACTTCAAACTTCGACTTCGGAACTCGTTATGCAATCCACTCTGCGCTTTCTTCATCAGACAACCTCCAAACTCCCCCCAGTGGTTGATCCCAACTTTGCTATAAAAAATATTTTCATAGGGGTGTTGACAAGAGCCATGGTAGAATGGAGGTAAACCTACCGTTTTTTTCCAGCACTCGGTATTTATCGTAGGCTAGATACATGGAAATTTACATTTGAAACCTCGCGCAAGTGCTCGGTTTCAAATGAAATTTCCAGGCATCTATCCAACGATAAATACCTCGTGTTCGAAAAAAACTGTCGGTTTATCTCCTAATTGGCTCTTGCTGGCAACGGGGCTAATCCTATTAGCAGCATGCATAAAGCTCCCATTCCGCACACTGAAAATTCCACTCCTGGTGAGCCTATGCAGGTTGATGGCTCATATGAGAGCCGGGCTCGTAAGCCCGTTAGGAAACGTATAATCTGCTATAATTGTAACAGACTGGGACAAATCCGTCCATGCTGCCCTGAGCTTCAGGGAAACGGGAAGTCCCTCTAGCGGTATGGGGGGGCGCAAGAGGGACAGACCCAATTTCCCTTCCAAACTTTAATCCCTGTAGAATTGACTGTGGGGAGACAGAGAATATTTATCGAAGCTTTTGTGGACCCTGGCGCCGTGGATTGTTTTATAGATGCAGAGTGGGCTAGGAGACATTCCATTCCTATCCGCCCTCTTTTACATTCACGCTCTGTTGGATCTTTGGACGGTCGCCCGCTGGGAACTGGATTTATAACCGATGTTTCTGAATCATTGACTATGTTCATCTCTTTTGGTGGCCATTCTGAGGAGGTCCGGTTTTTTATTATCAGTTCTCCTCTTTTCCCTGTCGTTTTAGGGCACTCATGGCTGCGGGAACATAGGCCTCATATCATTTGGGGAAGTCAGGATAACCCGATCGTCCAGAGGGGGACTGATTGTACGTCCCACTGTAGGGATAGTTTGGCGTGTCATCCCGGGCATCGACCTATGGGGGACGCTGACTCCTGGAGTGATTCTGAGGAGTTTGCCTCACACAATCCTCCTAATTTACAGAAAGGGGCGGAGGAGGGGTTGGAGTGGGATCCTCAATTTGACTGGCGGTAGCCAGAGGAGGATTGCTATTCGGAGGATTTCTCTGATTCAGAATCTGACTTAGAGGGGGCAGGTTCCAAACAGGATGAGAATTTGGGGGCTGCTCTGAACTTTCGACTGCCTCCTAATGTTCCTGACGATTATGCTGATCTCGTGGAGGTTTTTAGCAAGCAAGGGGCCTCGACTTTACCTCCTCATCGCACGTTCGATTGCGAGATCATTCTCCACCCGGGTACCACTCCCCCCAGGGGTTCATTATACTCGCTGTCAGGACCTGAACGGAAGGCTATGCGAGAATATATTCAGGGGGCTCTGGCTAATGGATTTATTTGGCCCCTCTGATTCGGACTCTGACTTAGAGGGGGCAGGTTCCGAACAGAGTGAGAATTTGGGGGCTGCTCTGAACTTTCGTCTGCCTCCTAATGTTCCTGACAATTATGCTGATCTCGCGGAGGTTTTTAGCAAGCAACGGGCCTCGACTTTACCTCCTCATTCCACGTTCGATTG
This sequence comes from Gymnothorax javanicus, assembly GCA_029692085.1. Lineage (NCBI taxonomy): Eukaryota > Metazoa > Chordata > Actinopteri > Anguilliformes > Muraenidae > Gymnothorax > Gymnothorax javanicus. The sequence continues at coordinate 39,901,885 of CM056207.1, forward strand.
AGAGATCAATCTCCACCCCGGTACCACTCCCCCCAGGGGTTCATTATACTCGCTGTCAGGGCCTGAACGGAAGGCTATGCGAGAATATATTCAGGAGGCTCTGGCTAATGGATTTATTCGGCCCTCCACGTCTCCTGCCGGAGCGGGGTTCTTTTTTATGGGCAAAAAAGATGGCGGCCTGAGACCTTGTATTGATTACAGGGGCTTGAATAATATCACTATTAAAAACCGGTACCCACTTCCGTTGATGAACTCCGTGTTTGAACGGCTGCAGGAGGCGTCGTTTTTTACCAAGCTAGTCCTCCGGAATGCTTATAACTTGGTTCGGATCCGTGAGGGGGACGAGTGGAAAATGGCGTTTAATACGCATGACGGGCATTGCGAATATTTGGTCATGCCGTTTGGATTGGGTAACGCCCCCTCTGTGTTCCAGGCACTCGTTAATGATGTCCTCCGAGAGATGTTGGAGAGATTCGTCTTTGTCTACCATGACGACATTCTGATTTTCTCTTCAACTCTCTCGGAGCATAAACAACACGTCAGACAAGTGCTTGAGGCCCTCCTCAAAGCCGAGCTTTTTGTCAAGGCTGAGAAATGCGTTTTTCATGCCAAGACAGTTTCGTTTCTTGGCTTCATTATTTCAGAAGTGTTATGTATGAGTGTTTTATGTAAAGCACTGTATATCATTTGTAAATGGAGATTAGTTACATACTGTTTGTGCTGCCTTGCTGGTCAGCTATTTGTTTATTTGTTCATCATTTGGCACCCTCTGGTGGTATGTCTGTAGAAAAACATGATCTGATGCAATACCACTTGTTTGTGATGAAATAGACTAGTGCTTTCTAGAAGTTTCTGGCTGCTTCTTGCCTGGAGGGGGCCGGATCACCCAGGACTCCTGTAGATCTTTCCAGAATGTTCCTAGTCTATATAAATGCTGTGATTTTGTTCAGTTGAGAAGAGTTTTTGTTTTGGCATCAGAGTTACATAGTGGCATTAGAGTGTTATTTTAAGATTACACTGTGGATTATTTGTAGAAATTTTTGGACCTAATCAGTGAAGAATAAATTTGTTTAAGTTGTCATTGCTGGTTTTCTTTGTTGTGATTTTCAAGTCATAACAGAAGGGTTGGTCCGCATGGATCCTGACAAAGTGTCAGCGGTCAGGGATTGGCCTGCCCTTCAAAACGTTAAGGAGGTGCAACGGTTTTTGGGGTTTGCTAATTTTTATAGGAGGTTTATCCGTAATTTTAGCACGGTAGCTGCCCCCATTATCGCGCTCACCAAGAAGAATACCTCCTCGTCGTTTGTTTGGTCGCCGGCAGCTGAGGCTGCTTATCAGGAGTTAAAGAAATGATTTAGCTCAGAACCCATTCTCATTTTGCCCGACCCCTCCCTCCCATTTGTTGTGGAGGTGGATGCGTCGGAAGTCGGGGTAGGTGCCACTTTGTCCCAGCGCCCCCTTCGGGACAATAAGTTGCACCCATGCGCCTACTTCTCTTGGTCGTTGTCGGCGGCCGAACGGAATTATAGCATTGGTGACCGGGAGTTGTTCGCCGTCAATTTGGTGTTAGAAGAGTGGCGCCATTGGTTGGAGGGGGCTGAACAGCCTTTTGTGGTTTGGACGGATCATGAAAATCTCCAATACATCCAACAGACTAAACGACGTAATTCTCGGCAGGCGCGGTGGTCGTTGTTTTTTAAACGCTTTAACTTTACGTTAACCTATCGCCCAGGGTCTAAAAACATCAAGCCCGACGCTTTGTCGCGGATTCACGACCGCTTTGGTCGCGACCCTATTCCTGAGCCGGTTATCCCGGCAGCTCAGATTGTGGCTCCCATTCAGTGGGACGTCAAGTCTGTTGTGCGGGAGGCGTTGAAAAATGATCCCGGTCCAGGTGGGGAACCACCTGGCTGTTTATTTGTTCCTTTAGCAGTGCGGTCCCAAGTTCTCCAGTGGGGGCACTCTTCCCATCTGGCTGGTCACCCGGGGGTTCATCGGACCAAGCAGTTCTTGGCCCGACTTTTTTGGTGGCCCAGCATGATGGAGGACATCTGGGAGTTTTTAGCGGCGTGCTGTATTTGCGCTAGGAACAAGACGTCCCACCTGCCCCCCTCTGGTCTGCTGCGGCCGTTGCCCGTCCCTAAGCGCCCGTGCAACCATATCGCTCTTGATTTTGTTACGGGGCTGCCTGTTTCGGAAGGCAACACGGTCATCCTGGTCGTGGTTGACCGTTTTTCTAAGGCCGCCCACTTTATCGCGCTGCCCAAGCTGCCTTTGGCTCGAGAGACTGCCCTTCTTGTTGTGGACCATGTTTTCCGGCTGCATGGCATCCCTCAATATGTGGTTTCTGACCGGGGCCCTCAATTTACGGCCAAATTCTGGCATGCGTTTTGCAACCAGTTGGGGGCCACCGTAAGCCTTTCCTCAGGTTTCCACCCAGAGACTAACGGGCAGACTGAGCGAACCAACCAGTCTTTGGAGAATACTCTTCGATGTTTGGCGGCTGACAGCCCATCCTCGTGGAGTCGATTTTTAGCATGGGCGGAATGCTCCCACAATTCACTGGGTAACTCCTCCACAGGTCTTTCCCCGTTTGAGCCTCCACTGTTTCCTGAGACTGACAGGGATTCAGAGGTTCCTTTGGTTAATTGCTTTATTCGGCATTGTCGGTCAGTTTGGGCCAGGGTCCGTTCCTCTTTGTTGCGCTCTGGATGGAAACAAAAGACCGCTGCAGATAGAAGGCGCCGTTCAGCCCCATCTTATCGGGTTGGCCAAAGGGTCTGACTTTCCACGCGGGACCTGCCCTTGAGAGTGGAGTTACGGAAATTGGCTCCCCGCTTTATTGGTCCTTTTAAGATTTTGCGAAGGATTAATCCAGTCACAGTCCGGTTCGAAGCTCCCAAGATCCTTACGGATCCACCTCTCTTTTTATGTCTCCATGCTCAAACCAGTTAGCACTTGCGTCCTGTCTCCGGTCGACAAACCCCCGCCACCGCCGCGGATGATTGAGGGGGGGCCGGTTTACACCGTGCGTCGTATTTTAGCCATGAGGTGTGTGGGTCGTGGAGCTCAGTTTTTAGTAGATTGGGAGGGTTATGGTCCTGAGGAGCAGTGCTGGGTCCCTTCTCGGGATATCCTGGATCCTACCCTTATTTCTGAATTCCGTGCGCGGGGCTCTCTGGGAACTTCTGGGGCTGTTCCGTAGAGGGGGGGCTCCTGTCATGGTTTGTTAGGTGTGCGTGTTGTTTAAACCTTTCTTTGCAGCTCTCGTCCCGGGACGATATCGAATTCCTGGGCCATCGAATTCTTTACCCAGCTGGTTGATTGAGCGGGGGCGGCGCTTCCCCAGAATCTATATAAGCAGGATGTCTGGCATGCCTCCTTCGCTCGAGTGTCTGTGTTTAGCTTCGCACTATAGCCGAAGGCATCTGTAGTCAGGTTTTGTATGACTTTATATCTTCTTATTGTTGGAGTTTCTTCTCCATTTTTCTAGCTCGCTTTGCTTCCGTGGTTCGGACTATTATACGTCCTTTGGAAGCCTTGAGTACTTATGCTTGGTCTATATTATTCTCTGTGTTTGTACTGTGTTTGTGCTACTCTCTTTCCCTCTGTCGTTGTGCTTGGCCTCCGTATACTACCGGCCATTACAGTACCAATAGATTTGAGAGGGGGTATAAGATGTTTAAAATTTATTCAACCACTTTCATAACTTTCTCATTCTGTTTATCACATAACTGAATAGCGGAATTTCATGGAAAGCAAATGTAATTTCTCTTCGCACCCAATGTATGTTAGCACTGCGCTAACTACATCGCTCTGCTTACTCAGTCGCTGAGTCACAGACATTTGTGGCTGAATGAGCAACAATTAGTAAATCCAGTCAACTGAGAAGCTAGCTTATGTTAGCTCGCTGGGTAACACACAAATGTTACATAATGGTTTTGAAAAAGTATTGCGTGCACGCTACCTAACTAAATAACGTGAACTCAGTTATGTCAGTGGCCCTTAACTAGCTTCCTGCAGCGCTGAGTCATACTGCCCTGTCAAGTATCTTCAAAATAGTGAAACTGAGAAAATTGGCCTTAAAATTTTACTCTTGGTACTGGAAGGCAATTACATGGACCGCAATATTATTAATGACATTGATTTCCTATTAGACCCTGAATTTTTGGTGAATTGAAATATTTTTGAGAAGTTGACTCAGATAGGAGATACTGCAGATAATTGCCACATTTCCCAGATTCATTTAAGTACAGTTGCGGAACAAGAACAGAGAATTGGGTTGCACAAAACTTCTGTTAAAAACAATTATTAGTCCTGACCTGTTCTCAGTCATTTTCATAATTAACAGAAGGTTCACTCCGAGAGCACTCCAACAGTTAACAGGTGCTGCTTGTTCTCCCCGATTAGGTAAGACGGCAATCATTCATCTGGACGCGTCCTGTTAACTGTTAACTGTGGAGTGCTCTCGGAGTGCACCTTCTGTTAATTATGAAAATGACTGAGAACAGGTCAGGACTAATAATTGTTTTAAACGGAAGTTTTGTGCAACCCAGTTCTCTGTTCTTGTTCCGCAACTGTACTGAATTTAGCCCATGATTTAATCGGTTAGATGGCCTATGGAGAGAAACCGTGTCTTCGGTTGCCAATTACGATAATTGGAAAACGCGTCAATAAAGGAAAATGATTGAGAACTAGGGGAGAGCTGGTACGAAAGTAACATTGTTCACATGGACGTCATTTTAAAAGATAACGTTACAGACCGAAAAAAATTTGGAGCGATTAACTACTTTCGTGTGTGCTCTGTCAATATCAGGTGCTAAATCATCCGAATATATATTGACTTCGGCATAGTTTGACGTCGAACGGAAGTTGCGCATTGCTGCTTTCGACCCCTCCAGTCGGGATGAAAGCGGCACACAGGCTGGACAAAAGTAACGTGATGAAATTAACTGGAATCTTTTAAATTACTGTCGTTAAAACAGAAACAAAAACAATCAGACATTTGTTTTAAACATTTTAATTTGCTTCAAATGTTTCAAAAGTAAACGTGAACATGTTTAACGTGGTGCAATTGGTCTATTTATAAAAATTATGAAATTACTTTACTCATTATCACAGTTGTGACAGATACAATGAGCTGCACCCTCAGTGCATGCCTCATGTGACCACAGCAGACAAGATGCACCGCTCCCACACTTCTCCAGGCAAAAATGAGGCAAATGTCTCCCCACAAACAAGACATTCCTCATCATTGCCCTGAGAAACTCTGGTTGCAGTGTGTCCACTAAACAACGTTTTCTTCGTGCGTTTTGAAGAGGACTGTTTTTTCTGGCCCCTCTGCCGACTCTCCTCCTCCAAAGCAGCTTTTACTAGGGTGTCGGTCAGTATTGCTGTTGACCTGCAACATTCAATGAGATGATAGTCAGAACCAGCTTGTTTTTATACAAGCAAGAAAATCAAGACAAGTTAAAAACGACACTCTGCTCACCTCTTTCTGCCTCTTCTTTTATTTTCTTTCCTCGAGCCAGCCTTTGGATATGGGCGAACCTTTTCTGGGCTGAACCTCTGTATTGGCGTGCCACTAGATGTTCCTGGAACCACAAATACCTGGAGAGATAATATTTAAAAAAAAAATGCTTGGCAAGGCTCAACATGCACATTTAAAGACACACACAGACACAAACTCTCACCATCTACAGGAATGGCAGACTCATGGGGATGCAGCTCAAATGGGCTCTGGCTAGGTTGGTGGTGTCTCAAGGGAGTGGGCACTGGTGATGGAGTGGACATTGGTGATGAAGAGGGCACTGGTGATGAAGTGGACATTGGTGATGAAGAGGGCGCTGGTGATGGAGCTGGCGCTGGTGATGAAGGGGGCGCTGGTGATGGAGCTGGCACTGGCACTGGGGATGGAGCTGGTGCTGGTGCAGGACGGTCAGTCACAAAAGCTGGAGCAAAGTCTGTCTCACTGAAAATATCTGGATTCAAGGGCCAGATACCGGTACACTCAAACCCAGATGAAATACTGCTTGCTGTCGCAGCTTGAGGCAGAGCTTAAGCCACAAGACTCGGGATGTTGTAGATGGTCAAAGTTCTTCCAGGGTTCATTCACATCCAATTGTCTGCTGCACTGTTAATGTAGTGCTTCAGAGGACCAAAAACGCTTCAGTCTAGCGGCTGAAGACGGTGGGAGCAGTGGGGTGGAAAAGACAGGAGTACAATGCCATGTGAAGTCAATAGCTACCACAGAGAGGTGTGATGGATGATTGTCTAAGAGTAGCAGCAACTTTGACTCTGGGGTCACGCGGGTGTGTCTTGCAAAATGCTGTAAAAATGCCAAGAAATCTGTCTCCTGCATCCACCCTGATCCATTTGCAGAACCAGTGCAGCCAAGGGGGCCATCCCGGAAGAAGTGGTCCTGGAACTTCTTCCTTGGGAAGATAAAGTAAGGGGGAACAAAGTTGCCTTGTGCGTTGGCAGCAAAGGCAACAGTCACCAATGTCCCTCATTCCCCAGAGGTCACAGCGCCGACCTGGCGCTGCCCCTTGGTGGCAATGATTTTGTCTGGCACTTGAACCGTTGTGGTACCTGAAATAATAAATGAAATGAATTATTGCTGTTGCACATCACTGTTGCTTTTTAATTTATCTAAATATAAATTTTTACCTGTTTCATCCATGTTCCAGTTGTCCTTTGCTTCAAAATTATAGCGGGTGAGGACAGTCTTTAGGTTTTTAAAAAACGCTGTCACGTTGGTCTTGTTGAAGCTGGTGGAACGAGACATGCTGGTGGCTTGAGGTCGACGGATGGACAGGGTTTTTGTTGCTTCGAGGAAGGAGGTGAGCCAATCCTTCCCTGCCATCTGGTTTTTCTCCCATGAACATGGAGTTTTGAGGCAAATATTTTTGGCCAGCTCATATGCAAACTTTCGCACCTAAAACAGCATGAAAAAAGAGGTTAATTCCCAGATAGCAAGCACCTCCGCTCCGGATCTGCCCTGGCTCTGTGCCGACTCCAGCTGATCCAGCTCAGAGCCGGGGCAGATCCGGAGCTGAGGTGCTTGCTATCTTAGGCTAATGGCGGTAGTGGTGTAGCTCTGTCTGCAGTTTTACTCCAACCTATTTAGGACTCAGTCCAAAATATATATCAGCTGCTCTCTTTATATATGCCTGCAGTCTCTTCTCCTGTTCTTCTGTGTAGACTTTGTTGTGAGCCCTGTACCCTGGGGCTCTGGTCTGCTGCCCTCCTGCCTCTGCCTTCCTCTTGCAGTACCTGAACAGGGTGACATGACAAACGCCATGCACCTCTGCTGCCCTCCTTATACTCTCGCCTCTTCGGACATCAAGAAAGGCCCTTTCGTAAACCTGCTGGTCAACCTTTCCTCTCTGGGTAGTTCTGACCCTAACTCTTGGCATTTTCTGTCGGTAAAATATAACACACACATTTTTAGTGAGCTTTAAAACACAAAATGCGGCCAAGATAGCAGAGAGGGACGAACGTAACCGTTGTTACTTCCGTCCCGCACCTCTGCTGCCCTCCTTATACTCTCGCCTCTTTGGACATCAAAAAAAAGGCCTTTCGTAAACCTGCTGGTCAACCTTTCCTCTCTGGTTAGTTCTGACCCTAACTCTTGGCATTTTCTGTCGGTAAAATATAACACACACATTTTTTAGTGAGCTTTAGAACAGAAAATTCGGCCGCATTAGCAGAGAGGGACGAACGTAACCGTTGCTACTACCGCCCCGACAGTGACTCCTGACATTTGAACCAGGATTGCTTCTAAAGTGGAAAAAGTCTGACATTTCAAACTTAAGGATATGTTACAAAACTAAAAGACCTATCACTTCATCATAAATATGACACATGGAGCGATAAAGACAATCTTTAAATCAAAAAAGTTTACCATTTGTCTGAATTTACTCACCACTGTGGAAAACGGGCTTCCCGGTCTCACTTCGCGGGGAAGCGACGAAACCTCAAGATTTTTCCCAGGTCTGGAGAGTTTCGCGAGCTGGACGTGCTGACCTAATTTGACGCATCGAAGTGCGGATGGCTGTGAGTAAATCGCCGACATTTTCGTCCCCACGTTACTTTTCGACCGCTCTCCCTACTAATTGCAGTCAAAAAGGGACGTTTCTTCGCACCCCCGCTGGCTACGCCACTGCTCTGCTACATGCGCAATGGCATTACACACGTGCGTTTTTAACATTATACGCCACTTGTTACATCAAAACTTCATTTGTGTGCACGTAATATGTGGAACAATCGGTTACTCTGACTTCGATTGATCAATTGAGCTCCACTTAAGAAGGCAGTTAAGAAGGGCACAGAGGCTGGATTTACACTGCCGGTAAAATGTGACACGAATGTGACACGAATCGGATCTTTTGCTCAAATGCGGCCAATATTCGATCTGTCACATGGCTGTGTAAACAGAAAAAAAAACACATTGATTCCGCCCTCGATCGGATCCGTCAGATCGGATCCAGGCCTCATTCAAATATGGTTTTTGTTCGGATATGTATCCGATGTGTATCGGATATGTGCCAAAGTGGCCGTCGTGTAAATGCATGTCAACATGCAGATCGGATATTTTGTACAAATTGTGTTCTTTGCATCATTGAAACTGCGACGATTTGCGTACTGATGACGTTCTTCAGATGGAACGGCGGGAATTGTATTCATTTTTAGGCTATATAAAGCCTAGACCTACTACGACGATGAACCGCGATCTGAGAAGAGACGTTAGGAGTAGGGTAGAGCTGGTACAAAAGTAACATTTTTCACTTAAACGTCATTTTAAAAGATAACATTACAGACTGAAAAAAAAATTTGGAGCGATTAACTACTTTTGTGTGTGCTCTGTCAATATCAGGTGCTAAATCATCCCAATATCTATTGACTTCGGCATAGTTTGCCGTCCAATGGAAGTTGCGCATTGCTACTTTCGACCCCTCCAGTCGGGATGAAAGTAGCGCACGGGCGGGACAAAAGTAACCTGATCAAATTATCTGGAATATTTTGAATTACTGTCGTTTTTCATTTGAAAAAAAAAAAAAAAATCAAACAATGTCTTTGCTAACATGCAATTGTAAATATACAATGCACTCATTTATTCAATTCAATCATAAAAATGACATTAAAACAGAAGCAAAAACAATCACACATTTGTTTTAAACATTTTCATCAAAGTTGTGACAGATATAATGAGCTGCACCCTCAGTGCATGCCTCATGTGACCACAGCAGACAAAAGATGCACTGCACCCACACTTCTCCAGGCAAAGATGAGGCAAATGTCTCCCCACAAACAAGACATTCTCCTCATTACCCCGAGAAACTGTGGTTGCAGTGTATCCGCTTTAGAACGTCTTCTTTGGGCGTTTTGAAGAGGACTGTTTCTTCTGGCCCCTCTGCCGAGTCTCCTCCTCCAAGGCAGCTTTTACTGGGGTGTTGGTCAGTATTGCTGTTGACCTGCAACATTCATTGAGATGGTAGTCAGAATCAGCTTGTTTTTATACAAGCAAGAAAATCAAGACAAGTTAAAAACGACACTCTGCTCACCTCTTTCTGCCTCTTCTTTTATTTTCTTTCCTCAAGCCAGCCTTTGGATATGGGCGAACCTTTTCTGGGCTGAACCTCTGTATTGGCGTGCCACTAGATGTTCCTGGAACCACAAGCATACCTGGATAGATAATATTTCAAAAAAAATAATAAATGCTTGGCAAGGCTCAACATGCACATTTAAAGACACACACAGACACAAACTCTCACCATCTAGAGGAATGGCAGACTCATGGGGATGCAGCTCAAATGGGCTCTGGCTAGGTTGCTGGTGTCTCTTGGGAGCGGGCGCAGGTGATGGAGCGGACATGGGTGATGAAGAGGGCGCTGGTGATGAAGCGGACATTGGTGATGAAGAGGGCGCTGGTGATGGAGCTGGCACTGGCATTGGGGTTGGAGCTGGTGCTGGTGCAGGTGCAGGACGGTCGGTCACAAAAGCTGGAGCAAAGTCTGTCTCACTGAAAATATCTGGATTCAAGGGCCAGATACCGGTACACTCGAACCCAGCTGAAATGCTGCTTGCTGTCGCAGCTTGAGGCAGAGCTTTAGCCACAAGACTTGGGATGTTGTAGATGGTTAAAGACTCAAAGTTCTTCCAGGGTTCATTCGCATCCAATTGTCTGCTGCACTGTTAAAGGGGACCTATTATGCTGGTCCTTCTTTTAATACATATTAGTAATGTTATAATGTTGGTTGTCCATGCTCAACCTCTGAAAAGTTTCTAAACATAAGATACAGGGGTTTTGCCGTAATCCAAGAACGTGATTTCGTGAGCGTGATTTCCTCTCTGAACAGCTCCTCCCGAGATCTTCACGAGATCTGGGTAAAACCTGACGCCAGGTTGTGCCATCCAATTAGTACAGACCTAGCCAGAGCCAATCATGGCGCTGGACCTGCCCACACCGAAACTATTCTAGCAGGCACTAACAACGGCAGATCATACTATGCCTCAGTAGCGTTGACACTTTTGGAAACACAAAAGAAGGACCGCAGATCATTTGAGGAGCAATTTTGTTAGTATCTCTCCCAAAGCTACTTGTCCGTTTACTTTTGGAGGCGAAGAAAAACAAATATTTCTCTTCGAAAAGACGATGCCACCAGAAATCAGTGGGTAGCTTTTTTTGTTTGCTGGCAGCAAACAGCCACGGCCAAAGGGAACGTTAGCTGTTTGTGCTCAGCATTTTACCAAAGACAGCTTTGTTAATAAAGGATAATTCGACACAGGATAAGCGTTTCAGCTTCTTCTCAAACCTGAAGCAGCTGCATCGATCAAGCGCTCGGAGCCACAAGCTGTAAGTAACGATATAACAGCAAATAATATAAGTGTAATGTAAGTGAAGCTAACGTGTTACGGGTGGCTAGCAGGACCGCTAGCGCTAGTTAGCACTAACAACTGGCCTCAAAGGCAGGCTTGGTAAAATATCTGAAGATAAAGCCTGTATCGGTCGCGACTGTCCATGACTCACAGACACAGAAGCTGTAAGTTGCTTTTACCGCATAAGCCAACCTGATGTGATAGCCAGTTGATTGTGGCTGTAGCACAGCGGCTAACGTAGCCAAGTTACTGTTGCTAATGCTTGTGCCCTAAATATGCAAGAGTGATATCAGGGGAAATTCTCCAGAAGGTGTGTGAACATAAACCTCATTTGAAGCTAACTTTTAATGCTTGTTTGTAATTTGGATGCTTGGTACAACTGTTCACAGTAACAAAACTTGCTGTCTGTAAAACCTGTATTGCAAGGGTTTGTCTCTGTGGTTATGACCGCTCGGTTAACAGCTACTGCATGTTAATTTGCGTGCCGTGCTAATTAAAAATGCTCCTGGTTAACTTATATGCAGTAATTCTGATCGGTATGCTTGTGTTACTTCGGTAAGCATCAATGTGGCAGTTTCATCATAACGTTGCCCGATTGTAGGCTCTACAGTTAGTGATCGCTTCACTTATCCATGACCGGGATCAGCCGGATGCTTCACAAATGTCTGAGCAAGCTCTCTGGTGCTACCATGAAAGCAATGCGAAACGCAGAAGCTCTACCGGTTTACAAATGATTTCTCAGCACTACCTTAACATAATTTCATCCCCCTTTAGAAATTGCTGTGGCTAATAAAAAGCCAAAAAAGGCGGAGATTAATAGGTAATTCTTTCCTGTAGCAGTGATTGATTCGCTAGCTCCACATAAGCAACTTGTCCACCCTAACGGAACGTACGGTTTGCAGAACCTGTATTATGTTCATAACATAACCGAGCTTTCTCTAGCTGTCGCGTACTATCCATAAAGCTGCTTTCACATCGGACACGAAACGAATTTTTCGCGCGACAGATTACATTCAAAGTCAATGCAAAGACGCGAATAGGGGCCGCTTTCACACCGGACGCGAAACGAATTTTTCGCGCGACAGATTACATTCAAAGTCATGGCCACTTATCAGCTACTGCATGTTCGTTCCCCTGCTCTGCTAATTAAAAACGCTCCTGGTTAACTTATATGCAGCGATTCTGATCGGTATGCTTGTGTTACTTCGGTAAACATCAATGTGGCAGTTTCATCATAACGTTGCCTGATTGTAGCCACTACAGTTGAAGCTAACCGGAGAGGTGCTGTATGTGTCTGCCGAGTTGGGCTGCAGTTAGACCAGACGTAGGTTTTGCAAAGCTTGGGGTGAGTTTTTGGGTGCTTGTGAAACGATCGCTTTACTTATCCATGACCGGGGTCAGCCTGATACATCTCCAATGTCTGAGCAAGCTCTCTGATGCTACCGGTGAAAGCAATAGGGAAAAGCACAGGCTATAACGTGTATGGTTATCACAAACGATTTCTCTGCATTGCTGTCGATTGAATATTAAATCGGCGACTGAATATTAAATTGTTTCATGTAGAAGTGATCGATTCGCTAGCTCCACATAAGCAACGGTTCACGAGACGGAACTTACGGTCTGTAAAACCTGTATTATGCTCATAACATAACCGAGCTCTAGCTTGCTCTCGCAAGACAATCCATAACGCCCCATTCTCCGCGAGAAAAGCTGGTCATTCGAAGCAATGAGTAAACCATTACCACGGGCAATTTCCGAAAAGGCCGTTTAGCCTGGAGCTTTCGCCCCTCCGTCATATACCAGCGCGGAAGCTGTTAGTTGCTCCACGCTAACAACACACCACAGCTATGCACACGACCCAGCAGGTCCTTATACACACCGAAGCAGTCCATAAGCTGTTGGTCCACTTCTAGCTGCTCCTCACTGTCCATGTTTCCCTCTAAACTCAGACCCACCGGATTTCTACGGTCTCCGGTCTACACCTGGGCATGTCGACCCGTTCTACAAATGTGTCTATATGGGGTGGATTCTAGCTTCCCCTGCATCCTAGCTAGGACTAGAAAAACCGCGGTACTCACCAACTGTTGCCGTAGCAAACTGTAGCCGATAGCAAATTTGAGCTTGCTCTGAGAGATATTCGCACTGCGTCCTCCACTTTCGCCGCTGCGTTTGTTAGAACAAGATCATGTCATTAGATCTATATTCAAGTATAACGTTAGACTGCGGAATTTGCCCGCCGCTTCCTTATCAGATTGCAGACGTGTCTCTGGTTTCACTCTGGGGAGCCGGACACGAAAAACTGCGTTCTGCAGCCTCGTCCCGCCCAACTCCGCCCTCCACAGAGCTGGCCAGTCAGAAGAAAGTGGGCACACGGGGAGTGGGGGCCATAGCGGAAGAGCCACCCCAGTGAGGCGTTTCAGGCAGAGACTACAATGTACTACAAATGCAGTTTTTTGAGGATGGCAGTATGAGCGAAATAAATACCCTTTTTTTACTTTGCGCGATCAGAAGTACTCTAGGGGAGTCAAAGACCAAAATATAAACTTGGAAAAATAGCAAAATAGGTCCCCTTTAATGTAGTGCTTCAGAGGACCAAAAACGCTTCGGTCTAGCGGCTGAAGACGGTGGGAGCAGTGGGGGGGAAAAGACAGGAGTACAATGCCATGTGACTTGCAAAAGTCAATAGCTACCATAGAGAGGTGTGATGGATGATTGTCTAAGAGTAGCAGCAACTTTGACTCCGGGGTCACGCGGGTGTGCCTTGCAAAATGCTGTAAAAATGCCAAGAAATCGGCCTCCTGCATCCACCCCGATCCATTGGCAGAACCAGTGCAGCCAAGGGGCCATCCCGATGAAGTGGTGCTGGAACTTCTTCCTTGGGAAGATAAAGTAAGGGGAACAAAGTTGCCTTTGTGCGTTGGCAGCAAAGGCAACAGTCACCAATGTTCCTCTTTCCCCAGAGGTCACAGCACCGACCTGGCGCTGCCCCTTGGCGGCAATGATTTTGTCTGGCACCTGAACCGTTGTGGTACCTGAAATAATAAATGAAATGAATATTGCTGTTGCAAATCACTGTTGCTTTTTAATTTATCTAAATATAAATTTTTACCTGTTTCATCCATGTTCCAGATGTCCTTTGCTTCAAAATTATAGCGGGTGAGGACAGTCTTTAGGTTGTTAAAAAACGCTGTCACGTTGGTCTTGTTGAAGCTGGTGGAACGGGACATGCTGGTGGCTTGAGGTCGACGGATGGACAGGGTTTTGTTGCGCTCGAGGAAGGAGGTGAGCCTGTCCTTCCCTGCCATCTGGTTTTTCTCCCATGAACATGGAGTTTTGAGGCAAATATTTTCGGCCAGCTCATATGCAAACTTTCGCACCTAAAACAGCATGAAAAAAAGGTTAATTCCCAGATAGCAAGCACCTCAGAGCCGGGGCAGATCCGGAGCTGAGGTGCTTGCTATCTTAGGCAAATGGCGATAGTGGTGTAGCTCTGTCTGCAGTGTTACTCCAACCTCTTTAGGACTCAGGCCAAAATATATATCAGCTGCTCTCTTTATATATGCCTGCAGTCTCTTCTCCTGTTCTTCTGTGAAGACTTTGTTGTGAGCCCTGTACCCTGGGGCTCTGGCCTGCTGCCCTCCTGCCTCTGCCCTCCTCTTGCAGTACCTGAACAGGGTGACATGACAAACGCCATGCACCTCTGCTGCCCTCCTTATACTCTCGCCTCTTCGGACATCAAGAAAGGCCCTTTCGTAAACCTGCTGGTCAACCTTTCCTCTCTGGGTAGTTCTGACCCTAACTCTTGGCATTTTCTGTCGGTAAAATATAACACACACATTTTTTAAATGAGCTTTAAAACAGAAAATTCAAGATTAGCAGAGAGGGACGAACGAAACCGTTGCTACTTCCGCCCGACAGTGACTCCACACATTAGAACCAGGATTGCTTCTAAAGTGGAAAAAGTCTGACATTTCAAACTTCAGGATATGTTACAAAACTAAAAGACCTATCACTTCATCATAAATATGACACATGGAGCGATAAAGACAGTCTTTAAGTCAAAAAAGTTTACCATTTGTCTGAATTTACTCACCACTGTGGAAAACGGTCTTCCCGGTCTCGTTCCGCGGGGAAGCGTCGAAACCTCAAGATTTTTCGCGGGTCTGGAGAGTGTCGCGAGCTGCACGTGCTGACCTAATATGACGCATTGAAGTGCGGATGGCTGTGAGTAAATCGCCATATTACTTTCGTCCCGCGTTACTTTCGCACCGGCTCTCCCCTAGTTATAGTGGTAAGATAGGATGCTTTGTAAATACGGGCCCTAGTCAGAAAATATTTGCAAATATCTAGGCCTACGCGCTGAGTGGAAACTGGCTTTTCTTTACACCCCTCCCCCGCCTGAATTTTTAGTTATTTCTAGTATAGACCTTGTACGATGGCTTGGAGTTCATCCTGTTGTGGAAGATGTATATATTGATGCCACAGTTCCTGTCGCACGGCTTGACAGAATGCATTTAGAATCAAGCACACGGACGCGGTGCTAATTCCAAAGAGATTTGCCAATGTGCGATAGCACGCTCCTGTTGTCAGCCACCACAAAACAACTGCAACCCTCATGTGTAACGGGATGGCCCGGCGAAACGTAGTGTCTTGGTGCGTCAGAAATGGCGACAGTTTCTGACATATCATGTGGAATGTTTGTTTACTCATCCTAAAATTTCGCATCCACTGTTCGTCATCGAATGTCTGTACAACCTGCTCCCACCAATCCCTTGATCTCTCTCGCATCCACACACTCCTCTGAATAGTGGTGGAAGCGATGATCGCGGCATAGGCATGCGAGGCGATTATAGCCCTTCTTCTCCTTCTCTGCCTCAGAATCCTCTGGATTTGAATGGGATTTGTCATGCATCGCATGATAAACATCAAGCCAAGCTCAACGTCATCCATTGTTTACAAAGTGAAGTGTGCTGCTTACGCCTATACGCCAAATATAGGCCTAGACTAAGGCGGAGTCTGCCTACACATTTGCGATGATGCAGGTGATAGGTTTAAACGGCGTTAACAGGAGAATCGGATGTATGTTACCCAGTGAAATGTTGCGAGCTTGCTTGATGTGTTGGTTATTTCTATGACTGCTCGGCCTGCATGCTTTTGTAACGCTGCACGCAAATTTGCTTTTATTTTCGGTAGTATTCTCATCTATGCGCATGTGGATCGCCCAAGACAATGGCTAGGAAGTGAGTGGTGTAAACAAACGGAATCGAAACGAAACACATATCATTCACGCTCAAAACAAGATGTAAATACGCAGTTGAACAAAACGGATATGGGCCTTAAAATCCGATCCATATTCAATCTGGGAAACAAGACCTGCAGTGTAAATCCAGCCACAGACACTTGTTAAGAAGGGCACTAAGAATGCATCTAGGAAACACAATTATCTTAAGGCTCCCTCTTAGCTGAACTCTGCTTAGGAGCCTTCTTAACTCCTTAATAACGCTCTTAACTGGGAGACGCGGCCAATGCCATTTGGCTTGACCTCCTGCCCTACTTTTGTAGACACTGCTAACTTGCACATGCAATAACTCTGTACGTGTGTATTGATCAGGCTACTCTCTTCTAAAAGTAGATGGAGCTGGTGCTGTAGAGCGTCAATGGCGGGTTTTACCAATTTTGAGAAATTTGCAGATACTGCCGTCTGGCTTGACAGGGCAGCATACCGATTCAACCAATGTTTAACTCGGTATTCAGTTTGGCTTATTAGAAACAGTAAAGACTTAGCGCTAAGCGATTTCTTTCCCCCCACGCTCTCAGCCAATGCGATTTTCGCAAAAGTGATATATACATATGCCAGACACAATCAGGGTGCCAATTCAAGGGTTATGTTAGTTATAGCTGTAAATCTACCAATCTAATATAATTTGATAGTATTCTTGTAATGTCTAATGTAAGGTTTTTAATGCATGAACATTTTTCAGGGCGTTTCACACAAAGAAATCGTCCGGTGCGAATTTGGTAGAACTTTATAGAGCTCAATAATGTCAGAAATAGCGCGTTATAAATGTTCACCTGAAATTATGGCTGTTTTTGTTCAGTGAAAAAATATAGACCTGCCAAAACTACCATGTGTTATATGAAGTGATAACTAACATATTATCTCAATTTTCCTTTGCTGGTTGTTTGAAGTGAATATCTTGAGAATTGACTGCGCAGTGGAGTGAAGGAGATGGTGGCCCTTCCGTTATATTTTTCCGTTTTATGCATATCATATTATTGTATTTCAATTATAATATTCTGTAAACACACCAAAAATGGGGGAAATGTCATTTAACTGTTCTTAAGAATTGCATTAAGACACACAATAAATGTTCTAACATATTAAACTCATACAAATTCATTACCTTGAGTTTAAATAGGAAACTTGGTTTGCAGACGATTTCATGTAGGGTCCGCAACGCTCTACCTGAAGCAAAAGCCATGTACATTAAAGGCCATGGAATTGGTGTATTAATGGCCTCCTAATAGATTAAATAAAATATCACAAACACAAGAAGTTATCATTACAAATGACAGTATACCGAGGCTTTCCATGTCCAACACGCAGAGTCCGTAACGGTATTCAGAAAAATTGTGTAATCACGCCATACATAAATCTAATAGCACAGCGAAGCTTCTAATGTTGAAATAATTTGATTGTTGAGATTTATCCAGTTGAAGGAACCCTCCGGTCCTGTTTCATTCGAAATAATTCCCATTGACCATGTCCTTACCTCATTTAAATCCTGTAAATGTAACTGAACACTTCAGGCCGGTTTTGGAAGTCTTTTCTATAAATCGCGTCATTTTCAGCTGCGCAATCGTGCTCAACGTTGAACGGATACAACCTACCTTGCTGATACGCATAGGCTTGTATGCTCTTATGTTTGTCCAATAAATGTGTTTCAGTTACTGTGGGAAGTTTAAACACTCGGGAATTGGATAATTCTATTTATGGACAGGTGTACAACTAAATGAAAAACAAATTTTGTAATATTAAATGAAGTAAGATTGCTTCCAATTTGAAATATCATACACCTGTACATATAAGTTGGACACTGTTAAAACATTTTGGCTACTAGTGTAAAGCAAAATACACATGTAGAGTCCGCAACGGATATGCTTAATTTGATGGTGAGTTCAAATAAAGTGCTATGAATTTTAAACAATAACAAATAGGCCTAACTCAACAAAATTTCATTATTATTATGCCTGAGAAAAATAGGCTTCAGATGATGCCAGAAAATTACTTGTTTGATAGTTAAGTTAACCCTTGTATAACAACGATTCAATAGCCATTGCGTCAGTGATGATTACTTGAACACCTAATAAAGCTAATTTCATTCAATGTTGCATAATTTGTGTTGTTTTGTGTTATTAAATATAGTGCAATTCACATTAGAGCTATACACACACTAAAAATAAGGTTGCGAAAAACGCAGTGTCAACGTGTCCGAAAGTCGGACAGGGTTTTAATAGGCCTATAACTCCGTGTTCGACAGTCGGATGATTTCAATATAATTCCGTGTCCGACAGTCAGATGGTTTCAATAGCCTATAACTCCGTGTCCGACAGTCGATTATTGTTCTTAATTTCTTCAAATCTACTGAATCTTTTAGATAGGCAATTAAACGTGAATCTTTTGATAAGATAGCTCAGTTCTTCAAGATGAGTACCGAGAATTTCAACCAATGTTTCGACTGTCGGACAGAGATCCTAAAATAGGGAAGACCGGGATTACTTCGGCCACGGGGTTAGGTTTGTCACTTCAGTTTTTTTCATTGCAAACGCACTGACAGGAAAACGAAAATGTATAAATTATGTGACATCCCAGCGACGTCATCTCTTGGAAAGAAGAAGGACTTATAGGGCTCCATCTTTCACACTGTCCTACCCGTTGCCACTACCAGCTACCCGTGAATTACGCATTTAGCAGCTTCCACTATCCCTAAACGGTATCTTGCGGCCACACTACCCGCTATACATTATGCCGAATCCCTAATTTGCGCCTGGAGGTGTGCCCATGGGCGTGTTTTTGCGCTTTCCCTACAATTGCTATCTTGACCACACAGGTTAGGGAAAGCGTATAGCGGGTCCTCAAACCACCCGCTACCCCTTTGGCAATTGAAGACACGGCTTCTCTCCCCCTATACGATCGAACAGCGACAAATGGGCTACATTCAGTTCAGAAAAATAATTAATTATAATTAGGTCTATGCACTGGCACTCAGCGAGGTAACTTTTTTTTCCCAGCGAGAGCGGCATTTCAGAACTCTTCAGCGAATGAAGGTAATTCTGGTGACAAGTACGTGGTTTCGTCCGTTTACATTTTCCAATCGGACAGCTGTCTATTTTTTTAAAGCAAGTTGCGTGACCGTGCTGCAAAAACAGGTGTACATACTTGTCGCCGAAATTACCTTCATTCGCAAGAGAGTTCTGAAATGCCGCCCTCGCTGGAAAAAAAAATTTCCGTTGCTGAGTGCTAGTGTATAGCGCTCTTGTGAAAGCCCAAATGCGGGTAGCGGGTGGTTCTAGGATCCGCTATACGCTTTCCCTAACGTGTGTGGTCAAGATAGCAATTGTAGGGAAAGCTCATAAACACGCCCACGAACACACCTCCAGGCGCAAATAAAGGATCGGCATAATGCATAGCGGGTAGTGTGGCCGCAAGATATCGTTTAGGGATAGTGGAAGCTGCGAAATGCGTAATTCACGGGTTGCGGGTTGTGGCAACGGGTAAGGCAGTGTGAAAGATAGAGCCCATAGTGTCATGTAGTCTAAGGGCTCTATCTTTCACACTGTCTTTTTCAGCTTCAGCTGATTGCCAACTATGACGATTTTACCCTACCCATCTGATGAAGTAACCCCGGGTATGGGGTTACTTCAGCATGTTTCTGATATATCAAAAATTGAATATTGTGACGTAAATATATGTTACATTGAGATTGTATCAATACAAGTTTTGTAGGCAACATTCTGCACTAACACATATACCATAAAGGTTTTTCTCTAAGTTTTAGCAATGTGTTTATTGCAGTGCACAATTTGGTCCACGGTAAGTTCCTTGCCGTCTGTTGTCCACCTTTGTCTCTCCTGTAGACTGGGCAAGTAATAGTGAATGAAGGCGGACCAAAAGTGATCTGCTAATACTTGTGTCTCCAACGGCGCTTTCCCAGGAGGTTGGCGGAGTCATAAAAGGGCTTGAGGTAGAGAGGAGTCACGATGTCCCATGAGCAGGATTCTCGGGGTGACCGGTTCTGGATCTGCAATATCGGACGACAAATATCCCAGCGGTTTGGCATTCAACATACCTTCCACTTCTATGAGAACTGTACAATGTACCATCTTGGTCACGGTTTGGTCTTTGAGGATGACTTTGAGAGCAACCTTTATAGATTTCACCTCTCTCTCCCAAGTCCCACCAAAGTGAGGAGCACTTGGCGGATTGAATCGAAACGAAATCTGCTGTGCCGCCAACTGTTCCTGCAAGTGAGGGGCCATAGAAGTGAAAGCCTCACGCAGCTCCCGTTCCCCGCCAACAAAGTTGGTGCCATTATCAGATAATAACTCGTATGGCTTGCCGCGTCTTGCAATAAATCGCCTTAGCAACATCAAAAATGAGTCGCTATCCAGGCTCTCAAGAAGGTCTAGGTGTACACATCGGGTTGTCATACATTTGTAGATGATTCCCCATCTCTTCTCCTGACGGCGTCCAATCCGGACAGTGAAGGGACCGAAACAGTTCATTCCAGTTGAATAGAATGGTGGCTTGTACAGGCGCAGCCGAGAGGGCGGAAGATCAGCCATTTTGGGGATATCAGGCTTAGCTCGCCAACGCTGACAGTCTCGGCAAGAATGCTAGTGCTTCCTAATAGCTTCTTGTCCCCGCAGAATCCAGTATCTGCGGCGAAGTTCAGCCAGTACTCTCTCTGCCCCAGGATGATGGAGGTTCTGGTTGAAGTCTTTGATTAGCAGCTTCGTAAGTGGATGCTGTGGGTCCAGGACAATGGGGTGAATGGTATCCATCTCTAGACCCTCTACGTGGCGGAGTCTGCCACCAACTCGGAGCAGACCTGTGGCATTGTCGTACTCAGGAGTAGGGATGTAACGATTACCGGTGTAACGGTAAACCCCGATGAAAATGTTGACAATAACAATTACCATTTTTATTTCAAATATAATTATTATCTCGGTGGATTACCGAGGTGTGGAAACCGTGTGTTTAATCCTTCCGAGCTTCATCCGAGTCTCCTGAAGTAGCCGCGCAGGCGCACTGTGTAGCCTACAACTTGGGTTTATACTTTCTTTAAATTGGAAATGTAATCATGGCGGAAGGAGGAGACGACAGCGCTCAGGACATCTATCAGCCCTCTAAGAGGACTAGGTCTGAAGTATGAATTATAAGAATGCCGGGGGACACTTGATTGAAGACAGTTATCCTGTCTGCAGAACATGCAGGAAAAAAGTTTCTGCTAAAGGCAGCAATACGTCAAATCTCATGACACATCTCCGTGACCATCACCCACAACTTTATAGCCAATGCAAAGTAAATTAACGTTAACATTTTAGCTGAAATACATGGTGTGGGGACATCAGGTTGAGGTTGAATGCAATGATCAGTCTGTCTAACTTATTGACTTGTCAGTAATGTAAACAGAACCCTAAGTACAGCGCCCGTCGCCATCGAGAATGCATATCTAGCAGCGAATATTCTAAGCTAAACAGCTAAACTTTAATTCTCGAAGAGACGGTGAAATGATGAAAACAAGGCATTATTTAGCGCTAGTTGAAGGCATCAAAACAAAACTTTGTTTTTTGTAGAAATTTAATTGACAGTGACTACGTGTATATTACCGTTATATCATTAAATGGACGTTGGAATCAACCAAATACGAGATAGCAGCTAGATCAGCTAAATCGTGCTAGCAGATTTGTTTACTATGACAACGGTTAACACTACTAATCAGCAATGTCATGAACATTTGCTGAAATGAATGACATGGTACCAGAAGCATTCTACCTAAAATCCACATTTTCGTTCAGTGGTAGAGTGTGGCGCTAGCTGCTGGACACTTTCTTAACCTTAGCCTAAGAGCTAGACGGATGCCCACTTGCGTTTATTAAACAGTAGTAGATTACAGTATTTTATTGCATTGCATGTATTTCTTGATTCCTAAAAGATTGCATAATTTGTATTCGGAGTGGCTATTCGCACAGCCGCCGTGCAAATAAGCCATAGCCGCGTCCCTGTGCAGTTATTTTATTCGCACGGCCGCTGTGCAAATAGTGGGTCAAGTTATTTTATTCGCACAGTTGCTCCTTAGCAGCTGTGCCAATAAGGTTGGGCCGTAACATTTTTCGCACAGCGGCTGTGCGAATAGCCGCGTCCATTTGAATTTGTCCAAGGTCAGTAAATGGTTTAATTCTAGCAAAGTTGGATAACTTTAATTTACTAAGTCACACGGTCTGAACCAAGTGTCTTTGAAAACACGAAACATGATTATTTGCCCTGTAAGATTATGAATTTCTAGCCAATCATTGTCTTTTGATTTAGCAACAAAAACAGCTATAGGCGAAATCGTATGTACATTGATATGAATGGTAGCCCAATGATAATAATAATAATAATACATGATGCTAGATCAGCAGCATCTTATTTGTTGATGATAGAGAGAATAAGTATACAATCAGTTCTGTTCCACTGATTTGTTTACATATTTAGTTTTTTTTAATTTTAATGTCATCAACACTTGAACATTTGGATTTGATTACATATGATTGTAGTAGTTATTTTTGTAATTTGTTCATAGTGGCTATTTTAAATGCATAATGCACTTTTGTCTTATTCTTTTAAGGTTTACTTTAAAGTGCTCATGTGTACAGTTCTACATTTTAATTTTGATGATGAAGAAAACAAGTATATAATAAGTGGTGTTTCTTTGATTTGTTTACATATTGTTCTTTATGTCTTAGCTTGAATGTTTGGATTTGTATAACTTAAACCTGCACTACTGAAAATGTTCCTGACAAATAAGCTGTTTACATGCTGAACCCTTGCTCCTTTGATGCTGAGTTGCACTTTTGATAAGGTTTTGCCTATATTTTTGAAATATAATAAATACTGTTACATTTTTAAAAACTATTTCAGTTTGTGTGGGCCTATCAGTGCTTTCTGACCATATTGAACACATTTTTAAAAATACCGCGATAATACCGAAAACCGTGATGATTTTGGTCACAATAACCGTGAGGTTAAATTTTCATACCGTTTCATCCCTACTCAGGAGATAAAGATGCCAGTCGACTATCAGATGGGAGAAGCCGATTTGACTTCAGGGCCTTGACCTCCTCTAGAAAGGAGTCTCTCTAGGCTTGTGCCAGGAGAAGCCTCTCAGCAGTAATGTAGTCAGCTGCATTAATAGGTAAGCTAGAGTTGGGATCAGCTGCCATGAAGGGACTGGGCTGCAGCTTGCACGAGTTCCTTCCAGGAGGGGAACCTGCCAGCATCAGGAAGGTGCAGGCTGGGAGGAATAGAGATCGTGCCAATGAGAGCAGATTTCTTCAGCTCGCTGTCATCAGGCTCGGAATCAGTGGAAGGTGTTGCCGGCCACTGATCGGGAGACAGATGGAGGAAAAGCAACCCTTAATGCCACCGATGGGGTTGTGTCAGTTCTTCCAGGGTTAAACCCCAAGTGATGTCATCTGCTGGGTTGTTTGCCGAATCGACATATCTCCAGCTGTCCACCTCCGTCAGGTTCTGAATCTCAGTGACACGAGTTCCAACAAAGACCTTGTATCGGCGAGACTGTGACCTGAGCTAATACAGGACCGTGGTGGAGTCAGACCAGAGGGTTAATCAGAGGATTGGCACTGTGAGCTCAGCCTGAAGGGTGCTGGCCAGCTGGGCTCCAGTGAGTGCTGCACTCAACTCCAGGCGAGGCATTGATAATTGCTTCCTTGGGGCTACCCGTGACCTCGCCAGCACAAAGGAAACATGAACCTGGTTCTTATCATCCACAGTGTGCATGCAGGCAACTGAGCCATATGCTCGCTCAGAGGCGTCACAAAAGATATGCAGTTCCTGGGTAGCTGTAACTGTGTCCGCACATGGTGGCGCATATGCGCGGGGGAACTCTAGGGACTGTAGGTTTGGAATCTCCCGTTCCCAGGTGAGCCACCGATCCAGCAGGCTCTGAGGTCTGACCTGCCAGTATTTTGCAGAGGTTTCGCATCGTGGGGGGTAGCGTCTCGATGGGGCGATGCTTGTACCCCAGACTATCGCTGAGACAGTTCCACCACAGCCCCAGAGTGGGTTCCTGGAGGTCGGTACTGCTCTTGGATAGCCACATCTCGCTCTTCTCCAATCTAGCCTCAGAAGGAAGGTGGTCAATAACTGATGGTATGTTACTCGCACACTGGCGAATTTCAAAGCCTCCAGTGACAAGTAGCTGGCGTAGCCTATTGACCAAGTCCCTAGCTTCTTCTGTGGTGCGGGTGCTGTGAAGGCAGTTATCAACATAGAACGGTTGTTCCACGGTCTCTACAAGACCAGGGTCATCACTTCCATTGTCCTGGGCATGGCGCTGCAGAGCATAAATGGCACAGCAAGGACTGCAGGTGGTTCCAAATGGCAGAACCCGCCACTCATAGATACTTGGCTCTTCTGTCCTCCGCATGGCTCACCAGATAAATCGCAACACTGACTTGTCAGTTGGCAGCAAGCAGATCTGGTGAAACATCCCTTTGATGTCACCACTCACTGCCACCGCATGTTGCCGAAACCTTAGGAGGACACCCAGCAAGGAGGGACCCAGGACAGGTCCAGGGAGGAGATTATCATTCAGTGACTGCCCTTGATATTTGAAGGAACAATTAAAAACAACTCTGTCCTTCCCATAATGGTGCACCATGTGGTGCGGAATAAACCAGGATTCGGTAGTTTGGCTGGCTTCCTCATGGGATAATTTTATCACGTATCCGGCTTCCTCAAGCTTATGGATCTCTTTTCAATAGGTCTCTGCACGTCTGGGGTCCTTGGCCAGTCTGTGTTCAGTGCTGCGCAAGCTGGGCAACACAGCTTTTTTCAGAGCTTGGAGAGTGGCAGCCGGTGACCTTCGGAGCAGGGGGGTAGCATAACGATAGATGACGTCCACATACACTCGGGTGGTGGAGGTTTGAAGCAAAGTAAGGGCTTGTTGGTCCTCCTTGGAATGGGTGGCTACCTTCTCACTTACATAGGGGAGCATGTCCACTTGCCGCAGGTGCTCCACATGACCAAGGAGCTCACTAGGGGGGGAGATGGTGGAGATTCGGAGGCATTGTTGTTCTGCCCAGTGGTGCTTGATCATGCTAGTAGGGCCTTGGAGTGACTAACCCAAGCGTGTGCAAACAGCAATGGGCCCGCCAGGTGGTCCAGCACACACTGGCTGTATGGGCATCAGCAGATGTGGCAGGTCTGAACCTATCAGCACCAGCGGCTGGGCATAGTCAATTGGAGGTAGAGGCAAACCCTTCAGATGTTTGTATTGCTTCTGTAGCGCTGTAACAGGGTAAGAATGTCCACTCAGGCACAAGCCGTTAGCTGTGAAGGCCTGTGATATCTGGTACCTCTCAGGTGGTTTGTGCAGTGAGGATACCTCTAAGGTGACAGAAGCCCCCTTGAGATGTTCAACATCCTGATGGACTGTCCTCAAGGAGAGAGTCTCCGACTGTGGTCGGAGATTGAGTTGCTGCACAACCTGAGGAAGGACGATGCTCCACTCCGAACCATCATCAAGGACAGCATAAGTCTCCATAGCTTTGTTCCCATTGTGAAGGAAGACTTTCACCACCTTCAACATCACCTTTGGTGAACGATTGGGACGATCAAGGTAGATCATAGTCGGGGGTGAGCTGACTATTAGGATGGAACTCTGAGTGTCTTGGACCGCATCGTGCAGGACGGTGAGGTGTACCTCCTTGCAGGTTTTGCATGGGCGCTTTAGGGTGCAAGTTTATGCTTTGTGGCTTCGTCCACACTTCCAGCACCTTTTCTCCTCTTTGATCCACTTCACGATCTGGCTGGTGGTCAGTTTCTTGAACTCAGCACAGGAGTTCGAGAAGTGCTCCTTATTATCGCAATGCGGACAGTATGGCTTGGGTTTGGAGATGGACTTGGCATGGGCAGACTCTGGCTGGCTTAGCTCTTCCCTTTCACTGAGCAGAACTGCCGAAGTTTTTTCCTTTGGTCGAGTTGAGCATTGCTCTTTCTTCACAAGCTTGGAGCTATCACCTTGGTACAGAGCAGCGGCACGGCTGGAGATGCGCTTAGCCTGAGCCTTGATCTGCAACCACGCGGCTAAATCAGGCAGGGTATGGGTTTGGTCTGTACCTGTCTGTAGGATGCCGCGGCTGAGGCAATATTCCACAAATCCGTCCTGGTAGGTGGGCGGCATCTTGCTCAAGAGACGGTCGACATGAGATCCGCACCTGAGCTCATAACTGTTCTGCCCTTCAAGGGTTCTCAGCATGCCCACCAGCGACTGAACCGACAGGGCGAAGGAATCAAAAGCATCAGCATCTCGAAATTTGATAGCAGGGGCATTTATGATGGCATCTAGCTCGCACTGGACAAGCTGCCTTGGCTGCCCATACTTCTCCAGGAGTGCCTGCAGTGCTGCACTGTATGGCCTGAGGTCATGCATATAGGCCTTCGCAAGCTGCAGTGCGCTGATTAGCTTAAGATGACCCAGTAGCACTTAATATTTGTATTGCTCACTCAGGTGGGTGTGGCTGCTCAGCAGGTTATCCAGTGCCATCTTCAGCAGAGCAAATGCACTCTCCCTGCCACTCTCGAAGATGGGCAGAGTTGGCTTAGGAATGCCATATGAAGAGGCCAGCAGCAGTTCTATTCCTGGGGCTGGTGTTTGCCCAAGGTGTGGCACTGCTATCTGGCCTGCAGCAGCATAAGGGCCCCTTAGGGTTGGGTCAGAGGGTGTTTGCCGAAGATGTGGCGCTGCTGTCTGGCCTGCAGCAGCATAAGGGCCCATTAGGGTTGGGTCAGACCGTGTCAGACCCAGACTTAGGTAAGG
Organism: Gymnothorax javanicus; assembly: GCA_029692085.1. NCBI lineage: Eukaryota > Metazoa > Chordata > Actinopteri > Anguilliformes > Muraenidae > Gymnothorax > Gymnothorax javanicus. Next base: position 39,928,875 of record CM056207.1, read on the forward strand.
CATGGTGTGAGCAGATGTGGGGCTCCGTCCAACAAGTTCTACAGGGGGGTAGTGCACAACTGGAGGGTATATGGAGGCAGCCTGCCCTTGGTTTGTTGGAGGAACCACCAGATTTAATTGTGAGCTTCCCTCAATGGCTGTAGCTGATGGTGCCACAGGAGCTACAGTGGGCATTGCAGAAGGCTCCGCATGAAAGGCTGCTGCTGCAGTGGATGGTAACACTGGTACTGGAGAGGGACGTGTTACAATAGGTGCTACGGAAGAGGGTAGCTGCCTAGGTGAAGGCGCCAGAACCGATGGAGGATTAGGATGGTGGAGCTGCGGCGTGGAAGTTCTGAGGTTTGGAGGAGGAGGCGTATTTGCTCCAGCTGGATGGGATACCCTGGGTAGGGATAGGAAACTAGGAGCTGATGATACTGGGTCTGATGCTGGGGCACCATCTCCCTCTTGCAGTAAAGAGATGATGATCTTGGCTACTTCTAACTCGTTTTCGGCCTTCTTCAGGCGCCGCCGCCTGTCCAGCTGTTTGGTTAAAGCTTCCCTAGCCTGATGAGCTTCCTCTTGGAGGTGCTGGGCTTCTTTGGCCCTTGCATCTGGGCACTGGTACTCAAGGTCAGCGTTGTGGTCCTCATCTAACTGGCAACGCAGCTCTTCTAGCTCCATTTGCTTTATCCTCTCTTCTAGTATAGCTGCTTGGATGCTGGAAAGAGCTTGGCTAGGGAACTTGCCCACAGATCTTGGGATGAGAGCACACTTGAGCTGGAGCTGGAGTTAGCTTTGCTTCCCTTGGATGGTGTCCTTGTCTTGCCACTTCGCCGGCTATGGGAGCGGGGTGGTGTGGTTGAAGGATGATCCGGCTGAGCTGGATAGCCAACATCATAATCAGCCAAGTGTGCAGGGAGATGCCGTTCTCTGTGGGGGCGTCCGGTAGGCTCTGGTGCATCCGCAGCTGCTTTATCCATATTGTCTGATAACTCTGATCCGGCTCAAAGGACCATATAATAGAGGTGTAGGGAGCTCTGAATTTCAGACTGCTCGGTAGAGTTAGGGCGATACAGACTGGATTCCGGTCAGAGAATCAGAGAGGGATTCTTCATTTCAGCAGCTTTATTCACACATGGGCCCTTCTTATTAAGAAAGTGGGGGAGTGAGAATATGGGTGTGTGGCCTACAGGAAACATAAAAGGAAAAACATTACAGTACCTGAATGTATAATAACAACAATATATGCAAGTAAATTAAATAACATAAATTCTCATCTTTACAGTATCAGTAGCTGCAATTTTAACTGAGGAACACAGGTTCACAATAATCAAAGGCTACAAACATTGGCATGCAGTGTAACATTTGTAACACATTGGTTCTTGGAAAAGAGCATTAACATCAATACTCTTTCATCAACGGAATAACTGCCAGTATGACATATGAACAAGGTGTATAACTTCATACTTAACATAAACATATAGGCGATTTTTACTGCTACGTTACACATATACGGTCATTTACGTGGGTAGCAACCTAGCCGAACTAGCCGCTATATGACGAACAAACTACTAAATTAATACTGCCGTTAAATCACAAGCTCCCTGCACACTTGGCGATTCCAGCAATATGATAAATAACAACCACCAACGCTAACATAACAATCACTATAAGTACTTACATCGTACTCATTTACGCACGGTAATTGCAATCACAGCAGAGAAACGAAAGTCTGAGGGTTTCCTCACAGCTCAGGCAGTACTAAACAAGAAGCACAGCATGAATGCGTGCAAGGAGTGACGTCATCACCTGATCGGTGTGGCATGACCAACCGGCTTTCTCACATGTTTATTGTTAAAATGTTTTTTATTCTTTATTTCGTAATCAATTTGTTCTAATCGTCCTCCTTTTAGGTTGCCGGCCGTAGGCCAGTAACCTATTGTCACTTTGCGTTCGGCGGCGTCGTCGGCGTCGTCCGTTTAAAGCCGTATCTCAAAAGCGGTCTGATGAATTTTTTTTTTAATTTGGGGATGTGATCAAATGGGTCATCAAGTTAATGCCTGAGCAAAGGTTTTTTTGATTGAATCGTTTGTTTAGACTTGGCAGCTATTTTTATGTCGAAAATGGTCATTTTTGGCACTTAGGTGCAATTTTCTCAAAAACTGTCTGTTTTATTTTTTTTTTAATCGCAGCAATGGAATCAGTATCATGACCTGCTTCAACAGTGTAAACGGCGTTTTGATTGAATCGCTCCTTCATAGCGCCACCTAGGCAACGTATCTGGACTTCATCATTTTTCGGGGTGTTTTGCCACAAAATGTGCCGTAACTTGCTTATTATTGCATTTATAGTATAGGTATGAATTGAGCACATACAGCGTATCATGCTTGCTGAGCGTTGTGAGTCAGTCACATTTGACCTTGGGCCAAAAGGTCAAGGTCAAATGGCAAAAATGTGCTATAACTCTCTTAATACAACATTCAGAGCTTAAGTATGTATGAGGCACCTATAAGGAATCAGGTATGCCGAACATTGTGAGTCAGTCACATTTGACCTTGGGCCTCGAGGTCAAGGTCAAATGACAAAAATGTGCTATAACTCTCTTAATATAGCATTTACAGCTTAGGTATGTATGAGGTACCTATAGGGAATCAGGTATGCCGAACATAGTGAGTCAGTCACATTTAACCTTGGGCCTCAAGGTCAAGGTCAAATGGCAAAAATGTGCTATAACCTTCTTAATACAACATTCAGAGCTTAAGTATGTATGAGGCACCTATAAGGAATCAGGTATGCCGAACATTGTGAGTCAGTCACATTTGACCTTGGGCCTCAAGGTCAAGGTCAAATGACAAAAATGTGCTATAACTCTCTTAATATAGCATTTAGAGCTTAGGTATGTATGAGGTGTCTACAGGGAATCAGGTATGCCGAACATTGTGAGTCAGTCACATTTGACCTTGGGCCTCCAGGTCAAGGTCAAATGGCAAAAATGTGCTATATCTCTCTTAATATAGCATTTAGAGCTTAGATATGTATAAGGTACCCATAGGGAATCATGTATGCCAAACATTCTCGGTTGTTCGAATTTGATCTTGAGCCTCAAGGTGAAGGTCAAATGGCAGAAATGTGTTATAACAGCTTAATGTGGCATTTAGAGCTTAGGTATGTGTGAGGCACCTAAAGGGAATCATGTAAGCCAAACATTCTCGGCAAGTTGAATATGACATTGGGCGTCAAGATCAAATGGCAAAAATGTGCTATAACTTGCTGAATATGGCAATTACAGCTCAGGTATGTTTGGGGCACTAATAGGAAACCATGTATGCTGAACATTCTTAGGCAGTCAGTCAAATTTGATGTTGGGCCTCAAGGTCAAGGTTATATGACAAAAATGGCCTATATTTGTTTAATATTGTTTTTAGAGCTTAGGTATGTATTGGGCACTAATAGAAAATCATGTATTCTGGTTGTTTTCGACATATTGGATTTGACTTTGGGCAACAAGGTCCAGGTAATGACAAAAACGGCCTAAAAGTCCTTTGGCTTTAGATCTTTGGTATGTATTGGACACTAATGACAAATCATGTATGCTGATCAAACACACCATATTGGATTTGACTTTGGTCTTCAAGGTCATGTGACAAAATCAATCTATTTATTTCCTCGTTTAATAATGTCTTTTTCAACATTGGTATGTATTAGGCACTAACCCATATATAATTAAAATTGTAAAGGGCATTGTAACCGCATGGTCGACCTTTTTTCGCGATCAATTGCGGCAATAAAAACGGGTCAAAATCCATTTTTGGATGTTTGTTCCTATTAGCATCATGGAATAGAAAGAATAATACTAATTAGACCCACTCAGTGGCAGTGTTGTGTTAAAAAAAAAAATCATTGTCTGAAAGCAGAGCAAGAACCAGATGTGAATTGAGAAGATGGCGCACTTCACAAATTGACAGCAGACGACAGTGAAAGTTTAGGTTAGAAAAAAATTTAATCGGATTTCATGATGTAGACTTCTTAAAGATTATATTTTTGCTAAATGGCAGAAAAGTGACATAAAAATGTTGCTGTCTGTCACTCATGAAAAAGTGTGACCGCTCAGTCGAGTTGCCCGATAAAAAACCCCTTTCTCGCTGAGCTGTGTTGGCCCGCGGAAGTGTGCGGATGAAACCGTTCTCTTCTTTTGCAGAGAAGAATTGATTCGAAGAACTGTGAATTGATGCGCAGTGGTACGGGACCATTTGCCATCGCCGCCGAAATTCGCGAAAAAATTAAACAGCTTTAATTTTTTTGCGGATTTCCGAGCTAGAGCTTTTTAACGCCAGTATCGTGTAGACAACGCGTTGCTTTCGCAAGAATTCTTGTTGGCTTCCTGTTGAATCCGCGGACTGATGCTAGTTACTTTTCTCCTGTTGGGGCTGTAACTGCCAGCAACCTTCAGGGCCCTTGGCACTCTAGCTTTTTTTGTGGCTGTCGGACACGGAGTATTTTGCATTTAGTGTCCGACAGGCATTGTACAGACTTTGTTGTATTTATAAAAATGGTCCAAATAAATGATTGCAGTGCCAATTGGATGTTCTGTTTGTTGGTGATATATTTTTATTCTTTATTTCGTTATAAATCTGTTCCCATATCGATACTTTTACCTTTTGGTGGCTGCCGGACATGGAGTATTTTGCATTTCGCGACCGACAGTCTTGATCGTGCATGCAATATTTAATTCACAACGTCAATGGTCATGGAATTCATTTGCTTACTGACTACAAGCGCTAGGGTGAATCGTCCTAATGCGGGACACTGCCTAATGTGGGACACTTAAGCTTCAGTGGGTGTGGCTCTTCCCCAAACTCATGAATGTCAGTAAAATTATTAACAAATCAAAGCTGTACTTCCATGTGATCAAAGTCATATGACCTAATATCTGTACAGTCATAAATTAGGGCGGAGCAATCATCGAACAGGAAGCACCTTGAGTGAGGACCATGAGGTCAGTGACATAGAGTGTGGACAAAGTTGATCTTAAGGGTATAAATTAATTATCATCTAAAATATTCTGCTATTTTTTATTTAAATGCGTTGATGAAGTGTTTATTCATCAAAAAAATAGTACAGCATGCTGTGTATATACTCTATATTTGATTTTAACCCATTTTGTTATTGCCCCACTTTAGGACATGTGGTGTCCTAAAGTGGGACAGTATGATTAGCCTAATGTGGGACAGTTGTAAATTAGCTAGTCAGTTAAATAATGTATAGTGAGACATGATTTGCACAAGTTTGTGCTTATTTACAGTTTCTCAGTGGTCTTGTGCACTATTGGAATGTTTCATGGCAACAAATAATCTATTTAGGGTCAAGTTTAGGGATGGCAGTTTGAGCAGTGGCGGGTCTAGAACCGGGAATTGGTCGGGGGGGGTCGCAGACACGTACCTTTATGACAACAATTAGTCCTGGCTAGCCATGCCAGTATTTCAACTGCCTAAATCATTGCAGGCCTTCATGTTTTACTTCAGGTTAACTTGTGTTCATTGTTATGTATGAGTGTTTTATGTAAAGCATTTGTAAATGGAGATTTGTTACATACTGGTTTTGCTGCCTTGCTGGTCAGCTATTTGTTTATTTTGTCCATCATTTAGCACCCTCTGGTGGTATGTCTGTAACAAAACATGATCTGATTCAATGCCACTTGTTTGTGATGAAATAGACTAGTGCTTTCTAGAAGTTTCTGGCTTCTTGCTTGGAGGGGGCCGGATCACCCAGGACTCCTGTAGATCTTTCCAGAGTAATCCTAGTCTTTATAAATGCTGTGATTTTGCTCAGTTGGTGAGGCTTTTTGTTTTGGCATCAGAGTTACATAGTGGCATTAGAGTGTTATTATAAGATTGCACAGTGGATTATTTGAAGAAATTTTTGGACCTAATCAGTGAAGAGTAAATTTGTTTAAGTTGTCATTGCTCGTTTTCTTTGTTATGATTTTCAAGTCATAACATCATGAATCAGACTTCGAAAAAAAGAAACCCATCCTGGTTGTATGTTCATTTTGAATATTAGTAAAATGATTTCTCTGCTCACAATGATAAAATAAATATAATAAATGAATAAAAATTATAAATATTATGAATATTTGATTTGTCTGATGGTGCTCAATTTCCCATCTCATCCAAGAAGAACAGCATTGCAAATAGTTAGTTAAATAAATAAATAATATCTATTATATATAAAATAATGTGGTGTAGACCTTTTAACATGGACTTCTCAGTGTCCCACATTACGAAACAAACTGTCCCACATTAGGAAGATGCACCCTGCATCTGACAAGTTGGCACTAAGAGCACTAATAAGTGTGCCATTTATTTTCTGAACACTTGATCTGCATTTTCTCTCTTGGTTTGATTAGGGCACACCTTAAGGGTTTCAAAATAATATTGGGTGTGGATTTACCGTGTTGGCTTAACATTGTAATACACTACAGACGTCCGAAATACAAAAAATGTCCCACATTGGGGCAATCCACCCATCTCTGGTGTGGAAATAAAGCGTCAATCTGTTTGATCCATCTGACTAATTTTCAAATGAGAGCCTGAATAAAGACCATTGGCTATCTTCAATGGAAGAGCTAAAACAGACGAATAAATAGACCAAGAAAAATCGATAGCTATCAATTTGCATTTTATAGCCAAAGGTCGAATGCAAACATGGCTCAGTTTGTAAACGTCTAATAATTGCTGGAATACTCGAAAAATTAGAACTTTTATGACTGTCGGACACGGAGTATTTTAGGATCTCTGTCCGACAGACGCTAAATTTGCCATAAATGCCCTACATTCGATGTCGACTAATCTATATTGCGCAGAGCTTAAACAGAAACATTGGTTGAAATTCTCGGTACTCATCTTGAAGAACTGAGCCGTCTTACTAAAACATTCACGTTTAATATCTAAAAGATTCAGAAGATTTGAAGAAATTAAAAACGACTGTCGGACACAGAGTTATATTGAAACCATCCGACTGTCGGACACGTCCCACCGAGCAAGCATACGTCCAAACAACGTCTTTTCGAGGTCTTCCACAAGCAAGTAAATGACGTCCCCTGAGGAGACAGAATGAAAGTTTTTATGACGTCTTGACGTCCTCTGGACGTCCTGCATTAATGTCCACCAGACCTCTGCACAGGTTAAAAATGAGTTCAAATGAGGTTGTTCTGGGCGTCTTTTCAGCGTCGACTGCACACTTATTTTAGAGATTCTTGACAAAAACAAAATACACAGTTTCTGTCTCCTCCCACCTTGCCATGTTTCCGACTGCTTTTTTGGCTTTTAGCCGTCGTTCTTGAATAATTGTCATGACAAGTACATGTCTTCTTTGCAGTAATGACGGGATTCCATCGTCCGATCTGTTAATCACTGAGCTTTACTCGCTACTGACTGTGCCACGATGTTGGGTGAAGTACTTTGTGTAGTTATGATGTATTTCCCAGCGACTACTTTCCACGGGTCATTAAACGAAGTCATTACAACTTTTATCCATAATGTGGAAAATAATGTACTGGACTTATAGTATTATAGTGTTGGGAAAATAAAACAATTAAGAAAATTATTAACATGAAATTTTGTGTTTTAATGTCATCATAGTCATCTGTTTTTTGTTTGTTTGTTTGTTTGTTGAAAGTGGCGACTCGCCCCGCAGCGGGGTTAATTGGGGGAAAGAGATCGGCTATCTGCGGTGCCGACAAGAGATGCAGTTCTGCTATTGGCACCGCGGCGAGGCGGATAAGAGAAGCACTTCCGCTATTTTCCCCACAACTGGGCCAATAAGAGATTTCATTTTATTATCTGCCCCAGTCTTTGAACTTGCTGTAGCAATCGAGTTTCACGAGGTTTTTAAGGTTTATTACTAACAAACAAACAAGGAAGCGGCTATTCGTCCTGTTTAATGGCCCGTGGAAAGCAGTCGTCGGGAAACATATCTTAACTACGCCAACACTTCAGCCTAACTTCGTGGCGCAAACGGCAGCGACTATACGTCACTTATAAAGAGTTCGGAGGATCGAGTCTCCTCATTACCGCAAGAAGGAGCACTGCTTGACATGACAATTGCTTGAGCGACATCTAAGGGCTAAGAAAGCAGACGGAGAGATAAGGAGGCATCGCAAGGTTGGTGGAGGGAGGAGACAAACTACATTTTTTTTTTTCGTCAATTATCTCTAAAATAAGTGTGCAGTTGACGTTGAAAAGACGCCCAGAACGACCTCATTTAAACTAATTTTTAACCTTGTGCAGAGGTTCGGTGGACATTAATACGGGACGTCCAGAGGATGTCATAAAAAGACGTCATAAAAACTTTCATTCTGGCTCCTCAGGGGACGTCATTGAGACGTTTGTAGAAGGTCTCAAAAAGACGTCGTTTGGACGTATTCTTGCTTGGTGGGGTAGTTATATTAAAACCCTGCAGGCCTGGCGCTAGAACAGGGAATTGGGGGGGGGCACAGACACGTCCCTTCATTAGTCCTGGTCTGGTCCTGGCTAGTTATACTTTATTGACGCGTTTTCCAATTCTCGCAATTGGCATCTAAAGACTCGGTTTCTCTCCGTATGCGATCTAACAGCGATTAAATCATGGGCTAAATTCAGTACAGCGGCGGAACCAGAACTGATAATTGGGGTGCACAAAACATCTGGTTAAAACAATTATTAGTCCTGACCTGTTCTCAGTCATTTTCATGATTAACAAAAGGTTCACTCCGAGAGCACTCCACACTTAACAGGTGCTGCTTGTTCTCCCCGATTAGGCAAGACAACAATCATTCATCTGGACGCGTGTTTGCTGTAGGCTATTTAAATCAATGTTATTCAAAATTGCATACCTGCTCAAATAGCTTGAGCCGCATGATTTTTATAGCCTATTTAATTGCCGAGTGCCACTTTTTTTTATCAACTCACGCAATACCGAGAGTGAAAGGCGATATTTTATTGGAATGCGGTCCAGTTCAATTGCAAAGCATTGGCCTATTAATAAGTAAATTATTTTTTTGTTCTGAGTTTAGCCCATGATTTAATCGCTGTTAGATCGCATATGGAGAGAAACCGTGTCTTCAGTTGCCAATTATGATAATTGGAAAAAGCGTCAATGAAGGAAAATGATTGAGAACTAGCCAGGACTAATAAAGGGACGTGTCTGTGCCCCCCAATTCCCTGTTCTAGTGCCGGGCCTGAATCCCTGTCCGACTTTCGGACACTAGGCACTGCGATTTCCGCACTCATATTTGATCTTAAAAAATAGAGCAGACTTTATTAGGCTGCGAGGTTGCGTAAACGCGCATTTTCTGCCAAACTCCACCGAAAAATAATAGCAGCAGCAGAGATCAATGTAATTCTAAAATTTATCTGACACTCGATTGCAGCTCTTAGTCCAGTTTGGAGCATTGCACTGTATTCAGCGATTTTGCGTGCGCACACATCTAGGCTATACTGAGGTGACTGCGACGGAGCGGCACCGTCACTGACAGTGAGCAGTTCTACCGAAGTACATCAATGCAAAGTCATTCCTTCTCCGCTGGCATTGCAAACCACCCGGTTAATTTAATTAACATTCTTATTTCCTCCAAGTTTTAGTAGCGCGACCAAGGGTGCTCACTTGGAAGCACTATTTTCACGGTAATATACATCCACAAACATCAATGTTCCCTTACTTGTTCAGATGCGTTGCTTGCGTGACCTGCCGTGCCCTTCTTCCTATGCTGATCCTGAAAAACAGAGCGCTTTATTCCGCAAAGTAAACGAGTTGATGTGACCGCCCAATGATGATCATATGATAACGGAAACGGCATATTTTACTAGGCATATTTTACGTGTATTAGTGTGTGCTCGATTCTGTGAAAAGGGGTTGAAGCTCAAATTACTGAAAAAAGTGAGAGATAATGTTTTGGAATTGATAACGCCCCGGTGGAGGGTATACACGGCTTAAGAGGGCTGCGAGCGCCTTAGTTGTCGGTCAGGAAAGAACGAAGTAACAGACAGGTTTTGAATATAGATAAAAGAAGGTTCTTGGCGTTTGTTTATAGCGACGATTATCAACTGTCCAAGTGAAATCGAAACAAAGGCGGAGATGATAAGAATGGTGGTGAACGCAGCGAGGGAGATTTTAGAAATAACCGCCGTGAAGGGTGAGGAAATCCAGGGAATTTTAGAGAGAGGCTTAAAGTGGGAGCCAAACGACAATCCAGCCAAGGGTGTTCGGCGGGAGTGTTGGGAGTATGGATTTCAGGGTAATGGATTCTGATGGATGGCAAAGGGAAAGGAAATTGAGTATGGACTGAATAATGTCCAGTTTAGCTCTGCTTACCCTATTAATGTAGTTCCCCATGGTTTTTCCTAAAACCTGAAGTAAATATTAAAATAATGGAACTTAAGAAGGAATGGGCTGATTGTGAGAAAAAGGTTCTAGCAGGATCGTAGTGGAGACTGAGGTCCGATGAGCCATGGGGGCCGATGAGCCATATCACTATTGGGTCAGTCCAAGTGAAGGCATCCAGAAAATCAGAAAATTCCTGGGTCACCCCCTCAGAAATTTCTCAAAAAATTCATATAGGTACCTCTGGTGGATTTATGAAATAATACCAAGTATTAGACCAGAATCCCTAATAGTTTTGAAGTGATGGCCTGTCACAATTTTAAGTATTTTTTTTTAATTTTGACAAAATTTTGTTTCGTCCAACTTTGGGCTTCCACTGCTCCTATATTATTTGACCTACAGATCAGATTTTTGGTCTCCCTGGCCAACTTTTCCCCTAGAATCAAGGTATCTACCTTGGTTGCTCCACAATAGGGCTCCAAAGTTGGCTGAAAAGCCAAAAATCGCAAAAATTGCTGTACTTTTTAAATGTCACAGATCAGAAAGTTTAGGGAATTCAAGCTTGAAATTTTTTTGTGACCATTCCTGATACCTCTCATGGGTAGTTCACTTTAATCTTGTTTGTATCTTGGCAGGAATGAAAAGAAAAATTTTTTTTTTATTTTGCTCGTTTTTCATTTTACGGAAAAAATAGCAATTTTGAAGTCCATGGTTCACCATGTGTGCAATTGACCACATCCTTCAAATCTTTACCATAGATTGCTATAGTTGTCAACTTCATCTGACAAAAAAATTGGGATGGTGTTCTGCCTAGTTTTTTTACTGCAATTTTTTGAATGATGTTACCTATTTTGAGCAGATATTGATGAAAATTCAGCATCGTGTAGCATCAATTGCCAAATTCAGCACATTTGCCACATCTAGGCTCTTTGAAACAGCTAAATACATGCAAAAAATAACTTCAATACAATTTTTCAAGCAAAATCATTGTTTTATTTGAAGCTTAACAATGGATTACATGTACGACTACTACATTGGAAAGGTTCACTACTACATTGGAATGGTTCACTTGGTTTTTGTTAGAGACCATAAGAATGCTGCTTTTAATCTCATTTTGTAATTTTTGCTAACATTGCTAACTATCAAATTTACATTCACTGCCAGGAACTTAGAGGACTAAAAATCACACATTATGCAAATCTGTAATGGAATCAGGATAAACTTATACAATTGCTACACCAAAACATGGAAATTACACTTACGTGAAATCTGTTTGGTATGAATATTTCCTGGATCTGCACATATACGCTGTTCACTCATGAACTGAGATAAAAACATCTTCTCATGATGAAAACAAATTTGGTCAATTTCCTCAAGCATAACTCCAGATCTCCAGGCGAGCAATTCTTGATCCTCATTGCTTAAGGTATCCACTCTGAAGAAGCCAGTTTTTCTTGCCATATGTGTATTGTGACATTCATCACCCAATTTGGTGCCTAAGTCACACTGTGGTAAATCCTTCTTACCGTCCATGGTTTGAGTGATTATGATAATCTGATCATTGGAGCTCTTTTATACTGGTCATCATTACGCAATACCAAAACGAGTTCAGACGAATTATGGATTAAGTCATCACACTTCACTTACCTCAGATTGCAGATTTAATGATGATGTAAGATGAAACAAGTTTGTGCTTGTCTCAAGATTTCATTATTTGTTCAAGTTTTAACATGATGAACTGAACATTACTTAATATTCATACTTTCAACAAATCTATAGCATTTTATGATGTATGATGGTGCGTTTAAATGGCCAATTAGGTGTGTCTATTGAAAAATTCACATAAAATAAACTAGGCTGAATGCCATCCCAATTTTTTTGTCAGATGAAGTTGACAACTATAGCAATCTATGGTAAAGATTTGAAGGATGTGGTCAATTGCGTACATGGTGAACCATGGACTTCAAAATTGCTATTTTTTCCGTAAAATGAAAAACGAGCAAAATAAAAAAAAAAAAATTTCTTCTCATTCCTGCCAAGATACAAACAAGATTAAAGTGGATTACCCATGAGAGGTATCAGGAATGGTCACAAAAAAAATTTCAAGCTTGAATTCCCTTAACTTTCTGATCTGTAGCATTTAAAAAGTACAGCAATTTTTGCGATTTTTGGCTTTTTGGCCAACTTTGGAGCCCTATTGTGGAGCAACCAAGGTAGATACACCTAATCTGACCAGAAATTCTGATTCTAGGGGAAAAGTTGGCCAGGGAAACCAAAAATCTGATCTGTCGGTTAAATAATGGAGGAGCAGTGGAAGCCCAAAGTTGGACGAAACACAATTTCGTCAAATTAAAAAAGAAATACTTAAAATTGTGACAGGCCATCACTTCAAAACTATTAGGGATATTGGTCTAATACTTGGTATTATTTCATAAGTCCACCAGAGGTACCCATGTGAATTTTTTGAGAAATTTCTGAGGGGGTCATCTGGGAGGGTCTGGATGCTTAGATATGGACTGACCCTATTTTGCGATCAATCGATGACAGAGCTGCTTAAAATAGGCAAAATATTTGATCACTGACTAATGAGTCATGGGGATAAATGAGCCATATCACTATTTTGCCTATTTTAAACACCTTTGGCATTGATTGATCGCAAAATAGTGGTATGGCTCATTGGTCCCCAGTCTCCCCTGTATTAGTGATAGACACTATAGTTACGCAGACTTTTATACAGGTAGGTCTAAAGATGAGCATGACAAAGTTGGAATAGGGGTATACATTCCAAAGACAAAAACAAGCATTGGCATGAGGTTATCTGATAATCTGTCAGTTTAATCATCTGAAACAATGGCCGTGATAATAGGCCTGCAGTGTGCGTGGAGGTTCTCCCAGACAGACTGGTATTCTGCGTAGATTCTGTTTCTCTTCTTCTCAGCATAAAATCCTTAGACCCTGTTAGACCAGACATAGGTCTGAAAATTCTTCAGAGCCTAACAGATTACATAGAATAGGTAAGGACACAGTTTCCTGCCCATGTTGGAGTTAGAGGAAATGAGGCAGCAGATAAAATAGCCAAAAGTTCTATTGTTTGGAACACATTCTAAATGTCCCGCTCAGAAAAGGGGAAGGAAAACCTATAGTTCAAAAGAGGCGATGAAGAGGTGGCAGGAGAGATGGGATGGAGCTAATAAAGGGCAAATATGTTACAGAGTACAAAAATCCATAAATGCAAACAGTGTTAAGTTGGGAAACGGGAGAAATGAAGTCAAACTAACTAGGTTAAGGTACCCCTGTCCCACTCTCTCCACAAGACCTGTTTGAGCAGTCCACCATCAGACAGGCAAAAAACACCCTATCTGACCATTCGCATGTACTTTTTTCAGAGTTTGTACTATTGAACTCAGGGAGGAGGTACAAGGTTCCTCTGTGCAAGCATAACCGCCTCAAACACTCGCTCATCCCCCTCTCTATTAAGCTTATTAACGAGCAGTTAGCGAGGGGTGAGAGTGAACAAAGGAGCGCCCTAAGGCCAAGGTAACTGACCTCCCCACCCCCCTCCCCTCGGTACTAGCAGACACACAATTTCACCAGTACAACAGTTGTGAACCGGACTCTGCATCGTTGCATCTCTCACACACCCGATACATCACTCATCCGTTAACCCCCCCTCCCAGTACTAGCACACACACACTATTCCACCATCACCATAATCATGGATTTTTGCATTGCTGCACTCACACACACACACAAAACATTATCCATCCGTCAACCCCCCCCACCCCCCACCCCCGACATCACCCGGTGAATTGTGCCGTGTAGTGTGGCATGTATGTAGGTTTTGTTACTGTCTGATTTGGCATATTGCACTTTTGGTACATTGCTGTGACCATTTATTTTACTACTATATGTTTTTTTTTAATTCGTGACCTATTTATTACTATATGTTTTTTTATACAGTTTTATGTTTCTTGTGGTTTTCTGTTTATTGTACACTGTGCAGCATTATCCTTTGTCCAAGACAAATTTCTCCCATGGGAGACTAATGAAGTAAACCTTGACCTTGACCTTGAAATTATACAGGACTCAAAAAGATAATGTTCATGACAGGGAGGGTCCCGTCAAATCAGTGTTCTGAGTGTAAGGTGGAAGAGGATGTTGAGCATGTACTCATGTGTTGCAGTAGGTTTACTGAAGAGAGGGAGCAGCTAAAGCTGAGGATTTTAGCGACAGGGAGAGAATGGAGTTTAGAGGGAGTCTTAGGGACTACAGGAAAGGGGGTGTACAGTGCCCAGAGGGCCATTGTACAATTTTTGAGAGATACACAGTTTTATAACTGAATTTAGGTGTTGTGTTCCAGGGTCCTGGGCCTTTGGCCAGGACAGTATTTTGTTTGAACAGTTCCTTGTGCCAGGTTTCATCATTCATAGTTCATGTTTATTCATGTTTTTACTTTTCCAGGTTTTGTGTTTTGCCAGGTCTGCCCAGCCACTCCACCGCTTGTCTGCGTTCCGCCCCATGTCTTCGTTTTTGCACACTTCAGAGCTCTGGTTGGCTTTTGGTATTTCCCCCTTCCTTCTGTGCTGTGCTGATTCAGGGCTGCCTAAGCTTGATTGGCAATTAACTGTTTTTTAGTACTAACATTTACTAACAGTCACAGGAAGGTGTAATTCTTAGACAGGCACATTACTAATACTACTAATTTAGGTAGGGAGTTTATTGTCATGATTCCTGCTTTGCTATTTCAAGATCTTGCTGTGCTTTTCTGTTAACATTTATGCTTCCTTCCAACCTGCATACTTCATTGGTACTTAAGCTGAGCACGCTCATTTTCTTAATGAGCAAGTCATGTCCACCTATCATTGTCTTTGTCTCTTGATCTTGCCTTGCCTCTTGTTCTTCTCCAGGTGTTGCCCCTCATGTGTTCTGATTTCTGCCCTTTATCTGGAGGCGGTGGAAGTTGGCTGGCAGACAGAGTCTCAAGTTTCTCACCGTGTTTAGTGGCGAGTTTCATGCCCTTGTGGTTCAGTGCAGTATTTTTGTGGTTTTCATAGCCAAGTCAAGTTCTTGTTGTTTGTATATATTCCTGATTATTCTTTTGTTTGTGATTTCTCTCCCTGGAGTTTCCAGTGGTTTTT
This sequence comes from Gymnothorax javanicus, assembly GCA_029692085.1. NCBI lineage: Eukaryota > Metazoa > Chordata > Actinopteri > Anguilliformes > Muraenidae > Gymnothorax > Gymnothorax javanicus. The sequence goes on from CM056207.1 coordinate 39,944,354, forward strand.
TGTTTTTGTTGTTTGGGTCTTTGTTTTTTTAGCTCTGTGCAGCTTCTCTTAGTTGTATTTTTGCAACCCTTTGGGCCAAGTTTTTCATTGGCCCTCGTGCCTGTTTTCTTTGTTTAATAAAAACCCCCGTTCCCTGCATCTTGCGTCTGGTGCCTTCCTGACCTCGCATCATTAGGTATGTTTTGATCTCTGTAAAATGCAGTTATTAGGTTAGTTGGATGGACTATTATAATTTCCTCAATTCAAGTGAATAAACATTAACATGTTTGCATACTCCGGTACAGTGGGTGGCGGTGTGCACCTTCTAAGCTCAAGATTGAAATCTGCCAATAAGGTAAAAGAAGAAGACATCAGTCTGATTGTAGTTACTCATAGACTGTATAAAAAGATGGATGCAGCACCTGGGTCTGAAAAGTGAGGCCAATGCAGAAATCTCTAAAAATTGCAATCTATTTAATGGCCAGCAGGTGGCAACATCGGTGGTTGCAGAAGTGAGTTCAATGCTATAGAAGTCTATAAGAAAATGACCCTACGGTACAACCTCGCTCTCAAACCTGCTCTACTTTTTCCGGCTCGACTACAGATAACGCTGGACGGTGGGACAAAAAAGAGGTTTGCATCCCCCGAAGAGGCAGCAGCCTTCACGGCCAACTACAAGCAGAGTTCAAGGTCTGATTAGCCAAGCGTAGCTTCACTGCTTAGCCTAAGTAAGATGTGCTAAGGCCGCTATGGTAAGCCTTGGGTCATTCTCAGGGGCAATTTGTAGTTAGGACTGATTAACCCAAGATGGACATTACCCCCGAGTACATGAATCAACACTGTAAGAGTGCAGTTGGGCTGAAATGTAAGCTTCGGGCTCATTTTGACTGTTTTATGAGTGACAATGTCTCTTCTTAAGCCTGGAGCTAGCGCGTTAGCTGCGCTATCTTTTTCGAAAGGTCGATTGTCTGGATAACCTACCTATGGACAAATTGCACTGAGTCGGTGATACACTCGGACATTCTATTTTCTTTTGGTTTTTTTTTTTTTTTTTTTTTCTTTCTTTTGTTCACTTCATTAACTTGTCTGGCCTCAAAAGCATTACGTTGAGGTTTACACGCCAGCTGAGATCATTCTCGCTCAGTAAGGTCAATGTCTTTTATGCTTATATGCTTACGAAGCGCGAACTATTTACGTTTTCGGAATGGTGGCTTTTTTTTTTTTTTTTTTTTTTTTTCTTTAATGTACTATCACAAACTGTTGGTCAGTGACCAAACCTCGTTAAAGTTTCAGCCAAACCATTTACGAGTTATTCTGAAGTATGGCTTTCACTCTTTTTGTAGGGAATTATCTTTTGTAAAAGCCAGCAGTTAATCCTTCTCGAGTTACTTAATGTTCGTGCAGGAGGGGCATATTCATAAGTTTTGATTTACAAGGGTAACTGAATAATAACTGGTGCTATCCTAATAGTTAAGGGGTCTGGGATGAATGATTAAGGGAAGATGTTTCAGAAAGGGAAGTATACATTTTTGGTGAGAATAATCAAGAGTTGGAGCAATGATTGGTTTTGGAGGGGGAGTAAACATGGGAAGGGGCAGGGGTGGGAGTGGGGGGGGGACCTCGTTGATTATTTGTTCTAACTGGGTATTATTTGTTTTTTTTGACTTTATTGGTATATGTTTTGTCTATGTTTATTTTATTTCGTTGGTTCTTTGCTGCTCGGGTCGCGGGACCAACCAAACACTCTCCTTATCCTCTGCCACATGACTGACGTGATCGGCGGGAGAGCTTCCTGCGGACGGGCTGTTAGGATCATTTCTCTTAATACTGGTGGGCTAAATGCTGCAAACAAACATACAAAAATTATGATGCATATTAAAAACTTAAATGCTGACATCATGTTTCTTCAGGAGACACACCTACATAACTCCAACCATAGAAAGTTGATTAGGCCATGGATCGGACAGGTCTTCCACTCTCAGTTCAACTTAAAAACAAGAGGCACTGCCATATTAATTAGGAAAAATGTTAACTTTGTAATGGAAAAAACAGTAGCAGATTCAAATGGCCGGTATATAATTATCTCTGGTACTCTATATCAGAAACCTGTAATTTTGGCATCTGTCTATGCCCCTAACTGGGACGATTACAATTTTTTTTTTACAATTGGATCCCTGTGGTCTTCTATACCAAACTTAAATTCTCATACTTTAATATTAGGTGGAGATATGAACTGTATCTTGGACACAGTCCAAGACAGATCGAATTCCCGACCCACCCCTCCCTCAAAAAAGTCGCAAGCCCTCACTACTCTGATGGATCAGTTCGGCTATATAGATCCCTGGAGATTTTTGCACCCATCCTCCCGGCAATACTCCTTTTTTTCCAACGTTCATCGTTCCTTTTCCCGAATAGATTACTTTTTAATTGATAAAACGTTTATCCCGTCGATTATATCCACAGAGTACTCATCTATAACTGTCTCAGACCATGCAACTGTAATTTTGGACCTCAGCTTTGAGTTGAAACCTAAACATTTCAAATATTGGCGATTAGACCCCCTTTTATTGTCAGACGAAAACTTTTGTAAGTATATCTCGGAATCAATTACCTTTTTTTGTGACACAAATAAAAATGATGAGACTAACCCGTCACTGTTATGGGAAACCCTCAAAGCTTTTATTCGAGGCAGAATAATATCATATACATCCCATGCAAAGAAGCAGAGTAAAGCCCGGAGAGAAGAATTGGAAAAATTGATCGATAATGTGGACAGATCGTTATCCGTTACCTATACTCCAGATCTATATAAAGAAAGGCTTAGGGCTAGGACAGAACTCGATCTGCTCTTGACTACAGAAGCAGAAAAGTTGCTACTTCACTCTCAGGAATCCTTCTACGAGCACGGCGACAAAGCCAGCCGTCTTCTTTCTCACCAGTTGAAAGCTAAACAGGCCTCAAACCAAATCATACAGATTCGGGATGAATCAGGAGTCATAACTTCAGACCCAGTTCAAATAAATAGTGTTTTTAAATCATTTTATAGTCGCCTTTACAAATCTGAATCCCATGGCAACAGCATTCAAATTAATGACTTTTTTGATAAACTAGATTTACCTAAAATATCAGTGAGGGATACTCAGAAATTAGATACTCCTTTAATGCTCTCAGAAATTAAAAATGCTATCCATTCAATGAATAGCGGTAAATGCCCAGGCCCTGATGGGTACCCTGTAGAGTTTTTTAAGCGGTTCTCAGACCAACTAGCCCCTTTACTGCTGGAGATGTTCAACCACTCATACACTCACGGCTCTCTACCAAGTTCTCTTATGCAAGCTTCCATTACTCTTATCCATAAAAAAGATAAGGACCCCCTGGACTGCGCATCCTACCGTCCGATTTCACTCCTCCCCGTGGATGTGAAAATACTTGCGAAAATCATGGCCCATCGAATGGAGTCTGTCTTGCCTCTAATTATTTCAGAGGATCAGACGGGATTTATAAGGGGAAGACACTCTTTCTCTAATGTCAGAAGACTTCTTGATGTTATCTGTGCCCCATCCTCCTCCTCCACTGATGCGGAGGTGGTAGTATCACTCGACGCAGAGAAGGCCTTCGACAGAGTGGAGTGGGCCTACCTCTTTTTTACGTTACAACAGTTTGGCTTTACTGATAGCTTAATTTCGTGGATAAAATTACTTTATTCCGCTCCCCAGGCATATGTCTGTACAAACACGCAACGCTCAGATCCATTCCCCCTCTTCCGCGGCACGCGCCAGGGATGCCCACTTTCCCCCCTGCTTTTTGCACTGGCTATAGAACCGCTCTCAGCCGCATTAAAATCGGAATCGATGCTTTAAAGGAATACAGAGGTGGGGTATTGAACATCATGTCTCTCTATACGCCGATGACCTTCTCTTATATGTGAGTGACCCCATATCGAGTATTCCGCCCATCCTCTTACTTCTAGAATCTTTCGGCAGATTTTCTGGGTACAAATTGAACATCTCCAAAAGCTAATTTCTTCCAATTAATCAGTTGGCTATGGAGCTTTCATCATCCTCTATACCCTTCAGGGCTGCTGGGGTAGGCATGAAATACTTAGGCATAACAGTCACGCGTTCTATCCGTGCGCTGAGTGAGCAAAACTTTTCCACCTTAACGGCCACAGTTAAACTTGATCTCCAAAGATGGAACTGCTTGCCGCTGTCCCTTGCGAGCAGAGTACAGACGGTAAAAATGAATATATTATCAAGGTACTTGTACCTATTTCAGTGCCTCCCAGTCTTCCTTCCCAGATCCTTTTTTATTCACATAAGTAGAATAATTTCTTCCTTCATTTGGGCCGGCAAACACGCTAGAGCTAATAAAACTTTACTCCAGAGACATAGGATTCTGGGGGGTCGAGGATTACCTAACCTACTGGGCTATTACTGGGCCGCCAACGTGCAAAAGATTTTACTTTGGTTCACTTCACCTCAGACTAGTTGGTGTCGAACTGAGGCATACTCTTGTTCTACCTCACTTCAAGCATTGGTGTGTAGTACTCTGCCCCTGTCCCTTATAGAATTCACAACAAACCCCATTGTAATTAACACTATAAAAATATGGATTAAAGTTAGGCGCCATTTTGGATGGCTCACTCTTCCCCAAGCAACCCCCTTATGCAATAATCATTTATTTGTACCGGCCAAAACTGATTCACGTTTTGTTAGTCTAGAAAATGACGGTCTCCGGTGTCTCAAAGACTTGTATATAAATGACCAGTTCGCTAGCTTTGAACAATTATGCTCAACCTTCAATTTGCGGAGCTCGGATTTCTTCCGCTATTTTCAATTAGGTGACTTTGCTAGGACCCAACTCACCCCAGTTTCCTCAAATCCTCCCTCCTAGTGGTATAGATCTAGTGCTTAAGGCAAAAAATTTACCTAAAGGCCACATTTCATATCTTTACAACCTCCTATCTCCAATTAATGAATCAGCAGTGAATAAGATTAAAATTGACTGGGAAATCGAACTGCAAATCAATATTACTGATGATTTCTGGAAGAAGGCGCTGAGTGCTGTAAACTCCTCTTCTAGTTTTGCTAGACTTTCTCTAATACAGTTTAAGACACTCTTTAGATTACATTACAGCACAGAGAAGCTCTTTAAAATGTATCCAGACAGGGCCAGCGAGGCATGTAGTAGATGCTCCCGGGTCCCATGTAATTTGTCGCATATGTTCTGGTCATGCTCTAAATTGTCCAGTTACTGGCAGACCTTTTTTAAATCTATCTCCGACATCTTAGGCTTAACCATCAACCCTTCTCCATACATTGCTATTTTTGGTGTGTCTCCTGATGAATTACTAACTACATCAATGCAGAATAATGTTATTGCCTTTGCATCCTTGATCGCGCGGAGGAGGATTCTTCTTCTGTGGAAAGCATCTCAACCGCCTTCCTTTAAAGCCTGGCTACAGGACATTTTACTTCTACTAAAACTGGAGAAAATTAAGTTCAGCCTTCGAGGCTGTTCTTGGAAATTTCATTCTCACTGGAAGCCACTGCTTAATTACCTTGAACACCTTCCCTCTTGTGAAGTGGCTCCATAACGATAGGTCTGAGCCCAATTTGTGCCCAGTCAGACTTCGCACCCTGGCAGCCTGTCCGCGGGTCCCCAGATATGAACCCCCTGATCGGGGGCAATACATAACATACGTGTAAGAGGGTAATCTCATTCTTTGCATCAGGTCGGCTTTAGGGTGAGCAGCACCGATGAATTAATCAGGAATAATTAATCATTATTTATTTACATTGGATTTATTCTGCATATTATTCAGCTTATTATTGTAATCATTTTTTTCCCTTTTTTTTTTTTAAATTGACTTATTTATCTTTTATTACTGTTATTGCAATAACGTTACTTTAAACTGACGAGGTCATGCTGGGTAGTGGGAGGGTTAAGGGTCGGGGGGAGAATGTTGGCTGATGGAGAAGGTTGTAAATGTGAGGGGGGAGAAAGTATAAGTTCAATGTACATGATTGTAACCTGATTTTGAATGAATGAATAAAATGTATGGAAAAAAAAAAATGACCCTACTTTCCCACCTGATTTATTATTTCAATAATGATTTTCCGCATTATTTTATGGTATCTATCGCAAGTTTCAAGTCTCCTTCGATAAATCATGATGTTCGTTTTTGTAAATTACGGTCCCAAATAGACTAGAATAAAGGATAAAGCCAGAATATGCTATAGGGGCGTGGCTATCCTCTGGGCCTCGTCAGATACAGTCAGATCCACCCGTAGATCCACCCCTTGCTCCTCCCTGGATCTTCAATTCACACTCTCGTCCAATAGGAATCACATCCTGTTTTAAAATGACACAATTGCGATGTTCAAATTGCCAAAATCGAGGCTTCCTAAATGATATGCTGAAACCAATGGGTGACGTCGCGGTTGTTTTGTCCATCTTTTTATACAGTCTATGCAGTCACAGAGAGGGTAACTGCTGTGAGACCAAGTGTGCCGTTCTTTGTGATATTCCCTGCAATTTTTGTGAGCCACATGAGTTAATGTAGAACTCCTGTTTGTTTTTTCCTTTTGATTTTTTTTCCTTCACTCGTAATTTTTTTCCCCCCACTGCACCTTAGGGAGGCCGGCAAAATAAAATTACGCAAAAAAGCATTCTTACGACTACGCCTGAGTGTTTCTTTTTGAATGCTTCCTGTGACAGTGTCCAATTCTGGAGTGAACTCCAAAGAAAAGCTGACATTTTACATAAGAGGCGTGGCCAATTTGCATACTTTCCAAATATTTACCTTAAAGTTTAGATTTACATTTTATAATTAGATTTATTTTAAACATATATAATCCGGTTTTCAAAAAAGCTGGGATGCTGTGTATACTGTAAAAAAAAAAAAAAAAAAATGCAATTATTTGCGAATCATTTAAACTCCATAGTTAATTAAAAAAAGTACAAAGACGACATCTCTAATGGTGAACCTGAGAAATTTTATTGCTTTCTGAAAAGTATATGCTCATTTTAAATTTGATGCCAGAAAATTTTTTTTCCAAAAATTTGGTACAGGGGCATGTTTACCTCTGTGTCACTGTTATGGTTTGTGAGGCATGCGTGTGTTTTGGACTTTTCTTTGTGGCTCTCGTCCTGGGACGAGATCGAATTCCTTTTCAATCGGATTCTTTTTCCAGCAGGCTGATTGAACTGGGGCGGCGCTTCCCCGGACTCTATACAAGCCGGAAGTCCGCCACGCCTCCTTTGCTAGAGTGTCTGTTTGTAGCTAAACACTATAGTCAAAGATATCTCTAGTCAGGATTTGTGTGACTCTATATCTTCCAGTTATTATTGGAGTTCCTTCCGCTTTAGGAATTTTCCCTTTTCTACTTTTGTGCTCTCTCACGTTGCTTCCGTTTTTCGGACTATTATACGTCCTTTGAAAGCGCGAGTACTTTCTGGTGGTCTGTATAATTCTCTGTGTTTGTATTGTGTCCGTACCGCTCGTTCTGTCTCTGGCCGCTGCACTTGGCCTCTCAATTTCACCAGCCATTACAGTCGCATCACCTCTTCTTTTAATAACACTTTGTAAGTGCTGGGGAAGTGAGGAGATTAATTGCTGCAGTTTTGAAAGCAAAACATTTTTCCATTCTTGCCTGAATTAGGACAGCTGCTGAACACTTTACAGCCTCCTTTTTCATGTTTTTAATTTCATAATGTGGCAAATGTTTTCACTGGATAACATGTTTGGACTGCAGGCAGGCCAGGTTTGCACCCGGACTCTCACTACAAAGCCTTGCTGTTCTAATACGTGCAAATACTGGTTTGGCATTGTCGTCTGAAATAAGCAAGGCTTTTCTAGATTTGGTTTTACTTATTTATTTGACATTAAAAGTTGGCATTTATATTTATAGAACCAAGAGCCAATTTCCATGACTGGGGCCCAGAACACTAGGGCCTACACCCCAGTCACAAAGCACCCAACCCCTACTCCTCACTTCGCGGATGGTGGTTCCCATTTTAAAAAAAGGGACTGGAGGGTGTGCTCCAACTATAAGCGGATCACACTGCTCAGCCTCCCAGGGTGCTAGAAAGGAGAATCCGCACGATTGTCGAACCTCAGATTCAGGAGGAGCAATGCAGGTTCCATTCTGGCCGTGGAACTGTAGACCAACTTTTTACCCTTGGACGGATACTGGAGAGGTCATGGGAGTTCGCCCATCTACAACCCCAATTCCGAAATAGTTGGGACAAAGCGTAAATTGTGAATAAAATCAAAACGCAATGACTTTCAAATCACACCAGCCAGTATTTTATTCACAATAGAACAGAGATAACGTAGCAAATGTTGAAACTGAGAAATAATACAATTTTATCCACAAAATAAGCTCATTTCAAATTTGATGGCTGCTAGAGGTCTCAAAAAAGTTGGGACAGGGACCTGTTTACCATGGTGTAGCATCCCCTCCGCTTTTTAACACAGATGGAGGCGTCTGGGCATTGAGGAGACAAGTTTCTTGAGTTTAGCCATTGGAATTTGATCCCACTCTTGTTTAATACAGGCTTCCAGCTGCTGGAGAGTTTTGGGTCTCCTTTGACGGACTTTTTCGTATAATTATCGCCAAGTGTTCTCAATCGGTGAAAGATCAGGACTGCAGGCAGGCCAGTTCAGCACACGGACTCTTCTACTACGAAGCCATGCTGTTGTAATAGCTGCAGTATGTGGTTTTGCATTGACCTGCTGAAATACACAAGACCTTCCCTGGAATAGATGTTGTCTGGACGGGAGCATATCTTGCTCTAAAACCTTTGTATACCTTTCAGCATTCATGGTGCTTTTTAAAACATGCAAGTCTCCCACACCATATGCACTAATGCATCCCCATACCATCAGAGATGCTGGCTTTTGAACTGAACGCTGATAACATGAGGGGTGGTCTTTCTCCTCTTTAGCCCGGAGGACACGACGCCCATGATTTCCAACAAGAATGTCAAATTTGGACTCGTTTGACCACAGGACACTTTGCCGCTTTGCTACAGTCCATTTTAAATGAGCCTTGGCCCACAGAACACGGCGGCGCTTCTGGATCATGCTCAACAATGGCTTCTGTTTTGCATGATAGAGTTTCAGGCGGCATGTGTGGATGGCACAGCGGACTGTGTTTACAGACAGTGGTTTCTTGAAGTATTCCTGGGCCCATGACAATGACAGAATGACAGAATCATGCCGGTGAGTGATGCAGTGGCGTCTGAGAGCTCGAAGATCACGGGCATCCAGTAAAGGTCTTCGGCCTTGTCCCTTACGCACAGAGATTTTTCCAGTTTCTCTGAATCTTTTGATGATGTTATGCACTGTCGATGATGAGACCTTCAAAGCCTTTGCAATTTGACGTTGAGGAACATTGTTTTTAAAGTATTCCACAATTTTTTTACGCAAGCCTTCACAGGTTGGAGAGCCTCTGGCCATCTTTACTTCTGAGAGACTCAGACTGTGTTCGAAATTGCCCCCTATCACGGATATAGTGCACTATATAGTGTGTCCGCCATTTTGTGGTGTTGTTCGAATTCTTTTCATCCACTATATAGTGGACTATAAAATACCCACAATGCACAGCAAAATTGAGTGAACAAGCGATGTACACTACATTGTGCTCCCGTATACCACAATGCACTGTGGTTGTGTCTTTCCAGAGAAGAAAGTAAAGAGCGAGATGGCTCCGCCCTGCAGAATTACATCCTCAAATGTTCCCGTAAGTGTCCGGTTTGTTTACATGATGCTCGGTGCGTCCGCTTACATCACAGGAATATCTAGCGCATTTGCTGACGCAACCATGTTCAGAAAATTCCAGTGTAGTGTCCGAAATCTCCTTTAGTCATTCCCTATGTAGTGCACTAAATCATATACACGATGTAGGGAATAGGGAGTGAGTGAATGAGTGGACGATTTTGAACACAGCTTCAGCCTCTCTAAGACATCCTTTTTACAGCCAATCATGTTACACATCTGATGCCAGTTAACTTAATTACTTGCTAAATGTTCTTTCAGCTGATTCTCTTACATATTAATTGCTTTTTTAGCCCTTTTTCCCTGTGTCCCAACTTTTTTGAGACCTGTTGCAGCCAGAAAATTTGAAATAAGCTCATTTTGTGGATAAAAATGTAAAATGTCTCAATTTCAACATTTGAAATGTTATCTATGTTCTATTGTAAATAACATATTGGCTCATGTGATCTGAAAGTCATTGCATTTTGATTTTATTCACAATTTACACTTTGTCCCAACTATTTCGGAATTGGGGTTGTAGTCTACACATGTTTTGTGGACTTGGAGAAGGCTTATGACTATGTCCCATGAGGTATCCTGTGGGGGGTGCTGCGGGAGTATGGGGCTCCGGGGCAGTTAGTGTGAGTCATCTGATCCTTGTGCAATCAAAGCAGGAGTTGTGTCTGCATTCTCAGCAATAAGTCGGACTCGTTTCCGGCTGGTGATTGACTCTGCCAAGGCTGTGCCTTGTCACCTATTTTGTTCATGATTTTCATGGACAGGGTATCAAGGCGCAGCCAAGGTTTAGAGGGTGTCCAGTTTGATGGTCTCAGGATTGCATCTCTGCTGTTTGCAGATGATGTTGTCCGATTGGCTTCATCATGCTGTGAACTCTCACGCGCACCAGAGCGGTTTGCAGCTGAGTCTGAAGCTGTCAGAATGAGGATCAGCATCTCCAAATTTGAGGCCACAGTTATCTCCTGGAAAAAGGTGGATTGCCCCCTTCAACTGAGGGGTGAGTTGTTATCCCAAGTGGAGGAGTGTAAGTATCTCGGGGTCTTGTTCATGAGTGAAGGTAGGATGCAGCAGGAGATCAACAGGCAGATCGGTGCAGCATCTGCAGTAAAGCGGGCGTTGTACCGGTCTGTCATGGTGAAGAAAGAGCTGAGCCTAAAGGCGAAGCTCTTGATTTACTGGTCAATTTATATTCCAGCCCTCACCTATGGTCACAAACTTTGGGTAGTGACTGAAAGGACAAAATTGCGAATACAAGCGGCCGAAATGAGCTGTCTTCGCAGGGTGGCTGGACTGACCCTTAGGGATAAGGTGAGGAGCTCGGACATCTGGGAGAGGTTCAGAGTAGAACCACTGCTCCTACGCGTTGAGAGGAGTCAGTTGAGGTGGTTTGGGCATCTGGTTCAGATGCCTCCTGGACGCCTCCTTTTAGAGGTGTTTCGGGCATGTCCATTTGAGTGGAGGCCCCAAGGCAGACCCAGGACACGCTGGAGGGATAATATCTCCCGGCTGGCCTGGGAACATCGTGGGATCCCTGTTATGGTTCTGCCTCACGTGTGTTGTCTCTGTGCTTATTTGTGCTTGTGCTTACTTTCATTTTATATTTTTCAGCTTTCATTCTGCCGTCTGATGATCGATTCCCTCTCTGCCAATCTCCAGTGATGTCGCGTGACAGCCTTCAGCATGCCTGAGTCTCGTTGTCCAATCACGTTTCCTCTTTCGGGTTTCGCTGTGGTATTTCATTCATTGCTTCCACCTGTGCTTGATTCTGGGTCTCGCTAAACTCTGAGTGAATGCGTTCTCTGATAGGATAGTTACTAACCGTACTAACCAGCACTTATTTGAGGGTGATTGTAAATATTTCGTCACATAGTATTAACCTTTATTAACTCATTAGTGAGTGCGAGTGTTTCTAGCTTTAGTAATTCCTGCCTAAGCTTTCCCTGACTAACTGCGTTTAAAGCTGTGCTTTCCTTTGCTTCTCTCGTGGTGCTTTTTACTCGCCACGTTTAGATTACCTTAATCTATACTGTCTAGCTTGATTGATCGTCTCAGCATCTTGTCTCGAGTCATTATGGTTTACCCGGTCCTCGTTAATTTGTCTATTAATCCCATGTGTTTCTGTTTCCATTCGAGATTGCGTTCTGAGTCCCCGCCTCCTCTCGTGACTATTTATGTGGCAGAGATGGGAGGAGACATCAGACGGAACTTTGCTAGACTTGCTCTGCATGGTGAAATCTCAGCTCCTTGTGCCTTCCGAGTATTTCCTGTGTATGATTCCCGAGTCTTGTTTTTTGCTGCGCCCACGTCTTGTCTGCCCCTTGTTTAAGTCTCCCAGTGTGTCCGTCAGTCTAGTTAGGTTCAGTTTTTGTTTTTCTAGTTTAGCCACTCTTGGAGTGTGTACTTCTGTTTCCCCCTGCCTAGGGCAGTGTACTTTAGTTTTCCCATTTGTTCAGTGCTTGTGCACGGTGTTTTATTTCTGGCCTGTGTGCCTATTTTCTCCTAGTGTTTTGTGTTTAAATAAACACTTCAGTTCCTGCATCTGGTGTTCCCCTGCCTACTTCCTAACAGATCCCTAGGAAGAGTTGGAGGAAGTGGCTGGGTAGGGGGATGTCTGGGGCAAGTTGCTTAGTCTTGTACCCCCAGAACCTGGCTCCGGATAAGCAGAAGAAAATGGATGGATGGATGGATATTTATAGAAAACATATAAAAATATAAACCAGATTTGACGGTATTCGCAAGTGTAAAGTCAGCTATATAACTGGCAGCCAACTCTGGTGGAACTTCCTGAACACCATGAGCTGGACAGGCATCTCCCTTTTCTGGATGAGGGGGTGCGAAGGGCCATTCACATGATTATTATGACGGCCAAGACGTCAAAAAAAACAGCACTGTCAAAAACCGCTTTCAAAAACTTGACTGCTTTCAGTGGTAAAAAATCAGTCATGATGCTTCCAACTGAATGTGGTAGGCTGAAGGAGGGCCCGAGCGGGGAATTGAACCCTAGACTCCCATGTAAGAGTTAAACGCGCTGACCACATCAACAAAGAGCCAGGTTTGTTGGCAAAGTAGCCAGGGCGCGTACTTATTAGGCGACATTTCTAGTGACAGGACCCTTCAACTGTCACATTTAGCAAAAACCGAAAAGGAAGGTGTTACGCGTCTATTGCTTTCAGTAGATTAAAATATCACCATATAATAGTATACAACCATTGTCTTAGAGAGCTAGCCTGAACTTTACCTACCACTTAAGTTATCAGCAATATTAGTCAAATACTTGAATGGAACATCTTACATTACTGGTTGGGTGTAAACAGGTTATAAATGTTCAATAAATAAATAATTTAAAAAAGACCAAGAGAATGGCTCTATAATAAGTTGTCCCAACACTGGATTTTAAATGAAGAGAGGTAAGATTACTCCAGTAGAGAATTTCAGAATGTTTGGACCCTTGTGAGAGCAGATTATGACCTGGTGTTGATGTAGGACGTGATGGTTTAGGATGTCAGGACTCACTGCAGTTCTGTCAGGGGGGATTTCCTGCATCTGAGAGGTGCAGCTTCAAATGAGGGGGTAAAGAAAGCGTGTAATTACAGTTTCATCCCCGCTCCATTTATCAAACTAACTTTTCACTGGAAAAAATAGAGACTCAAGTCTTTTTCCTCGCGTGACCTACTGCCTCAGGGCAAATCTTGGAGAAAGAAAATGTTACTGTTGGCAAGCCATTTCACTCAAATTTTCACTCACAAACTTCTCACAAACCTACTTCAAGTTTATCTCTGCACGCTTAAGAAAACTACCTCTCCCACAATTATATATTTTGCAGTCAAGAAGCTTGTAAATGCAATTGTAAGAGAATCAACCATTCAGGATATCAATCCTTTCTCCATAATCGGGAGAACGCATTCTCAGCAGTCAGTACTGCACGTTATTTTGATACTGTCTGGCTTATTTCTTCACTGACTTCTCTGGGAGTCCAGATAAACTGCTCCGAGCATTGTAGAAACTACTGCCTGCATGAACACAAAATTGTTCCTTATACCAGTGTGTTATTTTTTTTATTTTTCAGCCGAACCCAAGCTTAGAGGATTTGAGACTCACATCCATGTACTGCAATGCAGGGTCTCAGTGTGTCAGGCAGATCTCTCCGGAAAACCACTGTAGGAGGATGAGAACTGGGTCATTTTTAAGAGATGGGGGCTTCAGTGCTGTGTGTCAGGGTTTAGAACAAGGCCTGGGGCCCCGAAACAAGGCTGGCCAGTCTTCGCTGCTCTCCTTTCTCCTCCCCGAAAGCTGCTTATGCGTTCTGACGGCCAAGAGAAAGAGGTTCTAGTCCCTAAGTAATACGGCGCTGAGTTTTGCGCAGCGATAGCGTCTTGTGGCACCCAAGAACATCCTTGTTCCTGCGCATCGTGAATCATGGAGCTTTTTGTAATCTTATTTGTGGTCATGGATTGAAGATTAGGAAACTGAGTGTGCTTGTTTTTTTGGGGGGTATGCTTGAGTTTTTTTTTTTTTTTTTTTTTTACATCACACAATTCAAAATTCAGACTTCAGTTTGTCGTTTTACTCATGTATAGAAGTGAGTGAAACCCAGATATGAGGTGTCAGTGAAAATCCCTCTAATATATCTGAAATTCATTACTGCAGTATGAATCTATTGCAAAATGCTTGGTAAATGGCTTCCACACAGCAGTGTTAAGTATTTCAAATTAACTTGATTTATTTGGTCTGAAGGTTTTGACTTTAATTAGGACCCATCCAACTGTTGAACAGTATAATACCAGCTGACATACAGTAGCATTTCAAACTAAATCCAAGGTGTGTTTTCCTGTGGACGAGTTTTCTTTCATGCTGTAAAATACTGTTACTTGACAAGTTGCGACTGTAAGTCGTCTGAAGCGATTTAATTGTTCTGATCTCCTCTCCAGGTGAATTGAAGTGCTATAACATAGAAGCAAATAAGCCTGATTGATGCCTGTGGCGGTGTAATCTCCTCATCTCATGCTGGCTCCTCCGTAATACGCGGTCATTCTAACTTTTGAGCCACTGTCTGGCTGCATGTGTGAAGACGAGTCTGTGTCGATACGATCGCTCTGCGGCCGAGCAGCGTGACGCTTCGCCTCAAGACCTGAGCCCTTCTCAGCGCCCTTCCACTCCACCGCCTGACCCGTAAATGCGAATCATGTCAGAAAAGGCCTGCGGCTACAATTTCCGTTCTGAGGATTAGGACATGCACGCGTGCACGCACGCACACACACACACACGCACGCACACACAAAACACTCTGAATATAAATGGAGCAGCTGCACAAGCCTGGTTCTCTTTCAGAGAGGGACCCAAGTTGCGCAATGCAGAATTCGTTTGACTTTTACTGGAGAACAAGGACTGCATTTGTCATTCGCCTGCTAGTGTGTAGTAGAGAAATTTCAGATGCGATAAAGATAGCGTCCGACCTGTGGATTTCAATGAAAAGCTGCTGCGGTCAACACTCAGGCCTGATGTTTGAGTCTGTGGTGTGGTTCGCTTATTAGTTCTTGTTTCTGGCTCATGGTGGGCGTTAGTATCTGGTTTGTGAGGAACTGTTCTGCAGTAATAACCAAGGTAAACATTTTGGTATGGATAGCTTGGAATCCTTGTTTTTGATTTGGTGTAATTGATAGCTGGTTTCTGATTGGTGGTGAGTATTTTTAGATATTTGAGTGTGGGGGAATTTTGGGATTTTGGGTTTTCTCTGATAGTTTAGATCGCTGTTTATTTGGGTGCTGGTTAGCACTGATAACTGTTTACTTGGGTGCTGGTGAGCACTGATAGCTGTATATTTGGGTGCTGGTTAGCGCTGATAGCTGTATATTTGGGTGCTGGTGAGCACTGACAGCTGTATATTTGGGTGCTGGTTAGCGCTGATAGCTGTATATTTGGGTGCTGGTTAGCGCTGATAGCTGTATATTTGGTTGCTGGTTAGCGCTGATAGCTGTATATTTGGGTGCTGGCTAGCACTGATACCTGTGGGTAAGAGAGAACATAGCAGGGACAGGTATGGGAGAGGGTGGGCAGGGTGTGTCGAGGAGAGTGTGGGCGCTGCTTTTGGGGACTTGCGCGCTGACAGTGTTGAGCTGGGCTGGGCTGGCAGTGCTTTACCTGCGACAGACACAGCTGAACGCGCAGCTGCAGCAGTTGGATGCTCAGCTGCAGGAGATCTCAGGGAGAGCCATGGTGGAGTTCCTGTCAGAGGTCCCCCAGCGGCCCAAACACCAGCGGCACCACAGCCCCAGGAGCAAGAGGAGCCAGGACCCCCGGGGGCCACAGACCCTGCCCCATGGGGCAGAGCCTGAGGACATGTTGATGATGATGATGTACTCCATGGTCCCGGTAAAGACCGAGCTCTGATGTGCGAGCATCTACAAGTGCCTGTGTTTGTGTGCGTGTGTGTGTGTATATGTGAACGTGTGAGCTATGAGTGCACTTATGTATGTGTAAGGTGTGTTTGTGTGTGTATGCGCGTGTGTATATGTGCGTGCATGTGTACGTGTAAGGTGTGTTTATGTGTACGTCTGTATCTTTGTGTGTCTTTGTCTGCGTATTCTTTTACATTTGTGCATATATGTGTACCTATGTGCGTGAATGAATGTGTGCCAGTAGAAGCGTATTTATGCAATTAATGTAATTGGATGTGGGCATGTGTATGACTGAATGTTTTAGGATAGATATGAATGTGTATATGTACTGTGAGTATTTTTCAGTATATTATTTCTGCATGATTATGTCTGTATGTTTTTGTGTATGGCTTTGTGTTCTTGTTTGTGTGTGGTTGTGTAAACTATATGTAAATGAGCCAAAAAATTATGACCATTCACAGCTAAAGCAAATAATGTGATTATCAGGTAACAGAGGTGTGTGTTAAGCTGTGGGATACTATATATCAAGTGAACATACGGTTCTCATAGTCAACGTGTTGGATGCAGGAGAAATAGACAGGGGTTGATTTGATTTATTTATTTATTCGCGGAAGTTTAAACACTTGCTCTCTGCTTACAGCTGTTTTTCAGCAAGTCCGTTAAAATGCGGGGTATTTACAAATAAATAAAACATAGTTATATGACATTGTATACGAAACATATACTTCAGAGTACAAAATATAATACACTTGAAATAGTAAATAAAATGCAAAAATTAAAGGGTAAAGGGTAAAAAAGGGTAAATTCCAAATTGTTATGGCAAAATTGCATGTCTTTTTGGGTGCACCTAGTTTGCAGTGACTAGTACTCAATGGTGATCCATCATGGGATAAACCACAAGCCAGTGACAGGAAGTTCAGTGCCTAAGGTTCATTGATTTGCAAGGACAATGAAGGTTAACCTGTCTGACCCAAACCAACAAAAGAGCTTTTATGACGTGCCTCAGAAAAATTTAGTGACAGTTACTGGATGAATGTGTCTCAACACACATTGCATCACACCCTGCTGCATAGCTACAGACCTGACAGAGTGCCTATTCTAACTCCTGTCGTTCATCAATTCAAAAACACCTACAATGTGTATGCAACAGATCTGGACCTTGGAGAAACAGTAGACGGGTGCTTGGTCTGATGACTTCAACTTTCTATTACATCATGTAAACGGCTGTATGGGAATGCACCATTTACCAGGGGAAGAGATGGCTCCAGGAAGCACTGTAGGAGGAAGATATGCTGGTGGGAGGAGTGTGGTGCCATGGGCAATATTCTGCGGGGTAACCCTAGATCCGAGAACTCATGTGGATACTAATTTGACACGCACCACCAACCTGAACCATGTTGCAGGCAATATACGCCTGTTCATGGCAATGGTATTCAGTCACTGTCTTTCAAAGGGGACCTATTATGCTACATTTCCAAATTTATATTTTGATCTTGGACTCCCCTAGAGTACTCCTGATCATTCAAAGCCCTAAAAAGGGTCCTTATTCAGCTCTCACTGCCATCCTCAAAAAACCCCATTTGTAGTCCATTGTAGTCTCTGCCTGAAACGCCTCGTTTGGGTCGCTCTTCCGCTATGGCCCCCCCTTCCCATGTGCCCACTTTCTTCTGATTGGCCAGCTCTGTGGAGGGCGGACCTGGGCGGGACTCGGCAGAACGCAGTTTTCTGTGTCCGCCTCCTTAGTGTGCTAAGTGTGCTGAGCTAAGGAATCAGCGGGGAAATTCCGCAATCAAACGCAGTACATGTGTATAGATCTAATGAAATGAACTTGTTCTAATAAATGCAGCGGCGAAAGTGGAGGATGCAGTGTGAAAGTCTGGCAGCTCAAGCTTGAATTTGCTATCTACCTACGGCTACTATGGTGAGTACACCGGTGTTTCTACTCAATAGCTAGGATTGAGGGAAAGCTAGAATCCACCCCATACAGACACATTTGTAGAACGGGTCGACATGCCCAAGTGTAGACCGGAGACCGTAGAAATCCGGTGGGTCTGAGTTTAGAGGGAAACATGGACAGTGAGGAGGAGCAAAAAGTGGACCAACAACTTATGGACTGCTTAGGTGTGTATTATAACGACCTGCTGGTTCGTGTGCATAACTGTGGTGTGTTGTTAGCGTGGAGTAACGAACAGCTTCTATATGATGGTATATGATGGAGGGGCGAAAGCTCCAGGCTAAACGGCCTTTTCGGAAATTGCCCATGGTAATGGTTTACTTATTGCATCGGAATGACCAGCGTTTGCACGCGGAAAATGGGCGCGATAAGCTGCTTTCACACCGGACGCGAAACGAATTTGTCTTTGCATTGACTTTGAATGTAATCTGTCGTTTGAAAAATTTGTTTCGCGTCCAATGTGAAAGCAGCTTTATGGATGGTACACAACAGCTAGAGAGGGCTCCGGTTATGTTATGAACATAATACAGGTTTTGCAGACCGTAAGTTCCGTTAGCGTGGACAGTTGCTTATGTGGAGCTAGCGAATCGATAACTTCTGCAGGAAAGAATTTCCTATTCAATCTCCGCCTTTTCTGCTTTTTATTAGCCAGAACAATTTCTAAAGGGGGATGAAATCATGCCAAGGCAATGCTGAGAAATTGCTTGTTATACCAGACACGTTAGAGCTTGTGCGTTTTGCGATTGCTTTCACGGTAGCATCAGAGAGCTAGCCCAGATATTGGTGAAGTATCCGGCTGATCCTGGTCATAGATAAGTGAAGCGATCACAAGCAGCCATAAACAAACCCAAACACGTATCCCAAGCTCTGCAAAACCTACGTCTGGTCTAACTGCAGCCTTTTCAGCCCAACTTTGCAGACACATAGCACCTATGCACATAGCACCTCTCCGGTTAGCTTCAACTATAGTGGCTACAATCGGGCAACGTTATGATGAAACTGCCACATTGATGCTTACCGAAGTAACACAAGCATACCGATCAGAATGACTGCATATAAGTTAACCAGGAGTATTTTTAATTAGCACGGCGGCACGCAAACTAACATGCAGTAGCTGGTAACTGAGCATTCATAACAACCACAGAGACAAACCCTTGCAATACAGGTTTTACAGACAGCAAGTTCCATTACCGTGGACAGTTGTACCAAGCATCCAAATTACAAACAAGTATAAAAAGTTGGCTTCAAATGAGGTTTATGTTCACACACCTTCTGTTGATTTTTTCCCTGATATTACTCTTGCAAATTTAGGACACAAACATCAGCAACAGTAACTTGGCTATGTTAGCCGCAGGGCTACAGCCACATTCAGTAGGCTATCATGTTAGGTAGAAAGAAGAAGAAGTAAGCCTGTTTCGAGCCAGTGGCCCCTCGGCCCGGTGCTTAACCCCGGTTTCCTGTGGCATGAAGCGACTAGGAGTATTACTACTCCCCCTGGACGGGATGCCAGTCCATCGCAGGTACTCCCCCCAGCTCTTAGTCAGGTTTCCCTGATTATTTGCTGGTACCCATTTATATACCTGGGTGGAGTGAGGCGTGGAGGGTGGGAGTTAAGTGTTTTGCCCAAGAACACACCGCGAAGGTCATGGCCGGGGCTTGAACTTAGGACCTTACAATCTCAAGTCAAGCCTACTTGACCACTGCGCTACCGTCTGTGAGTCATGGACAGTCGCGACCGATCCAGGCTTTGTCTTCAGATATTTTACAAAGCCTGCGTTCGAGGCCAGTTGTTAGTGCTAACTATCGTTAGCGGTCCTGCTAGCCACCCTTAACACGTTAGCTTCACTTACATTATTTGCTGTTATATTGTTACTTACAGCTTGTGGCTCCGAGCACTTGTTCGATGCAACTGCTTCAGGTTTGAGAAGCAGCTGAAACGCTTATCCTGTGTTGAATTATCCTTTATTGACAAAGCTGCCTTTGGTGAAATGCTGAGCACAAACAGCTAACGTTCCCTTTGGCTGTGGCTGTTCGCTGCCAGCAAACAAAAAAAGCTACCCACTGATTTCTGGTGGCATCGTCTTTTGGAAGAGAAATAGGTGCTTTTCTTTGCGTCCAAAAGTAAACGGACAAGCAGCTTTGGGAGAGATACTGACAAAACTGCACCTTGAATGATCTGCGGTTCTTCTTTTGTATTTCCAAAAGTGTAGATGCTACTAAGGCATAGTATAATCCGTGGTTGTTTGTGCCTGCTTGAATAGTTTCCGGTGTGGGCAGGTCCAGTGCCATGATTGGCTCTGGCTAGGTCTGTATTAATTGGACGGCACAACCTGACGTCAGATTTTGCCCAGATATTGTGAAGATCTCGGGACAAGCTGTTCAGTGAGGAAATCACGTTCACGAAATCACTTTCTTGGATTACGGCAAAACCCCTGTATCTTATGTTTAGAAACTTTTCAGAGGTTGAGTATGGACATCCAACATTATAACATTACTATTATGTATTAAAAGAAGAATTAGCATAATAGGTCCCCTTTAAAGTTTCCAGGCGAGTGACTAAAAGCTCACCTAGGAATTCAAGGCGAGCTTTTTTGCGGCCCTCGTGGCTCATTCCTAGGCTGGGGCAACCGGAAGAATGGAAAGATAGGATGTCCACTGCATTTTTCGCACTGTACTTGTGATGAGCATGTTACTCCAAGTTAGATACATTGGCCCTCATTTATCAAACTTGCGTAGAATCTGGTGTAGACTCTGGTGTAAATATCAGCGTTCATCAGATGTCACGTCTGATTTACTAAAAGTGTGTACGTCGCTGATTTCGGTGTAGAACTGGCGTAGCGTTGATAAATCTGGCGGCTGAAAC
This sequence comes from Gymnothorax javanicus, assembly GCA_029692085.1. Taxonomy (NCBI): domain Eukaryota; kingdom Metazoa; phylum Chordata; class Actinopteri; order Anguilliformes; family Muraenidae; genus Gymnothorax; species Gymnothorax javanicus. Next base: position 39,965,326 of record CM056207.1, read on the forward strand.
CATCGTAATTTACATGACACGCCCTTATAAATTCATGCTCCGGGAGGCATAGTCCTGCCCACTTTACGACATGGACTCTCGAAAGACGGCAAAGAATAAAGAACTTCACTGAGGAGGAAATATAAATTATCACGCCCGAGGTGGAGAAAAACAAAATAATTTTATTTGGAAGCCTTAAGAGTGACATAAAGGGAGCCCAGAAGGCTGCAGTTTGGAAAACTATTGCTGCTGCGGTAAACACCGTTGGGGTGGAAAACCGGAGTGCAGCAGACGTTTGATTTAATTCATTAATAAATCGAAGTGACTATTCACAGCGTCCAAGCACAAAAAATTGATCGAAATTCGCGTTAGACGCACTTATAAGTGTGGCCAAGATGCACATTTCTCCATTGCCCACACTTATTTTAAGTGTGTCCAAAGCAAAAAAAAAAAAAAATTCTTGGCCAACCTTATTTTAAGCGGTACTTTCTATAAGCGGCACTGGAATGGTCATCAACTGGCGCACTTATAAGTGTGGCCAAGAAAAAAAAATCAGCATTGGCCACACGTATAAGTGCGAGTAACATCGGCCTTAACAAATTCAATTTACAGATCCATGATATTTCATGTTATAAAGCCTACATAATTGACAATCCAAATGCTTTACATGTAGGTTAAAAAAAAAAAAAGTGGTTCGATCTTAAGATCGCCACCAAAAATGGGTTGCTGCGCTCAGACTCAGCAGCGCACGGACCGGTGGAGGCCAACCAGACTCCAACCTCCAGCTGTCACCGTTCGAGGAGCGGATGAGTCCCCACCGCCTCGATCGGAGCTGCATGAGGGTAATTGTTAAAATACAGTCTGCAGAGATCACTCTTCATCGTACTTTTATTACTCCATGACATTTTAGTGGGTTCCACACAAAACGAGCAGCCACTCGTCACTTTCCCGGAGGAGATCTTCTCTGTGCCGACAGTTCCTCTCACGTCGGACAGAAGCTTATTCCTCTAACAATAGAAGATCTGCCATTGTCAAAATGTGATCACGGTCAAAGTGTCCGTAGGCCTATATATACTGAGCAACAAAAGAAACACAAGTTAGCTAGTTAGTTAATGTACTCTTATGGTTACTCAGTCAAAGTGACCGCAAAATAAAGAAAAATTTGATGAAACGAGTGTAAATGTGCACGCGCTAGTAATAAATTTGATTTTCTAAAATAATTACGTGCAAACGTATTTTCCAGTCTGCCTTCAATTAACTTGCGTTTCTTTTGTTGTTCAGCGTATATCTGACTGGATGAGCATCTGACATACCACACTACATATCTGCCAAGCCACGCATTGCGCTTAATCAAATTGATTGTAATTGTCAGCCATCTGGCCTGACAAGCAGGTTGTCTCAAAATATAAGTTTAATTAATTTCTCAACACAGGTGTCTAATTATTTATTTATTCACTTAATAATTTAGCCTATTTATCTATTTAGCCTATTTATTCATTTTACTAATAAGAGTAACAACAGCATGACGTCCGCATTGTTGCATATTACTCATTTTGACAGCTGCACTCGTTCCTGCATGTTGTTCGCTGGTTTCAAATCGGCGTACACCTGGTCAGACCTGGCGTGAGATTTTTGCGGACCGTTCGCTCGCGTTCAGATTGATAAATGCCAATCCTTGCGGGAGATTTGGCATACACCCATTTTTTTTTTTTGGTGTACGCACATTTGATAAATGAGGGCCATTCTGAGGTTCAGGGCCCATGCTGATACATAATAACTTTAAACATAGCTTACCTCTTACACTAAACATGCTGAGATTTTGAGAAGCATCCTGAACCCAACCTCATTCTCCAATATAAGCTTAAACATGTTAATGCGGTTGCATGGGTCAAATAGAAGTCTGTCCTTACAATAAAGAACCAAAGTGCAGATTTACCAGAAAATTTTCATTTTTTATCAAAAATTAAAGAAGGAATAAAATGAAAACAAAATCATCGGCATTATGAAATTGTCAGTTGCATTACAGGGGCTTACCTCAATACCTGCTTAACCTAACGTGGCTCAAAAGAATCAATGAATCCCTATCAGAAGTGGTAGTTGCTAATTAGCTACATTCACAAACTATGCACGTGGACTCCGTAACGTAACCGGACCAAATTTGGAAACCAAAACCAATGTCACTGTCTGAACCTCGTCCAAAGTACCCACTGATGCTTTAGCCAAGTAACACTACATGTCCACAGCGAATGAATTTCTGGGATCGAGAATCGTTAATTTATGCACATATCTGCGGCAAGCAAGCATTCTTGTAAGCCGTGATTCACCTCGCATTCCGTCGCGTAAGTCACTTAACCCAAAGTTGAAGGCTGCGTTCCAAAAGTGGGTTGAATCGCCATCACTCACTTGTCCTTAGCACTTACCCTCGGGGGAATCCCCGCCGCCATCATAAGGGCTGTTCCATTTCTCTGAACAGCTGAAATAATCTTGGCGAGATCGACCATTGATGGCTGAGGGATTGAGTCAACATCGATGGTTACTCCAGAGCTTTATATCACCCACAATGCACTGCGGTGGTGCACGAAAAATACATCCATGCGGCGGCAGTAATGAACCTCAAACACCGTTGTCGGTTTACCACCAAAGAAGAAGAAAATGAATTAAAGGAGCCAGCACAGATCGGCCAGGTACTAATTATGCAATTAGACTACCTGTTGTTGCAGCGTAATGACAGAGCCAACAGTTTACAAGTGTAAGTATATACTGCTACTGTACAATTTGTCACAAATAAAAAAAAGAAAAATAAAGTAAAAATACTTCTATCCAAATAGCCTATTTATCTGATGTTACATCTTTTGCTGTGCATTCTGTGTGGTTTAGGGATTGTTTCCATATTGTTACAGGGTCTGATGAGGAGACAGAGCTCCTCATTAAGCTCAGAATGAGCAATGAATCTTTATTTACTGGGAAGAGAAATGCCTCAAAGCTGGCCTGGGAGTGAGTTTGTTTGTAACCTACTGTGTCACTGCATATGAATGTATTTCTGTTACTTATTACTTCTGATTCTAGAGACTTGTTTCTTTGTTGTGGTGCTAATTTTATTTGCAGGAGACTATATCATTTTTTTAATGTATTTGGTGAGCATAACATATTTGTTTTATTGTGCAAACAGGACAATTGTACAGAGGATGGGTCTGCAGGGGAGGCTGACAGGAACACAGGCGGCAAAAAAATGGGAAAACCTGAAAAAGAAATACAAGGCAATTAGTATAATTTTGTATGGAAACAGCACAATTGGCAAAACAAATTCACTCATATAAAAAAAGATAGAGACAAAACTGGATACTTCTGTTTTCTCCCCAATAGGACCTGAAAGCCCCCCCTACTGGAGCAGGAATGGATCAGGAGGAGGAAAAGGCAGACAGCTGGCAGTGGTTTCCCCTGATGCATGAGGCAATTGGGTCACGGCCATCAGTAACACCACCTGTCCTTATTGCCTCATGCACAGGGGAAAATGAGCCACCAACAACCAGCAGCTCTGCCACTGCCAACTGTCTGCCAGGATCCTCAGAAAGACACACATCATCATCATCATCTTCATCAGCATCGTCATCATCATCATCATCACAACCGCCACCACCACAACCACATTCATCTGCACAGCCTGAGTCCAGTCCACCCAACAAAAGAGCCCGGAGGGAATGTTTAGTAGACATCATCCTGAAGGAAGGAGAGAGAGATGAGGCCCGCTTTCAGTGTCTAGAGGCCCAGACAGACAAGCTGCTCAACATTTTTGAAAAGATGGTGGACAAAATGTGATTTAATTTTGTAACTTATTATTTAGGCCCTAATGTATGCCTTGTGAGTTTTAAGTTATGTAATTAATCACAATAACTTCTTCTTTTTTTTTTTTTTTTTGTCTTTTATTTTGACATGAACATAAATTTCATGTAGTTTTTCTCTTTTTTTTCTCAAGACATTGAAAAAGAAATAGACCACAAATGTGGCAAAATAAATGTCCCAATAACACATTTGTGTGGTTTCTCATTTACAAATATTTACAATATTTACATTCCCTTTCTTTATAAGTAGTCATGGTCCAGTAGCTGTTGGACAGGTGCGGAGATGTGGCCTGCCAGCCTCTCTCTAATTGCTGCTCCACCGACCTCAACAGGAAGAGGGGCAAGAGGGATATTGTCCCCCCAAGTCTCCTGGACTGGCTCCTCAATATCCCCGACTTCCAGGCTTATGTTGTGGAGTACAGCACAACAGGTGATGACAGATGGCACAAAAGTGGTGTCAACTTCCAGGGCCTTGAAAAAGATGCTGCGCCACCGAGTCTTCATCATCCCAAAAGATCTTTCAATGATGGACTGGGCCCTGGAGTGACAGGAATTGTAGCGTTCCTGGACCATGGGCTGCAGTGACTCTCTGTAGGGTGTCATCAGGCAAATTGGCTGCTCAATGCAGGGGTATCCGCCATCCCCTACAATGAAACAGCCTGCCGGGGGGTAGAGTTGATTTGTGTAGAGAGGACTGTTCTTTAGTTCACGTGTGTCGTGGACAGACCCAGGATAACCCGTAAATGTATCCAAAAACCTGCCTCCACTGTCACACACAGCTTGTAGCTGGATGGAATGAAAGAGCTTGCGATTGGTGTAATCAGTGGAGGCAGGACCTGCAGGTGTCTTTATTCTAATGTGGCAGCCATCAATGGCGCCCACACATGTTTTGAATGCCTCATGTTGAGCAAGGGCAGCAAACCCCTCTCCTGTTGCCTCCAGCTCATGAAGTTTGAGAAGAGTGATGCAGTGGCTCCTCTTCTGCACTATTTTGCCTGCCACTTTATGTACTGCACGGAAAACACTCATTTTGGGGACACCAAATGCCCAGGCAACAACACTATAGGAGGCCCCATGAGCCAGCCAGTACAGGAATAAAAGCACTTCCAAGTCAGGTTCCCAGCCATGACTTTTGTTAATGTCGAGTAATGCCATCAACATGTTGATGGCATCACGGGACAGATGGAAATCCCTCTTTGGATCCTGCTGAGGATCCAGATATATTGTCATGAAAGGTAGTGCTGTGTTGATCACAGCATAATGAACAGAGGGTGGCTGGAAGAATAAAATCAAAAATGTGACTATCGAATAAGAATGCATAAAGAATGCACAAAAAACTACATGCTTTCTTTTCATTTGAAAATGAAGCAACCCCTATAAATCCTTATAGACTATTGTTCCCTGTAACTTCTATCCTACATGACTTTAAGTGTTGTGTTTGTTTCTGAACCACAATCTTGAACAATTAAGGCCATATAAAGACAATGATGAGGACTAAAACTATAACTAATGTCAACTAAACTGAAACCAGGTTAAATGTGTTTAAACAACAAAACTGTCTACAACCCCAATTCCGAAATAGTTGGGACAAAGTGTAAATTGTGAATAAAATCAAAATGCAATGACTTTCAAATCACAGAAGCCAATATTTTATTCACAATAGAACAGAGATAACATAGCAAATGTTGAAACTGAGAAATTTTAAAATTTTATTCACAAAATGAGCTCATTTCAAACTTTATGGCTGCTACAGGTCTCAAAAAAGTTGGGACAGGGGACTGTTTACCATGGGGTAGCATCCCCTCTTCTTTTTAGCACAGAGTGGAGGCGCCTGGGCATTGAGGAAACAAGTTTCTTGAGTTTAGCCATTGGAATTTGATCCCACTCTTGTTTAATACAGGCTACCAGCTGCTGGAGAGTTTTGGGTGTCTTTTGACAGACTTTTCGTTTAATTATGCGCCAAATGTTCTCAATCTGTGAAAGATCAGGACTGCTGGCAGGCCAGTTCTGTTATGATTCTGTCCTGTTTGTTATGATTCTGCTCTGCCTGTTATTGTTCTGCCATGCTTGTTATGTTTTTTCCATTCCCTGTTATGTTTATGATCATGTTTGTTAGGTTTTGTCATGTTCTGTTTAGTTTTTGTATTTTGCCATGTTTTCGTTTTTGCCATTCCCTTCCACTTTTCTGTTATAGTCCCGTCCATGTTTTGCCATGCCCTGCATTGCACTTTGTCTCCCCTGTCTGGTCTCTTGTTTAGTTACAGCTTCTCCCCAGTCCCGCGTGTCACATGCTTAGGTGATTTCATGGTTTCTGGGTTTCAAACATTCCTTCCAATCTCATTTGCTTCCTTCGCCTCTCTTTTCTATATTACTAACCAATACTAACAGTTTGTTGTTTTTGTTAAAGTTACTAACCCAGACTAACATTGTATATAATACTAACTTACTAACGAGCACTAGGGATTGTATAGCCGCACTTACTAATTGATTAACAAGCTCTCAGCATTCGCCCTATTCTAGTCTCCGCCTCTTGCCTTCACTGAGTCTTTGCTGCAATTCAGCGGATCCTTCGCACCTGCTCCACTCTGTCCTGCTTCTCATTATCTGTGCACATTAGAACTCCCTAACCGGAGCTGTATGTTTTGTCATAGGCTGTCTCGTGTTCCCTGTCCGCGTTTTGGCTTTTGCCTATTCTATGTGATTAGGTTCTTCCTCATGTTTTGCTCCCACATAATTAGTTTTATCCAGTTCACCTTTTCCTAATCATAGCATGTGACTTCCCTTCTGTGTATTTAAACAGTCTTCTCACAGCAGTTCCCCGTCAGAACGTTTCTCTTGTGCTACGCTTTTTTTCGCCTTGTAATCTCTCGTGAATCTCTTCTGACTGGACCGTCCCCGATTATTGATTTTGGCTCTGTTTTGGAATTCTTGTTATCTCTGTGTATCGAACCTCTTTTTTCTGACTACGATTTTTGTGATTGGTGCCCTGCTTACGACCTGGATTACGCCCTGTGGATTTTGATTTTTGGATTGTGGACCGTGTACCGTTGCCTTCCGCTCTGCGGGGGTTCACCCCCCTTTTCCAATAAAATCCCATTTTTACTGCACTACTGGTTCTCGCATCTGGCTCCAGATCGTTACCTAACAAGTTCAGCACACGGACTCTTCTACTACAAAGCCATGCTGTTCTAATAGCTGCAGTATGTGGTTTTGCCTTGTCCTGCTGAAATACACAAGGCCTTCCCTGGAATAGATGTCATCTGGAGGGGAGCATATGTTGCTCTAAAACCTTTATATACCTTTCAGCATTCATGGTGCTTTTTAAAACATGCAAGTATCCCACACCATATGCACTAATGCATCCCTATACCATCAGAGATGCTGGCTTTTGAACTGAACGCTGATAACAGGAGGGGTGGTCTTTCTCCTCTTTAGCCCGGACGACACGACGTCCATGATTTCCAACAAGAATGTCAAATTTGGACTCGTCTGACCACAGGAGACTTTGCCACTTTGCTACAGTCCATTTTAAATGAGCCTTGGCCCACAGAACATGGCGGCACTTCTGGATCATGCCAACAATGGCTTCCTTTTTGCATGATAGACTTTTAGGTGGCATCTGTGGATGGCACGGTGGACTGTTTGCAGACAGTGGTTTCTTGAAGTAATTTAGTAATTAGTAACTTCTGTCAATGACAGAATCATGCCGCTGAGTGATGCAGTGGTGTCTGAGGGCCCGAAGATCACGGGCATCCAGTAAAGGTCTTCGGCCTTGTCCCTTACGCACAGAGATTTTTCCAGTTTCTCTGAATCGTTTGATGATATGCACTGTCGATGATGAGACCTTCAAAGCCTTTGCAATTTGACGTTGAGGAACATTGTTTTTAAAGTATTCCACAATTTTTTTTTTAAGCAAGCCTTCCCAGGTTGGAGAGCCTCTGGCCATCTTTACTTCTGAGATACCCAGCCTCTCTAAGACATCTCTTATATAGCCAATCATGTTACACACCTGGTGCCAGTTATCTTAATTACATGCTAAATGTTCTTTCAACTGATTCTCTTATATATTAGCTTTTTCAGGCCTTTTTTTGCCTGTGTCCCAACTTTTTTGAGACCTGTTGCAGCCAGAAAATTTGAAATAAGCTCATTATGTGGATAAAAATGTAAAATGTCTGTTTCAACATTTGAAATGTTATCTATGTTCTATTGTAAATAATATATTGGCTCATGTGATCTGAAAGTCATTGCATTTTGATTTTATGCACAATTTACACTTTGTCCCAACTATTTTGGAATTGGGGTTGTACAAATGAGGGTGAGTGAGCGAGGGAAACTCAACCCGCTTTTGAAACGCGGCCAAATGTTCACTTACCTCTGTTACCAAAAGTTTCTTCCCTAATGACACGTCCTGCGCCTGCATTCGCCATCTACAGATTGATTCAAAAAGGCTCACTTGGTACGGACTACGGGTTGCCCAATCACAGAATGGTTGTTTTTGGAAGTACTGAAATAGGTTATAAATACAGTTTTGCTGCTAGCTTTTACTAGATTGTGTTTTGGCAATAACTCTTCTTGCCGTAAAGTGTTTTGTTAAAAATGTTTTGAGTAATCTGATGATTTTTGTCTCATGTCTCATGCTTATTTTTCCAATCTGCCTCGTGAATACTGAAAAATTTACCTTGAAACTTAGTCTTCAAATCATTCACTCCTGTTACCTCTTACCACATTCAGTGTCATTCATCAAAATTCACAATATGTTTTTTCAGTGAGTTGACAAGGGTCAGACTCAGAATTCAGAGTATTAGTTCCTTGGGTTTTTTTCAATAAAACTTTTTTCAGGGCTGGACATTCTGGTTCAAAGCCAATCAGTAAACAGTACATGGAGCACAGAAGGAACAATCCAATTCATAGTCAAGGTAAAGTCCAAGGGTTGAAAACCAAATTCTAAGAATGCCAGAACCAAGGGAGATCAGAATCACAAATCCAAAAAATCAGCTGAAGTCAAAACCATAGTATCTCAATACACAAAGTTATACCACAACCAACAATGGTTCTCAGCAAGATTACTGAGAAGCTTCCATCCAATGTTTGAGAAGGGGCTATTTCCATTTGTTCAGTTAAAAGTTGCCCATTTCAACCAGCTAAAACATGACTTCTTTCCCTCAATGTCAGTTTTCATGGATGATGCTATTACAAAGTGGCTGCAGTGCCAGTATCACCCCCCAGATAGTGTAGATAATGTTACAGCAAATAATTTGGTTTAATAGTAATATGCTGATTCATGATCGTCCATATGTAAATAAACAATTCTTACATAAAAACATAGTATTTGTCAATGATTTAATAGACAGCAATTGTAAAATTATGACTTTCCAAAAAATTTCACTAAAATACGGTTTAATATGTACGCCATTAGAATATATCAAAATGATTGCCTCATTACCTAATGCCTGGAAAAATACTATTGTAAAGAAACCAAGACAACAATTATTATGCCACCCATGCGGTAGAGACTTATCATGGTTAAATGGAAATAAACTCAATAAAAATATTTATAAATATTATGTAGTCAAAGACAAAATAGTTAAAAATCCAGTAACTATTCTAAAAAAGTGGGAAGGCTCTATTAATATAATTATCCCATGGAAAGATGTATTTAATATTTTATTTAACACAACTTTAGATGTAACCATAAGTATAATACAAATTAAGGTATTATACAAATTTCTGCCCACCAGAAAGATGTTACATATCTGGGGCCTAGCACAATCAAATTTATGTCGATTTTGTAATGAAGAAGAGGAATCTGTTTTGCATTTTTTATGGTTCTACCCTAATGTTGCTTTATTTTGGGATCAAATCCAGAAGTGGATACTAAAATATAATAAAACATATATTATTAATTGGCAAACTGTCATTTTAGGAGATTTGGACAATGGTAAATCCGATATTAGTAATATCATCATCCTATTTGGCAAGGCTTTCATAACCAAGCAGATATAATACACACAGCTGGATATAACAAATTTCAAAAATTATCTTAAAATCCATTGGATGATGGAAAGACAAATATCAAAAAATAGCCTACAAACTTTGGTATTCTTAAAGGGATGGGAACGAAAAAGTCTTGGGGAAAGATGGGACCAAAATGAATAGATAAACAAATATGATAAAAAAATAATAAATAGAAAATAAAAGATTTATATAAGACAAATAAAAAAATAGATGGATAAAGAAAATGGCCTTTTGCTGTCCTCCTAGCCTTTCACATTATGTATGGAGCAATCATGGTGGGCTAAACAGGTATAGGTTGCTGGGGATGTACAACACGTGAGTCTGTACAGTGCCTGTGTTTGCTGCCCGTCCTCTGGTGTTTGTTTTATGCCTGGTATGACAGTCTTTGACCCAGTTTTGGTCATCACTATGATGCTGACTTTTCTCTTTAGTCATATCACTATAATACGAATTTAACCTCTATAATTCTTTAAATTGTGTTGTTTATTTCATTTTATTTAATTTTTTGCATATGTTCTGGCTAACCATCCACCTCTACATTGTCTGAATTAGGACAACAATATTGGTGTATGAGCACACGTTGGTATGTTTATGTATGTTTGAGTGTATGTGCACTAGGTGTTATCACTGGTATGTTTGTGGTGTCTCAAGGTTGTGATATGTATTGGTATATAAATTAAAATTTTATATACATATATATATATATATATATATATACATATATATGTATGTATAAAGAAAACTAAGGCAGGTGTAATCTAAGACGGCAAATTGAAATATAAACAAGAAAATAAACACAATAACTGAGATAATAATACAAAGCGGGAAAATACACAGAAAATGAAACAAAGAACAGGAAAATAACAGTGACAAATCTGAAACACTGACATGAGTGGAACAATTTATTTTTTATTTGTAGGTTCGAGTCTTGGTGGACCTCTGTAACAGCACCAATGGAGTTTGCTTGAAAGGTATCTGCACTTTTGAATTCTGCCATATATTTCCATTAGCTTCATCATCTCAAAAAACATGATACCCCTTTGCATGTAAAAAAAAAAAAAAAACTTGTTTAAAAACAAAAATAAAAATTTTGTTATTTCTTTGGCAAATAATGAACTGAAACCACTAAACAGTCCTTATTCACACATAAAAACCAAAGAAAAAAAAGAAAGTATAATTTGTATGGCCTCCTTTGGCCTTAATAACAGCTTGCATTCTTGCATTCAACCACTAAAACTAATTTTTATGTTCAGGAATGCAAGAAAATAATTGTTATTTGGCTTCTTAATCAAAAAATAATAATGTGCTTAACTATTTTTTCAGCATTTTTGTTAAATGGTAAATTCATTGTAAAATTTATGGATAACAACAATAATTATATTTCAGCATTAAAAATACCATTTCAGTCAGAGAGCTTGCGCATACTTGTGGATTAACCACAGAGACATAAAAATAATTTTGGTAATTACCAACACTGTTAATTTAGTGCAGCTGTGGCATAAACCTTACATTGGGTGGTGGTCTAATAAATTTTTTAAGCACTGTACAGGAGAGCATAATTAGTCACACTTGCTTTGCAAGGACAACATGACGGGGCTAACGTTTAATGGACATATATATTTATGTGCATGAACATTTGGCAGTCTCAGACACATATAGTGTGTACTGTATACACGAATGCAAACCCCAAGACTGGGGATGTATCATTCATGGAAACAAAGAACTATGTATTTGTACCACATGCTATTTGAACATGATGTTGCGTTTGTAAAGTTTAATTTATTTTACTTTCCAGGGCCTCCAGGACCACCTGGTGAGAAAATCCTCTTCTCAGCTGCTAAGCAGCTATGGCCAGTATGAGTATGTTTATGCTGCAAAACTTTGCTGAAAGAGCAATCCTTTGAATCCTTCATTACGGAAGTTTCAGTAGCTGGAACCTGGCTGCATTTGAGATGCCATCTTGTGCAGTGCAGTCTGCTAATTTAGAGTGCAGTTTGCAGTCGAGAACATCATTGAACAGAATTACAGTGCACTGCATGTATTACTGCATACAGAGTGTGCCTGGTCCGTATCTGTTAAAGGTTTGCCTGGGATTGATGGAAAACCAGGATTTAATGGAACTGACGGCATTCCTGGACCAAAGGGAGAGCCCGGAGAGCAAGGCAAACGAGGGAGGAGAGGTGATTTCCACCTGCATTTACGCACCTGCACATACTCACCTACTCTTACTCACCTGCACATACTCATCTATACATACTGATCTGCAAATACTCACCTACTCTTACTCACCTGTACATACTAACCTGCTCATACTCACGTACTCACCTGCACATACTCACCTGCATATACTGACCTGCACATACTCACCTGTCTATTGTAGCAGACACATTTTTACCTGCTGCTGCATAACAAACACGTTTATCTGCTTATTTTACATAAGAAACACACCTTTACCTGCTGTTACTTGATAACAAACACATCTTTCCCTGCTGTTACTGGATAACAAACACACCTTTACCTACTGTTACCGGATAAAAAAAACACACCTTTACCTGCTTTTATATTGTAATTACATCCTGTAATAAATTTGTGAATCCTTCTGTGTGTGGTCATTCATTATGGGACTGATCTGACCCCATAGCGTATGGCAGGAGACATGAGCTGAAAAATTGCAGAAAGTGTCATGAAACAGTAAAGAAACAAACTAACACTGCAGTAGAATGAATGGAAATGTCAAAGGCACCGGTGAAATATCAGCTTTATTTCCCCTTATTTATGACATAAAGCTGCCAAATTTATATCACCCTGACAGCTTACAGTTGGGGAGACTGGGGTCCGATGAGCCATGGGGACCGATGAGCCATATCACTATTTTGCGATCAATCGATGACAGAGCTGCTTAAAATAGGCAAAATATTTGACCATTGACTGATGAGTCATGGGGATAAATTAGCCATATCACTATTTTGCCTATTTAAACAAGCTTTGGCATCGATTGATCGCAAAATAGTGATATGGCTGATTGGTCCCCATGGCTCATCGGACCCCAGTCTCCCCTACTTGGCTCAAAGTGAAGTTCAATGGGTTCAAAATATGAATTTATAGTTGAGCCAAGTTAATGTTTTGTGGTTCGTAACACAATTTGTCTGGTAGTGTAATTTACTGGGCATCATTTCATGAAACTGTGTGTGAAATTCTGAGACTGACTGACCATTGAAGGTCCCATATTATACTTGTTTTTAAAACAATTTAAGACAATTCACTGGCATATGTAAAACAAGATTTGAAAGTTGTTGGGAAAAGACTCAAACTCAGCATTTTCAGCCTCCAATCTCATTTTCTTCCCTCAGTAATCATGCTCTATTTAGAGGGGGCAGTAAGTCAGTGAAAATGAGGCTCTGCTCTGATCTCTTTACAGCATGAAACAAATCCAAAAACTCAATGAGACTGAAACCAAAACATGCTTATTTTTGGGGTGTATTATGAAAATGACTCCCCTTGTGATGTCGAAAAGAGCACAAAATTAAAATGGAGCATTTAAAAACCTTTTAGGAAGTCCACACTAATAACAATGCTGAGACAATCAACCTTCAAGTGTTGTCAGATGTTTTGCTGAGAGAGGAACAAACTGTAAATCTAAGTGCAGGGGAAAACAGAATTTTCATTCTTGGGGAGCATTTCTTTGCAGAGCATTTTCCCCTAATGCTCGGTAATGTCTTCCTCAGGTCCCCCCGGCCCCCCCGGGGAGAAGGGAGATCCAGGCGAAATGGGGCAGGCGGGCCCCCCTGGAGAAAAAGGAGAGACCTCCAATGAAGTGATTGTAGAAGGTAGGATACAATGCTGTCTAAAGCTGCTTTCACACCGGACGCGAAACGAATTTTTCGCACGATAGATTGCATTCAAAGTCAATGCAAAGATGCGAATACACGCGCTTCGCGTGTATTCGCATCTTTGCATTGACTTTGAATGTAATCCGTCGCGCGAAAAATTTGTTTCGCGTCCGGTGTGGAAGCGGCTTAAGGGTGGTTCTATCAAAAACCACTTCAGCAATGTTATGTTAAGAAGGTAAAGTCATATATCACGTAATTATGTAATGAGAGAACATAAACATGGCATCATTACAGGAAGTACAGATTAGTGCATTTCAGTAAAGAACTGAAAAAAAAGACTGGAAAATCAAGATCTGAATCATACCAAAATGTTGTAAGATCATTTCCAAGAGTCCTGACATTAAGGCACACTATTGTCCCCTGTAGAACAAACCTGTTGCTGCATCGCATAGACCGGGGGTGACCAACCCTGGTCCTGGAGAGCCGCAGTGTCTGCTGGTTTTTAGTGTTACTCAGCACTTGATTGATGAATTAAAGCAGTTGATTACACACTACACTTATCTCATCTGGGTTCTTAGGTTTAAATCGGGTGGAGAAAACCAAACTCAGCACACCCTCTGGCTCTACAGGACCAGCGTTATCCACCCCTGCTCTATAAACTTTTATCTGTACTCTGTATCTCTACTTTGTCTGCATTACAACTACGCTAAATATCCAACCACATTGACAAATCTTGGTTAACACGTAGACTGCTGTCACAACCTGCAAGTCTGCTTAATTGGCTCTAGGAGTCTTGTGGGTTGTTCCTGCTAATTGCTTGATTGGCTCATTATTACCAAATTAAACCTGAGACACCAGGTGAGATCAGTAAAGTGAGTAATCAACTACTTTAATACATCAATCGAGTGCTGAGTAACACCAAAAACCAGCAGACACTGCGGCTCTCCAGGACCAGGGTTGGCCACCCCTGACATAGACGGTCATGAACCTGTACATTTTACAGAAGCTATGCAGATTAGAATCAGTACTTGAGACTAGTAGCAGCAGTTCTCTTGGGAGAAAGTTCCAACAGACTCTGTCTATTTATGTTAGGCCTTCCTGGTCCAGTGGGACCTCCTGGTGCTCCTGGTGCTGTTGGACCCCCAGGGCCACCGGGCCCCCCCGGGCCCCCTAGTAACAGAAATCACAAAGCTCGCTTGCAAAGGGTCCAAACTGCTGTGGGTGAGTTAGCCCGACCACACCTATTCCCGTCACGGTGACCTCACGCAGAGAACAGTCCAGAGACTCAGATAATCAAGATATGAAAAGTCTGCATTCCTTTGTTGAAATTGCAGAACAGAAACAACATGAATGTTTGATCACATTAATGATGGAAAAAGTCAGACTGGATCCACTGCTGTATGCCAGAGATTATACTGATAATCTCCAGCATTCTCAGGTGTTGCATTTATTTATCTTTATTTATTTATTTCTTTGTAGGGGGTGGGGTATCGGGGTGCTGTTAAGGTGGTTAGAACAGTACACCATCATTGTAAGAATGTCACCTGACCTCTGAACAAGTTGGATGTGCATAAAACACCTGGCCATAGCTAAATATTTCATAGTTAGCATGTCATCATTTTGCTCCTGTTCTTCTCTGTTAATTGTTCATCATTTCAATCAATGCAAAAGTGTATTGAGCTGCTTAGTGCATAGTGCAGCCGTGAGCACAGGAGATTTCAGAACAAAGCATGAGAATCTGAAGTCTGAAGCTTTTGCCACAGGGCTGTCGTTTGCCGTGCCGAACGATGACACCTCGGCTGAAAAGGCTGCTGGGAAGAGACCAAAGGCCTTGGCAAAGAAAGCGAGTAAGGGTTTGTTCAGTGTACTCTTGTTTGGTCTTGTTTCGTCAGTTTGCACTTAACAAACAGGCGGTTAATTTTCGGTGCTTTTTTTTCTCGAAATGGCTTGTTTTCTGCTTGACAGAGTGCATCATCAAATCAGTCACATATCTTTGGAATATTTCCAAAATGGAGACCACATTTGGGGCGTGGATGCAGGACACAGCTCTGCCAGATGATGAGAGAATCTGGGTGGCCGACCACTTCTCAGGTACCTTGTGAAATGACTGAACAAGTGACATAGCTGTGCTCATGTCTTATATTCACATATTCTCATTATTCTATCTCCCCGACGATGATAGTCAGGAGATACTATGGTTTAGTTCCCCCGCCGCCGCCGCCGCCGCCGCCGCAGAGATTTTATGTTCCGGGCTCTTGAAGCCACAATTATTACAGGAATGTTTTCAAATTTTACACAGGCAAAGATGTATATATGACTGCTCAAGACCGGTTTTTGTCAATTTTGGACGTCCAATATGGCTGCCGGCGGCCATTTTGTTAGAAATGTTTTATGTTCCGGGCTCTTGAAGCCACAATTATTACAGGAATGTTTTCAAATTTTACACAGGCAAAGATGTATATATGGAAGATGGCGCCAGTGTGCTCGGCTTGCCGTCTTCCAGCTCTACTGTGTTTTTTGCTTGCTATTGCATTACTTTGTTTTCTCAGTCAAGATACTTCTGCTTTGCTGGTATATGATCGCCAAGGCCTTTTTTATATTAGAGCGTCTCAAGGAAAAGTGTTAAAACATGATTTGAAAGATCAAACCTTGGGTCTCCCCCCTTCCTTGGCGTTTGTACCGGCCTAAACTGAGTGAAGATTTTCTTAGGTTTTTTATTGAAAAGATTTCTGCTATCAGGTCTTATTTTGTGTCATCTCCATCAGATCTTGCTGTTTCCCCCATTTGCAGAGTTGTTCTTAAGAGTTTTGAGCAAGTGTCTCTCTCAGCTTCAACTGATATAGTCCAACACCTTAGGCCTTCTTACTGTCCTCTTGACAGCATTCCACCTCGTCTTTTTAAGGAAGTTTTCCATAGCATCGGGCCCTGTGTTATGGATCTGATTAAATTCTTCTTTGATGTCTGGCTGTGTTCCAGCTGCCTTGAAACATGCTGTGGTCCAGCCCCTCATCAAAAAACATAATCTTGACCCTACTGTTTTGTCTAATTTTAGGCCCATCTCCAAGCTTCCTTTTCTCTCTAAGGTCTTGGAGAAGGTAGTATATGAACAGCTGCAGTCTTATATTGATCTGAATGGCATTTCTGAGAAATTCCACTCTGGTTTCAAATCACGCCATAGTACAGAAACAGCACTTTAAACAGTTTTAAACGACCTACTTTTAGCTGCTGATTCTGGTAACTCTGCTATCCTGGTCCTCCTGGACCTGACAGCTGCCTTTGATACAGTGGATCATAATATTCTCCTGTCGTGCTTAAATAAGTGTGTGGGCATTAGGGGCACTGTCCTCAAGTGGTTTGAGTCTTACCTCTCAGACAGGAGCTTCTCTGTCCAGCTTGGCCAGTATTCATCAGCCACATCCCCCCTGAGCTGTGGGGTGCCTCAGGGTTCCATTTTGGGCCCCCTCCTCTTTTCACTGTATATGTTGCCTCTGGGGTCCATTTTTAGACAGTACAATGTCTCATTTCATTATTTTGCAGATGATGTACCAATTTATTTGCCCATGAAAACAAATGACCGAGCCTCAGTTCAAGTTTTACTAAACTATCTTAAAGATATTCGGTCTTGGATGGAAGTGAACTTTCTCTCTATGAACAAAACTAAAATAGAGATCATCTTATTTGGCGAACATAACCTTTTAGATGGCTATGACAGTGCCATTGGCACCCTTGAGTCCTACTGTCATCCTTTTGCAAGGAACCTTGGTGTAATTTTTGATAGGGACTTTAGGTTCGATAAGCAAATCAGCTCTGCAGTCAAAACGAGTTTCTTTCAGTTAAGACTCCTTGCAAAGGTTAAGGCTCCTATTCCTATCTCCCAAGGAATGATTTAGAGAGAGTTATACATGCCATTGTTACATCATGCTTAGACTACTGTAACTCTTTGTTTGTTGGTCTTGATCAGTCATCTCTGCACCGTTTACAAGTAGTTCAAAATGCAACTACCCACCTGTTGATGGAAAAGAAACGCCGTGATCATATTACTCCTGTCCTTGCATCTCTGCACTGGCTTCCTGTTAATTGTAGGATCCAGTTTAAGGTTTTATTATTTGTTTTTAAATGTTTAAATGGCTTGGTGCCATCTTATTTATCAGAGCTTATACAGCCTCACACTACTGGCAGGGCACTTAGGTCGTCAAACCAGCTGCTTCTGACAGTACCTCGGTCTAGGCTCTGTACTCAAGGAGATAGAGCCTTTTCAGTGGAGGCCCCTAAGCTGTGGAACAGCCTACCCTATCAGGTTAGATCAGCACAGTCACTTGAGCACTTTAAAACACTGCTAAAAACTCATCTCTTCTCATTGGCGTTCAGTCCCAGCTAGACAAGTAACCTTGGCTTTTTATTTTCTTTGTTTTATTCTTTTACTTCATTTTATTCTTTTACCACAATCTTATTGTTCCGTTTTTATTTATTTATTTATTTTATATGTCCATGGTGATCATCTTGTGTCTTAATTCATGTACAGCACTTTGGTCAACAGAGGTTGTTTTAAATGTGCTATATAAATAAACTTTGATTGATTGACAATCCTCAAGACCGATTTTCGTCAATTTCGGACGTCCAATATGGCAGCCGGCGGCCATTTCGTCTGAAATTTTTTATGTTCCGAGCTCTGGAAGCCACAATTATTACAGGAATGTTTTCAAATTTTACACAGGCGAAGATATATATTTGATAATTCTCAAGACCGATTTTCGTCAATTTCGGACGTCCAATTTGGCTGCTGGTGGCCATTTGGTTCAAAATTTGGGGATCGGGGAGATACACGACTCGGTCCCTGTGGCGACCGAGTTATCTAGCTTAGCTTGGAATGTGAACATTGCTGTGTTCACCCTGTGAATTTGGAGTGAGCACCCTTCTAGTCGAGGTCAAGTTTTAGTGTGTTGCTTCAAGGCTTTTACAAGTGACTTCAATGACTTTTTTTAATGTCTTCACGGATTTTGCAGAGTTAGGCTTTAATACTGGTTTTATTTTCATTTTTATAATATATATTGCTTGCTTTTGTGTTATGTATTAGTGTATACCATCTTGGTAATCTCATTGAAGCTCTCTAATGTGTAAATATCGTTATTTTATGGTCTGCAAGGGTTGGAAACCTGACACTTGTGTATATATTTTTGATGACCTGTGCGTTTCTCCACAAGGCCGAGACGTGAAGGAATACAGGAGTATAGAATGGTTTCAGAATGGCTCCAGCCAAACCATCGATGTGCGCAAGTTCTTCTTTGGCTGTGGCCACATTGTGCACAATGGCTACATGTACTACCACGTTGCTGGGACATTCGAGATTGCCAGGTCAGACTGAACAATAGAGATGTTATATCATAGTTTACTGCACGCTGTTTTGCTGACTTTGAATGAAACCTTTGGAATTACTGGCAAGAAAACACTACTTTCGTATTTGTAAGGCCTCCATATGTTATTCCAGATTCAACCTGCACACTAAGAGACTGCTGACTCTATCCATTGAGGATTCCCTGTATCACAACCTCACCTACGTCCTCAACAACTCCAAGACCTACTTCAAATTTGCAGCCGACGAAAACGGTCTGTGGCTGGTGTTTGCCTCGCGCACGGATGAAACCATTGCGGTCACCCGCCTTGATGTGAAAACATTCTCGGTGGTCTCCTACATCCACACCAGCTACCCTCGGTCGAAGGCTGGGAACGCTTTCATTGCCTGTGGGGTCCTCTACATCACCGACAACAAGGACACCAAGGTGACATACGCCTTCGACCTGCTGAACCAGAAGCCCGTCAATGTGACCTTTGACCTGCGGCCGCCCGGAGGTGTCCTAGCCATGCTGTCGTATAGCCCCAAAAACAAGCACCTTTACCTCTGGGACAACAGCTACATCAAAGTGTACAGCGTTAATTTCCTGGCCCACAACTAAACTTTCTCCCAGAACTTGCATATACACTGGCCCTCTTTCTATTGTCAATCGTCAAAGAATATTTTTTATTTTGTTGTATTTATGCTAGATTGTCTTATGGCCATCTTGGCCAGTTGAGTGTATTTTCGTGTGAAAACATAAATGAGTGTACAGTAGTATCCATATGCTACAGCAGCTTGGAGTAATTAATGTCCCTGGATAAATAAATAACTCTTCACACCAGACAGTGCGATAGCATTCCATGTCAGGGGCTACCATTATAACAAATTTAACACTCATGGGACTAAATATTAGCAGCAAGTAGCCGGAGTACTCCTGTTACCGCTTTATGGCTGGGAAGAAATGAATGAAAGTCAATTTTTAGTTTTCACGTGACGTCACATCCTTCGGGGAACGCCCCCTTGGAGGGCAAAACAATGCTGTCTTCTGCTGCCCGCCAGGTTACGGAGTGAGTCATTCCCGTTGTTTCGCCAACATGCTGGACAGTTGTTGTGCAATCGGGTGCACTAACTGACGAGGAGACAAGCCTGGGCTGTGTCTCTACCGAATCCCGTCCGAGAAAGAAAACGCTGAAAGGACAAGATTACTGAGGATTCTCCCTGATAATGATAATGGTTTTTCTTTCCATTTTCACATCTAGATTTATTAAACTAAACTCCATTGTTTGCTCCAATGCATGATGAATCATGAGGTGCAGCACCAAACATTTATCCTGCTATGCAAAGCTGCTTTGACGTGGTCCATCTTCAAAATTTGTTTTCCACTCTTAACTTCCTCCCAAAATAAACTAGTTAATGTCATTTACTGCATGTCATCCAAAAAATATCCACTCATCCCTTGGTAAATTTCTGTAAAAAATGTACAACGTATGTTAGGTCGAATAAAAAGTGGTGTTACTAGTCTCCCAAACTGAAGGCCATATTCCCTGGGGGGGGGGAAACCCCAGTGACAATCCCCAACTTCATCCCCATGACTCAGACTGTCTGCATGTTCTGCTACACCACACAATATCCCCAAAAAAGCACAACCATGGAAGAAAAGGGATTTATTAAATGTACAAAGGTAAAACTAGCTGTGGCAGATGGCCATTTCTTTTTCTTGCAAATATGAACATTTTGAATTGCCAGCTTTTCCAATCGACACCCACGATAACAGGAAAAACAACTCACACAGTCATAAACACACAGCACACGTAGTTCTCACCAGAAATACAAATCTGTTTACCACACATGTCACCACAGTACGGCTAGTTCAGCTGGTATTGTACATTGATAAAAACTAGATATCACAAGTAACACTCTGTTCTTTTGCCAGTGTTGTAGCAATATATCAATAAGTTACAAATTAAGACCAGCTCTATACCAATCGTTACTCAGCCAAAAAAAAAACAATAACAGACAATCATTGCACACATCTCGATTGGCAAGATTCACTAAAGGGCATATCGAGGGCTGACTACAATAAACAGCTATGTCCAATATATAACATCTGGACATAACTGTTTATTGCAGTCAGCCCTCGATATGGTCCCTTAAGGTATATAAGTGTACATACTCCGGAGGCAATTAGATTAACTCTTTATTGTTTAATGACACTTTAAGGAATTTTTCAGCTATTTCATCAGAACTTAAAATTCATTCATATCCATGGGCAATTTGGAGTCTCCAATTAGCTTGATATGGATGTCTTTGGACTGCGTGAGGAAACCAGAATACCTGGAGTAAACCCAGGTGAGCATGGGGAGAATATGCAAACTCCACACAGAAAGGCCTCAGGCCAGATTTGAACCCATGACCTTCTTGCTGTGAGGTGGCACTGCTACCCGCAGCACGACTGCACTGCCTCTATAGGCAATCAGGAACAGCATGGTGAAATGAAAATGTGTGCGCCCACCATGTGTAAATTTTCTCTTCTCCGATTAAACTTAAGAATTACAGACCATGAGTGGATCCGCTCCTCGACAGGAGGGTAACACTAACCTGGCTGCGGACTTTTATTACGAAATAAAATCAGCCTCTTAACAGTATTTTTATCTTAAAAATGTGCCTTAAGGGTGTACTCCCTTTCTAAAACCGCCCATTATAGTGTCTGTATCTCTAAACTACTGAGTTTAACTCAGTCTTATGGCTGTGTGCCCTGACTAAACCTACTCCTTAAAGCGTCTACTGTGTACCTGAAAACTGGGTTTAAGTGTGACTTATGGCTGTGTTCCCGGACAAAATTGGCCCCTTACGTATACTATCTATATTTATAAATGGAACGTAACAATACCTGTTTGCAAAGGTTATATTCACTATGGATAAACTCCTTTAAACCACAATGACCAGAGTAGTTGTGCAATGCAATCCCCATTACATTCCGACAGTAAAGGCAATAAGTTAAATATAAATACAACAGTCTGTAAAGTAACAAAAAAAAAAAAAAGCAAAAAACCCGGTATCTCTGGTCAGATAGTCAGTGATAACAGGTGCCGCTAAAGAACAGAACACAGAACTGCACTATAGGAGTTACTGGCTTGGCTTCCCGCTAAAGGACAGGCGTCACCTTGGGTGGCCGAGATGCAGTCTGATATCGCCGGGAAAATGTTGTTCTGGAATCAACAAAATAATGCTCTTCCAGGACAGATATTATGGTAAACGAATGAACAGCAGCTATGGTATGATGATGTCACAAACCACAAAGGCTTTACAGCTGTGCTTCGCACGCGGCTAGGAAAGATTTTCAGCTAACAGCTCGAACCAGCAAATTCCCTGAAGGTGCTGAAGTTAGGAGTGAAAATGATGTGGAAAATGATGTAAAATTCACTTGGCAAAAATGGCTTGGGGTAACTTGATAACATGCGTCTGCGAGACTCCCTCATGAAAAGCTTGCAAACTTAAGCCATTGAACTTTAGAAAAATGAAACACATGACACTTGAAAGCAAAGCATCAGAGCAGCAGGTCATTGGCAGACTTTAATGTTACCCCTGAACAAGTATAATTTTGTTGATCCTGGAAGAACATCAACACAGCGATATCAGATTGTGCGGATGAGATAAGGCCAATCTTATCACCGTGAGATACTGACCTACAGCACAGGCAACAAAGGAGACTTAGTTCCATTAGGTGAGCACAGTATCAGTCAGTAAGTATCACACAGATTTAAAACAACCACTGGAGACCACAGACGGGCGTGCTGAATGCACGCTGACCCACAGTGCAGAGAGGTGCAAAAAGAGATGACAGATACAGTGCGATATACACACTTTCAGTGCTACAGCAGCATGTCATCAGTGACCACACATCGCACTGATTTTACACTTACAGTACATGCATAGCTTTCCTAAATGAACAGCTGGAACAGGCTCAGTTGAAACTTACATTGGGTGTCACGTCTTCCGCTCAGGAAAGGAGGGGTGCACAGTAAGGGAACGCAGACATTGCAGTCGCTGATACATGATTGGGTGTGGTCACCCCCTCTCCTTCGCGGTTCTCCACTGTCAGTATTCTGAGAGGTCGTGGAAGACGCCATCAGGGGGGTTTCCACCGGTGAGGGTTTCAGAGGATGTGGGAGATGTTGGCGGGAGTGTTGTAGCGGTCCGGCAGAACGCGCATCTTCAAGGTTCCGTCTGCGCCGCAGGTGAAGATGCGGTTGCCAGGGCGACTCTCCACCTGCATGACACCGGCGCCCATGTTTCGGAAGATGGACTGCTTTGCGTGTTCAGAGCTGAAGCTGTGCAGCAGGCCATGACCTGTCAGCTTCCACACCTGTCAAAACAGAAAGGACAGACACTGAAGACACCGGTTACAACAGCGAGGAGAGACACCAAACACACCTATTGCAACAGCGAGGAGATACACCAAACACAGCTGTCACAACAGCGAGGACTCGGAGATACACCGAATACAGCTTTCACAACCAAGTTGAGATACTGTGTCCGCTCTGAGCCACACTTCCAATGAGATTTTACCTGAACTGATAACGTTACCCTTGATAATAAATATAGAAACAACCTCTCTGAATTGAACTACTCGTATTTCAGCCTGACAGAGACTATCAATCACAATTTTTTCTGGACAACAACCAAACCTCATCGGAAGTGATAAGGGGTTGTTACATTATGCGTCATTGTTACATTACTAGTTGTAACAGTTGTTACGCTATGCGTTTTTTTTTTACATTATGCATCACCTATCCTACGCATAATGTAACAATATGACGCATAGTGTAACATTTTTTCTCATGCTTGTTACAATTTTTGACGCATAGTGCAACAACATTTTCTAACGCCTAATGTTACAACCCCTTCAACGCATAATGTAACAGCACCATACCAAACCACTAATCGGACAAAAAGAAACGCATCAACAACTCAATAAAACAGGAACAGGTATCAATTTCACATTTTGTCGGGCTCATGAATACTTATATGTAAACCCTCGCCAGGGACTGATCTTTAAATCCAGGAAAAAAGTTGTCATTTTCTTTCTTTTAAAGAGGGTTGACATGGTTGTTGTGTCTCACCAGCACAATTCTGCACAACTGAGGAAAATTCGTAAGTTCCTTGTGTGGTACGGTGAGCTTTAGAACAGACTGTCCAGAGGCTGACGAGTCGGAGTGTGACGTAGGCCTACTAGTACACTGTACGTAGTGTACCAGGATGCATGGCTTGGAGCAGTAAGCCATGTAAGCGCCCGTCACGTTTCAGTGCAAAGAATTTCGATTACTCCACCCTGCTGTTAGGAGAAATTTTTCTTTCACCAGTGTGCCACTTGTGGGCGACTTAAAGCTGAAGTGAAATAACAGAAACCTCAGCGCCGTACGGGCAAAGGTGGAAAATACAAACGCACGGCTGTGGCGCTGTGGTTTGTGATTTCACTTACAAACCTTTCATAGATAGAATGCACTACAAACGTAACTGGATATCAAACATTGATTACAAATTTTTTATTTATCCATATAAAAGTGTCATACAGAATGTGCAATAAAGCTTGATGCGAACTTTGCGATAAACGCAGTGTCAACATGTCCGAAAGTCAGACAGGGTTTTAATATAACTCCGTGTCCGACGGTCGGATGGTTTCTATTAGGGATGCACCGATACCACTTTTTTAAAAACCGATACGAGTACGAGTATTTCATTTTGTGTACTTGCCGATACCAAGTACCGATACCGATATTGCTGAAATGTTTTCCAGGAAAATACAATGACAATTTCGGAGTGCAGGTTTTATTTTCTTTTTATAACAAGCCCGAAAGAGGCCAATATCAAACGATTCACACATGGCTATTTCCAAAAAAAAAAAAAAAAAAAAAAAAGAGTAGGCCTAACTGCTAATCTTTCTGTTTTTAGGCCTGACAAAAGCCTTTGAACTAGCACTGCCATCAAATGAGGCAAAACATTACTGAAGCTTGACAAATGAAAAGTAAACTCGCTGCATAGGCAAGGTAACACACCCAACTTCATAAAAAGTCAGTAAAACTATTAATTGGCACAGATAGTTTCTACACACATTCATAGGCATTCTCAATCCAACTAAAGTCAATAATAGCTTTCAAAGCAAACAAGGCATCACTTAAAGTGTGTGGTATCGCCATATTTCAATTACACAAATGACAAATGAAAAAGATTTAACTTAACCACAACTAAAATGTTTAAGGTAACCATATGTTACTAATATATTTGTCGCAAAATAAGAAGATTCACAATTCTAAGTCTCTGTGTGTGTGATTGTGGGTGTGTGCTTGTGCGA
Source organism: Gymnothorax javanicus (assembly GCA_029692085.1). Taxonomy (NCBI): domain Eukaryota; kingdom Metazoa; phylum Chordata; class Actinopteri; order Anguilliformes; family Muraenidae; genus Gymnothorax; species Gymnothorax javanicus. The sequence continues at coordinate 39,990,673 of CM056207.1, forward strand.
GCTCGGCTTGCTTGTAAATATTCAATAACTGATCCTGGTGTGCCATCTAGTGATAGAATATTGTAATTGCGTGCATAAATTTGCAGCTCCATGTCCGCTGACAGAAACATCTGCACAAAACGCTTAAGAAACCCTGCCGAGCACCGTTGTTCTTCTTGAACACGCCGCATCCAGATAATCCTTAAATGATGAATTATATACATATTTTAATTTGTAACAAGTAGTGAAGTGGCCAGTGTCAAAGTAACGAAGAAAAAGTATACTTTTTATCTTTTAAATGTAGTAGAGTAGAAGTCTCGGTTTAAAAAAAAAAAAAAAAAAAAAAACTGAAGTAAAGTACAAATCCTCAAAAAACGACTTAAGTACTGTAACGAAGTTGCCTACATGTACTTCTTTACTATACACCTCTTGTGTGTATGCGCGTATGCCTGCATTTGATGTGATGACGATAAAGCTCTCTTTCTCATATTTTTTCTAACTCGCTGTCTCTCCCTAGACATAGAAGTCAGATAGTACAACATACTGTAGCCTATGCGACCGTGAGCAGGCACTTACCTTGCGTCTTACATTAAGTGGTATCGGCGCGTGGTATCGGCAAAAGTGGACGAGTACGAGTACGTGTATATTAACGAGGTATCGGTCAGATACCCGATACCGGTATCGGTATCGGTGCACTCCTAGTTTCTATATAACTCTGTGTCCGACAGTCGATTATTGTTTTTAATCTCTTAAAATCTACTGAATCTTTTAGATATTAAACAAGAATGTTTTGATCAGAGGGGTCAGTTCTTCAAGATAAGTACCGAGAATTTCAATCAATGTTTCTGTTTAAGCTCTGCTCAATAAAGTGAAGCGACATTGGCGCGGGACTTCGTGCATTTATGACGAATTTAGCGTCTGTCGGACAGAGATCCTAAAATACTCTGTGTCCGAAAGTCATGAAAGTTTTAATTTTTCGAGTATTCCAGCAATTATTAGACGTACAAACTTGGCCATGTTTGTGTTCGACCCTCACAAAATGCAAATTGATAGCTATCGACTTTTCTTGGTCTTTTTATTCGTCTGTTTTCTTTCGTTGAAGATAGACAACAGTTTTTATTCGGTCTCTCTTGAAAATTAGTCAGATGGATCGAACAGATTCACGCTTTATTTCCACAACAGAGATAAAATAGTGCTTGAAGTCAGTGAGCAAATCAATTCCATGACCAGTGACATTGTGAATTAAATATCGCATGCACTATCAAGACAGTCGGACGCGAAATGCAAAATACTCCATGTCCGGCAGACAGCAGAAAGTAAAAGTATTGATATGAGAGCAGATTTATTCCGAAATAAAGAATAAAAATGTATCACCAACAATCAGAACATCCAATGTGCACTGCAATCAATTGATTTGGGCCATTTTTATAAATAGTCCGTACAATGCCTGTCGGACATTCAACGCAAAATACTCCGTGTCCGACAGCCAAAAAAAAAAAAAAAAAAAAAAAAAGGACAATTATAACAGATTGATAACGAAATAAAGAATTATAAAAAAAAAAAATTTTTTACAACAAACAGAACATCCAATGAACACTGATTTATTTATTTGCGGGCATCTTTTTTGGATGTTCTGTTTGTTGGTGATACATTTTTATTCTTTATTTCGTTATAAATTTGTTCTCCTATCAATAATTTTACTTTTTGCTGGCTGCCGGACATGGAGTATTTTGCATTTCGCGTCCGACAGTCTTGATCGTGCATGCGATATTTAATTCACAATGTCAATGGTCATGGAATTGATTTGCTCACTGACTATAAGCACTATTTTATCTCTGGTGTGGAAATAAAGCGTGAATTTGTTCGATCCATCTGACCAATTTTCAAAAGAGAGACCTAATAAAAACAGTTGTCTATCTTCAACGGAAGAAAACAGACAAATAAAAAGACCAAGAAAAGTCGATAGCAATCAATTTGCATTTTGTGAAGGTCGAACACAAACATGGCCAAGTTTGTACGACTAAGAATTGCTGGAATACTCGAAAAATTTGAACTTTTATGACTTTCGGACACAGACTATTTTTGATCTCCGTCCGACAGTCTCTAAATTCGTCATAAATGCACAAAGTCCCGCGCCAATGTCGACTCACTTTATTGAGCAGAGCTTAAACTGAAACATTGATTGAAATTCTCGGTACTCATCTTGAGGAACTGAGCCCTCTTATCAAAACATTCACGTTTAATATCTAAAAGATTCAGTAGATTTTAAGGGATTAAAAACAATAATCGACTGTTGGACACGGAGTTATATTGAAACCATCGGACTGTCGGACACGGAGTTATATTAAAACCCTGTCCGACTTTCGGACACGTTGACAGTGCGAATAAATAAAGAGTATCTCGCTCCCCCCCCCGTGAACAAAATAAACGCTAAATAAATTTTTGTGTGCGTGCCCCCTCATCAAACTGTTGTGCCCCTCTTGTGCACCCCCAGAATAAGAAGTCTGGTGACGCCACTGGTGAGACACATCAACCATGTCAACCCTCTTTAAAACAAAGAAAATGACAACTTTTTTCCTGGATTTAAAGATCAGCCCCTGCAGGGTTTTCATATGAGCAAGTATTCATGAGCCCGACAAAATGTGAAATTGATACCTATTCCTGTTTTATTGAGTTGTTGATGCGTTTCTTTTTGTCCGATTAGTGGTTTGGTATGGTGCTGTTACATTATGCGTTGAAGGGGTTGTAACTTTATGTGTTAGAAAATGTTGTTACACTATGCATCAAAAATTGTCACATTATGCGTTAGAAAAAATGTTACACAATGCGTCATATTGTTACATTATGCGTAGGACAGGTGATGCATAATGTAACAAAAACGCATAGTGTAACAACTGTTACATTATGCGTCGTTGTTACGTTACTAGTTGTAACAGGGGTAATGCTTGGGTTTTCCTGTTTACAAAGGCAAACTGCTCAAGCACGTTTCATTGGCTGCTATTTATGGAGGTGTGGCTCAGAGCGGAGGCGGTACCACAACTTGGTTGGTAAAAAAAAATAATCAAGCCAGCAAGAAGACATACTATAACAAGCAGGACCACTGCAAACTTATGGCCATCCTGGCCCCTCCATGAAAACACTTCACAAGCTTGTTTCCATTAGTTACATTGACCACATCCATCAGCTAATATGCAGAATGCAGAAGATGCACAGCAGTAAGATTTGGTCGGTTAGCCGTGCGTTGTTACTTAAGACGTAATTTAAAATAGCGACCCATACGATGGTTATCGCCACCATTTTAGTTCATTTTAACAGTTCTAATTATGATGTATGGAAGCCTCATTTCAACTTAAAACCATTTCCATAGTTTTGTAATTCAATTTAGCCATTTTCATTTGCAGTCAGAAGTATAAGCTCCAGGGGCCAGAGGATAAAATCCTGCCCATTTTTCTTCCACCCAGGAAAGCTGACTTCACGAATGAACAAGTAAATCTCAACGCAAAGCACTGATTGCTATGCCTCTATCTTCCATGGCTTCATATGACCTAAGAGTTGACTTTCTGCCTCAATATAAAACTGACCTTATGAGACCTTCACCTTTGACCCAATTATCTCCAAAACCTAAACAGTTCAGCTGCCTTCTGCGGGGAGTAACCTAGTCTGATTTGAAGAAAATCCCTCCACTCCTTCGGCTGATATAGCTTGAACAAGATGTTTATGATGGACGGTGTGACAGACGTACTCACAAACGGACAACCGGAAAACATGTATGCCACCAGCCCACTGTGTGTAGCAAAGGAGTAGTTCCGCTACTGGTTGAAGAATGGCACTAAATCCAGGGGAACGCAAGGAAACTTGTGGGCCTCACACTCTCTGAGCCTGGTGTGAGTCATGAAGTAGGCCATACCTTCACGTTCCCCTCAGCGGAGCCCGTGATGAAGTAGTCCTCCGTGGAGTCCAGGGCCAGGGCCTTGATGGCAGAGTCATGGGCGTGGAAACTGTGCAGAAGCTGGCGCTGGCGGATGTCGAAGATGCAGACGGAGCCCTTCCTTCCGCCAGAGATGATGAGCTGCTGCTTGGAGGAGTACTGCAGCACGGTGGCGCCATTCTCATGGCAGGGGAACGCTGGGGACGCACGGAGCATGCTCAGAACCACTCAGCGCACAACATATTTACGCAACACCTCATTGCTATAAAGCTCCGAGGGTACTTACGCAAACTCCAACATTTTACATTCGTTCATGGTACTCCGTGTCAGTGGGGCCTCTATATCACACATACAAGTATACAAAGCTTATACAATCTCTAGAGTCTGCATATTTTATAATACTTCTCTATATTAGGGTATTAATTGATTTAAGAAAAAATGCTCACGAGAGGTTAATACATTATATAAAAATAAAAATTTGGTTATTTTTACTTTGCCGCTCTATGACAGGATGTGGAAATCATCAAATATGACCTCTTCAATCTCAGGATATTAAAATGGACGGCGCTTTTCATATGTGCCTCCCCCGTAACAGGAAGATAAGTAATTAGAAAATGGACAACTTTGCTGCTCCATGGCCAGGATTGTCTTTCCCTCCTGATTTCTTCACAAGTATGCATTTGAAGGTGTGTTTTCAGGCTTAGAGTGCGGCATTGGCATTTGGAATCTGCATCGCTCTCTGAAGCCAAAACAGCTGTCACTGCCATTGAAGCAAGCTCCCATTAGGATGAAAAACCAAAACAAACCCATCACAGAGGTCACAAAACATTTGGTACATTCTTATAAAGAAAGAAAGCTCAGGTGAGCTCAGGAACTACAAAAGGCCCTGATGACCACAGATCGCAAACGAATGATGCAGTAGTCTCTAAGGTGAAGACAAACCTCTTTGCAACAGTTAATAGATGTAGAGCACCATCCAGGAGGTATTCATATCTCTGCCACTATGAACAATCAAAAGAGGTCTTCACCCGAGTAAATATATTAGGTTTACCACAAGATATACAGTAAACCACTGATAAGTCTCCAAATCAGGACGTTTGCCAAGAAAATCTAAAAAAGGGCTGTACAGTTCTGGCAAATAACTTATGGACAGATGAGAAAAAGATCAATTTCAGCTTAACTGAAACCAAAATGCCCCAAGAACAAGTAGGAACTGAAGACAGGAGTAGAGAAGGCCTGGCAGCGCACCAACAGGGAAGACACCCAGTTTCAGGTAATGTTTATGGGTTCCAGGCAATTGAATTAATGATTGTTAGTTTGTACAAATATTTTGAGAACTTCAAATGGGGAGGTATGTCGTAATTCCTGTTCATACAATATTTTTGGCAAAATGAGATTACTCTGAAGATGAAAGCCTACTATTCATGCACATCTTGCTGCACTCATTTTAAATACAACCCCAATTCCGAAATAGTTGGGACAAAGTGTAAATTGTGAATAAAATCAAAATGCAATGACTTTCAGATCACAAGAGTCAATATGTTATTCACAATAGAATACAGATAACATTTCAAATATTGGAACTGAGACATTTTACATTTTTATCCACAAAATGAGCTTATTTCAAATTTTCTGGCTGATCTCAAAAAAGTTGGGACACAGGCAAAAAAGGGCTGAAAACGCTATTAATATATAAGAGAATCAGCTAAAAGAATATTTAGCAAGTAATTAGGTTAACTGGCATCAGGTGTGTAACATGATTGGCTATAAAAGGGATGTCTTAGAGAGGCTGAGTCTCTCAGAAGTAAAGATGGCCAGAAGCTCTCCAACCTGTGAAGGCTTGCCTAAAAAAATTGTGGAATACTTTAAAAACAATGTTCTTCAACGTCAAATTGCAAAGGCTTTGAAGGTCTCATCATTGACAATGCATAACATCGTCAAAAGATTCAGAGAAACTGGAAAAATCTCTGTGCATAAGGGACAAGGCCGAAGACCTTTACAAGATGCCCGTGATCTCCGGGCCCTCAGACACCACTGCATCACTCACCGGCATGATTCTGTCATTGACATTACTAAATGGGCCCAAGAATACTTCAAGAAACCACTGTCCGTAAACACAGTCCGCCGAGCCATCCACAGATGCCACCTAAAACTCTATCATGCAAAAAGGAAGCCATTGTTGAGCATGATCCAGAAGCGCCACCGTGTTCTGTGGGCCAAGGCTCATTTAAAATGGACTGTAGCAAAGTGGCAAAGTGTCCTGTGGTCAGACGAGTCCAAATTTGACATTCTTGTTGGAAATCATGGGCGCTGTGTCCTCCGGGCTAAAGAGGAGAAAGACCACCCCTCTTGTTATCAGCGTTCAGTTCAAAAGCCACTATCTTTGATGGTGTGGGGATGCATTAGTGCATATGGTGTGGGACACTTGCATGTTTGAAAAAGCACCATGAATGCTGAAAGGTATATAAATGTTTTAGAGCAACTTATGCTCCCCTCAAGATGACATCTATTTCAGGGAAGGCCTTGTGTATTTCAGCAGGACAATGCAAACCCACATACTGCAGCTATTACAACAGCATGGCTTCGTAGTAGAAGAGTCCGAGTGCTGAACTGGCCTGCCAGCAGTCCTGATCTTCCACCGATTGAGAACATTTGGCGCATAATTAAGCGAAAAGTCCGTCAAAAGAGACCCAAAACTCTCCAGCAGCTGGAAGCCTGTATTAAACAAGAGTGGGATCAAATTCCAAGGGCTAAACTCAAGAAACTTGTCTCCTCAATGCTGACACACCTCCACTCAGTGCTAAAAAGAAGAGGGGATGCTACATCACGGTAAACAGGCCCCTGTCCCAACTTTTTTGAGAGCTGTAGCGGCCATTAAATTTGAAATGAGCTCATTTTGTGGATAAAATTGTAAAATTTCTCAGTTTCAACATATGTTATCTTTGTTCTATTGTGAATAAAATACTGGCTGGTGTGATTTAAAATTAATTGCGTTTTGATTTTATTCACAACTTACACTTTGTCCCAACTATTTCAGAATTGGGGTTGTACATTGAGCTGGAGTACAGGGCCAACATGATGAAATTTGTGCTGCAGTCAAAACACTTGTGGACCAGACTGTAAGCGAAGTCATTGAATGGCACATCTGACCCACTTCCCTCTTTACTGATAGTGATATTGATGTGATTAAGGAAAGCCAGCTTACCGTGTACCAGAGTATTACTGGGGGAGATCAGGGTGTCCCACAGGCAGACGTTTCTGAAACATTAATGCACCAGATGAGCAGAAATAAGAGTGAAAGCAGTGTTTATGGTGGTTTGTGTGACGGAGGGCATATCTCCAGCTGGAGTGTGTGTGCGACTGTAGTGCGTAAGTGTGACTGCAGTGTGTGTGTGTAACTGAAGCACGTGAGTGCCTGTAGTGTGTGTGTGTGACTGAAGTTCATGGGATTGAAGTGTGTGTCCTCCTGCTTCCTCCTCCTCCTCCCGTTCGTTCCTCGTCTTCGAGGATGACCAGCGTCTCTGGAAGTCCCTCACTTTCGGGGCTGGTGGGTCCGTAGGTGACTGATGAGGCCGATCCGGGCCAGGAACCCTCTGCCACATGCTGGGCAAAGGTGGGTGGGTGTGGTGCTCTGGTTGGTCATAGCTCTGGCTTTTCTGGCTGTGCGTTTCTTCTCAGCAGCAGACAATGTTTTGTTTTCAGCTTTCTTCAGCTTTCACACTTCACATACACGCATGTACGTGCGTATGTGAAGTGTGTGTAACGAAAGAATGTCCAACAGAAGAGAATGAAAGTGAAGTGTGTGTAACAGAAGTGTGTGAGTGACACTGAAATGTGTGTGTGACTGAGGTGCGTGTGTGCCGGATGTGTTCGGGATTGGCAGTGACCTGCTGTCGGTGGAGAGGCCAGCGCTGGCGATCAGACTGGAGGAAGTGATGAAAGTGAAGTCCGCACAGACCTTGGTGTGACACTGCCAGCTCTGCGCTCGGAGGGGAGGAGTTAGTCTGTTAGATAGGGCTATACCACATGTAAGCAGCCATTTCATGCCAAAAGCGAGAAATAAACATACAGATTTCTGCATACTGGACAAATAGGTACATCAAAAAGTGAATAATAAATAAATAAAGTGCATATGGTTTCCACCAGAGCAATGAAAAACATATTCTAAACAATAGCGACAGCATGCTCTTCATAACAAGACTGCTTTAGCTAAGAGCAGCTTCTGCTGTAACCTTACAAAGCCCTAACTCTTTGTGGTCAGGAGGACTCTGATTTAGCCTTGGAAATAATCAGAACAAACAGAGAAGAGAAGAATCAATCAGCGGAGCTTTTGCTCCGGATACGAGCTGAGTCAGCTGACCCAGGTTATTTTGCATGTGGGTTCAATCATTCCTGCCTCTGTAACTGAGCTCTTAGCAACAAATGCCAGTAAGTTTGTGCTTGGTGTCTTTCCTCTTCTGACTTACCAAGTAAGGCTTGGGGCTGGAGGAAGTCTGGTTGACCTGCCAGAGGCTTAAAAAGCCTTCGCCATCAGCAACCCCACACTACAGGGAGGGGAACACAGCCAAGGACCTTTATTCTACAGCTGACACGACAATGGAAGGACGTACTGAAGCAAACTCACTCAAAGACTACAATGTGTAACTAAAGAGAACATGGACCAAATCCAAATAATCTCCAACTATTACTGAATAGAACAGGTCCGGCAAATAATTAACGCAAAAGCTACAGATCAGTCCCCTTTGCTTCAAATAAAAAGGTAAAAAAAATTACTACTCTTGTCAGTGGCTGAGGTGGGTCATGTTACTGTGGCTGTGTAATGAAATGAGCTGAGAGGAGGGATGAATTGTGACCATACAAGAAACAGACATCTGTGGGAATGCCTGGAGAAACGCACTGACTACATCCCCTTAACCTCATACACAATGGGCAGGGAACTGGAATCCAACACACCTTTCTCTTTCCAGAACAAATTACATTAAAGTAATCTAGATGGAGTGCACTTGCATCTCTGAGTAAACCCTCTGCTGGTTACTACAGGCATTGAGAGACACAAACTTAATGCAAGGCAGCTCAGGTCAGGGAACTGCCATTAGAGTCCCCTGCTGTATCACACAGACCCAATGAAATACAATTCAACCCACTCTTATTTACATAGCAAGGCCATCTTATGCCAAATCCGAGAGATGACACTGCAGAAGCTCCTGGATTCTGGATTTTTCCGTGTGTTGCAAGACAATGATGAAATACAACATTCCTGAACATTTTAGCTTTGTCCTCTGTTTCTCTTACAGACAGCACTTTTTTCCACTGGATACCAGTGTTGAAGGGACATACAGTAAACACAGTATTAGTCTCTTAATTTGTAAATAAGAGTCATCTAAGAGCATTTTTACCTGTGAAAAGACAAACAATTGAAGACTACAAAGGAAAAACAATCCAAATTTTGCATTTTTGTATATTTTATATATTTGATATTTTTTGCATATTTTTTCCAGTGCTTTGTTTCTAAGATCGTTTAGAAATTTGAATTCATCATCTCTCCACAATGTGAAAATGTGACTGATCATTTTTCCACTGTGGTCTTCAATTCTTTAGAACAACACCCACAACATGACCGATGCAATATGCAGTCTGTCCATTTGTCATACATTTTCATCGCCAGAAATTACACCTGACCCTTGACGTTTGATATGTTAAAGGTACATCCAATATATTTCCAACTATTTTAACTTCAAATGCCTTTACATACCCAGGACACCACAGTAATCCAAAGTGGAGTCTAATAACTACTGCCAGGCAAATGGATTTCATATCACAAAACCTCTGAAATCTAAAAGGCTGTATGAAGTCCAGGATTTCTATATTTCCTCATCTACTAAAAATCCAAAAAATCGAAAAGGTACACTGCAAAAAATGATAAGATAAAAATCATAGGTAAGATGAATTTATTTATTTTAAGACTTAAAACTCTTATTTCTATCACCATTTTTCTTAGTAAGGCAAAAACAAAATTCTTGTTTTGAGGTAGTTTTTACTAGCTTGCCAATGGGGTAAGTAAATTTCACTTGTCAAGTCAAATAAAAAACAAGTTACTATTTGACTCGACAGGTGAAATTTACTTACCCCATTGGCAAGCTAGTAAAAATTACCTCAAAACAAGAAATTTTTTTTGTCTTACTAAGAAAAATGGTGATAGAAATAAGAGTCTTAAGTCTTAAAATAAGTAAATTCATCTTACCTAGTATTTTTATCTTATCATGTTTTGCAGTGTACTGCAGGTACGTCAGGATTCGGCATGGAATGACCCAGTGCTTTCTACAGTGCGTAACACTTCATAATAAAGTGACATGACCTGGGCTTAAGTAATGCTGAACTAATGCATGACTCATGATGATTGAAAGCATGAATTAATGCAAGACGTATCATGAATTCATGTTGCTACATCATGAACAAATGATGAACTCACTATGACTTTTTGTTATTAGTTCACACTTAATAGATAATCAGTTAAGGGATGCTAATTCACAGTTACTTCATACATTAATTATTTTTCCAACCAAATTAGCTTGATGTTAGTCTGGGTTCTTCTGTGACCTCCTGGATGAGCTGTGATGCACTCTTAGAGGAATTTGCTTAGCCAAAAACTCCGGGGAAGGTTCACCATAGTTCCATGTTTTCTCCATTTGTAGATAATGGCTCTCACTATAGTTTGTTGGAGTCCAAAATCCTTAAAAATGGCTATGTAACCCTTTCCATCATGATAGAAATAAAAGATTGTTCTTGAATTTCTCATCTGTTCTTGAATTTCATCAGATCAAGCGCTGTCTTTTGCCTACTTCACAATGCTTGACGCATTCTTTATTAGTGATATTTAGATTCAGCAAGGCTGGCAATAATCAAGCATGAGTGTGTCTAGAAAAATTAAACTATCAATTCAATTTGTTTAATTGGTTGATTTAGTAACTACGGGGGCAATTACTATAATGAAAACATCCTCAAAATAAATCTGACAGCCTGCATTTCAACCTTAAACGCAAAGTGCGGGAATGCAGAACCAAATAAATAAAGCATGTTACTGACCACTGAATTATGGATTTGACGGTTTTTTGGTATTAGCTTTACATTATAGCATGCGTGAATTGTTGATGCTAGCACGTGTGAGCTGTATGTGCTAGCGTGTGGATGATCAAGATGGCATTATGCTTGACCTGTAGCTAATGATGTGTACGTATGAGATTTAGATAGCATAATGTCTGAGCTGTACTCATCAGTGTATGTGTGCATATGGGTGTGTGTGATTTAGATGGCATTACGTTTGAGCTGTGGATGTTAGTGTGTGTGATGAAGGCAGCATTACGTTCGAGGAGGGAGTCCTGCTGACCTTGTTTCCTTGAGAGTTGAAGTAGAGTCTGGTGACTCTAGCATTCCCAGCCTGCCGGAAACAGATGAGCTGTTGGGGCCTGTTCCACTCGAACATGCGTACGCTGCCATCCTGAGCACCCGTCATGTCTGACCAGAGAACCAGATATCCAATCACAATCATTCACTCAAACCAAACAACCAATCACAATTACATTCTCAAACCACATAAGTACTTACAGTTATCCTCTCAAACGAAGCAACCATTCGTAATTGTCTTCTACAACCATGCAACCAATCACTGTTATCCACTCACCATACAATCAATCACAATAATCATCTCAAACCACAAGATCCAATCAGACATCCACTAAAACTAAGCAAAAAATCATGTAATTCTCTTAAACCATACAACCAATATCTGTTATCCACTCAAACCAAGCAACGACTCGCCGTTATCAACTCAAAACAAAAAAACATTCACAGTCCGCACATACAGACCCTGACAACCACTAGAGAAAGGTCCAAGCAGTAAGGCATGGCCACAGTGAGTGGGGTCAAACATTGAACTGAGCAAACAGTCACCATCACAGGAAACGGGACTTAGCAGTTCAATCAGAACAGATAAAACCAAACCAAATCACAATCAGTGTGCACAGGACAAAACAACCAATCACAGACACTATAAACAGAAGAAGTTATATTCAAGAAACAGACAATGATGGCTAAAACACTAACCTCGCTTCAGGAAAAGGGACAACACACAGACACACACACACACACACACACACACACACACATGCACGTACGAATACACACACACACACACTTCCGCGAGACTCTGGGAGTGATATGTTAAAGCCACTGGAATGTGATCATGCAAAATGAGGCCTGCAGTCAAATAAAACGGCTTCCAATACTTACAGTACTGATAAATAGGATGAGAGGTCATTCTCTTTATATTATTCAAGTTCCTTTTGATGAGCTGCAAAAATATTTTATGTGGGTTATAATTTTTTGTGCATCTTTTAGATTGAATGAGTCAAAGGTACAGCAATCAAGCCTGGTGCAAAAAGCACGAGACATGCACCATTTTGGCCAGATCATTGGACATTAACAGCACATTACAGTTATACACAGCACTTCAGCACCATATTACATAGCATGAGACCTAGACTGTGGCGATGACGTACAAATGCACCTTGGGACAAGACTGTTTGAACAGCTTTATGTATTCTTTTTCTTTGAATATCTTATCTTTAAAAAATGGAGACCTTGGAGATCTCATTGAAAATAGACTCATCATTGGTGTGTTTTGTCGAGAACTTTGTGTTCTTGTGATAGAAGAGAAAAATGAATGAGGGTGAATGTTGGGCTCATGAGTTCCAGTATCAGAGACAAGACTAGGCTTCATCCGCAAGAAGACTCACACGGTGAAAATTCCAAACATTTATCTTAAAATATGACATTTAAAACTATAACCATCAGCAAAACCAACATCTATGCAGTTAATGGAGCAAAAGGACAGAAATTCACTGTGTAATGCAACTGAACTGAACCCTCAGACTGAAGAGAGCTGTTCTCTGTCGCCATCTACAGGCCACACTGTAAAACTGCACCCTGTCTTGACCTCACAGGAAGGGTGTTCTTTGTTGCTGTTTTTCTCCACGTACCACGTTAGCGCCCGTGCTCGTCTGCCCGCTGCCGAGCCAGGGCATGGATGAAGAGGGCGGAATGAGGGCGGGAGCGCTTGCCTGGGCGATGTTGGTGTGAGACGAACGGTAATCCACATCGTCAGAGCTGAAGACCAACAGAGCCCCGTCAGTGAGACAGACCAGTCTACCTCACTCATTACCTAAAGGCTAATCCACATGCTATGTGCTTTGATCCCAACCAGCTCCTCACAGGCAGCTAACCTATTCTGAAACCCGCCCCCCAGCAGAAGACAGGTAGTACGAACCTGTGGGACTCCCTGTCGAACTCCTCTCCAATCCAGGTGTAGGACTGAGCCGCCAGTAAAGCGGACACATCCACCTCCTGGACATCGTGGGTGGTAGCCAGCACAATCTCATTGGTGTTCGCCTGGGTATAAACATGCACACAACCAATCATACAGCAAGAAGGGTGCCTGCCTAACATATGCTGCGTTCGATTTGGCTCGGAAGTTGGACATCGGTGCTGGGAATAATGTCATACCCGAGCTGATTGCGTTCTATTGAGTCGGAAAACTGACTTGGGGTCAGTGGTGTGTCCTCCGGCCAGGTTAGCCTTTATTAGCTATTGTTAGCCATACTAGCTGATAATAATGCATTACTCTGTATCATTTGCGTGCAAACACCGTATCAACAATTCCACCGAAAAACTCTATTCCGTACTGTGTGTACGACTGATTTAATGAAACGCAAATAACATAGAATTGCAAATATTCAGTTTATAATTACAGCTTTCGCTTATTGTTGATTTACGGTGCAGCCATCTGGAACTCGGAACTCGGAACTTGGGGTAGGTGAGGAATCTCCGACCTTCCGAGTTGGTTATCCGACTTCAGGGTGCATTCAAATTGAAATTTCCGACTGTGAGCTCGGAAATCCCGACTTCCCAGTACAAATTGAACGCAGCAATAGTACCCCATCATTACCAGGAAGGCTTAAAATTTAGGAAAGAATTTGTAACTTCTAAAAAGAAGGAAAAACTAATACCATATGAGTTCACTATCTGGTTTCCTGTCGAATTGCAGCCAATACATGCGCTATTTCCAACGATTATCTCTGTGATGCTCTTAAATTGCGTCTGCAAGATTCCAGCAGGGACAGTTTGGTTAAAAGACAGGGCCACACACCTTGTTAATGGCAAAAGCCATTATGATATCGGCTTCCTTGTGAATGACTTTGGCTTTGCCTCCTGGGTAGCCCAGATCAGCTTCTACCTAAAAACCAAAAGGTGTCAGTGTTACAGGAAATCCACTCAGACACCATTGCATCATTACTCCACCATTACATCATCACTTCTCCGTCACATCCCAGCACCAAGTATCGGGATTCATACCACGGGACCCATCTTCACCATGTCCCAGTATTTAAGTCAAAGATACGGCTTCATTTCAACTGTGAATGTTGCTGTGCAAACTGCAGCGAGAGCAGCCCTGGAATGAGATGCAAGCTTAGTATAGTTAGTCTTCCAGCCAGTAAATGGTGTTATTGCAGGCAGCTGCTGGGAGCCGTTAGTTTAATTAGAGAAGAGGTGTGTTAGACAAGAGCAGGAGGGCCCCAGGTGCCCAAGGACCCGCAGAGGACAGCGAGCAAGGACGCTACCTTTCGAGATTTGCCATTTCCCACAATGCAGTTTTGTTTGAGAAGGTCCACAAGGTCATCTGAAGACTATACACAACACAATACAACAAACACACACACACACACACAACAACAACAACACATATCCCACAGTCACAACAAAAAACACATGCAGAAACAAAAACAACATGAAATGAAGAAAACACAAATGATAAAGGATTTTTTTTCTCATTATATCACTTGGGACAGACACCCCCCAGTGCAAATGCAGCTGCAGTATGGCTGTCTGACTAGGCTTACCACTGTGTTTATACAGCACAGAGTAAAAGGTTAACACACAGTACACCTTTCTCACCATCCACAACACTTTTCCAATTTTTTTGCTGAATGGAGCTAGAATGCCTTCTCGGCTGAATGTTGTATAAATGCGCAGCGTAACTCGAATCCCAGTGAAGCACCACTTAGCTACTTTCTTCACTGTTTAACGGACAGTCAGGAACAGCCTGAAGTATAGGTGTCAGAAAACAAAAACAATAACCACGCCCTCATTTTACGAGCTGATAAGACACGTACACAAAAGGGAAATGTGAATTCAAAAACAAATCTGTTTTCGTTTTGCTACGGCTACCATGACGGAACTAATGCATCTCTGTAAAGGAACTACTGCGAATGGCTGCTAGGCTCTCGCTCTTCCGAGAGTCTGTTTCTGTGAAAAACAGCAGCCCGTAAGGTCTAAAGCTAGTGACCTGTCCTAAATATCCAAATGGATCCTGAGGGATGGAGACTGAATTAGGACTGGCGGCTACGTACTTTGGAGCCCCTGCAGCTCGTGCTGTAGAAGCAGAGCTGTTTAACTCACCAGCAGTGCCCGGACTTGGTTCCTGATTAACTGCCCATAAAAGCACATAAGTTGCAAATCTCATGACAGAATATTGAAAAGCTCCATAGAACAAACTGCATCTTAGTTATTTTTTGACAGCAGTAAAAGTACAATTCTACTCAACATAAGAGAGCAACAATGCCCTGCAGCACATGGGGAAAGGCAGCATGGAAACATTGGGAATACAGTATGTGGACCGTTTTCGCAAATATACAAATATGCATTCACTGGCAACTGTATTAGGTGCACAGGACTAATACCTGCTTTTGCCTCAAGAGCAAGGATTAAATAAGCTCTTGGAGACATTCCTAAGGGATATCAGTTAACGCCGACTTAATAGCAATTTGCAGTTTGTACATATTTGTCATTTGACACATCCATGCAACAATCCACCCATTCCACCTCATTCACATTGTACTCTATTAGGCTGATATCTGAATCTTCACAGACCAATGGAGTTAGCTGAGGTCACTGTCGAGGGAACAGTTTCAGCGTATTTTCTCAAATGATGAATTTTCCTGCCAGATAAAGGACGTGTCAGACTGACAAAGGTGGACACTGTAGCCCCATCTTTCTATTTATTACTGACAGGAGCACAATTTGGCATGGCTATCCGCTGTAGAAGCCTATCTGCTTCAAAGTCGATGGGTTGTGTGTCCGGAGGTGTCATCCTAGTCTTTCTGGACGCTACTATTGCAGCATTTGTTACTTTCTGTTTGCTTAAATAGCTCCACTATTCTCTTCTAGCCCCTATCATAAGGCGTTTCAGCTTCAAAACTAGGCCCCACTGGATGATGTTCATTCATCACATCAAACTCAATCAACCTACGGAGATTGCAATGCGTGAAAGTCCCAGGAAGGCAGCTGGTCATATGCTGGAGCCACCACATTTGGCACCAAAAATTATACCACGTTCAAAGTCACAGGTCACAGTCACCTGGGATAACATTGTCACAAGACACAGGGGCCACGTTCACTGGCTTATAGGGAGATTCCAGTCTACCTGCTGAGCTGTGCACATACGGCAATATTTTAGACTGCTGTGTGAAAGCAAGCAAAGTCGGACTCATACTGTGGTACAGACTTGCCCATGCTTCACTGGTTCAATAACAGAATTTGCAGCAACGTACACAAACAATGCATATGACTGGGGAAACATATCACGGAAGGCATTATATTTGTGAAGATGAGTGGTGTCTGATAAACATGGTCAGGAACAGGATCGATGATGAATATCATATAAAGAGACCGGACAACTTTGAACAATGTGCTTGGAAAAGGTAGACGATTATTCCCCATTACCTCACTCTGCTTCCTCTTCCTGGTGAAGATGTAGCGAATCATTGTTTCTTGGAGGACTTCCTGTTTGACCAGGAAGTGCCACAGACGCCTTTCGGGGAATGACTGGTGGTTCTTGGCCCTAAAAAAGACAGAGACACAAATTTTAAAGGAAACAACCTCATCATCTTAACCTTGAAATAACAGCCTGTTCAGCCACAGAACCTGCAAAGCAGCCAGTGGGTAGGGGACATTGACTCAGTAACTGGGCATTAGAGTAACATGTTAGACTCCTCTTGCAAAGCAGAGCAGTTTTGGGTGCCTTGTTAACAGGATATCAAGCTTAAATCACTTCAGTACAACAACAACCTGCATTAATGGACAATGTAAAAGCAACAAATAAGCAATCACATGTAGCCTACAATGGAACACTGGCACACAGTGACCAAAACCATGCAGTGCTAGAATCCTGCAGAATATCCTGCATTCATGAGACTGTACAGAATATCTTTCAGCTCTTAAAAAAGAATTTAAAAATCCAAAACATTTATTTCAGTGACCTGTTACTCCAGAAAAGTGCACAATGTCATCAACAGGTAAAATGCCATTTCAGAGCAGCAGGTCAAGGCAAGCATGCATACTAAGTATTTAATAACTATGTAAAGGCTAGCAACAGCTAAGCATTTAATTAGCAACATCTAAAGGCAAGTATGCTCATTAACCATTTCATTAACAGCATATAAAGGCAAGTATGCATACTAAGCATTTCATTAGCAGCATGAAAATGCAAGAATTCCAACTTAGTATTTAATAATTAGCATGAAAAGCCAAACATTGTAACCAGGTATTTAATTAGCAGTATGTAAAGGCATACATATCCACTAAGCGTTTTATAAGCAGCATTGATAGGCAAGCAGGAAAATTAAATATTTCATTGGGAGCATGTAAAGGCAAGTATGCCAACTAAGTATTAAATAAGCAGCATTCTAAGGCAAGCATGCTTACTAAGTATTAGTATACTCATCAAGAGTATGTACAAGCAAGCATACTTACGAAGAATTTCATTAGTCGTATGTAAACACAAGCAAGCTTACAAAGAATTTCATTAGGTGTGTATAAAGGCAAGCATGCATGCAAAGATTTCATTAGAAGTATGCAAAGGCAAGCATGCTTACTAAGTATTCCATTGGAAGCATGCAAAGTCAGACATGCCGGCTCTGTTTCATGAGAGTTCAGTGTACCTGAAAGGTGTGTTCTCTGGCTCCAGCATGGCTTTGTGCCTCAGTATGGCTGGACCTCCGCCCGCGCTCAGGTCTGTGGGGTACGTGTGGATGTAGTTGGGCGGGGGCCCTTCAAAACTGTCCATCCGCTCCAGTAACTGCTGCTCCCAGTTCTGCAACATCTTCAGTGAGGCGTTCAGCAGCGGGGATGTCACTGGCAGTTCTGAGAATCACATCACCAGCTATGAGAATCACACCATCAGTTTTGGGAATCACATCACCAGCTCTGAGAGTCACATCATCAGCAGCTCTGAGAATCACATCACCAGCTCTGAGAATCACATCACCAGCTCTGAGAATCACATCACCAGCAGCTCTGAGAATCACATCACCAGCTCTGAGAATCACATCACCAGCAGCTCTGAAAATCACATCACTAGCAGCTCTGAGAATCACATCACCAGCAGCTCTGAGAATCACATCACCAGCAGCTCTGAGAATCACATCACCAGTTTTGGGAATCACATGACCAACTCAGAGAATCACATCACTAGCTCTGAGAATCACATCACCGGCAGCTCTGAGAATCACATCACCGGCAGCTCTGAGAATCACATCACTGGCAGCTCTGAGAATCACATCACCAGCTCTGGCATTAAGAGTCCATTTTGCAAAGAAAGCATCTGTTTCGTGATAAAGGCTGAGCGTGATTGGCGTATTCCAAGTAAACATTCCCCAACAGGTTAATTTACAAACATTTATCATCATTGTACTGTAAAATGACAAACTGTACATTATACAAAGTATGCAGGGGACGTACCTGAGAACTCTAGTCCTGTCACAGGCAGGAACGTGTTGATGTTGTGCAGAGCCAGTTTAACCATGGCTAACCTCATCAGCGTCCAGCTGTAGAGGAGAATCACCCAACTCAGTGTCTTAGATATGAGTAAACATTAATGCAACCAAATCCCGCCAGAATTATCAACTCAGCATCAACATTACATTGGGCTACATACAAAAGCCTGAACACACCCTCAACATCCCTTTTCAGACAAGTTTCAATTGCATGGTTAAATTTCTTACCCCATTACTAGATATAAATTGCCTCCGTCCCAACATTTTTTGGCATATGGCGCAGACCCAAATGGGCGGAATCTATATTATGGAAGCGTAACAATCCAGCATCTCATCTGCTCACTTATCACTCAAAAATATCCCAGAACAACTCAGGAGATAGAGGGTTACAGCCATGTGGCCATATGTCTGAAAGGTTTTTAAAAGGGTTAAAATAGTTGCCCAATGATGTGAGATATCAAAATGAGATGTTGTTGAAAACCTATCATGTGGCAACTTGTTTAAAAGAGCTCCCGCAATCTTCTAAACAAGTTGCCACATGATACGTTGTAGATTTTAAGCAGCTCAGGATAATTACATTTTTAATTCCTTGATAATTTATTCAGCGCTCAAAGGGTTAATGGTTGCTTGCTTTATCGCATTTGCTCTTATCATGTTTGGGCTGGAAAAGACAAGGGAGGGAGTACCTGTAAGAATTGGGGTCGCTGTGCTCAGTCCTCTTGGTGTCAGGGAGGAAGTCATCTTCATCTTCCTCGTCCTCGCTGGCTCCACTCTCGTCGGAGTCGCACAGCAGGCCGCTGTCAGAGAGGGGCAGGACGGGCTGCAGGGGTAGAGCAGTAGCACACATTCTCTACAGAAACCAGAAGTGAAACTCTCCAGCTCCTCATTTGATTGTTAACAAGAGGATAGTACACTCCTGGGATGCTGCATAGATTCTCTACAGTACCGAGGAGGTCAGCCCAAAGAGGGAACTTAAACCACATCCCGATGTTATGTTCCCATACTGTAGCTGGATAGCGGTTAATCATTAATCATAGAAAGAGAAAGAACACCCACAGTGCTATTATCTTTGGTCATAACAGCCTGACAACTATTCATACTATTTATTCATAAGGCCAATCAAGTACGAAGTGTACAGCTGTTCAAGGTCAGGTTGATGTTATTATTATTATTATTATTCCCCGCCACGAAGTGGATCGGGGGATATTGGAATGGCGCTCGTCCGTCCGTCATTCCGTCCATCCGTCCGTCCGGGTTCAATGGGGACAAGTTTTCTCGGAAACTATTGCACATATGTGAATTAAATTTTGTATGTGGCCAGTACTGATGACCCTACTGAATGAGTTTGACAATTGATTCCGAGAAATTCATTTTTACAGAGTTATAGCCCTATACTCTGTTCGTGGACTTAAGTGTATGGGTGTTGCAATGGGGACAAGTTCTCTCCGCAACTATTGCACCTACGTGGATGAAATTCTGTGGGTGACCAGTACTAATGACCCTATTGAACGAATTCGACAGTTGATTCCGAGAAATTTATTTTTACGGAGTTATGGTCCTTGTTTCTGTTCGTCGACTTGGTGTATGGGATTTGCAATTGGGAGTTATGGCCCTTGACTCTGAACTTGGTGTATGGGTGTTTAATGGGGACAAGTTTTCCCCATTCCCCTGTGACCATTCTTACAGTGGCGGGGGATATTGGTGACATTGTTGCCTTGTTATGATTATTATTATTAACCATTTTTTAACCAGGGAAGTCCCACTGAGATTGAAATCTCTTTTTCAAGGAAGCCGTGGGGGTTGAGGGAGAGGGAGGGAGAGGACAATTTTCACAGCCAATTAGATCAGGGGATGATTAGGTGGTAGGCTGAAAGAGCCAGGTAGGGAATTTAGCCATGACACCAGGGAACCCCCTACTCTTATCGAAGAGTGTCATAGGACCTTTAATGACCACAGAGAGTCAGGACCTCGGTTTAACGTCTCATCCGAAAGACAGCGTCTCCTTCAGTACAGTGTTACTGTAGTACTGTACTGTACCAGTGATCAACAGAATTAAAACAATGGAAGAGCTTAGTGCTAACAGTGCTCAAAACACATTTCCACATATCATCACCTCAGTATTATAGGGCTCTATGAGGCATATGTTTCTGGTGCAGATAGAACCCTGTAATACTAAGGTCACAATTTCTTGAGGAAAGGATGGGAAAACATCTTTTATAGATACTCAAGGCAATTTTCTCCGTTTTCTAAGATGCATATGTTGAGACACTTTTAGTGCTAGGGTCGTCAATTTGCAGATTTTATGGATCTATTATGTATTCAGACCCTTTTTTCTCAAAATGGAAATTGTGAGACTGAACTGTTTTTAGTATTTGGGTCTTCAGTTTAGCCGTCAGCGGAGAAGCAGACAGACTCGCTGCCTCACAGTATGACAATGTCTGATGGCTCACTATCGCCCAATCTCTTAACGGACGTTCACAAAGCCTTGGTAGCTCAGTAAATTAAGAGTTGCAGCTCAGTACCTTGGCCACAAAGTAGTCCCACATACTGAGCTCCGGTGGGATGAACTTCTCCCGATAGGCAGGCCTCTCCGCGGGGATAGGAGGGGGCGAGGCCGCCTCTTTAACTGGCCGTCCTGGCACCAGCATACGCATGTTGAAGCGCCGACGGTGCTTGTCAATTTCCTCCGCGGGGGGCGGAGCCACTACAGGGAGAACCAATGACACGAATGGAATATTAGGTGCATTATTATACGCAGTACAATACAAAGCATTGCAGCTGTGTTAAAGAGGAGGGCGGAGTCAGAGCTGGGAAGGAGTGTAAGACAGCGTCAAGGCAGCGCTGCCCAATCCTGTTCCTGCAGGTCTACCATCCAGTAGGATTTCACTCCAACACTAGCTACACGCCCTACATTCTAGGTGTGCAGATATTGTTGCGCTGCTGATTAGCAATTTCAGTTATGCTAATTTAGAGTTACAGGGAAAACCCCGAAAACCAATAGAATGGTAGATCTCCCGGAACAGGAATGGGAAGCCCTGCGTTCACTCTCCTGCAGAAATAGAGGAGATAACTCATGATTATATTATTGTGGACTAAGATGAAGGAAAGAGATTAATCATGTCTGTAATTTTACAGAGCAGCAAATGGGTAGATGAGTCTGACAGGGAGACTGAGGAAGGGGGGGGACCAAATTAGCTTTTAGGCCTTTTCACACCATAAACCAAATGGAAAAACTAAACAAAAATGTGTCTGTTTATGTGTCTTTTATCCCTATGAGCCTATTAAAACCGAATCTGAAACTTACCCATTTCACTGTGAACAAGTATTCTGCATTTAAGTTTTGTTTTGTATTCTATTTTTGTTTTGTCCTTGGTGTGAAAAGACCTTCAGGGAGAAAAGTGCACAGGAGAAGATTGTCATAGAAAAAGAGGTGGTGGGAGAACAGCCTTAGGTCAAATGCACACACACACACACACACACAGCGACACACACGTGCCGGGGCGATGGAGAAACACTCTCACACACAGTGACACACAAGTGCTGGGGCGATGGGGGAAGAGAGACTCAGGTGGCAACTGGAGCGCATGACAAAAATGTGCTGCAATTACACTGCTTAGTGAAATTTCCAAGTTGAATGACAGAGCAAAGAGAAATGACAGTGCCAGCTTTGCTCTCTTCAGCATGAGGAGCGAGGGGGTGGGGACTGATTATGGCTGTATCAACCCCAGGGTGAAAGAGGCAGCCAGCAGTTTATTTTCACCACACCATCCACTCTAATGGGGCAGAAAGATGAGTTTTCTACACAACATGCTTTTAAATGAGTGACACAGTAATAACAGGGCAAGTGGGCAGGAAACAGTGGGGCCCTTTGTTATGAAGTCATCTGTTCATGCCTCACACTTTTTGCTGCTATAAAAAATTAATGCTCACCCTAACCTTCAGTGACACTGTCATTTACAAACTTTTGACAAACAGCAAGTGACAGGATACATATTTTCCAATTCAGATCCTTTTTCAGGCTTTCAGTGCAACATGAACAAAAGGAACACAGAAGGGTTAGAAACTGAAGGCTAGTTTGGAATTTCCCAGAGTTTCTCTGAGCAAGGACAGCATGTAAAACTTTAACAGCAAATTACCGTATTGCATGAGAGGAAGAATGTGCCTCATTGATTTGCCAGTGCCAAATAATACCTGTGTGCAATGTGGCGTCACTCATGCAAACACACACTTGCACACAGTGACATGATCATAAACCTTCACCGCTACCTCACTTCTCTGTTTCAGAAAACTCTGTGTTCCACATTCAAAATCAGACAAAACAAAACTGCAAAGGACAGAATGGGAACACAGACACTACATCTCAAATTTAAACAAACAACCACAATGAATACAGCACACTTACATAATGTGCTATCGGCACACAAATACAAAACTGTAAACTGCTTCATGGTTAAAAAAATAAATAAATAACACGGCAACAAGAACACTACTAAACAACCTTTCAATGAAAACCCAAGAAATCACCCTGAATGAATACTTGTTTTTACAGCTGATTATTTTGCAGAAACAATTTAGGACAAATCCCATGCTCAAGGGTACACCTGCAGCATTCACAATTGGCACCCACACAGTTTGAGTGAAGAGCCTCCTGTCATAACAATCTTGTCACCATAGTGACCAACTTCAAATCTTAAAACAGGCTGTAGTTTATCGAGCAGCAAAGCTGTGCAGTTGATCAGACACAGCAAACGGAGGAGGGTGTGTGACGAGAGAGAGAGAGAGAGAGAGAGAGTCAGGGTTGAATGGCTTCATGAACGACCCTTTATCTCTGAATGCGCAGGGAGGCACGCTGTGCTATAAAGCTGAAGGGCTGTGCCATTCGCAACCAGTCCTCATATCAACAATGTAATGGAAATCCTCCTTTCGGAGAACGCTATAACTCAACCCCCGCCTTTATATCATCAGGACGAAGCTTCATTTACCTAAGTTCCTTTTTTTTTCTTTTTTTACAAACTTCAAGTGTCTCTGCTGCAGTGTTAAATATTTCATGAAAATAAAATGTGTTTTATTCTTCTCCGATTAAGTTTTTAGCATGGTAAAACACATGGTTCACGAGAGTTAGCAAGGAGACACGTCCCCGACAGGAGGAGAAAATGAACTGCTAAGAAAGTATAACTGTACTGTCAAGGTAAATTACTGTCCATCTTTAAAAAAACAACAGTTGTGTCAAAAAAAATAGCAGTATGTTAAAAAAATGTGAATTAAGTGTAAATATTTTTTTAGTAGCCTTCAATTCCACATTTCAAATGTAGTGAAAACATTACACATTCAATTCCAAATCAAAGTATTAACAAATTTTGTCAATTCTGTGTTATCCTTTTACAGAAGGCAAAGAAAAGGACTATTAATCTGTTCAGAAACAGCAGTGTCAACAATGTTCTCTTCAAACTTCAATACTAAATTTAGCTCAAGAGTTAACTTCACTTTAAATCACTGAACTAATATTAAGTGGCATAACCATTGTTTTTGATAACTGCTGCGCATCTGCACTGCATAGAGTCAAGCAACTTCTGGCACCTAGAAACAGATATTTTAGCATAGGATGAACAAACTGCATTCCACAGTTCATGTGCATTTTTGGGTTTTGCTTCAAAAACTGCATTTTTAATTCCACCCCATAAGTTTTCAATGGGGTTGAGGTCGGAGGATTGAGCTGGCCACTGCATTTCCTCAATCTTGTTTGTCAGGAACCAATATGTTGCTTGCTTACTGAGTTTTTGGGGATGTCAAATTGAAACACCCAGTTCAGGGGCATTTCCTCTACGGCATGTGGCAACATAATCTCTTCCAGTATTTTGATGTATTCAAACTGATCCATTATCCCTGGTATATGATAAATAGACCCAATTCCGTAGAATGAAAAAACATCCCCACACCATGATTTTTGCACCACCATTTTTCACAGTCTTCATAGTGAACTGTGGCTTGAATTCAGAACCTAGGGGTCGTCTGACATATTGTTGATGACCATTAAACCCCAAAAGAACAATTTTACTTCCATCGCAGTCCAAAGAATGTTACGCCATTTCTCTTTGGACCAATCGATGTGTTTGAACCGACTCTGCACAGGCTGTTTTTTCAACAGTGGTGCTTTACGAGGGCTTCTTGCTGATAGCTTAGCTTCAATAAAACCTCTTCGGGCTGTAACAGCACTTCCAGGCAATCTTATTTCATCTTTGATTTTTTCTGGAGGTGATGATTGGCTGAATCTTTGCCATTCTGACTATTCTTCGACCCGTTCTAACAGTAGTTGCTCGTATCCTTCCGCGTTTCAGATTTTTGTTGGCATTTTTAACCCTTAGAGTGCCGAATACATTTTCAAGGAATTAAAAATGTAGTTATCCTGAGCTGTTGAAAACCTATCATGTGGCAACTTGTTTAAAAGAGCTCCCCTGCGGGAGCTCTTTTAAACAAGTTGCCACACGATAGGTTTGCAACAGCATCTGACTTTGATATCTTACATCATTGGGCAACAATTGTTGCCCACGGTGCTGTAAGGGTTAAGCATTTGAGATCATTATAGCTGAGCATTCTATAATTTGCTGCACTTCTCCATATGTTTTCCCCTCTGCAATCAACTTTTTAATCAAATTATGCTATTCCTCTGAACAATGTTTGGAACAGCCCATTTTACTTTGCAATTCAGAAGGAAATATATTTTATAAGAATGTGTGAAACCTTTGCTTCCCTTCTTCCTTAAAAAAGGACAATTAATGACACCTGTTTCTTCACAGAATGAATGAATTCTCTAATTAATCCTTTCATGCATGGAGGTCATTAAAGTGTACAGCTGTTTAAAAGAGTTTTTTCTCTATATATGCCTGCAATTTTGGGCACTGCTGCATATAGTCCACTCTAGTGGAAGCTATTGCATCATCCCATACAAAAAATCCCATTGGCAGGTCATTGCAATGGGAAAAAGTAGTCATTTATAGAATAAAGATAGAAAATGTTTTTTTTTTCAAACCTTGTTTTACATCCCTAAGGATGTATAAAACCACTTTGAACAAACCCCTTTCAGTGAATGAAGTCAATTTCTCAGAACAAGCAGTGTGCATGTCATGACAGTTGGGTCTGTTGCTTTTCTATTACACTACTACATCTACAAGTAAATTACTTGCCATGCAGACATATCGCTACTACTAGCAGTGGTTCATCAGGTTTTTGATGTTGCACTGCTATTTTTTTAACGCAACTGTATGTTTTGAGTGGATTGTTTGCATTTTGATGCTCTCAAGACAGGAAATTCATCAGCCCCAATGGGAGCAGATGCCTTCTCTCTATCAAGACGTTTGTTCTACTGAGAGGACAAACACCATGACCTGGAGCGATAACTTGAAAATTAATTTCATAGTCTTAAGAAACTGTAGAAATACGCACTCTACACACAGTACACACTGTACTGCAGGATCTATCAATAGGTCATCCCAGTCCAGTAACTCCTAGCTAGGAGCGCCGGCAGACAGTTTATGAAAGAGCCCTGCTGAGAGAGAGACACAACAGGACATGTACTTCCACACCAGACGCTGGCGTGTTGTAAATGTGAGCTTTTTCGAAGTGCTAAATCTTCACGTGTACTAATAATATCACTAATCCTGGACTGAATATCCCGTTTTGAAGGAAGGTTAGAATTTCAGTCTACAGAGTTGCGTGTGAATTATGAAAAGTCTTAATTATTTTAATTCAAATTTTTAGGGGTACCCTATAATAATAAAGTATTCGGAGTACCTAGCCTAGTAATTCAGTAACTAAGCTTTAATAAAATCAGTATTTTGCAAGCTACTGGAGATTGCCGTTCACTTACAAAGAGGTATTGGGAGGGGTTCCGAAATGACTGAGACATCAAGGTTGAAAAATGGCTGTTTTACACAGCTGAGCTGACAGACACACTCTAAAAAGCACTGTAATATTAAGCGAGTCTACAGCACTGCAGTACACAATTCAGCTTGCAGGGGCACTGTGGCACTGAGAATCTCTGACTGAGCCTCCCCTAGGAACATGGATTGGACATGAACAGAGCAGATGGGCTGTGGGCACTAGTGTGTCGTGGAGTGACATCATAACATTTCAGGACAAGGAGTAATGGGCCATCAGGGTCCTCACACTCAGTGTTACAGGACATTAATGCTGGTCGTCAGGGTGGTGGTGTGAATTCATTAACAAGCCGAAGTCATGTCAAATGCAAGAGGGAGGAGGGTGGGAGAGAGAAGATAGAGAGAGGATAGAGGGAGTGGGAGGATAGTGGGAGAGGGGTGACTGTGGGAGGAATACCTGATTTAGACACATCCTGCTCGTCTTTTTTGCTCTCCGATTCCACACTAACTTTACGCACTGCAATTTCCACAAACAAGGAAAACAAAAAAGAAAATTTTACATGCAAAACATGGAAGTGGCATAGCAACAAAGCAAACGATCACTAAAAAAAAGAAAAAACAAAAACGCTTCCTATCCCTTCAAATAGGAAGTGATTGGAAAACAGAAATGGAAGATGCTGCAGTATGCTGTACATATGTAAGCGGTTTTGCACAATAAAAAAATGCGTTACAAAAAGTTTTCAGCATTGCAGTGTCTGAAAGTATTATTGATTTCCATGACGGAATCAGAGCAAGGGTGATCATGACTGAATCAGAGCATGAGTAAATACAACTGAAACTGGGCAAGAGGAATCGTGATCCTGAATCAGAAGTAATCATGAATCTGGATCAGAGAAGGGATAATCATGGCTCTGAATCAAAGAAGGTTATCATGATTCTGAATCGGAGCAGGAGTTGTAATGACTCAGAATCACATCAGGAGTAATTGTGATTTTGAAACCAAGCAGAGGTGATCATGACTGAATCAGATCAGAAGTGATCATGATTCTAAATCAAAGCAGGAGTAATCATGATTCTGAATCAGAACACAAGTAAATATGACTGAATCAGAGCAGGGTAATCATGATTCTGAATCAGAGAAGGGATTATCATGGCTCTAAATTTAAGCAGGAGTTATCATGATTCTGAATCAGAGCAGGAGTAATCTGGACTGAATCAGAGCAGCAGTAATCGTGACTAAATCAGGGCAGCAGTAATCGTGACTGAATCAGGGCAGTAGTAATCATGACTGAATCAGGGCAGCAATAATCAGAACTGAATCAGGGCAGCAATAATCATGACTGAATCAGGGCAGCAGAAATCATGACTGAATCAGGGGAGCAGTAATCATGACTGAATCAGGGCAGCAGTGATCGAGACTGAATCAGGGCAGCAGTGATCGTGACTGAATCAGGGCAGCAGTAATCAGGGCAGCCGAATCAGGGCAGCAGAATCAGGGAATCAGCAGTAATCATGACTGAATCAGGGCAGCAGTAATCGTGACTGAATCAGGGCAGCAGTAATCAGGGCAGCAGTACTGAATCAGGCTGCAGTAAATCAGGGCAGCAGAATCGACTGAATCAGGGCAGCAGTAATCCTGACTGAATCAGGGCAGCAGTAATCGAATCAGGGCTCATGAAATCAGGGCAGGGAAGCAGTAATCGGACTAAATCAGGGCAGCAGTAATCGTGACCTGAATCAGGGCAGCAGTAATCGTGACTGAATCAGGGCAGCAGTAATCATGACTGAATCAGGGCAATCAGACTGAATCAGGGCAGCATCAAGGGCAGCAGTAATCCTGACTGAATCAGGGCAGCAGTAATCCTGACTGAATCAGGGCAGCAGTAATCGTGACTGAATCAGGGCAGTAATTGCACTGAATCAGGGCAGCAGAATCAGGGCAGCAGTAATCATGACTGAATCAGGGCAGCAGTAATCGGGCAGACTGAATCAGGGCAGCAGTAATCGTGACTGAATCAGGGCAGCAGTGTCGTGACTGAATCAGGGCAGCAGTAATCGTGACTGAATCAGGGCAGCAGTAATCCTGACTGAATCAGGGCAGCAGTAATTGTGACTGAATCAGGGCAGCAGCAATCCTCGGGACTGAATCAGGGCAGCAGTAATCGTGACTGAATC
The DNA here is from genome assembly GCA_029692085.1 of Gymnothorax javanicus. NCBI lineage: Eukaryota > Metazoa > Chordata > Actinopteri > Anguilliformes > Muraenidae > Gymnothorax > Gymnothorax javanicus. The sequence continues at coordinate 40,019,514 of CM056207.1, forward strand.
AGGGCAGCAGTAATCATGACTGAATCATCAGTAATCATGACCGAATCAGGGCAGCAGTGATCATGACTGAATCAATCGTGACAGGGCAGCAGTAATCGACTGAATCAGGGCAGCAGTGATCGTGACTGAATCAGGGCAGCAGTAATCGTGACTGAATCAGGCAGCAGTAATGACTGAATCAGGGGCAGCAGTAATCGTGACTGAATCAGGGCAGCAGTAATCGTGACTGAATCAGGCAGCAGTAATCGTGACTGAATCAGGGCAGCAGTGATGCAGTAATCCTGACTGAATCAGGGCAGTAATCAGACTGAATCAGGGCAGCAGTAATCGGGACTAAATCAGGGCAGCAGTCAGCAGACTGAATCAGGGCAGCAGTAATCCTGACTGAATCAGGGCAGCAATAATGACGGGACAAATCAGGGCAGCAGTAATCGTGACTGAATCAGGGCAGCAGTAATCGTGACTGAATCAGGGCAGCAGTAATCGGGACTGAATCAGGGCAGCAGTAATCCTGACTGAATCAGGGCAGCAGTAATTGTGACTGAATCAGGGCAGCAGTAATCGTGACTGAATCAGGGCAGCAGTAATCGTGACTGAATCAGGGCAGCAGTAATCATGACTGAATCAGGGCAGCAGTAATCGTGACTGAATCAGGGCAGCAGAATCAGGGCAGCAGTAATCATGACTGAATCAGGGCAGCAGTAATCCTGACTGAATCAGGGCAGCAGTAATCCTGACTGAATCAGGCCAGCAGAATCCTGGGCAGCAGTAATCGTGACTGAATCAGGGCAGCAGTAATCGTGACTAAATCAGGGCAGCAGTAATTGTGACTGAATCAGGGCAGCAGTAATTGTGACTGAATCAGGGCAGCAGTAATCGTGACTGAATCAGGGCAGCAGTAATCATGACTGAATCAGGGCAGCAGTAATGTGACTGAATCAGGGCAGCAATAATCGTCAGGAAATCAGGGCAGCAATCGTGACTGAATCAGGGCAGCAGTAATGTGACTGAATCAGACAGCAATCATCAGGGACTAAATCAGGGAATCAGCAGCAGTAATCGTGACTGAATCAGGGCAGCAGTAATCGTGACTGAATCAGGGCAGCAGTAATCGACCGAAATCAGGGCAGCAGTAATCCTGACTGAATCAGGGCAGCAGTAATCATGTGACTGAATCAGGCAGCAGCAATCGTGTGACTGAATCAGGGCAGCAGTAATCGAATCAGGGCAGTAATCCTGACGGAATCAGGGCAGCAGTGATCGAGACTGAATCAAGGCAGCAGTAATCGTGACTGAATCAGGGCAGCAGTAATTGGGACTGAATCAGGGCAGCAGTAATCGTGACTGAATCAGGGCAGCAGTGATCGTGACTGAATCAGGGCAGTAATCGTGACTGAATCAGGGCAGCAGTGATTGTGACTGAATCAGGGCAGCAGTGATCGTGACTGAATCAGGGCAGCAGTAATCGTGACTGAATCAGGGCAGCAGTGATCGAGACTGAATCAGGGCAGCAGTGATCGTGACTGAATCAGGGCAGCAGTAATCGTGACTGAATCAGGGCAGCAGTAATCATGACTGAATCAGGGCAGCAGTAATCGTGACTGAATCAAGGCAGCAGTAATCGTGACTGAATCAGGCCAGCAGTAATCCTGGCTGAATCAGGGCAGCAGTAATCCTGACTGAATCAGGGCAGCAGTAATCGGGACTAAATCAAGGCAGCAGTAATCGGGACTAAATCAGGGCAGCAGTAATTGTGACTGAATCAGGGCAGCAGTAATCGTGACTGAATCAGGGCAGCAGTAATCGTGACTGAATCAGGGCAGCAGTAATTGTGACTGAATCAGGGCAGGGTAATGTGTGACTGAATCAGGGCAGCAGTAATCGGGACTAAATCAGGGCAGCAGTAATCGTGACTGAATCAGGGCAGCAGTAATTGTGACTGAATCAGGGCAGCAGTAATCGTGACTGAATCAGGGCAGCAGTAATCATGACTGAATCAGGGCAGCAGTAATCGTGACTGAATCAGGGCAGCAGTAATCGTGACTGAATCAGGGCAGCAGTGATCGTGACTGAATCAGGGCAGCAGTAATCGTGACTGAATCAGGGCAGCAGTAATCATGACTGAATCAGGGCAGCAGTAATCATGACTGAATCAGGGCAGCAGTAATCGTGACTGAATCAGGGCAGCAGTAATCCTGACAGAATCAGGGCAGCAGTAATTGTGACTGAATCAGGGCAGCAGTAATTTTGACTGAATCAGGGCAGCAGTAATCGTGACTGAATCAGGGCAGCAGTAATCATGACTGAATCAGGGCAGCAGTAATCGTGACTGAATCAGGGCAGCAGTAATCCTGGCTGAATCAGGGCAGCAGTAATCGTGACTGAATCAGGGCAGCAGTAATCGGGACTAAATCAGGGCAGCAGTAATTGTGACTGAATCAGGGCAGCAGTGATCGTGACTGAATCAGGGCAGCAGTAATCGTGACTGAATCAGGGCAGCAGTGATTGTGACTGAATCAGGGCAGCAGTAATCGTGACTGAATCAGGGCAGCAGTAATCGTGACTGAATCAGGGCAGCAGTGATCGAGACTGAATCAGGGCAGCAGTGATCGTGACTGAATCAGGGCAGCAGTAATCGTGACTGAATCAGGGCAGCAGTAATCATGACTGAATCAGGGCAGCAGTAATCGTGACTGAATCAAGGCAGCAGTAATCGTGACTGAATCAGGCCAGCAGTAATCCTGGCTGAATCAGGGCAGCAGTAATCCTGACTGAATCAGGGCAGCAAATGTCGACTGAATCAGGGCAGCAGTAATCGGGACTCAGGGCAATCAGGGAATCAGCAGTAATCATGAATCAGGGCACTGAATCAGGGCAGCAGTAATCATGACTGAATCAGGGCAGCAGTAATCGTCGTGAATCAGAATCAATCAGGGCAGCAGTAATCCTGACTGAATCAGGGCAGCAGTAATCGTGACTGAATCAGGGCAGCAGTAATCGTGACTGAATCAGGGCAGCAGTAATCATGACTGAATCAGGGCAGCAGTAATCATGACTGAATCAGGGCAGCAGTAATCATGACTGAATCAGGGCAGCAGTAATCCTGACTGAATCAGGGCAGCAGTAATCGTGACTGAATCAGGGCAGCAGTAATCGGGACTGAATCAGGGCAGCAGTAATCGTGACTGAATCAGGGCAGCAGTAATCATGACTGAATCAGGGCAGCAGTAATCGTGACTGAATCAGGGCAGCAGTGATCGTGACTGAATCAGGGCAGCAGTAATCGTGACTGAATCAGGGCAGCAGTGATCGACTGAATCAGGGCAGCAGTAATCGTGACTGAATCAGGGCAGCAGTAATCGTGACTGAATCAGGGCAGCAGTAATCGTGACTGAATCAGGGCAGCAGTAATCATGACTGAATCAGGGCAGCAGTAATCGTGACTGAATCAGGGCAGCAGTAATCAGGGCAGGCAGCAGTAATCCTGACTGAATCAGGGCAGCAGTAATCCTGACTGAATCAGGGCAGCAAATCGTGACTAAATCAGGGCAGCAGTAATCATGACTGAATCAGGGCAGCAGTAATCAGGGCACTGAAATCAGGGCAGCAGTAATCAGCAGTGACTGAATCAGGGCAGCAGTAATCGTGACTGAATCAGGGCAGCAGTGACTGAATCAGGGCAGCATGACTGAATCAGGGCAGCAGTAATCGTGACTGAATCAGGGCAGCAGTAATCGTGACTGAATCAGGGCAGCAGTAATCGTGACTGAATCAGGGCAGCAGTAATCGTGACTGAATCAGGGCAGCAGTAATCGACTGAATCAGGGCAGCAGTAATCATGAAATCAGGGCAGCAGTAATCATGACTGAATCAGGGCAGCAGTAATCGTGACTGAATCAGGGCAGCAGTAATCGTGACTGAATCAGGGCAGCAGTAATCGTGACTGAATCAGGGCAGCAGTAATCGTGACTGAATCAGGGCAGCAGTAATCCTGGCTGAATCAGGGCAGCAGTAATCGTGACTGAATCAGGGCAGCAGTAATCGTGACTGAATCAGGGCAGCAGTAATCGTGACTGAATCAGGGCAGCAGTAATCGACTGAATCAGGGCAGCAGTAATCGTGACTGAATCAGGGCAGCAGTAATCGACCACTGAATCAGGGCAGCAGTAATCGTGACTGAATCAGGGCAGCAGTAATCGTGACTGAATCAGGGCAGCAGTAATCGTGACTGAATCAGGGCAGCAGTAATCGTGACTGAATCAGGGCAGCAGTAATCATGACTGAATCAGGGCAGCAGTAATCGTGACTGAATCAGGGCAGCAGTAATCGTGACTGAATCAGGGCAGCAGTAATCGTGACTGAATCAGGGCAGCAGTAATCGTGACTGAATCAGGGCAGCAGTAATCGTGACTGAATCAGGGCAGCAGTAATCGTGACTGAATCAGGGCAGCAGTAATCCTGACTGAATCAGGGCAGCATCAATCAGGCAGCAATGTCGTGACAATCAGTAATCGACTGAATCAGGGCAGCAGTAATCCTGGCTGAATCAGGGCAGCAGTAATCGTGACTGAATCAGGGCAGCAGTAATCATGACTGAATCAGGGCAGCAGTAATCACTGAATCAGGGCAGCAGTAATCGTGACTGAATCAGGGCAGCAGTAATCGTGACTGAATCAGGGCAGCAGTAATCGTGACTGAATCAGGGCAGCAGTAATCGTGACTGAATCAGGGCAGCAGTAATCGAGGGCAGCAGTGAAATCAGGGCAGCAGTAATCGTGACTGAATCAGGGCAGCAGTAATCGACTGAATCAGACTGAATCAGGGCAGCAGTAATCGTGACTGAATCAGGGCAGCAGTAATCAGGGCAGCAGATCGTGACTGAATCAGGGCAGCAGTAATCCTGACTGAATCAGGGCAGCAGTAATCCTGACTGAATCAGGGCAGCAGTAATCACTGAATCAGGGCAGCAGTAATCGTCAAATCAGACTGAATCAGGGCAGCAGTAATCCTGACTGAATCAGGGCAGCAGTAATCGTGACTGAATCAGGGCAGCAGTAATCATGACTGAATCAGGGCAGCAGTAATCGTGACTGAATCAGGGCAGCAGTAATCGTGACTGAATCAGGGCAGCAGTAATCGTGACTGAATCAGGGCAGCAAATCAGGGTAATCAGCAGCAATGTCGTGACTGAATCAGGGCAGCAGTAATCGTGACTGAATCAGGGCAGCAGTAATCATGACTGAATCAGGGCAGCAGTAATCGTGACTGAATCAGGGCAGCAGTAATCATGACTGAATCAGAGTCTGTACCTTGCTTGGGCTCAGGAGGTCTCCTGGGCTTGATGAGGAGTTTGGCCCCCCCTCCGAACACGGCAGCCCACATGCGGGTGCTTAGGGGGTGTGCGGCCAGGCGGAAGAGCTCGTTGCTGGAGTGTGTTCCCAGGCCATGGATGAGCAGGCTGAGGTAGACGGCCACGACAGCCTCGCACAACATCACGCTCAGATTGGGCCGATCCTCACCCTGCGCTGACGCAGCCAAGCTAATGAGAGAGGAGACGCCTGTACGGGAGCGCAGGGCAGCACGTCAGCACACCCACACACATGCACACACAGTACATGCGCACACTTACAAACACGCATCCACTCACGCGCGCACACACAACATATGAACACAACCACGCACACGCATGCACCCACACATGCATACACAACATACGAACAAACCCACACACATGTATGCACACACACCATGCACACAGAACATATGAACTCACCCACACACATGCTTGCGTGGTCCAGACTGTTTTCTTATTTTAGGTGAATGAAAATCTTACCGTGGGCAAGCCATGCTCTAATTACAATGAGCCATCTGCCCACTCTGCATACAGTCAACACTAAACACACCAGAAATCTGCAGCACTGTGAGCACGCATCCCGCCTAAGCCCTGGCAGCCATTACTGGACACCCACAGCTGCTCTATAAATAGATAAAGAGGGTCTAATATGGCTGGCATAAGGACAGTGCTACTTCACTCTTTTAGAAATTATAAAAATGAGCCCAAGGGACAGTTAATGGTTCTTGTACAGCCTCTCTGATGATGGCTAAAGGCTGGGTTATTAGATGCATTAATGCGCTTGCTCACGGAGTCGGAGAGGAATCAGTGTACTGCTGCATAGAATATCAGTGCAATGGCTGAGCTGGTATTCTGGGTCACTGTTCCACAATGTGGGGTGAGAGCTGGTATAATAGATCACTGTACCACAGTGTGGGGGAAGATTTACCTCGCCAGTATGTGGGTGCGGAGCTGTGATTTACCTGGCCAGTGAGCGGGGGCGGAGCTGGGCGTGGCCTGTTCCTCGATACTCTCTGTGCGAAGTCTCCGCCGCTCGCTAAGCAGCAGACCCTGGTACACCATCCCAGTGAAATGATTGGCTTCCGACCTGCACATTGACAAGATGCAGCAATTGTCACTGGCAACCTGCTAATTAACCGGGACGTGTCTATATCAATATCTGCAGGTTTATAAGGCCTTTTCTCCCCATTAAAAAGTAGCTCAAAAAATTCCTGAAAGAAAAGCAGCGGCAAGACAGCAACTCTGTTGTAGCTCTGTGGTTTGCAGAATTGGTTTGCAGAATAAGTCCAGCATGCCCCATGTGCACCAAACAAAGGATGAAAATAAAACAAATGTATCCATAGTAAGGACCCCTCCGTAGACAGTGTGGGGACGGGCTGACCTGTAGCTGTGGCTGTCACAAAGGGCCTGGTATATGCAGGCCGACAGGGAGGCAGCCAGCGTGTGCAGGGTGTTCACCTGGAGAAACAGAGAGAGGAGGATGGACTTCACTCAACAAACAAACAAACAAACAAACAAACAAACTCACTGCGGACTTCATTTCCACAAGCCCTGCCGCCCTGATCTACTGGAAACGGGGTTTACAATGTCACCTCAAAAATGACAGTGCGAGAGTAGGCTTTTATGATGGCCCAACACTGTAATTAAGCATTTCCACCAAACAGTCAGTGAAATTTTGTCTCGCTTTTTGACCAGGGGATCATTTTTATTGCCTTCTTTGAAGATTCACTATTGGAGGTTAATTTGGTGGAGCTTTGACGCTTGATTTACCGCTACCAACAAATTGCTAAGTGAGTCGAGCCTTGTTTACCCCTCAAGGGGCAGTTTTTCCTAAGAATCAGAAAATCAGCAACAAGATGGCAACACTAGTGTTGCTATTCTAACGTCACAAACATTTTACTTTATAAATATTGTGCCAGCTTGAGAGTAAAATATTCACATAACTAATGATTTAGTCATATCCAACATTGAACTAGACCACTTGTTTAGTGAAACTGTGTTACACTGATTATGTGATACAGCTAGCTTGGTTTCCCATCATCTTGAGCAATGTAATTGCGGTTCCAGCAATGTAAATAGCGTAGCCAATGAAACTGCCAGTACTAATGATGCTATTCAGAATATGACCATCCTCACACAAATCTTTGGCTCCCATTGAATATTTTCCAGTCAATGATAGGCCAATTTTGCGCAATCGCACCATTTGCATCGTGTTCTTTTGTTTATTTGCGTCTATGACTTGACTTTGCATGTAATCTGGCCATGCAAAAAATTCACTCTGCATTTGATGGAAAAGCACCATAACACCCGCTACTACTTACACTGACTGAATTTAACAGTTTAATTAAAGCATTTTTTCCTGATTATTTTAACTGTAAGTTGAGTCCTGCACGCATTTAACAGTGGTTGACACTTAACATGCTCAGAACTCTGTTGTAAACTGATTGTAAAATTACAGTTAAAATAATTGGCAAAAAAGGTGCGGGTTAAATTAACTGGCAAAAAAAGGTGCCAGTTCATAACAGTGTACCAAGGTCTTTACTGAAGATACTGATCAGTTAATTAATTTAATCGTGTGTCTTAGTCTTAAGATAAACTGAAAACTGGCACCAACAGCTGCCCTTCTTGGATAAAACTGGGCATCTGAGCATTAAAATCATAGAAAGACTGACAGTGTGCTTAAGAAAGAACCTTTTAATAATGATTCAAAGGAGGTTTAACTTAGAAATGTATCCATTTCCACAACTTGTAGCTCTTGTATGTTTCCCTGTTCTGTGTGCTGTTGTGGTCCAGTAAGTATCGTGGGGAGCAGTGGTTTTGTGTGCTCAATGGCAATAAAATAATATTTACATAGGGAGGTGCTCATGGACAAAGCAGGTCCCAGCATGAGATCATTTTTTAAAATTTATTTTTCTTTTTGTCTTTTTTTCTGCTTTTTTCTATGAGATCATTCATAAGATCAGTTAAACTTCACTGTCCCACCCTAACCATATTACTAATGTGGATCTGTTAACCCTTTAAATGCTAAATTATTTTTTCACAAAGTACCAACACACCACTCACAATATTTCCCACATGGGACACTTCAGCGCTGAATCAATTAAATGAGAATTTCTCGCTCCTCAAAGCCAAGAAATTCAGCTTCACTTTTGCTATCACTTTCAGCAAACAACACATCGAGATATTCAGCACTTGCATCGTTAAACTCACTGCTATCACTTAACAAGTTCTTGAACACCGGCATTTTGAAACAACAGGTGGCAAAAATCCACAAAACAAGAATATTGTTATGATTTCTTCATCGGATTACCATGCAGTCCAAAGACATTGTTGCAATGCACACTCCAGGGCCGCTAGCAACCAATCGCCATCGTGGCTGCGTAAATACTAAAATCTGATTGGTACAGTAAAACACACCTACCCACCAAAACGTCTTTTGCCGCGACAGGCAGTTGTGGCTGGAAACTTCCCCGCTGCAATAGCTGTGATCAGCAACCTTTATGATTATTGTTATCGCAGCTATAGCTATGACTAGCGCTTAAAGGGTGAATATGACTAATACACAGAGAATATGACAAGTCCTGAAAGGCCAAAATATTGAGAGATATGAGCTGCAGGGCCTCACCCGCTGGTCAGGGCTGTCGGGGTGTGGAGCGGCATCCATGCGCACCACAGTGTAGAGGATGTCGTGGATGTGGTTGCTGAGGTGGTGCACGGGGTTGGCGATGACGGTTTTGGAGGGGGCGATGCTGGCCGACAGGAGGGGCAGGGTGGTGGGCAGGGGTAGGGGAGATTGGAGCTGTTTCAGCGTCGTCTCCTGAGGGGCAGAGACGGGACAGAGAAACAGCAAAATCAAACACAGCGTGTGAATGGATGGCCATGCCTGAACCTGAGCACTGCACCACAGTCAAGAATGGTGCAATGTCTGTCTCAAACTTATCGTATGTCCACTGCCCAACATTCAGAAATGCTAATTAGCCTGACAGCTGGAAGTAAGCATGCTATTGTTATCTTCTCTCATATTTTTTTAAAATTTTGACTGCCTTCTCTAGAACTCTACAAGTTTCATCCAATCTTCACCAAACTCTGTACAAACCATGCTTGCCCCACCCCGAATACTGCCTATATTTTTGATTTGCAATACCTTGTATCGTTTTTCCATGATTGGCAAACAAATTTTGTGGGTGTGATCAAATTACTTCAAACCACTATAACTCACAAATCCATACTCTTATTGCAACCAAATTTAGCTCAAGTGTGCAGACTGAGACTATAATTGAGATGGCCAAGTTTCAGGCAGTTTTTTGCTACTTGGGGGTGTGCAGGAGAGCTGCAGCTGCTACCTTCAAATGCAAGAGCTGTGAGCATGTTCTCCAGGAAATGCACATCTAGTTAACATAGTTCACCCCAGCACTGTGTCTTGTTCTCAAAGGCGTTGTCCAAAACTGCCACCTCTGCACCCACAATTATGGTCCAGAATTTTTAAGCCTTGATCCCTCACAGAACTACGCTACATGGTGCGTGCTGGATGTTCTCATGACTGATAAATACCCCACTCCAGTTCAGTTATGAAACCCCTGGCGGTACAGCAGTAACTGAACTGTGGAGGAGTGCCTCAGGGGGGTCAGCACAGGTGCTGTGTACCTGCTGGGACTCCTGCAGCAGGAATATGAGCTCCATCCTGACGGAGGTGACGCCCCCACCCTTGGCTCCATGCAGGCTGCAGTAACTGAGGAAGACTCGGAGCAGGGCCTGGTTCTGCCGCAGCCAGGCCTTACGTCTCTCCGCATGCTGCTGCCTGGCCTGCAGGCAACGCCTCTCCAGCTGGTGCCGCTCGTAATCCCCGCCGTCCGTCCGTTCCCTTGTGACGGGCAGGTCCGTCCCGGCCCCTCCCACCAGCTCTGGCTCCGCCACCGCCTGGCCCCGCCCCTCGACGCGCTGGTTGCAGACGCGGCGCAAGGCTCCGATCTCGCGCTCCAGCCAACTGTAGAGCTGGAAGCGCAGTTTTCCCCCGTCCACCTCGTATCCGGTCGCCAGAGTGCGCAGCTCCGTCATCAGGATCTTCAGACATGCGCGGAACTTCAGCTGCTCCGCGATCACGTCCACCTGCGTCTCGCCGGCTGACTCCTCCCCCGCTGCCCTGTCACTCCGACAAGGCCCCATCAGCCCCTCCCCTCCCTCTTCCGGACTTTTCTTCATGATCAGCCCACTGCTCTCATCATCCTCATCATCCTCATCCTCCCCCCAGTCCAGCTTCAGACCCTCATCCTGCACTGCGGCCACAGGCTGGCTCCAGTCCATTGCTGCTGAAGAGTCCAGCCCACCAGGGGGCGCTGACAGGTCCACAGCTGTCGTTCCGCCGCTTTCAGTGGCCTGTGCGGTGCCGACAGCGAGCAGGGAGGAGCCCCCACTCTTGGAAGGCCCCACTTTCCGCGTGATTTGGGGGATCTTCGACAGCACCTCCAGGGCCAGCACAGGGCAGCCCACCTTGAAGTGGGCATTGGCGGTGGTAAAGAAGAGCTTGCGCTCGATCAGGTTGATGTGGTCGGCAGCGCTCCGATCGGCGGTGAGGCCCATGGCAGCTGGGGCCCCCTCGGGGCAGGCGAAGTGCCGTCTCATCAGCAAGGGGTGTGTGCGCAGGTAATTATAGAAGCTGAAGACCACAGGGTCACATGACTTCACCAGCACCTCTGAGAGAGAGAGAGAGAGAGAGAGAGGGCAGGCATGTCATACGTTTTCTTCATTAGCAACTTTAACTCTTTTCCCCATAATGACTACATATGATGCCTATATGTGGTGGGAGTCTGGGAAAAATGGTTAAAGAATTTTAATTTTAAATAATCCTCAAACTCATCTCTAAAGAGGTGAGTTTTGTGTGCATGTATGTGTGCGAGAGTATGTGTGTGTGTGTGTGTGTGTGTGTGTGTGTGTGTTTGTGTGAGAGTATGCATGTGACCGCGTATTTGTGCATGAGCACGTGTATTTGTGAGTGTGTGTGAGTGTTTACGTGTGTGTGTGTCTGTGCGTGTGTGAGTAGGTGTGTGTGTGTGCATGAGTGTGTATGTGAGTGCACGCTTGTGTGCATGTGTGCGTTTGTGTGTGAGTGAGTGTGTGAGAGTGTGTCTGTGCATGTGCATGTGCATGCGCGCGCGCGTGTGTGTGTGTGTGTTTGTGAGTGAGTGAGTGTAAATCTGTGTGTGTGAGTGTATGTAGGCATCAGTAGACGTCACCAGGATTATCTTCTTCCTCCTTTGGAGTCTGCTCCAGAAGCGTGTCCAGGGCTCTGGAGTAGTCCTTCATTACCCAGAATGCAATGCTGCGCAGAAAGGGGTCAGGGTGCAGCCGGGTGCAGCTGAAGCCAGAGCCATCCCTATTGCAGCCCAGTATCTTCTCATAGAGAATGCCGTTACAGGCGGACGAGCTCTCGTAGTCTGACTCGTAAAGGCGAGCCACCACCATCGCTAACTGTATATCCTCCAGCTTCTCCAGGCAAACCTGCAGTACAGGTTACACGTGCTTGGTGGAGCTAATCATACCTAGCAACCTTACTATCAATGAACAGTATATACACCCGGGCGATTCTTAGTGACCCTGGAAACCTTGGCAACAGCATGTATAGGACCATTGCCAGCAAGCATAGGTGTTTCTCAGCTACTTCTCTGCACAGCTTACCAGCCTTCACCGGTGCTAAGCATTCTGGGGGATTAACAACCCCATTTTCGGAGAAGACGGGACTATATGAAATATGCACATAAAAAAGAAAAAAATGATTTGTAAATCATCCTTGACCTGTATTACATTTAATACTAGGTAAAAACAGGATATTCAAAGTAATTTCTTTTGTACTTTACCACTAAAAATAAAATAATTAAAAAAACTAAACATTTATCTGGAATTTCGTTCCTGCATCACTTTTAAAAAAGTTGGGACAGGTGTGTGTTTACCTCTGTGCTCCATCACGTTGCCTTTCAACAGTCCTCAAAATAATCGTTTAGGGGACTGAGTGCGGCAATTGTTCAATTTTTAGAGCGGTTTTTTTTTTCATTTATCCTTATGACCCATCTTCAGCTGTTCAGACTTCTAAGGACTGTTGTACATTGTCATAAATTGTGCTTCCTCAAGCTTACGATATTTTCGACGGGAAATGGGTCTAGACTTCAGGTAGGCCAGTCTAGGAGCCTAAGAGGCTGTGCTGTTTTAACATGTCCAGAATGTGGCTTGTTATTGTCTTATTGGAAAAAAACATCAGCATCCATGAAAAGATGTCACCTAGGGGACAGCGTATGTTGCTCCAAAATGCATTTATGTCCCTCAGCATATGTTCAAATGACCCATGCCATGAGCACTAACACACCCCATACCATGACAGACCTTGGCTTAGAACCTTACAATCGTAACAGCTAGGAGTGTTCTTTCCCACTTTGGCAAGGTAAACACAACATTCATTATTACCAATAACTAAATTGTAAGGTTGACTTGTCCAACAGCAGCCCCAGTGTTTCCAGTACGCATCAACCTATTTCAGATGAGCTCAAGCCCAGAGAAGACTGCAGCATTTCTGGATATTTTTGCAAAAAGGTTTCCTTAGAGCATAAAGTCTTCACTTGCATTTGTAGAATTAATGGAGATTATTGACAAACCTTTTCTAAATTCCTCCCAGCCAATGTGGTGGTATTGATCATAAAAGCATGTTAGTTTTCAATGCAGTGCCATCTGGAGGATCAAAGATCATGAGCACTCAGTATTGATTTTCAATCTCAATCTTTATGCAGATAATTTTGCAGATTCCCCGAATTGTTTAAGACAACTCTGCACCGTAGAGGCTGTTGTTTGGTTGTTTTAAACTGTTGGATTATTCAATAACACAGTTTTGTGCAAATAAGCACGCTTCAAACACTCCTTGTCGATTGTAAACAAATGGGTCTCTTGTGGATGTCACTTTTATACCAAAACATACCCAAACTTTTTTGAAATGGGGTCATAGTTTAACACTACTTGCACTTGACATTAACTATTTAGAAGTTATTTCAGTTTCCAAGACTATGAGTGGGTTATGCAACAAATTACTCGCTAACAGTAGCAAAAGCAGTCTGCAACAGAGAAACAGCTGAAAGTCGTGACTGCAGTGAGCTCATGAGCAGGATCTTTTCTCCCCTATTTAGACTGCACAGTGTGGCTGAACTGTAAGAGGTCTGTATGTAATGCAGGCTTATCGCTGAAGTTTGGGCTACGCATCCTGCAAATGCAGCAATCCCAGGATGATAACGAAATGGGGGGAAAATAAAACCAGGGCAAAGCAAAGCGATAGATCTCTTCCATGGCCAGAAGTTTTTTTTCTTTTTTTCCATAAAACTTGTGCCAGTTACCCATTAGAGAGATGTTTAGTCCTTGGACTGTTAAATTACCATAACCGATTAGATAAAAACCAAGGGATTTATCTAGAAGATGCTCTGTGTAGTTAGATGGCAGAAGCAGCCTGGTGAAGCGCTGCCTCTTTTAGGGGGTGTGTAGAGTGCTCTGTCTCAGTCTGTTGTGGAAACAAAATGCAGGAGGCACCTCAATAGCGTCTTTAAGGGCGCCTGCCAGCAGGAAGAACCCCGCTGCTCGCTCGAAGCGCTGTTTCCCCAGCAGAGAAAAGGCGTTCTTCAGCGCTGACTTTCGCCATCTGTCTTCTGCAAAGTTATGGCTGAAGAACTGGGTCATCTTCTCATCATGCTGGGATCTGTACAACAAAGAAAAATGAACAACAGAAGCAAAAATAAAAATGACAAAACGAGAAAAATGAGATAACAAGGCAACATTGTCTCCAATACCCCCCGCCATGGTAAGAATGGTCACGGGAGATTCAATATTCCCATTAAACACCCACACACCAAGTTCAGAGTCAAGGGCCAAACTGCGTAAAAGTAAATGTCTCAGAATCAATTGTAGAACTCATTCAATAGGGTCATTAGTACTGGCCACACAGAAAATTTCACCCATGAAGGTGCAAGAGTTTCCGAGAAAACTTGTTCCCATTGAACCCGGATGGACAGAGTGACGGACGGACGGACAGACGGAGGAATGAGCTCCATTCCAATATCCCCGATCCACTTTGTGGTGGGGGATAATAATCAACTTCAAAAGGCGAAACAGTGGAAAGTTAGTAAATGTACTGAGGAGAGAGAATGTTGGGTGTGCTGAAGTGTTCCATACATCCCCTCAAATCCAGGAAAAAAAAACTCTTCCACGTAAAAGGTGAAGAACATGATTTGCAGTGAAACAATTGATGTGAATTTTGCAACAAAATCCATTTCACAGGAAATGCTTTTAGGTTCATAATTAGAAAATCAAAGAAAGCAGCATACTAAATCCAAAAGTCAATGGAACCTTCCATACACCCATGCGGAAAAAACTTGTCCCCATTGCAAATCCCGTACACCTAAGTCAACGAACAATGTCAAGGGCCATAACTCTGTGAAAAAACTTCTTTGAATCAGTTTTCAAACTCATTTAATAGGGTCATTACACTACTGGCCACACACACAAAATTTCATCCACATAGATGCAATAGTTGCCGAGAAAACTTGTCCCCATTGCAACATCCATACACCAGGTTTAGAGTCAAGGGCCGTTAACTCAGTAAAAATAAATTTCTCGGAATCAATTGTCGAACTCATTCAATAGCGTCATGTGTACTGGCCACCCACAAAATTTCATCCACGTTGCCGAGAAAACTTGTCCCCATTAAACACCCACACACCAAGTTCAGAGTGAAGGGCCATAACTCCGAAAAAGTAAATGTCTCGGAATCAATTGTCGAACTCATTCAATATGGTCATTAGTACTGGCCACACAGAAAATTTCACCCATGAAGGTGCAATAGGTGCCGAGAAAACTTGTCCCCATTGCAAATCCCATACACCAAGTTGACGAACAGAAACAAGAACCATAACTCCGTAAAAATAAACTTCTCGGAATCAACTGTCGAATTCATTCAATAGGATCATTAGTACTGGTCACCCATAGAATTTCATCCACGTAGGTGCAATAGTTGCCGAGAGAACTGTCCCCATTGCAACACCCATACACTTAAGTCCACGAACAGAGTCAAGGGCCATAACTCTGTAAAAAAAATCTCTCGGAATCAATTGTCGAACTCATTCAGCAGGGGCATCAGTACTAGCCACATACAAAATTTCATTCTCGTAGGAGCAATAGTTCTGAGAAAACTTGTCCCCATTGAACCTGGAAGGATGGACGGACAGACGAGCGCCATTTATCCTGCGATCCACTTTGTGGCGGGGGATAAAAATAGATCCAAACAAGGAATCGTTAACTGAAATTAAAAAAGGTTAAGTTAAATATTATTGTACTCAAATGTAAATTCGCTCTTGCAGACAGGTGGTAAAAGTATTCTGCAATTATAAACACAGGGAAACAATCCAAGAATCACACCCACGTAGAATTCATCAAAAAGACGAAGTGACTATGGTGTAGCCCCTGTAATAACATTGAAACTAATGTAACAAATTCATTCAGAGTTGCCTATAACTGACCCTGCTGAAGATTATGAGCCAATTTCCTTGGCTTATGGTGACCAATGCCTTATCTGTATCACTTGATGGATTGATCGACTGGCTTGAATGATTAGCCGATAAACAGGATAGATTACATTGGATTATACAACGTAGATAAGATTAAATCATATTAAATTTGATCTTATCTGATTATATCCTGCTAAAACTTCATTGTCCTGAAGAGACTGAACTTCAGTCTTGCAGAAGAACACAGAAAAGCTCAGACAAATCTACACCTTAAATGAACCAATGAGCCGATTTGCCACCTCATATGCTGTTGGACTTAGAAGACTTACAGGGACAGTTCACCAAAATCAAAAATACATATTTTTCCTCTAAACCGTAGTGTTCCATCTAGATTGTTTTGGTGCGAGCTGCCAAAAATCGACTGTAGAGACCTCTGCCTTCTCTAAAATATGTTAACCCTTAAAGTGCTTACTTTTTACTCACCCTATCCCTCCAAAAGTTAGTCATTCATTATGTAGTTGACAAATGACCTTCAGAAGAAATCACAGGTAAATGTGCCAATTAATTTGCCAGCTATTATGGAAAAAAAAAAAAAAAAGTAGTCTACCTTTTGAAGGCTGAAATCTGAAATTTGGTTCATGCGCCTTGCATGACTATATCAGTGATTAGCATTTTAAGGGTTACAAATGAAAATGCACTCCTTTGTGGTGCCCAAATTTCCTAAAACCATTTTAATTTAAATGCAATGTCTCTTTCCAGAAGTCACGATCTGGTTAATCATCAAGAAAATCCAATCGCCATCCAGAATGGCGGATGATTTATGAATGAAATGGTGTGGTTGTAAGGATTCATGCATTTATTGTGAAATGGAGGATTATAGATGTTTTTTGATGATTTATAAAGGAATGGTGCCATTGGATGATTGATGATCTCTGAAAGGAGTGATTGGCTGATTTTTGGATGATTTATGAAAGTAATGAGTGGATTGGATGATTTAAGGACAATTTTATGAAAGAAATAGTGTGACTGGCTCACCTGAACAGCTCCCCAGCACTGCCTTCTTCTTCATGGCCAGGTAGAAAAGAGCAGCATCTAAGGGTCATTGTTCTTGAAATGCTAAGCTTTAGCCACCTGGGGAGAGAGAAACAGCAGGAAGCTAATGAAGCAAAAAGGAGGAGGATTATGGTAACCGCGCTACACACCGGTCACTCTGCCCTCTGTGTTTGGTGGTGCTAAGATGTGCTGACCGATGCTGAGTCGTATGGCAGGTTTTAACAGCGTTGCCTTGAGCTGTTCAAAGTCGCATACATGCACTAAAGTGTTTGCCGTTTTGGCTGTAATAAGCAGGGTTGAGCGACAGGTCGCGGTGCTGAGCTCTGCCAAGCCGTGGTGAACTGAACAGGGTTGCGCTGAACTGTGTGAGATTCGACTCACAGACCCGTGTCAGTGTGTACATGAATGTGTGTATTTCAGCTGAGCAGAGCAGTGTGTGCATGTGTGTTTTAGCTGAGTGGAACAGTGTGCTTGTGTGTGTGTGGGTGTATGTTTGTGCTAGCTGATTGTGTGTGAGTGTATGCTTGGTGTACTTGTGTGTATATTTGTGTGTGTTCAGGCTGTAATGCATGTGCAATGTGTATGAGTGTGTGTTTGCGGTGTAAGCTGTGTATGTGTGTGTGTATGTGCATTTGTGTGTGTGTGAGTTGTGCGTGTGTGTGTGCATGTGAAGTTGTGCGGCGTGTGAGTACTTGTGTGTTCGTGCGGTATGTGCATGTGTAGTCATGTATATATGTGAGTGTTTACACCACACGCAGTGTGAAATGCATGTGCATGTGTGTGTGTGAATGTGAGTGTTTGAACCAGCAGCTATAGAAGTGCATTGTGCAATGCAGTATGCCACAGGATATGAGGATCAGACGGTGTAGGATGCAGGATATGAGAGGAGATCTGAGGGCAGTAGAGGTGGATATGAGAAGATCTGAGGGTGTGGCATGCATATAGAGGTGTGTGTGGGTGTATGTTTGAGCTGTGCTGATTATGTGTGAGTGTGTATGCTTGTGTGTACCTGTGTGTATATTTGTGTGGGTCTGTGTGTGCGCGCGCGCGTACGAATGTACGTGCACACGTGTGTATGAGTGTGTGTGTGTTTGCGGTGTGCTAAGCTGTGTATGTGTGTGTGTATGTGTGTGCATTTGTGTGTGTTTGAGCTGTGCGGAGCTGTGAGTGTGCATGTGGTTGTGCGCGTGTGAGTACTTGTGTGTCTGCGTGTATGTGCATGTGTATTTGCTTGCACAAGTGTGAGTATATGTGAGTGTTTACACCACGGTGTGTGTGAATGCATGTGCATGTGTGTGTGTGAATGTGAGTGTGTTTGAACTGTGCTAAGCTGTATAGAAGTGCATTGTGCAATGCAGTATGCCACAGGATATGAGAGGATCAGACGGCAGTAGGATGCAGGATATGAGAGGATCTGAGGGCAGTAGGATGCAGGATATGAGAAGATCTGAGGGCAGTAGGATGCAGGATATGAGAGGATCAGAGGGAAGTAGGATGCAGGATATGAGAGGATCTAAGGGCAATAGGATGCAGGATATGAGTGAATCTGAGGGCAGTAGGATGAAGGATATGAGAGGATCTGAAGGCAGTAGGATGCATGATCAGAGGATCTGAGGGCAGTAGGACGCAGGATATGAGAGGATCTGATGGTAGGATGCAGGATATGAGAGGATGCAGGATATGAGTGGATTTGAGGGATCTGAGGATAACAGCTGAGAGCAGTAGGATGCAGGATATGAGAGATCTAAGGGAGTAGGATGCAGGATAAGGAGAGGATCTGAGGGCAGTGAGGATGGAGGATATGAGAGGATCAGAGGCAGTAGGATGCAGGATATAAGAGGATCTGAGGCAGTAGGATGCAGGATATGAGAGGATCTGAGGGCAGTAGGATGCAGGATATGAGGAGGATGCAGGATATGAGAGGATCAGAGGGCAGTAGGATGCAGGATATGAGAGGATCTGAGGGCAGTAGGATGCAGGATATGAGAGGATCTGAGGGCAGTAGGATGCAGGATATGAGAGGATCTGAGGGCAGTAGGATGCAGGATATGAGAGGATCAGAGGGTAGTAGGATGCAGGATATGAGAGGATCTGAGGGCAGTAGGATGCAGGATATGAGAGGATCTGAGGGCAGTAGGATGCAGGATATGAGAGGATCTGAGGGCAGTAGGATGCAGGATATGAGAGGATCTGAGGGCAGTAGGATGCAGGATATGAGAGGATCTGAGGGCAGTAGGATGCAGGATATGAGAGGATCTGAGGGCAGTAGGATGCAGGATATGAGAGGATCTGAGGGCAGTAGGATGCAGGATATGAGAGGATCTGAGGGCAGTAGGATGCAGGATATGAGAGGATCAGAGGGCAGTAGGATGCAGGATATGAGAGGATCTGAGGGCAGTAGGATGCAGGATATGAGAGGATCTGAGAGGGCAGTAGGATGCAGGATATGAGAGGATCTGAGGGCAGTAGGATGCAGGATATGAGTGGATCTGAGGGCAGTAGGATGCAGGATATGAGAGGATCTGAGGGCAGAGGATCTGAGGGCAGTAGGATGCAGGATATGAGAGGATCTGAGGGCAGTAGGATGCAGGATATGAGAGGATCTGAGGGCAGTAGGATGCAGGATATGAGAGGATCTGAGGGCAGTAGGATGCAGGATATGAGAGGATCTGAGGGCAGTAGGATGCAGGAGGGCAGTAGGGATGGGATATCTGGAGGGCAGTAGGATGCAGGATATGAGAGGATCTGAGGGCAGTAGGATGCAGGATATGAGAGGATCTGAGGGCAGTAGGATGCAGGATATGAGAGGATCTGAGGGCAGTAGGATGCAGGATATGAGAGGATATGAGGGCAGTAGGATGCAGGATATGAGAGGATCTGAGGGCAGTAGGATGCAGGATATGAGAGGATCTGAGGGCAGTACGCTGCAGAATATGAGTGAATCTGAGGGCAGTAGGATGCAGGATATGAGAGGATCTGAGGGCAGTAGGATGCAGGATATGAGAGGATCAGAGGGTAGTAGGATGCAGGATATGAGAGGATCTGAGAGCAGTAGGATGCAGGATATGAGAGGATCTGAGGGCAGTAGGATGCAGGATATGAGAGGATCTGAGGGCAGTAGGATGCAGGATATGAGTGGATATGAGGGCAGTAGGATGCAGGATATGAGAGGATCAGAGGGCAGTAGGATGCAGGATATGAGAGGATCTGAGGGCAGTAGGATGCAGGATATGAGAGGATCAGAGGGTAGTAGGATGCAGGATATGAGAGGATCTGAGGGCAGTAGGATGCAGGATATGAGAGGATCTGAGGGCAGTAGGATGTAGGATATGAGTGGATATGAGGGCAGTAGGATGCAGGATATGAGTGGATCTGAGGGCAGCAGGATGCAGGATATGAGAGGATCTGAGGGCAGTAGGATGCGGGATATGAATGAATCTGAGGCCAGTAGGATGCAGGATATGAGAGGATCTGAGGGCAGTAGGATGCGGGATATGAGAGGATCTGAGGGCAGTAGGATGCAGGATAACAGAGGATCTGAGGGCAGTAGGATGCAGGATATGAGTGGATCTGAGGGCAGTAGGATGCAGGATATGAGTGGATATGAGGGCAGTAGGATGCAGGATATGAGAGGATCTGAGGGCAGTAGGATGCAGGATATGAGAGGATCTGAGGGCAGTAGGATGCAGGATATGAGTGGATATGAGGGCAGTAGGATGCAGGATATGAGAGGATCTGAGGGCAGTAGGATGCAGGATATGAGAGGATCTGAGGCAGTACGCTGCAGAATATGAGTGAATCTGAGGGCAGTAGGATGCAGGATATGAGAGGATCTGAGGGCAGTAGGATGCAGGATATGAGTGGCTCGGAGCCCCACCTTCTCCATGAGTCGGCGCAGAGTGTTGATGTTTCGGATCCACCAGCCCACTCCCACGGCCCTGAGCTCCGCCCACTGAGGGTCCCCCCTCTGCACTGCGGGCACCATGCACAGCAGCTCCTCCTCCGCCTCAGAGTGAAAAGCCCAGGCGAAGTGACACGTGGAGAGGCCTGCTCTTACACACACACACACACACACACACACACACACACACACACAGGGGTAATAAAATAAACACACACACAGGTTTGAAAACGTACAGACACAGAAAAATGGGTAGAAGTGCATATGCACAAAAATACACACACATGGGTATAAAATCAGACACACATTTAGGCACACAAAGGTATAAACACATAAACGCAAACATAAACACATCCACATAGATACACTCAAACATACAGTTATGACGAAAAACGCGAAGCCAGACACAAACACACACAAAAAAGACACATACACGAGTGCACAAAAACACAGATGCATACATACAAACAGACAAGTACAGAGGTTCATTATTAAATCAGCTTTGTTTTAAACACAGCATCAAGTCAGCAGGCTGAGCGGGCTGTGAAGCAGTTAAAAATACGAACTAGAGCTGCCAAAAATAAATCTGAGCTTGAAGCATGGAGAAGCGTGACCAAACTCAGCATTAACACAAGCAGCACTGCACACGCCGAGGAGAGGGGTATTAGGGAGAGGTTAGGGGTATAGGGGAGGGTATGAGGGAGAGGTTAGGGGTATAGGGGGGTATGAGGGAGAGGTTAGGGGTATAGGGGGTATGAGGGAGAGGTTAGGGGTATGGGGGGGTATGAGGGAGAGGTTAGGGGTATGGGGGGGGTATGAGGGAGAGGTTAGGGGGGGTGGGGGGGTATGAGGGAAGAGGTTAGGGGTATGGGGAGGGTATGAGGGAGAGGTTAGGGGTATGGGGGGGTATGAGGGAGAGGTTAGGGGTATGGGGGGGGGGTATGAGGGAGAGGTTAGGGGTATGGGGGGGTATGAGGGAGAGGTTAGGGGTATGGGGAGGGTATGAGGGAGAGGTTAGGGGTATGGGGGGGGTATGAGGGAGAGGTTAGGGGTATGGGGAGGGTATGAGGGAGAGGTTAGGGGTATGGGGGGGTATGAGGGAGAGGTTAGGGGTATGGGGGGGTATGAGGGAGAGGTTAGGGGTATGGGGGGGGGTATGGGGGGTATGAGGGAGAGGTAATAAGGGGGGTATGAGGGGAGAGGTTAGGGGTATGAGGGGGTATGAGGGAGAGGTTAGGGGTATGGGGGGGGGTATGGAGGGAGAGGTTAGGGGTATGGGGGGGTGTGAGGGAGAGGTTAGGGGTATGGGGGGTATAAGGGAGAGGTTAGGGGTATGGGGGGGTATGAGGGAGAGGTTAGGGGTATGGGGGTATGAGGGAGAGGTTAGGGGTATGGGGGGGGTATGAGGGAGAGGTTAGGGGTATGGGGGAGTAGGGGTATAAGGGGTGTGAGGGAGAGGGTAAGGGTTTGGGAAGGATGTGAGGGAGATATTAGGGTTGTGGGGGGGTTGGGATATGAGGGTTCTGGTACCTTGGTGCAGCAGTTGTCTCCTGTAGAGGGGGGGCAGGGAGGTCAGTAGGCAGGTGTGCAAACGCATAGCCAGTAGGTACCTGAGTCCACACTCATCCAGCGCCTCTCCACCTGTAAATATAGAGATGCACGTCAGTGCAGACACATTCACACACACGTCAGTGCACACATTACATGCACATACTCGAAGACACACACACACACACACACACACACATACATACATATACTTTGTACACAGGCACATGTAAGTGTATGCAGAAGCACACACACACACACACACACACACACACACAGGCAGACATAAGTGCACACACAAACACACCCAGACACACATAAGTGCAAACTTGCGCACACACACACACACACACACACACACAGAAACACATACGAGCACGCGCACACACACACACACACACACAGATGTAATCGCATGCTCACAGTACATACACACACACTTGCACAAATATGTACACTCGTACATTTTAACAAGCACACACATAGGCACGCATTCGTGTACATGTTCAGGCAATCATACAATCATGCACACACATACAAACACACTGTGCACTCACACACAAATATACACAAACACAGTATACAAAGTCCATCCTTAAAATCTGAAATGTAGAATTCACTCTTCCCCAAGGCAATGCTACTGAGGAGATAGCTAAGTCTGGTGCAGTCAGAGCACGTCTCTAATGTCAGCCTACACATTTTCAGACTCAATACTAGAAATTCCCCTTGCTGTTGTACACTGAGTCGTGAAACTCTGTGGCCAGCGTGGGAGCAATCACTGCTCTTGGCCATTAAAATAACGCCTCCAGGGATTTTGTCACATATTAAACTGACACTAATGCAGCTGCCTGTCCCTGAACCTTCCCTTGTAACATCAGTGCTTACTGAAAGCTCTGGAACACAGTGTTAAAAGTCTGCTCCGCACTTCGAACCAAAAGACTAAATAACCGTAGGTAACAAGACAAAAGATACCCCAGGCTTTGTTTACTTGGATGGGTAACTGGTACAAACACCAGCAGGACAAACAGGGCAGTCCCCATTACCCAACTCAGTTACTGCCATTCAGTAACCCAGCAGTCTGGCTTACTCTGATGCAAGCCTCTTGAGCACTTGGCTGGGAACACCAGAAACTGATCATTCAGATTTATAAGGGCCAATAAAGCCCAAAGTATTCATCCCAGGGGAACACTGAGAGTCTACCTCAAATAAAGTAGCGTAATTACTGAAGAGACCAACTGTAAATTTTAAGTGTTCAATGCAAGCTAAACTACAGTGCTCTCGAAAATGATTAACAAGCTTAATACAGGCTGACTAATGAAGGCAGAGTAAATTAATCTATACAGCTAAGTGAATGCAATTATATTCATTAAAAATAGCGCATGGTCGTGAGCGGGACCCCTCAGCCTTGCGCTTTATTGGTGGCCATATTGATTATTGGAGCAGGACACAAATTAATAGAGAGCTTCCTGTAACCACCCCCAACATACCACCAAAAAATTAGAGCATTTGGCCAAGGGGTTTTTCAGTTATCAGCCGGAAAGGAAAATGAAGATGGCTGACGTGGCGGCCATATTGATTATCGGAGCGGGACACAAATCGATAGGGAGCTTCCTGTAACCACCCCCAACATACCATCAAAAAATGAGAAAATTTGGCCGAGGCTTTTTTCAGCTATCGTCCAGGAAACTAAAATGAAGATGGCTGCCGTGGCGGCCATATTGATTATCGGAGCAGGACACAAATCGATAGGGAGCTTCCTGTAACCACCCCCAACATGCCACCAAAAAATGAGAACATTTGGCCAAGGCGTTTTTCAGCTATCGTCTGGAAACAAAAAGTTAACGGACAGACGGACAGACAGACAGACGGACGCCACGCCAAATACCCCTCGACCGACTTTCGTCGGCTGAGGGGTAATAATGAGACATTTATATGTTTTATTATGAATAGTAACGGCGAGAAAACGTTTTTTTTTTTCTCCAAAAATAAACACTGCAATTATTTACACCGGATAAAATAAATGTGCAGTGGGGCAGTCAGTTTGGCTCTCTCTGTAAAGGGGCTGCATAGTGGTGCTTCAGTGATAACCACTGCATCAAATCAAATCCAGCTGTGTCAGTGCCAACTGTAGCCAGCAGC
Organism: Gymnothorax javanicus; assembly: GCA_029692085.1. Classification (NCBI taxonomy): domain Eukaryota; kingdom Metazoa; phylum Chordata; class Actinopteri; order Anguilliformes; family Muraenidae; genus Gymnothorax; species Gymnothorax javanicus. The sequence goes on from CM056207.1 coordinate 40,044,034, forward strand.
GTTTTGAGTGCTGCGCAGGATTGAGTTCATGCTGCTCAGGGATATGGGAGGGATACAGTCAGTTAGGGTCAGAATTTTTGTTGGGTTTCCTCCACCCTCGTTCTGAGCTCATGAGGTCTGAAACAGTGAGGGCAAAGATGCAGGGGCTGACAGGGGCGTGTTTCAGAGAACCACAAGCTGTCTGCACTCTACTGAGATGGCAGCATGAGTCCAATATGGACATGCTTGAATTCGCAGATTGGGTGTTCTAGATTCGGGTGGGACTGAAGATGCCCAATTTATTAGACAAAAAGAAAGAAAAAAAAAAGAAAACGCAGTAGCATGCCACTAAATACAGACTCTACCGACTCCCAACTCAATTAGGTATAAAAATGAGGTTAAAATCTCTGTGTAAAATCTACATGTTATTCACCAACAAAGGGAAAGGCTAAGAATTACTAGACAAAAGCCATGTTCGGGCGGGATAAGCTTTGATGACACATAGAGAGGTGTATAAATATTTCAACAATGTGACAAAGTTATTTTCCATTTTGCAGTCTACCACAGCATATTGGAGATGATAGTGTACCCCTTTCAAAGGGACTAAAAGTAATAAGACAATCAACCACACAGCTGTTCCAGAGCCAACTGTGTACTATTTCCACTTCATTTTATCTATTAGTCAGGGCCTGGAAGACTATGGATAACAACTGTATTATAACCCTAGGGAAGAAAAACCCCTTCACAAAAGTTGGCCAGATCAATAACACTCTCCAGGAGGTAGGTGAATCATTGTCAAATTCAACAGTCAAGAGAAGCAAACACCAGAGTAAATACAGGTTTTCCACATGTCTCCAAAATAGAAAAACCTCAAAAAAATAAACAGTAACATGCCTATACAGATGAGAGAGAGATCAACTTAAACCAGAGTGATGGGAAGAGGAGAGAATGGAGAGGGGAAGAACTGCTCATGATCAAAGCACGCCACCTCATCAGAGAAACATAGTCAAGTGCGGACATGTCTGCCTGCCAATGAAACTGGTTCTGCTTTATCTACTGAGGATGTGACTGCTGCCAAGAGCTGCAGGATGAATTCTGAATTGTACAGGACTGCATAATCTGCTCAGCCAAATGCCTCAGAGATCTCAGTACAGATGGACAATGACGTGAAAGGAAGCAACCCAAGGCTTTTTAAGGCAGCAACTCGAATAGAGCGATTCCATGAAAATGTGGACAAGATCAATAAAAATTCGAAATGCATCAAATAAAGTTGTGTTGATAATTTTTATATGCCTGTAACCCCTTCTTTCAGGAACAAAAAGATCTCTGATCAGAAAATTGTGTGTAGTTGTTTTTTTAACCCTTTATCTGCTAGTACCTAATTTCAGACAACACATGGTTGATCTTACATAACTTTTTACACAGGCTGCCTCCCATTGGTATAGATAGTGCAACTGTCTTCTACCGTGAATGGGTAGTGGATAGTAAGGTTTCATTGCCACCACCCATAGATTGAACTTGGGCCTTTTCCACATTTCAATAATTTGGCTTGAAATTTACCAAGCCCCGTTGTCCCGTACAACACCAAAACTATGAGTTTATCTTTGTACCACTTGTTTAGAATGTTTTACAACAGTGGTAATTATTTTCTGAGAGTTGGTACTAAGCAACAATATTCGCCATATTTCATTAAATTCGCCCTCTTGGTTAGGACTAGACACCAGATATTTACTTGTCCCGTACGACACCAGTACAGTTTATTTATTTATTTATTTAACCCTTATTTAACCAGGGAAGTCCCGTTGAGATTGAGATCTCTTTTTCAAGGGAGCCCTGGGGGTTGAGGTGGGGAGGGAGAGGGCAATTTGCACAGCCAATTAGATCAGGGGATGATTAGGTGGCAGGTCGAAAGAGCCAGGATGGGACTTTAGCCATGACACCAGGGAACCCCCTACAGTATTTTGTTTTCAGTATTTTGAGAGACCCCAAGGTGTGTACAAGGCAGAAAATCAGTAAAAATCAATAAATCATTTTGTTTTAGCCATCTCAGCTGGCAATAGGAGGCATGAAACAAGAGAGGGCAGCACGTGAATGGAATTTTCCACTGGGCATGCTAGAAATTATTGAAATTCACTAAGAACATGAAGATCCACACTCGTGACAAGTTTTAAAGTGGCGTACTGTCTCAGATTGCAGACAGTAGCAAATTTCAGGTAAAGTGAAGCAGAATGCACATGGTATGGCAAATTAAACCCTTTGTGCAGAAGCCAAAACTGGCTATTTATGTGTTACCTTATTTAAGGCTTTGTAATTCAAGATTGCAGCTTCACAGACAGGAAAGGAATGGCTTAACTGAGTTAGGACACTCAAAGCATTTAGAATTCCATCGTATTTCAGTTTATGTTCATGATTTTGGTAGAAAAAAAGGGCTGCAAACACAAAAAATCTTCATGAAAATTCAGCATTGAAATTGCAAAAAAAATAAATAAAGAGAATTAAAAAATTGCAAGGTCTTAAAACTATACATTTCTGAGATCATAAACTCCATGACCACAAGTGCAAGTCATCTGATCGTTGATTTCTAAATTACCTACTCTCTAGAACCCAAATAAGACAGCTAACCAGGTGGCTCCCCAAAGTCGAAGATCCCTCAAAATGGCGCAGTCAAATCATAAAATAATCATATATTTAACACAAATAAACTTTTGACGCATGAAATTCAATATGAAGTAATGATTTTCTCATTGAATTTAGCATAAGTTTATCAATATAGGTGCAGTTGGACATCAATGGTCACCAGTAACCTCTCCAAACACAAAACATGCCTGTTCTTCATGATGAAGTTGAGACTTTTGTCAATTTTTCTTCAGAGTCCCACTAGCCAGCACACATACTCATTAAATGAACTGCTTATTTAACAGTAAGAACATTCACATTTATCATACAATGAAAAGCCAGCAGTTCCCACTTCCAAGCTCGAGACCTTATATAAACACTTACCACACCTTATAAGGAACAAGTATAACTCACTCAGTAATATCTGAAATATACCTAATTTTAACAGAATAGACATTCCATTACTAGGAATAATCAGGCAATTTTCTACCCAAATTCAACAGAATGGTGCAATGAACATACCAGGGGGTCTACCAAAGTGCGTGAGCTGCTTGCATTTTGAAGAAACAAAAACCTTGGCATTTGATTTCGTTGAACACGGTATAAATTCTAAAGCAAAAAGCCAAATTGAGCAAAATGCAAACAGAGTAGAAGTATAACCTTTTTCATTGAATCCCTCCCCCAGAGACAGATGCATCAGGTAGAAGGAACCCTCCAGTCCTGTTTCATTCAGAATAATTCCCATTGACCATGTCCGTACCTCATTTAAATCCTGTAAATGTAACTGAACACTTCAGGCCGGTTTTGGATGTCCTTTTTTCTTTGAAATTGCGTCATTTTCATCTGAGCAACCATGCCCAACATAAGGAGAATACAACCGAGATTACTTTTGCACACAGGTTTGTATACTATTCTTATTGTCCAATCAATGTCTTTCGGTTACTGTGGTTACTGTTGAAAGTGAAGGGACTTCGTGTAATAGAGGACTTCAGATAGCCATGTTATGAATGGTACTATTTTGCTATTCTACATTTCTTGATTATTCTATTCTACAATGAGCAGAGAAGCACACTGTTTCCATTTACTGACTGAGGATGAAAATCTTGGGAGAATCAACATTTGCTCTTCATACTGTTCCAGTGTTCATTGTTCAATGTTTGTTGCTGTCAACTTGTTACATGTACATGTACATGAATTTGAGTAAAATTTTGCTGCTGTTTCAAAGTTCTCTATAAAAATTTAATTCACTTGTATCCATACACGTCATCTGTTGTACTGCTGGGAAGCAAGATTGGCTGATTTAGGGGTATGGACAAATGTGTCCCGTACGACACCTTTTTACTTGTCTCGTACGACACCACACATTTTTGGGCCTGGCTCAACTACTTCAAGAGAGAAAAGGGAAAGTGACTGACAGTTAGCTGGAGGAACTACTAGCTGATATTTTAAGGTTCACTTGAAGTCGGTTAGTATTGCCAATTCACAGACTTTCGAGATGAGTAGTGTGGTGTCAAATGTTCAAATGTGGTGTCCACTTTGGTGTCCCGTACGACACCACACATTTTTTTGAATTACTAATCTATAAAAGGGTGAACATTCCAGGAGTTGGTGTTCCTGTATAACTCACCTCTTACCACATCTCTATAATATATTCAGTCCCAGTGTTCTTAAAGAATCTTGGCTAAATAAGACAAAAACCACTACGAATGTCCTGTACGACGCCTCATGGAATCGCCCAATACAACTTAGCATGCATTTTACTTTCTGAAGGCAAAACACCCAAAGAACAAGAGGGAACTGAAGCAGGCAGTAGTGAAGGACTGGCAGCGTATCACCTGGGAAAAGACTCAGCATCTGGCCATGCCTATGAGCCCCAGACTTCAAGCAGCCATAGACTGAGAGGTTTGCAATCAAGTAAAAAATGACTAAATTGTGAGATTTTGAATGAAAATGGCTGTAATTGCTAAACAGAGCATATAATATGGTGGCCGAGAAAGTCGAATAAACTGCAAATCAAAACGCTTTGCAAATTAAAGAAAAAAAACAAGCGTATTATGGAAAATGGCCACAACATAAATGCATTAACGGAAAACACAATTGGAAAAGCCACGAGACAAATGTAAAAGGCACAACACAAAGACAAAAGGCGCAACACAAACCTAAAAGTCACAACACAAACACATAAACAGAAAGCACGCATGCAAGAGGCTACAACACAAATTCATTAACGGAAAACACAAATGCAAAAGTCACAACACAAATGCAAATCCACCACACTAACGCAAATGCCACAACAGCTTCCATTGTCAACTCACTCCTGTTAAGTTGTGGCTTTTGCATTTGAGTTGTAGTTTTTATTTTTGGATAGTGGCTTAAGTTTTTGTGTTTTCAGCAAATGTGTTCGTCTTGTGGCTTTTGCACTTGTGCTTTCCATTAATGTTTTTAAAGTGTTTTATGAATTTTCTAAGTGTTATGACTTTTCAGTTTGTCCGAAGATGGAAGTCTGGCCTTTAAGTGCATTATGATTTCTTCATTTCAAAATCAATTTTGGCAGCATTTGTCTGTAAAGTTTCTGTCACCACACAACATCAGTGAAGTTTATCATCAATTTGCATGGGATCAGCAATGTCTGGAGAAACTGCTGGAATGGGGGCATCTCCAATACTAACACAATGTCATCACAGCTGTGACCTACTGCACGATTACTGGGTACTCCTTACAAAATCACCATGTTTAACATATTAAGTCGTTGATTATTACTTACTGATTAATACTCATAATACGCCCATCTCAATGAAAATGAAAATTGGGTGGCTTGATCTACTCATCATGAATCATTGCCCCAAATATAAAATCACTCCATCCACACTTGTGAACTGCAGCACAGTTACAAGCTGTACACCATAAAAACAATAAGTTTAAATACAAAATAGTAAAGTATTAAAGTTTATAATTATCTGATCCAAACCAAAATCGTTGGGTGGTGTGACTAACCACAATGTACAATCCCACCAAAAATGAGATTAATCTGAACTAATTTGTAGTCTGGATAGCGATTACAAGAACCAGGTACGGACAGGGCGGTGGATGAGATCCATAGTATCTCTCAATACTTTCATATGGGGGACACAACTAATCTTGTCCAAATAGGGATAAAGATATAGGTTGATAACCTTCAAGTCAGTAGATGGCCACAAAAAATGAACAAAAAAAAAAACAACCGATACCATTTGCCAACACTGGGGCATCAGCTATGAACTTATTTTTTACTTTGTAAAGCATCTTTGTGACAGTCCTGTGAGAAGTACTACACATATAAAATTGAATTACAAAGAATTAAAGGTTGAAAGGATGCATTGTGGATGTTCACACTGCTCAAAATAAGGCAATGATTCAGTAGCTTGAGATATTTGACACAGATCCATATAAAACACAGACTCACCGGTGTACCGCTTGTCCTTCGAGCCGCTGACCTCCGAGCCAGTGGTTGCTACGGTGTCCGCCAGCGCTACCAGGAACATTTGCTCCAGCCGTGTGAGACCAGGCAGGCTGGAGTGCATCAGGTGGCTAGAGAGCACTTGGGCATGCTCTGGGCCGAAGTCAGTGGGGCCATACTGCGACAGGTCAATCACCCGAGTCTTCCTCTCCTTATTCTCCTCCGCAAAGCTCACAAAGTCATCGGTGCTGACGCTGGGCACCTGGAACAGGTCGGCGTACTGGTCGGAGGATGCGGTCTGGACCTGCCCACCAGGAGTCCCCTTGCCTACGACTTTTCTGGCCTCATCGGCAGGCTTGTATGAGTCATCGTCGTCAGCAGACAGCAGGGCATAGAGTGGCAGCGGAGGGATGGAGTTGATCTCGGTATAGTCACGGTCGTCATCTCGGCCGGCCAGGATGGTGTCCTTAGCAGTACTGCCGCTAACGCTGATAGTGCGGGACATGTGACGCCTGGCTCCGCCCTCTCCCGCATCCACGTCACGCACCACAGCCACCTCCCCAGCGATGCACTTGACCAGATGGGACAGGATGGCCTTGGCTCTGCGGACCCTGCCCAAGTCCATCAGCTCCAGCAGCTGGGTGGGGTGGTACTGAGGCAGGGTGGGCGACAGGGAGTGTGCTGCCTCAAACAAGCTCCCATCCTGACTGACAGCCGGCACCCTGAGGGCCTCCTCCGCCCCCTCAAAGACGCTCTTGAACCTGGACCGGAGCTCCAAATCCAGATCTTTCCCTGTGACATTTTCTGAGGAGGAATGGCCGTCACTCTCGGTCTCCTCAGGCTGGGTGTCCCGCCCCCACTGGGCGTACACCTGCATTTCACAGTCCATCCCCACCACTAGGATCCCATCCCTCACCCACGATAGGGACACCGGCAGAGAGGGCGTCCCATCAACCGAGGACACCAGGTCCACGACCCGCAGCAGGACCCAGCGGGATCGGATGCCCTGTTTTACACTGCCCCCCAGGGGCAGGGTGACCATGGCTGCTCCCTCTCCCCCGCTCGTCTGCTCGCCCACCACCCCCGACACCCGCCCATACATCAGCACACTGGAGCCCACGCCCACTGTCAGGATGTGTGAGCCGTCCTCTTTGGACAGCCAGTCCAGGTGGACGAAGTGCTTCCGGTTTGGGCTGCTCTGACTCGACCTCCCGCCAAGCAGCAGGTCTGACTTGCTGTACACCACCAGATTGCTGTCTACGCTGACGCGGGGGTCTAGAGCGCTCCTGGACGAGCCCCCGACTAAATCATCCAGATGGATGGTCTGCTCCAGCACCCACTCGGACCCGCCGGTGGACTCGCACTCGTAAATGGAAACATGCATGGAAAACTCCCTGCGGGTTTTCGACAGTGATTGCCCCGTGTCTCCCGGCAATGGCTGCTTGAAGGCCACAGCCAGGCGGCCAGTGAAGGAGCAACTAACTGCTACCGGGCGGCCGGGCACACTCACTGTGCTGTTATTGACTTCCTCCTCGTTCATCAGGGCCCATGGCTCCCAGCGGTACATCCCCTGCACCCCGGCACTGCCCCCCGCCTTGCCCACCTCACAGCGCCAGAACCGTACACAGCTGTCTGAGCAGGTGGTCACTATCAGATACGGAGCCAAGCACACCGGGTAGATCGATGAAGAGCTCAAATGCCCTACAAACATTAAAAAAACAAACACGAATATTACATCCTAGACATGCTACATCCCATATTACATGCATGCCATGACTAAAAAACCGTGCAACAACAGATTCCCACATGCTCCTAATTAGAAATGAAAGGGCCCAATTACTGAGTAAGGGTCAAAAAGATAAGTGTCCAATCTTATCCAAAAAAAGACTAGCACAGGTTTTTCTTTTGGTTCAACAGAAAGATGTCTGATTCTACTTATCAAGACCATAACTGAAGAACACGATTGGTAAAACAGTGAAATAACCCCCCTGCACCCCAATAGAGGAGTAATGAAGGAACCACAGCTCTCCTTATTGTTCTTATTGTTTCCAACTCTGTAACGGTCAGAACCATGCTATAAAAATAAACCTAGACTTACAAATTCTTTAAAAATAAAGGGCATTTTCCAAACTTCCTGTGCACTAAAGTCCAGTTAAAAAAAAGTTGCTCTGGAACTCATAGCCAAATCATCAACAAACTACTTTTTTTGATAAATTTCAGTTTGGGTTTAATAAAGGGAATAGTCACTAAATGGAACACAGTAAGTCATTTATAGTGATTTAATTTCAGATCACTCATGGTTGGAGTACCACAAGTATCGGTACTTGGTCCCTTAGTATTTAATTTAAACATTACCCCTAAGGCACTTGTTTAGTAGTATTCTATTTTCATCTGGATGATATTACATACACCTCCTAAAATGGCTAATGATTCTTCCAAGATTGATAATCTGAAAAGCTGTTTCCCAGAAACTGATGTCTGGATTCCTTTTTTTAAAGGTAAAATAGCGCAAGAAGCTGTTTGTTAATCCAGTCAAAGACACTAACTTTAAAAACTTTACTAATAAACTTAATAGTGTCACAATTTCACAGTCAGAAAGCTAACAAGTTTTATTCCAATCAATGCTTTGATGCTGACATCAAAATGATCTGTGTCTCTATGTATAGTGCACACTGCATAGACTCTCTGGGGCGATGATGCACTAGAAATTAATTAAATCAGATGTCAACATCGTGAATCTGCACAGACACTCCCCGGACAAGATTGGACAGCACTGAGCTAAAAGACCCCCAGTAGAGTTAAACCTGATGAAAAAGCTTGTGATCCCCAGAGAAGGAGTATGTATGGCACACCGAAGGAAATGGATAGGAATTTTTTGCCGCATACTCGAGGCTGCCCAAACTCTTGAGAGTTTTGTGGGCCCTCCCCAGCTGTGGGCACCAGAAATATTCACCTCCTTGCAGGCCACTATGAATTGCCCAAAGCAGATGTACCTGCGGAGGGCGTAGCACGGATGACCTCCACCCCAGCGGGCAGCTCCAGGCGCTGGCTGTACACCAGCTGAGAGCAGAGGACAAGCTTGCTGGCAGACTGCAGGCGGGAGGAAGAAGGGGAGTGGGGGAGGGGGCTCTGCCTTGGGGAGGCGTCCGGAGAGGAGTCTGCATAGTCCTGCTGTGCTGGCACCACCAGCTGGTTCTCAAACATCTGCTCTGGGAAACCTCCACCTACAATCCCAACAAGAGCAGCTACTGCCATTCTCTGACAAACACTCACACATTCAATCTCACACCATGCACCAGCCTGGTAGGCCTTAATAATAAAATGCTGCAACAAATGCATGGCTTGACAAAACTGGGCTATGTTGCATTTCTGTAGATTATGGTTGTAAGGTCTTTAAGGCATGAGCACACTTATAGATACTCATCATTGCAAAGTGTACAGATACAGAATCTTGAGTAAAATTAACAACATATATGAGTCCAGGACCCTTCAAAGGCATGAGGTAAAAAGAGGCAAACATATACTCGACAAAATATGTTACAGGTACAGTGAAAGGTACCAGCAGCAGTTCAATTGTGCAAAATTCAGTAGTATGGTACTTTTAGCTGTTTAATCCTCCGCATGTTAAAGGTATACTGAGTATACATTCAGAGTTGGCCCCCCGTTCATGGTTTAACCACACCGAATGCTCACCCCCTATGACAGTAACTTCAGCTGTGCTATGAGCTAGATGCACATTATCATCCTGTAAAAACATTAGATAGCTGGTGCCAACGTAATTTTACAAAGCTCAAAATTATTCTGTATTGTGGTTCTAGACCAATACTGTATATGAAAACGTAGCTATACCAACTCCTATATCTTATAAAAAATACACTGTTAACAGTAACATTTAGCTAGCCTATACACAAGCTCATTACAGACACTAGCTCTGAGCCTGTGACGATTAACTAACCAGCTATGTTGGTTTGGGACAGACGACTGGCTTGGCTTACGTGAAAAGTTTCAAATATCAGCACTAAAGAACTCCAGGGTTTTTTTCACGACATAAAGTTATTTGCAACAGTTGATCATACAACTTAGTGCAGTGGTTCTCAACCTTACCCCTGGGGGTGCACTGTGTCAGCTGGTTTTGTTCCAACCACAGTTATAATTTTAAGATTTTAACAAGCTGATAATTTTGTCTTAATTGGGTGCATTTCATGTTTAAAGCAGTTATATACTCTCTTAAACCACATTTTGACAGAAATATCCATGCAGAAGAAAAGACCCCAGTAAATATTGTGCTTTTTATTCTTTCCTGCATGTAATTTCAGGTAATAACATTTTTAAATTGATCAAATTAGACACAGAGAAAATCAGTAAGCTCCAAATTAGGTCGCTAAACACTAGTGTTCAAAGTCATTTGAAAATAATTTGCGTGAACTTTCTCACATAAAAATGACACAAAACTGGTTTCATTCTGTATTATTTGCTAGCCTAATAAATGCTTAGTTTGTGCGACCATGTTTCAGTTAGTTTTCACAAATTGTGAGCCTGCTAATTCTTTATTTGATCGGTTACATTTACCCTCATAGTATACATTTTTTTTCCAGGTATATCACAATGCGGCATGAATAGATATTTCTGTCAACATGTGGCTTAAGAAGGTACCTGCTCTAACCATGAAATGCACCTAATTAAGACAAATTAACAGCTTGGTAACATCATACAATTGCAATTGTGGTTGGACCCAAAATCAGCATACACACTAGGCCCCCAGGAACAAGGTTGAGAACCATTGACTTACTGTGTATGTACACAGGTTGTACGTGAAGTTAAACCGCAATCTAGTGACTAATAGAACATTAAATTTGTTGTAATGAAAAAGCAGCTTCTTTAGCAAGCTAACAGCTAACTGCCAGCACTTATCTGCCCAACAGAAAACAGGCAAACTCTGCATCACTCTTCATCCCCAACCTCACCACCAACCCCTGATTTACAGTCATTTTGCAACAAACTTTATCCGCTTGAAACTTAGCCCAGTTATATTTCACTTTTTTCAGCTCTGTTTCCACCATGGTTGTTGTTTACTTTTGAACCCCTGGGTCGCTGAGATTTTACATAGTCCCAACCTCGCACCCTGCATTCTGTTATTGGCTGGGGGAACACATACTTCCAAAGGGTTGATGCCAAGAATCGTCCCGTACAAAGTAAATTAATAAAACACAAGTAGATGGCAGGGACTATGGAGATACAGACTCTGCCACATACTTCTAGTGTGTCAAAAGTGATGATGAAGAGGGATTATGTTTTTGTGAGTCCATACAGAAAAACCCTACTCAGCAGCTATACCTTTAAATGAATGTGATGTGACGGTAGGATAGTTAAGACACGACATTCACACTGAAGGGGCAGCAGGTGTTTTGGGAAAGTTGGGGACCAGCGGGGGGGTGGGGAGTGGAACTGACCCACAGAGGCCTGGACTGACTCTAGATGCAGGTGCCACATCTTCAGCGTGGTGCTGTGGTCTCCACTCTTCTCCATCAACACCAGGAAGAATTTTTCTGAGAAAGGAGGAGGGCAGTAACCTGTGGACGAATATTAGAACAATAATAATCTCAGCCTTGCATATGAGAGCATTATAATAACAATGATGCGAAAAACCAATTTTTTAATCAGTATTTTTTTAGAGACCAAAACCACATTTCATGAACCTAACAGACAAAAAAACGCTTAAAGATGGCAAGTTTTGGTTTTGCTGCCCCTACACTCCCACAAAGGATATTTACTTCAATTCAATATCATTCAAGCACAGGTTGAAGCTTTGATTTATTCAGAATTATTAGGTTTTAACTCTAATTTATAGATTCAAAAGTTATCCAAAGTACCTTTAACATTTGAAATCGTTATGAAAATGGCACTTCTTTATGCTAGTGAGAGCTGGATGATGTCAGAAATTTTTCCTGATCAATAACATTGTGGCATTTAAAAGCTGTTGCCCACTGCAGCAGGGGCAACACAGAGGACTGCCCAAATGCCGAACAAGGATGAAGGGGTGTGGGGAAGCTGATTAATGAATCACTCCAGACAAACAGGAGGATAAATCACTGTGCGAGCCTGCGCTCTTGAGCGGGGATCACGTGTAGGATGGGCGTACCCTGATCTGAGTCCGGAGGGGCCTCGGGGGGTCTATAGCCCAAAATGAAGTCCTCCTGGAACACGTGCAGCAGCTGGGTGTTGGATCCACACTGAGGGAGTGGGGTGAGAGGGTCACAGGATAAACAGAGAGCACATATTACATTGCATTACGTATAACATTACATATTACGTCTTGCATAAAACATCAGCGGCATTTTGCAGATGTTTCTATCATGACCAAATTGAATGCCTTCAATCCCATATAGAATCTTTTTACTAAGACAGATAAGGACTTAAGCAACTCAGAACCTTGCAAGAATTTAGAACAGGGAATTAAGAATTATTTGAAGCATTTTGATCCATTAGACACTGGTAAAAACTATCAAAAGGATTGCTCACTTTTAAAATATGTCTATTTTTTAAATAGAGATGCAATTATGTAGGTCCATAATGAGTCTTTTGGAGAATTTTGTTAGAGCTTTAAATTTTGTTGGCATACAGAGATAAGTATTGGACTCTGGCCTTCCACACTGGGGGTGTGTTTTAGCATGATAAATGTGTTTGGCACCGCCTTCACCTGCTCAGTAATGATGTCCAGCTCAATAATGCAGCCAGGCCTGGCGGTGGACTGCTGGCTGACAATGTTAAAAACCTTCCCCACCAGCTTCTGTCCAGGGAAACAGGCGCTACATTAGTTCTCCAGGCAACCATCAACACTATATCCAAAACAGAAATGGAGCTTTGTAGTAAAGACTTGGTTACTTACTGAAGTTTCTGGGTCTGATAATTCATCGAGAAGTTTCCGGGCATCAACAACTGCCTGATACAACCGCAGGTGTGTACCGTCAGAGGCCACGAAGCAGGAACTTGCCGAATTACAGTACGAGCCTGAACACACAGAACATCTCATCAATTTAATATTACTTTTCTATACTAGAGTAAAGCTATTGTATAACTTCAATGGTTTATGAGAGACAGGCTGCATTGTTATTGTGAATAACTACTATAATAGTAAGACCAACACAAATCAAGTACTTTTAACTTTGTACAAACCCAATTCCAAAAAAGTTAACACACTGTGGAAACTGCAAATAAAAAAAAACGAACTGATCTGAAAAGTCCATTCACCATCAATTATATTGGCAGTAAGACATAATTTAACATTATTACATGTGAATTTAATTGCTTATTAAAAATGTACAAGGTAATGCCAGCAACAGAGTCCAAAAAAGCTGGCACAGTTAAATGCTTACCACCAGTGTTACAACACCATTTCTTTTAATCATGCCCATTGAGCATCTGGGCACTTAAGACACCAGATGGTCAAGTCTAGCAAGCATAATTCTCCCCCAGTCTTCCACTTTGTAAGTCTGCAGCTGCACAATTGTACGGGGCCCTTCATAATGTATATTTCACTTCATAATCTGCCACACATTCTCAAATGGAAACAGATCAGGCCTGCAGGTAGGGCAATGTATAGGTATATGCTACAAAGTCATCTTAACTGCCTTATGCTGCCATTACAATGCAGTCACTGTAGCCATTACGATAATGACGGTGTTTAATCCTCGGAACTCACCCAGCACAGAACTGGGTATGAGCGTGGGTAGCCAGGCTACGTTGGAAAAGGCAGAGGTGTGCAGGGAGTTGATTCTGGCGAGTTCGGACACGCCTCCGGTGCAGGACAGCGGCCCGATGTGGTCCACGCGCCACAGGATGAGCTCACTGTAGATGGCGTTGGGGTCGCGGAAGGTGCGCGTGGCGGCATTCTCCAGCTCCTCATGGGTCGAGCCCTCCCGTGGCGTACACTGCTGCTGCTCCGCCTCCGCCCCGCCCTCGGCCCCGCCCTCCTCCGCGCCGGGCGGAGTCAGCAGGGCGTTGTGGTGTGAGGAAGTCAGCAGCAGGGGCAGCACCGTGTGACACGCCAGGCCGTTGAGGTGGAAGCGATGGCCACAGTAGCGGAACTTGTGCGAGACGGTCAGCACCGAGGAGAAGGCTGACGTCTCGGCGAAGGTGACCGCCCACTGGTTGAGGGAGCCGTCCACATGCTTGGACACCATCATGACGGCGGGACCCATGAGGCCGGCCAGGGAGTTGCCTGCGGGGGGGCGGAGAGTGGCAGAGCCGGGGACACTGTCTGAGGTAAGCTGGGTTCTCCGCTTGTGTTCCAGGGCACTGCTGGAATCCCGCTCGGCGAACGTGCATGCGTACATCACGATGTTCTCACTGAGAGAGTTTGCGTCTCCCGCGGGAAAAGCAACAGGAATCTGCGAGGAGAAGGACACCTGAAAGCAAGAAGAATAATATCAGCCATATAGTGACATAATGTCACAAACCACAACTGCCCTCCACACGAAATGACACACAGTAACAGGATTTTTTTAGATTAAACATTTTTATAATTATTAATATGAATACCAATATGTTTCATTCATTTCAGCAGGTAGCGTATCTAGCATGTTCAGCTGGATTCAGATCCAGAGACTGACCTAGCCAACAGAACCAGAATAACAGAAAATGTGTCACTGTCTCATGAATTACGGTGCTCACTTTTGAATTACGCTAAAAAGCAAAGGGCCCAAACCTGACCTTTGTGGTACCCCCATGCTCCCAGAACAGAGGGTGGACCTGTCCCCACTGATGTTTACACATTAAACTCAACCCCGAAGATGAGTCAAAACAATGTGTAGTGCAATCAGAAAAGCAGCACTTAGGTAGTGTGCAAATTAGCACATCATGGTTAACAACACAAGCATTTAATTGTAAATTTAATAAGACTGCTATCATCAACTCTCCTTTATCCTTTATCCTTTATTTAATATTTCAATTAATTTGCCATTTCAGTCGAATGTTTGGGTCTGAATGGCAAGTTTGGCTAATGTGGTAATTGATGGATCTCAACATTTACCATGAATTGATCCCTCATAATTTTTACTAAAATCTTTGAAAGAACTTGGATGGCATTGGGTGTGTACTTGGATTACAAGTCTCGCTCAGTCGTTCATGTAGGCACATCACTGGACAGGCTGCGTAAGATTCAGTTCTAAAGTCTATTTCATGCCCTGTAAGTGCTCAGTAATATGTAGTTTTGGATACTGAAGTGAAGGGTAATATACTTTCACACTTTTTCACTTGTATAAGCCATGCTATTGTGTCGTAGTTAGAAAGACATAATTTATTTCAGCAGTGCCTTTCTACAAACTGTGTCTGCATATGGCCAACAATTTTTATTTATTTATTTATTTATTTTTAATCTAACGTGGGTAACTGATAGGGCCTTTTTTAGAGTGTATTATTGTCGTATACATTGATCTCAATCACATCATACGACTTGACGGAGAGCAGGCTGATGTTAGTGTTAGCTTTAGGAGTAAACAGATTAATTTCCAGTCTTTTGAGGCTTTTGGCAAATGCAAAAATTTCACTTAAAACTCAGTTTTCTGCGATTAATTTTACTTGAAAAGCATCATAAACAGTGGGCACTAATAACAGTGCAGACCCCAGGAACTGGAAGGTAATAATAACACACAGTCTGTCAATACTGAGGTGTACATTTTACAGGCTAAAAACAGAGCTAAAGGGCCAGACCAGGCGCAGGCGCGGCGAATGGGGGGTGCGCCGCGCCAACGGGGTGTGTCCAGGCGTATGTTGCAATTTCGTGCCCGGCGTAGCCTGGCGCAAGTACTCCTCTGTCCCGCCTCGGTCCCTCCTGCCGGCACAAGTGGCAAAGAGGGAGGAGAGAAGGCGTGTTTGGGTATAACACAGCCGAGTCAAATCTTCACCAATCAAATGAGCTCCTCTCCTCACCTTTAATGTGTTGGAATATAGAAGCCTCTGTCCTATGTCTGCATGATGCGTTAATGTTGCATTTTACTTTGCTGCTTCAGGCATGTATTCTGCACCGCTTACGTCTATATTAAGCATTACGAATATGAGTTAGCAGGCTAGCTAGGGCATTCGCGAATTATTACTATGAGCGAACTTGAATGGAATTTCAAAACGAAACTACGTCAGATCATTCAAACTTATGAAGTTGGAATGAAATACGACGGTTGCTCATTTATTTCTTCTGCCTGCATCATTGGGAAGAGAAACGATGGATAGGCGTGTTCCTATTATTACACCCTGTTGCTGCTTAAAATTTTGGGATTAACATGCATGGACAACAATGCAAGATACGTTACACATTTATTTTCAATATGTGATCTTAAGTCAGTACGAGATCATAGCAATCAGGCTGTATTCCTTTCCCCCATTAAAAACGATAAAACCTAAGTGACAATAATAGTAGCCTAGTCCGCTTGCACGCTGGACGCGAAACGAATTTTTCGCACAACAGATTGTGCTGAACGCAGTGTCTACGTGTCCGAAAGTCTGACAGGGTTTTAATATATCTCCGTGTCCGACAGTCGGATGGTTTCAATATAACTCCGTGTCCGACAGTCGATTATTGTTTTTAATTTCTTCAAATCTACTGAATGTTTTAGATATTAAACGTGAATGTTTTGATAAGAGGGCTCAGTTCTTCAAGATGAATACCAAGAATTTCAATCAATGTTTCTGTTTAAGCTCTGCTCAATAAAGTGAGTCGACATTGGCGCGGGATAATGTACAATGCCTGTCGGACATTAAATGCAAAATACTCCGTGTCTGACAGCCAAAAAAAAAAAAAAAAAGAGGACAATTAGAACAGATTGATAACGAAATAAAGAATAAAAAGAAACATTTTAACAACAAACAGAACATCCAATGAACAATGCGATTTATTTATTTTGGGCCATCTTTTTTGGATGCTCTGTTTGTTGGTGATATATTTTTATTCTTTATTTCATTATAAATCTGTTCTCATACCAATACTTTTACTTTTTGCTGGCTGCCGGACATGGAGTATTTTGCACTTCGCCTCGGACAGTCTTGATCGTGCATGCGATAATTTATTCACACTGTCAATGGTCATGGAATTGATTTGCTCACTGACTACAAGCACTATTTTATCTCTGGTGTGGAAATAAAGCGTGAATCTGTTCGATCCATCTGACTAATTTTCAAAAGAGAGACCGAATAAAGACTGTTGTCTATCTTCAACAGAAGAAAAAACACACGAATAAAAAAGACCAAGAAAAGTCGATAGCTATCAATTTGCATTTTGTGAAGGTCGAACACAAACATGGCCAAGTTTGCACGTCTAATAATTCCTGGAATACTCGAAAAATTAGAACTTTTATTACTTTCAGACACGGAGAAATATTAAAACCCTGTCCGACTTTTGCGTCTTTGCATTGACTTCGACCGTAATCAGTCGTGCGAAAAATTCGTTTCGCGTCCAGTGTGCAAGCGGCTTTACTGAGCACAGAACGCAAGCATTTTATATATATATATATATATATATATTTAGGCAGTTTGTGGTTGGCTGAGAAAGATGTGAAGTCGTTAGTTTGCATCACAGATTCAGCTGCGTTGATTAAGCCAGGTGGAGTTTCCATTACGCGTGCCAACCGCCTTTAATCTGACATCAGGACAATCGATATAGATACTATAATTTATGTGCTGATTCAGATAGTTACATTAAATAGTGGTTGCTGTAATTATTTATTGCATTCAAATGTGCCTGACATTCTGGAAACCTGCCTGTGAGGTTTCGGTGACGTGTGCACACTGTGCGCCGGTCAGCCAAATTACCACTGCACAGAAAGTAAACCAGGTTGGAGCTGGCAACTTCAGCGAGGACTTTTTCTACGAAATTGTCACTGCGTCTTGATGATTATGTGACATCTCCCCCTACTACGCCGCCACACCCATCTCGGCGCACGTCTGTCTACCAAATTGCCAAAGTGGCTGCGCACAGTGTTGCACCAAGCCTGAAAATTACCACTGCGCGGGCTGCACTGGACGAAATTACCACTGCGTGGGCTGCGCCACGCTACGCCACGCTGCGCCAAGAAATTAGAGCCCAATGTGTGCACCTGGACTTGTCTGAATATCCCTGGGATGTACTCATCCAGGTACTTGACGTGCCACACCAGGAAGGAGCCATCTATTGGGTGGATGGTGAAGAGCATATCCGGGCTCTTGTTCCACTCCAGAGTGAGGGCCTCCAGCTTCCTGTCCAGCAGCATTGTGGGTAACAGGGAACTGTTGCTGGACTCAGGGGAGGGGGCCTTGGTGCTGGCCTCTGGATCACCATCCTCCAATTCTGAGGAGCCTCTGTCTGACATCTCATCCAGATCTGTGAGAGGGAGAGAGAGAGCTTCGTCAAACAATGTTTGCTTACTGCTAGCAAAAGACAATAAAAAAGCAAGTGAAAACCAAGCGATGCTCAATATAAAAAATGATAGAGAAATCACAGTATTGCTGCAATGTGCTTCAAGATTAAGTATCACTAGTATTTGCAACAGCATTACCAAGCCATTCTATTGCAATATCTTTGCTTTGAAGTGCTATGCTACTTAGCATTAAATAGCATTGTAATTAGCAAATATACGTATAAAGCTCTGTTTCTTGAGCATCGCATAGTTCCCGCTTGCTTTTTTCTCATTTACTCTCACCCATTGTGGACTCTTCTTCTCATCGCCATTTTAATTTTTAAATTTTTATTTATTTATATATTTATTTTTTGTGGAAGAAAAGAAGACATTACATGCTAAATGTAAGGCACAATATAAACTGTCATCCCCGTTTTCAAATTATGTATCAGTATTACACAGGGGCTTAAGTTTTTGTTTTTTCAGAAAGCACAAAGAGACACAGAATGATCACAGGAGAAAATATGACGGCACATATGAAAGCACATATATTTAAATATATAGTCCCTGTTTGAAGGACAGAGGAATGAAAACAACACCACAGCTATCCAGGTTCAAATTCCATACATGAAAGTTATCAGTCGTGGACTAATATGATATGTAATGATTATGAATGTTAAATTTGAAATCGAGTGGACAGTTCTGATGGTTGCTGCTAATGGCACGGTTGCTCTGGAGGTACCCAGCTCAAACTTGGCCTGTGGCTCCTCCGGGGCTGGGCCCTCGCTGCCAGACTCCAGGTGCGTCTCAGAGATCCTCCGCAGCTGCTGCATGAACAGGGCCATGGAGAGGGTGAAGCTCAGGTCCTTGTTGTTCAGCCAGTGCACCACAAAACCGCCGCTGGCCTCGTCCGCCAGGAAGGGCATCCCTGACAGAGCTGAGGGGATATCTGTGAAGCACAGAGATGAGAGAGCGAGTGCTAAGGGAGAACAAACGAGCCAAGAACTGGATCAGATACAGTTTACCTGTACTAAGATTACAATATACCTTTACTGAAATCAGAAATATACCTGCACAGATTTGCTGAGATCAGAAACATGGCGGTGCTGAGATCGGAGATATACCTACTGAGAATTACTTGTGCTGGGGTTGACATTGAGATGGTACCATGTTTGGGTTTTGTACCAGTGTTGGGGTTTACCCGTGTTGGGTCACAGATATACCTGTCTTGGGACTTACATCTGCTGAGTCAGAGACGTACCTGCGTTGAGACCTTGGGACTTACCTGTGTTGGGTTGGAGATGTACCCATGATGGAGTTCACCTATGTCGAATCAAGCACGTACCCGTGTTGGGGTTTAACCATGCTAAATCAGAGAAGTACTCCTGTTGGAGTTTACTCATGTTGGGTCACAGATATACCTGTGTCGGGGTATAACCCTGTCTGGGTAGAGATATACCCCTGTTGGGGTATACCTGTGCCTGGATAGAGATATATCCATGTTAGACTATACCCATGTCTGAAAAGAGATACATCCGTGTTGGGCTATCCCCATTTTCTGGAAAGAGATATACCCATGGTAGAGTATACCCATGTCCGGATAGAGATATACCAGTGTTTCGCTATACCCGTGCCAGGATAGAGATATACCCATGTTGGGATTTACCCGTGTTGGGGTTCAGAGACATACCTGTGTTGGGGTTGATGCTGGCTGATATATGAAAGTGGCAGAGGGCGTTGGCGTGGTGAGAGATGTGTCGGTGGACCTCGTGTGACCCCAGCTGGCTGGGCAGCAGCTCAGTGTGAGCGGCGAGAGCTGAGGATCGTCTCCGGCCGCGACGCAGGTGCTTCAGGTGATGAATGGACTGGAGTTACAGAGCAGCATGTTAGCATGAAGAGATACAGAGCAGTGATACAGCTTGCAGAGTGACAGTAATCTAAAACACAAATGTTCACAAGGAAGACCTAGCCCTTTATAAACTGTTGATAAACCCCAGCATTTGCAGCACAGTGGCAGGTTACAGATAAACCCCAGTGTGTGCGGTACAGTAGCA
This sequence comes from Gymnothorax javanicus, assembly GCA_029692085.1. Taxonomy (NCBI): domain Eukaryota; kingdom Metazoa; phylum Chordata; class Actinopteri; order Anguilliformes; family Muraenidae; genus Gymnothorax; species Gymnothorax javanicus. The sequence goes on from CM056207.1 coordinate 40,064,481, forward strand.
GGTTACAGATAAACCCCAGCGTGTGCGGTACAGTAGCAGGTAACAGATAAACCCCAGCGTGTGCGGTACAGTAGCAGGTAACAGATAAACCCCAGCGTGTGCGGTACAGTAGCAGGTAACAGATAAACCCCAGCGTGTGCGGTACAGTAGCAGGTAACAGATAAACCCCAGCGTGTGCGGTACAGTAGCAGGTAACAGATAAACCCCAGCGTGTGCGGTACAGTAGCAGGTTACAGATAAACCCCAGCGTGTGCGGTACAGTAGCAGGTAACAGATAAACCCCAGCGTGTGCGGTACAGTAGCAGGTAACAAATAAACCCCAGCGTGTGCGGTACAATAGCAGGTTGTGTGGCAGTACCTCCAGGGCGTGTTGGATCTTGTCTCTCTGTCCGCTGGGGAGGGGCAGAGTCCCACAGCTGCTGCTGACGTCACAGATCTGCCCCCCCAGCAGAGAGTCCTCCGGGAGCAGCGTCTCCGACCACAGTCTGCAGATCCCATCCAGGCAGGAGGTGAGCAGCACGTTACACACCGAGCCCCTGCGCGCAGTAATACACACACACACAAACCCACAGGCACACACAGCACATATGCACAGACACACAAGCACGCAAACAGAAAAGGAACACAGCAGCACTTTAATTTCATACAGACATTTCTAAATGTTTACTGTGCACACAGCATAGTTTGCGGTGTATCTGATTGGCAACAAGGTTCAGAGTTCTAAATCTCAGTGAATAATCCTTTTGTCAGCATAATCAGCATAGTTCATACCTTAAATAACCTCTTCAGGTACAGAGCTGTACACAGAATGACCTTATACAGAATAGCAGCTATGTTTGTCCACAAAGCCTTAAGGGCTCGGCTCACCTGGGCATGTACTTGCTGGTCCTCCTCCAGGAGAAGCCCGTGACGGCGCGGGGGTGTGCCAGGTACACAAAGGAGAAGTGGACTGGTGTGCCCTTTTTCTCAGGCGGCTCCGGATTGGCTACCGCACACTTCCACCCCGTGGTGGGATACCACACTTTCAGCAGGCAGTCGTCCTGGGGCAGCGTGCACACAGAGACTGCGTCACATTCAGCACAGAGTAACCAGACCCAACGCAGTCCCACAATGCAGAGGTCCGGACGCATTATGACTCATATCACAGAAGAAGACTGCAGTATGTGCTCAACTCTTTAGCAGAACCACATTAGTGCAAGAAATTAAATACCATCAAGACTATTACCATCATTTTTAGTTTCCAGGAGACAAAGTATATTTATTACCAGCTGAGATATGACGGCTGGTATTGCTTCCAATTTCATACACACATATGTGTGTGTGTGTGTGTGTGTGTGTGTGTGTGTACGTGTGCACCCAGATTTTGGTCGTTTTACACTGGAAACATAACAAATCAATAGCATATGTCAACCTGAGTATCATACTTTGTGTCTGTTAGTCTGTCTGTCTGTCTGTAAGTCTGTCCATTCAATAACTGTTCAACGTAACACTGGAGGTCGATGAAAGTTGGAAGGTATATGGCTTGAGAGAAGATCTAGCTTAGGATTGAAAATTGGGGTCAAAGGTATAGGTACAGTTTTTGGCTTTCCCATACATGACCATCACGTGCACAGACAATGGAGCGCATGATATGTAATGACTTCCTTCCTTCTGAGGGAGCGAACACTGAAATCTGCACATCCGGAGGGATGGGGGGGGGGGGCGGTGTTTAAGTGGAGAGACATTTCAGCATGAATGCACAAGGCGAGCTCCAACACACGGCAGCTCAGCTTTCACCTGTATGTAGGCAGTCGCCAAACATAACCCGGGTTTCACATGAGCACCTTGACGGCTTTTGCCTCATTTTCACCGCATTTTCACTGCTTTCCATTACTTAATGGCTTTCCAACGGCGGAAATATAACAATATCACCTGTCTGTGTGCTTTGTAAGAGCTTTGCGTAATAATAACATATGAGGAGGAAATGTATTTCTCTAGCAGTGTGGTAGTGTTAAGAGAAATAACACTAAAAACATGAAGAGCAGCTTGACACACTGTACCTTCCCAGCGGTGGCGAAGTATTCCCCGTCAGGTGACCACTTCATCGTGTGCACAGGCACGGCTGTCCTGGGAGAGTCACAGACAGAAACGTCACCCACCACACACACACACACACACACACACACACACACACACACCCACCGGACAAACCACACCAACACTAGTGGGAGAGAATGACTGAAATTCTCCGTCTTAATAATCCCTCCATTTTTCCAGTCTTTTCTTGGGCTCGTCGTCCAGGCTGGTGCTCCAGATTTACAGGGCCTGATCACTGTTGAATGTCCTGTGGTTAAAGTTGCTGTGCAGAAACTTCAGCTGATTTTACAGTGGAAAAGCAGTGGCGGAATCAGCAGGTGCAGTGCTGAAGAGGGGTGAAGCGGCACTGCATGTGTATGAACACTGTGTACAACAGTAACAGTCTTAATACAGAAACCAGGAACAACCTGAACACTGGAACCAGTAACAGTCTTTATGCCGAAACCAGTAAAAACTTAACATTGGGACCAGTAACAGTCCTTCCACAGAAACCAGCAAAAGTCTTACATTTTAACCAGTAACAGTCTTCAGACTGAAACCAGTAACAATCTCAACACTGGCACCAGTAACAGTCATAACAATGGAACCAGTAACAGCCTTGAAAATGGAACCAGTAAAAGTCTTAACACTGAAACCAGTCACAGTCTTAACAATGGAACCAGTAACAGTCTGGACAATGGAACCAGTAAAAGTCTTAACACTGATACCAGTAACAGTCTTAACCATGGAACCAGTAACATTCTTCACACTGGAACAAGTGATAGTCTTAACAATGGAACTAGTAAAAGTTTTAACACTGAAACCAGCAACAGTCTTAACATTGGGACTAGTAAAACTGGTAAAAACCACTTGAAACTGTAAATTAATTGATGTACAGAATCATCGCATTGGGCTCAAATAATAAACTAGACACATGTCGATGGCACGCCATCGCAAATCTCTGCGCTCCGCAACGAATTTTATGGGAGTAGTAGTAATGTGTCAGAGGGCAATTCACTGAACTGGCATTCTGCTGTACAAATGATGATCTGCTTGTTGCAGTGACAAAGCACTGATACTGATCAGAGTTATTGCAATGTGATATAGTTGGTTAGTTGGATAGAGTACTTAGTGGCCAAAATATGAATCACAGGACGCAATTTTTGGCATGCAGTTTGCTATCACATATGCATACCAATTTGCAGCCTTCTACGTTGAGTAATAAGAAAACGTGCCGTCCTTTTCAACGATTGGCACACCTGACGCCATTTGACCTAGAAAACGGTCAAAATTGGGTCAAATCAAAAACCTGTCTGATATGTGATGAAGGGTCGTCCCATGCACCTCCCATATAAATTTGAGCATCCTAGCTCAATGCATAAGGAACTTATGGCCATTTTTCTTTTTTCACAAAAAGCCCCCTAGTGGCCAAAACACGAATCACAGGATGGCAATTTTTGGCATGCAGGTTGCTATCACCAAGAACCATATCCATGCCAATTTGCAGCCTTCTACGTTGAGTAATGACAAAATGTGCCAACCTTTTCAACGATTGGCACACCTGATGCCATTTGACCTAGAAAACGGTCAAAATTAGATCAAATCAAAAACCGGTCTGAAATGTGATGAAGGGTCATCCCATGCACCTCCCATATAAATTTGAGCATCCTAGCTGAATGCATAAGGTAGATATGGCCATTTTTCTTTTTTCACAAAAGCCCCCTAGTGGCCAAAATATGAATCATACAACGGCAATTTTTGGCATGCAGGTTGCTATCACCAAATCATATCCATACCAATTCGCAGCCTTCTACGTTGAGTAATAACGAAACGTGCCATCCTTTTCAACGATTGACACACCTGATGCCATTTGACCTAGAAAACGGCCTAGAAAACGGTCAAAATGAGGTCAAATCAAAAACCAGTCTCATGTGATGAAGGGTCATCCCATGCACCTCCCATAAAAATTTGAGCGTCCTAGCTCAATGCAAAAGGAACTTATGGCCATTTTTCAATTTTCACAAAAAGGCCCCTGGTGGCCAGAAGAAGAAATGAATTTAAATTCTAAACATGTTGTGCACCCCTCTTGGTCGCTACCTTACACACACCAAAGTTTCAGGTTGATTGGTCTAACGGCTGAGGAGGAGTTACTGTTTCGGATGGACGGACAGACGAACAGACGGACGGACAAATGGACAGACAGACGCCGAACTGTATTACAAGATCTCCTCGCTTTTTCGGAAGCGCGGAGATAAAAATCACACTCTGAGCCACAGAGGTGCATAGATATTTTGGGTCTTTGGGGACGGAGGACAGCAGGCTCACAGGCAGCTGAAGTGACTCAGGCTGAGCGGTAGGGAACTGAGAATCAGCCTGAGTCAGACTTCCGCACGGAGCCCCAGTGAGTTTACCATCAGCTGCTGCTGATCATTTCACCGCAGCTCAGTTTAGCCTCCGTACATCAAACAAAAGCAATGATTCAGCCTCAGGCGTCGGCTGTGTTTGTGTCAACATGTCTGCAGCCACAAAGACCAGGCCTTTGCCGCTATATCAACAGACCATTTACAAGAAGCGAAGGCTACCCCAGCTAAGCTAGTTAACAGAATGGATCTGCATGCTTGGTATCACTATCCATGCAGTGTGTATGTATGTGTGAGTGTGTGTGTCTGTGTGTGTGTGTGTGTGCCTGATGTGCCTCTGTGTGTATTTGTGAGTATGCGTGTGTGTGTGTGTGTGTGTCCTGATGTGCCTGTGCGTATGTGTGAGCATGTGTGTGTGTGTGTGTGTGTGTGTTCACGTTTTTGTTACCTATTGGTGACCTTTAGGGCCTTTTCCAGTATAAACACTGACGTTGTCGGGACCAGTAGTCCTAATGGGGACCAAAGCCTGGTCCTAATACGGCAAAACGTCATTTCTGAGGTCATGGTTGAGGTTAGGGGTCAGGTGTGAATTGAGGTTTTGTTAAGGTTAAGGTCAGGTATGATTTGGTTAAGGTTAGGGTTAGGGGTAGGGTTAGAGTTAGGCTGTCCATAATGAATAGAAGTCAATGCAATGTCCTAACAAGGATAGCCGCGCGGACTTGTGTGTATGTGTGTGTGTGTGTGTGCTTGCTTGTGGTCATGGGTGTGAACTTGGTAAGTATGTATATGAGCATGTTCGTGTTGGTGGGCGCAAGATTAGTGAGAGAATGAACCAGATTTGTAACATTGTTTAAAGGGACTGACCTGCATTGCCAGACACACTTCCAGTCATTTAAGGCAGGTGGGTGGAGTTTATGTTCAGCCCCACCTTCCTCTTCCTCCACCAGGTCATCACAGGAGGGCGGGGCCCACAACTGCAGCTGTTCTGTGGCTGCAAGAATCCGGTTACCTGTGTGTGCGTGTGTGTGCGTGTGTATGTGTGCATGCATGGGTGCGTGTGTGTGTGTGTGTGTGTGTGTGTGTGTGTGTGTGTGTGTGTGTGCACGCATGCATGTGTGTGTGTGTGTGTTTTGGTTTGGGGGATGGATGGAAGGAGAAACCAGAACAAATTATCTTCCCTCTGTTTATCAGAACAATCAATGTTACACAGAAAAGTCCGGCCAGTAACACTGACTCACATGCAAGCAATGCAGCAGGATGTAAAGCTAGAGGGAAAAGCCAGCGCGTCAGGAAGCAAGGCTGGTTCATGTCATGTAAACAGACTGCTGAGAAGCTTAATCTAGAAAAATCGCATCAGAACAGGCACACTTTGCTGGGATTTTTCAACCAAACAGGATAGACTACCACTAAGTAACACTGAATCTGATTTCATTTACTCTGAACCGTTTCACCAAAATGTACACTCCTTTCCCCACAAAGCCAGCAGACCGGCTCCTGATAAGAAAAACGTGTAAGAAATGTGCGGGTCAAACGAGGGTACCTTGCGGATCCCAGGCCAGATTGTATGTGACATCACTGAGGAAAAACTGGCCAGTCTTGTGCCACTGGTGACTCAGCCGCTGCGAAAGGGAGGCATGCAGACACACTGCTTCATACAGGAAAGCACCATGAGCATACTTATGCACCAATATCACGCACAACAATGTCAGGAATGTTTAAAGTCCCGCCCACATGACAAACTACAACTATGACGATACAAGATCAGAGGAAGCAACAACACTGATAAACAATGACATTCTGTGGTTCCTCAGCTATGTGATCTGTCATTTTGAAAATGGTGCCCTGTCAATTAGGGTAGATTTTGACTGGCTGCCAGAGGTTGTGACATTCATGTAGAAGTGAAACTTCCTCCGAGAATAAACTCAGCAATAATTTTTAGTAACTTTTGCAGCCCTCATAGTTGTGTTGTGGACTACACCAATCAACTTGAAATAGAAAAATTTTTTAAATAACGTATTTACAATTATTATCCCCCCGCCATATAAAGAGGGGGGTAGAATATAGTCATGGGTGCGGATGTCTGTCCATCCGTCTCTGTGAACATTTTGTTTCTGGAGCATAACTTGAAAACTGTTCAACATTTTTCAACAAAACTTGGTGTGCACATTAATCATGAACTGAAGTGGTGCCTTTTGCTAATCCGAAGTTGATATGGGGCCGGGGGGATACGCCCTCTCCTGATGACTCCTGTTTTCACTTGGTAATCAAGTACAAAATCACCAGAATACTTAGAACTGACCACTGTCCTATATGCCAAATGAAGAACATTTGTTTCAGTTTATCTCAGCTCAATATCTTGACACGTTACAATTTTATGGGGCTTTGAGAAAAGGGGTGTGCCGACACTAACTGCTTACGTTTTGCTTTCAACCATTGAAAAACACTAATTACTGCACCTGGTTCATATTTTTCAGGATTTGCTGATTATCAGGGGTATTTTCTGAAATTATCATCAAACTGGGTTTAAACTGTTTTGGGACCAGACTATTCCAGGCCAACTTTTTAAAAAGTCCACAGAGACCCCCTTTACAGAGCAAGTTTCTTTTTTCTCAGGTCCCTTAGACATCTGTAGCCATTGAGTTTTCTGGTGATGATAGTTCACCCAGAGGGCTTTCAAAAAATGACAACATTTCCAACATGTCACCAGTCCTCCTGTTGCCATGCAAAGCCTTTTTTAATCGACCATTTGGCACCATGTTTGCCCCCCATTTTCAAGATGTGAGGATGTTTTGATTGTCAAAAACTGTTCTTAAATGAAAGGTCTGGCCGAGAACTGTCATAAAACACACGTGGTTGCGAAACAAAGCTAAAGAGCGGAAAATCAAAGGCATTTTTAATGGTATTTTCATGTCATACAGATGGTGATATACAAGGACCAACTCAATAAATTGAATATAATACACTATGATCAGGGCAGCACTGGTGATTTCTCATGGAGTGACCCAACAGTTATCGCTGACTATGTGGATGGACCTCCGAGAGCTAGGACCAGACCAGAGAGCCGTATTGTTGTATGACCTTAAACCCTGTGAGTTTGTGCCACATGTTCTTCAGAATGCCATAACTTAAAGGACAGATGGGGCCCTGTAGACAAGCAATACTCCAAGTTAAAACAGTAAACATATTTTACACATATTATGACCACGGCCAGCATTAGATAGTTTAATGTACAGAAATTATAAAGTAAGGGGCAGGAGTGAATTATTAACACTTGACAAATGCTAGCCAGGAGGGGAAATCATCATCGCTCATTAAAAGGCACAGCTCGCGGGTAAGGAGTAAATAATTACTTACGCTGTGCCGGTGGTTAGCGCTGACAGGCATTGGCTCGAAGATGCACACAGTGTTCCCATAGGATGCAGCGATCTGAGAATGAGAGAGCAGCTGTGCTTCAGTTCCCTGTTACTCCCTGCCTGTTGCTCTGTGGGATTACAGTATCTGACTGCAACTGCACACGACCTCGACTGGGCATTTAACACACACGTTCTGTTCACTGTGACACCACTTCCTAATTGGACCCCAGTGACTGTGCTTTAACTTAATAAACCAGGTGTGAACCACAACCATTATCCTTGAACTGATTTGAGGGCTCTTGCTAATAGAGTCTTCTTGAGAAGATATAGTATACTTGTAAGCACAAGTATCCTTAGTGCCTTCTGATTTCACTACAAAATGTTCTCGGCAACGAAACATGACTTAACACAGCAGGAGTCCATACAGCAGTATCCCGTGCAGTCCCCATAAGCTGAGGGCACATCCTGCGCACTGATGGCACTTCCTGTGGGCTGAGGGCACTTCCTGTGTTCTAAGAGCACTTACCCTCCCCAACTGATGCGAGCACTCCACACATCCCACTTGTATGTTGCCATGCTGAGCGCCAGGGATGATCTGCACACACTCGAAATCACTGGAGAGGATGACGATGTCACAGCCAGACCCATACGCCTGGAACCAGAGAGATGGACATTCATATCAACAGGACGAGTGATAGAGAACTTTCAGCTGTGGTAGGGCAGGGGAGGGGGGGTAAATTAAAGGGGTTCAGGTGTCTCCCTCAAACAGCAGATGTGGTCACAGAACAGGGAGACTGACTGGAGCAGTTATCCAACCAGCAACCAGCCTCCCACCCAAAATTATACCAGATAGAGTTTTAATTGGGGAAGCATGATGGCATAGTGGTTAGCACTTCTACCTCACAACAAAAGTTCATGAATTCAAATTTGGCCTGGGGCCTTTGTTTATTTATTTATTTATTTTTTAATTGGAAGACAAAACAGAACATTGACAACAAAGCAAAGACAAGAACAAAGAATACAGGCCAATCAACAAAATTTTGTCAGAAAATAAATCAGAGTTGGGTTGATGCTATGTGTGAGTGAATGTGTGTTGTGGGTGTGTGTGTGTACGTGCGTGTGTGTGCGTGTGAGTGTATGTGTGTCATGTGTGGTTTCCTTCCTTCTTTCTTTTCCCCCCTTTTCCCCTTTGATGTGAGGTTTTAAGGGGGGAGTGAAGAGAGAAAAAAATTAAATAAAATAAAAGTAAGTAAATAAATAAAAATAAAAAAATAATAATGGGTGTGGGATAAATTATACGGAAGCAAGGGAAAGGGAGCTTCAAAGAGAGTGAAAGAAAAAAAAGAAAAAATAATAAATAAATGAACAAAAAAAAAAACAGTAATAAGGTGAGGGTCGGGGCTCTGTCACGGAGCTCCAGAACAGGTCAGTAGGGTCAGTCTGGCAGAATCATCCAAGTTATTGGTTCTTTTTGTGGCTATTGAAATGAACATTTGAACACTGTCATGGGACTAGGGGCGCCATGGTGGTGCAAAGGGCGGCTCTGTCATCTCAGAGCAAGAGGGTCGTGAGCTCGCACCCGTTGGCCTGGGGCCTTTCTGTGTGGAGTTTGCATGTTCTTCCTCGTGTTCATGTGAGTTTCCTCCGGGTTCTCCAATTTTCCCCCACAGTCCAAAGACAAGCACATCAGCCTAACCGGAGACTCTAAACTGCCCATAGATGTGAGTGAATGGTGTGTGAGCCCTGCAATGGATTGGTGAGCTGTCCAGGTAGAGTCCCTGCCTTTTGCCCATCATCAGCTGGGATAGACATCAGATCCCCCACAACCCTAGTGAGGAGGAAGCAGTTTAACTGGACTTTAATTGTCACCCATACTAAACAATCAACTCCACTTTCACACATCACATATCAATCAACTGTTCCACTTCTGTTCAGGTTGAGCAGAAATTGTGTAGTGGTTTTAAACCCACTTAAGCCCTGAGCCTCTGACTCAAAAATGACTTGCCCAAAATGAAATTAGTATATCTCTGCAACTACTTGGTTCATTTGAATAACCTTGGTGTGATAATAAAGGTAACACCTTGGAGATTTTTGTCATGGTATAAAAATCTATTTATATGTCACTGAGTTAGTGTAAATTAAGATAGAACACAGCATAAATGAAAGATCTCATTTCCGCCTAACAAAATTTTACTTTTATCCCTTTTGAAATTATTTAGTTGCAACCAGAAACCTCTAAAAATTACAGCACAGGGTCTCACAATTACCTGCGCCAAAGTTTATTTTATTCAAGCAAATCAGGGCAAAAAAAGAGGGGTTTTAGTTCAGGAATGTCTAGGTGGCATCTCCAAATTGGCCATTCGGGCTTCTTTTCGGGAACTGTGTGCCAATTGAGATTGTAAATTGAACTGCAAAACTCATTTAATTTCACTTGCTGTATATGTCACTATAGGCATGCATTTTATCTAAATACAACCATTTTTTATTTTTTTAATTTTTTACATGTTTTTTATTATTATTATCAGTCTTTTTTTATGTTTCAGCCAGTCCTGTTTACATTTTCCCATTCAAAGAAAATACATTCAAAGGAAATGAAGTTTGACTCCACTAGAGCAGATTTATTTTCAATAAAACAAGCAAATAATAAAAATTATAAATACAAAGATAAGTTAAAAAATGGTAAAAAGTAAAAGGAACAAACACCCCAGCAATTATTTATAAAAGAACTATGCTTTCACTACTCAAAAATTACACATGCTTCACCAAGGTTTGAACCCAGGTTTCCCAAGTCAAATTCTACCACGTTAGCCTCCACACTAGCTGAGAGGACTGTGTTACTGCTGTCTCATTGCAAACGTGAAGAGTGAGACGACAAAAGACATCACAAACCCCAATTTAGCGCTTGTATTGTTACGCTCTCTAAGTATTAACGCTCAGTCAGAAAACGACTTCGAAAATGACTGTTGAATATTTAGTGGAGAATTATACCAAAAATAATAAAAACAAACCAGTTAAGCATTTATACTGTCGTGCTCTTTGAGTTCATGGGCGTAATGATACATGGACTCTCAGTTAGACACACCGGGAACGCAAAGCTCTATCTCAGGCCAGGTCTGTGAGATTACGGTGGTTGAGGGCTTATTGGAAACATCAACAGCATCACAAGCCGATCACAGAGAAGAAAATACATTGCTTGTCAGCGGAATGCTCAGGGCCTGACCTCATTGGAAGTAGTTCCATGGGAAAAAAAAAACATGCATGGAGACTGGCAGATCTAGTTTCAATATAATACGGACACATTGGGCTAACAATAGCCAGCGCAGATTTACCCTCAAACACCGATTTTAATTACAAAATATCAATGGTCAGAAAATATATTTGCTCATTGCCATAGATTGTAAAATGTATGCCTGTTGTTTTTTGAGTGTGGTGTTGGTTTTAAATGACATGTCTTATATCGTGAGATTCTGTAGACTTTCCTCTTTCATTTGATGCATCGTTTGTATGCGTAGCACAAATTCAGAAGAAACGCTAGCAATCAAGCACTGATATCATTTTATCCTACATTTTGCTACATGCTTATTTACTTGCTTGGTGCTTGAATTGTGTTCAGTAGAGGTAAAAATAGTCATCATCAGCTTTTCGCCGAGTTTCTTCGCATTAAGTGGATATGCCGCATGAGGATGCTGCTATTAGGAAACATGCTGTATTTATGATGTTTACTGATTGCCCCCATACCGAGGGTGTTCAGGTTAAAGAGATTAAGTAGGATGTGATTAGGCTGTGTGGAGGTTGTGTAGCAGTTATACAGAGGATGCGGTAAGTTTTGTAGAGGTTGTGTAGTGGTAATATGGAGGATAGATTGGGTAGAGGTTGTGTTGCAGTTAAAAGTAGGATGTGGTGAGGTTGTGCAGAGGTAGTGTAGTGGTTACACGGAGGATGCGCTGAGGTTGCGTGGAGGTTACTTTAATAGCTGGTTGTGTAGTGCCCCATGTTGGATTTAAACCGGACTGGAGACCCCCGGCACTGATCCCTGCGACGGAGAACTGCTTTTCATCCCGAGGATCACTAATGAGCACTGACATGCAGTACAGGCCTCCCAATACACCAACTACAGGGCGTCGCTATGGTTACCATCTCTCAGATGGGTTATTTAAAGGAGCAGCATCTGCTTTTTGAAGCACGACCTGTGAGAGTGATTACGCACCAATCTACAGCCAATCCTGTCCTGTTAATTACACAGCAAGCAGCAGCCAATCCTGATAATTACATGCTGAACCTTCAGCCAATACCATTTATGCAAAAAAAAAAAAAAAAAAAACAAAAACTGCAGCTTCAAGGAAGCAGAATTAACCACAGTCTGGTGAGGTGGTTAAATTTAACAATCCTACCCCATCTGGACATCCCAAGAGGATATTCTCACCCCAAAATGATCCCCATCTGATAAAAAGCAGAGGAAAACACAAATGCTGTACATACAATATAGGGCCATGTACAACATGCAGCGTGCATGCTCAAATACAAGCACATGAACACACACACACACACACACACACACACTGATCAACAACTGCAATAAACACTGCGAGGAACACTGTGCTCTCAGATCATCACGAGTTACAGCAGTAAGACTCTGTTCCTCCAGCTGATAACTGAAGAATGTGAGCTGAGTGCGTCTTAATCCCGCCTGTCTCACCATTTCAGCATTTCACCTGTCCATCTGCATGGACCTGACAGATCACAACTTCAAATTAGCACCTTTTAATGTCAGCTAATGCCCATCCTCAGTGCTCTTTCTCTTTTTACATTTCTCACACAGAGGTCCTGTGGCAAGCCTTAACCCCTTAACCCCTAAACTCTGATTTTCACTTAAAGTTCTCCTTAAGTAAGTTCTAAGTTACACGAAGCATTTCTGCAGCGCTTCACTGAAGCCACATTACACTTATATTGAGAGAAATATTCAAACCCAGGACGTCATGTTTTTATGGCCGCAACATTACATCAAATGGAAAATGTTTAGACCTTGAACAACATTTTATACACATTTCCTTGTGATTCAGCAGGACATATTTGGGATCTTTAGAGACCATGGGTGCAATGCAGTTTAAAATAGGCCTGAAGTTCCACAAGTTTGAATAAAGCAGCAACTCATTCATTAACTCATTGCTATCTAAGAGATAGCACAGGGCTTGCAAACTATATGCTTTTAACAATACATTTATGTATCACTCATAATATTTCTCCCTGTTTAAGTTAACTAAGCATTGGAGACATAGAAAATGGTACAAAACAACAAGATTTAACAACCAGCTACAAAAAAACAATAAGATTAATAAAACTACGGCTCACGCTATCAAGTGCAATTATATGCTTACAGCTATATACAAGCTGTACTAAAGTGCATTCTGGCTCTCACATAATACTGAAATTAGAAACACGCTGAGGTTCTTCAGAACTGTGGACGTTCATTAACAGAGACATGTGCCTGAAGCATAAAAATTGTGCAAAAATGTAAAACCCACTGTGTCATGTCAACTGCCGCAGGAAACCTTCATTAGAGTGGCTCTCTATACAGAAATGTTCTCACTGAGACTAATTTAATTACATTTTACACTGTTTCATCCGCTGGCCACGCATTCTTCAGTAAATTCAACAAATAGCACAGGCTCCCTTCACAGGAACAAAACATTGTTTTGTCTCCTAAAAGGGGGCCGCATAGCCATAGAAAATTTTACTTATTTGAAAAGAAATAATTATATCATAAATTATCTTTGAATAGAAAGAACTCAGCCAGTCAAAACTAACCACAACTGAAAGGTGATGTGCAATTAAGAGCTCTAGTGACATAATACAAGGACGTTGTCTCCCTGTCACACTCTCAAAACCGAGCATGCTGCTTGACATGTGACCCACACAAACACTTTTTCCAGAAAACTGACAATATAACTTTCTAACCACGTAAAAATTAAACCATTCGTTCAATTTCTAACATTGTAGAACAGAAGCTAGTTACTAGTTGCCCCTTACAGCATCAGTGAAGAGTTACAAAACAATTAGCCATGTCTCTAATCATATTTGCTACTTAGCTTACTATTGAAGGCGTCAGCGATATAGCAGTGCCGTCAGAATTCTCGGTGGACATTTCTCATTCCCTAGATAGTTCACCACAATATGACCCGTAGTCCACCATAAATGTAGTGAACAGCTGATGAACACTACCCAGACTTTTAATGCATTTTTTAAATCAAGATGGCAGATAAAAGAGGAGCTAACATAGTTCGCTTGAGTTCCCTTCCCCTCAGTTATCAATGTTTCAAAGTGAAAATTGTTGGTTATGTAATATATTAATTATAATCTCATCGCAGCAACATGCATGCGACTGCACTTCTCCGCAAATGTAGCCTATTGTTTTGAACACGGAAAACATTTTGATTAAGCGCAATCTTTAAATTAATTAGACCACACTGCTGGAAAAAAAATCTAAAATGGGAGAAGGAATTCAGAGCAAATTTTCAGTAGGTTAATCATTTGTATTATCGCCATCCTAACAATATCACTATGAAGTGTACATTGTAAATGTAGTGTTGGTGATCTCTTTGACATTTCTTAATGCTTAGTTCCCACTGTCGTGCGCTCCATTACGAACGCCATGATTGGCTATTCGTAGCTGATCATGGAACTTCTCTGAAGCTGCTTTCATACCGGACGCGAAACGAATTTTTCGCACGACAGATTACATTCAAAGTCAATGTAAAGATGCGAATACATGCGAAATATTTGCGTCTTTGCATTGACTTTGAATGCAATCTGTCATGCAAAAAATTTGTTTCGCATCCAGTGTGAAAGCGGCTTAAAATTTCAGGTTTGGATACGAGGTGATGTGATGATCACGATTGACAATTAATCGTGTTGATTGTAGGAAATTTCTGAACCATCCAAAACTTTTCTACGATCAACACAATTGCCACGACTGACCTCAAGATCTGATAAGATCTGATAGGATCACCACGATTACTCCACGATTAAGACCACGATTTCAATCGTGTCGCGAATCGTGATAGTGGGAACCTAGCATAATAATTTCCTAATCATTACAGGCTGATAGTGGTTTGGATTATTCACTTAATAAAGTGTTTTATTATTATCAGGCGATCTTAAACAGGAACGGGTTGAAAGCAATTATGTGTTTAAGGATCAGAGGCTGACGGCACGCCACTGAAAATCCCACAGCACTAACGCTACCACCAGGACGCGCTGGGGTTTAAAACCACAGCGAGTCAGGACCTCACTTTAATGTCTCATTCGAAAGGTATGTGTCTCCTACAGCATGATGCCTCCATCATAGTTCTGGGGTATTGGGGATCATTTGACCAGAGGGAAGACCACCAGAAACAGGTCCACTAACACCACTACCAGCAGTAACTTAGTTCTCCTGGGTGGTGTCTTTCTCCCATCCAAGCAGTAACCAGGCTCATACCTGCCTAGCTTCAGTTACTTGGCTGTGGCAGATCAAATTGTGGTATGGCAAAAGTAAGGACATTTAACCGTGTTTATGTTTTTTTTTTTTTTTTGGATGGAGCTTGGGCTGAGGAGCAATGGACAAAGGTCATGTGGTCCAATGAGTCCAGATTTACCCTGCTTAAGAGTGATGGGCATGTCAAAGTAAGAAGGAAATCCCATGAAGCAATGTACCCATCATAAATAGTGCCCCCCCACAAACCTCTGGAGGCAGTGTTGGTCAGGTCTAGAATCAGCACTGTTCTGCAGCGATAAAATGATTTCAGCGGACAATCTGAATATGCTGAATGACCAACCTATCAATGGACTTTTTAATCCCTGATGGCACAGGCATGTTCCAGGAAGACAATGGAAGAATTCATTGGGCTAAAATTGTCCTATTGGTTCATTGAGCATGAGGAATCATTTTCACACATGAATTGGCCACCTCAGAGTCTGGACCTTGACCAATTGAAAGTCTTTGGGATGAGCTGGAGAAGGGTTTGGTTTGACTCACCCTGCGCCAATACACGGTGGCGCAGTGATTAGCACTGCCGCCTCACAGCAAAAAGATTGTGAGTTCCAACCTGGCAAGGGGCCTTACTGTGTGGAGTTTGTATGTTCTCCCTGTGTTTGTGTGAGTTTCCCCCACCCACAAAAATATGCATTATAGTAACACTCCTACCAGTATCCCTGACCAAGGAACTGGCTTTAGAACTGGAGTTGGTCCCCAGGCGCAGCTCCATGGCTGCCCACTGCTTCTAATAACAGGATGGGTCAAATGCAGAGGACAAATTACTCCACGGGGTTCAATAAGTGTATCTTATCTTACAATATCTCATCCAAAAATGAATGCAAATCTTATCAGACATAAATGTTGTTATAGTGTATAGGATTGTCGAAACACCACCGCAACGAATGTGCACCGTGATCAAAGAATAAGGTTGCCCAACAAATATTATAGTATGCACTTTTTTTTTGATGGGAAGCGTGTGTGTGTGTGTGTGTGTGTGCGTGCGCGTCTCCTCTGTGACCGGTCAATTCAATACTACGATACACATGACACATATTCATTCAAAACATCAACATATTTGCTCAGCACCCATGATTGATCCATTCCTGGAAACGGCTAAATCACGCTTCAACAGACAGCAAGTCGTAGCCTGTACTAGTTCGCACTTTTAGCTCTTTACTCTTATTTGGCAGAGACGGTCTATATGTGTTTTACCATAAACCTCATAGAATCAGACAGCATATTTTTGGATCGGCAAAACAGATTAAAAATATCTAAAATGTTACCCAATAATATGCTGTTCTAAAGCTGTTTTCACACGGGACGCGAAACGAATTTCTCGCACGACAGATTACATTCAAAGTCAATTGACGTGTATTCGCGTCTTTGCAAATCTGTTGTGCGAAAAATTCGTTTCGCGTCCAGTGTGAAAGCGACTTTAGTGCGACTGACAGTGCATGCACCGATAGTCACTCATCTGCAGTGGCGCCGACAATTTGTCAACATTACCGTAATGATGTGCGACTCCGCCACCAAGATAATACCCACTTCTGCAAGAATCGGACAATAATCACGGGAGGAGATAGTTCGGGAAATCACAGATTACATAACTCAATAAAATTTCCACCAAATGGCTCTAAACCGAAACTTACTTTTCACTGAGGCAATGGAATCAGTGTTTCCGGAAACGGTTTCCCGGAGAAAGACAGGAGGGAAACCAAAACATACTGTTAAACCAAAGGCACAGCAGTTAACGCTGAGTAAAATAAAGATGCCGAGATGAATGTCCACATCAAGAATCCACGAACTAGCTGTGTATTCTTCCACTGTTTCTTTTATTAAATAGCAATACAGCTTTCGCAGCGAGTATTAAAAGGAACACTTACAGTAAAAGGGATGTCATTGACGGTTCCCACCGAATAACAGCTGTCTCCGGGATTCACGGCTCCTGTCAGCACCTGGTGGAGATGCATCTTCCCCTCAGCTCGCAGCGCTGGTAACACTATTTATTACACGTATGTTCATTTAGCGTGTCGATTTATCATTCTGTATTGCCATTGGAATTGTCTCATGGCTTTTCTTCGCATTAACCGTTTCACACCGCTTCTCTGACAGCGATTACTACAGATGATCACGCATACCGGGGTTCCTTCGACATCG
The DNA here is from genome assembly GCA_029692085.1 of Gymnothorax javanicus. NCBI lineage: Eukaryota > Metazoa > Chordata > Actinopteri > Anguilliformes > Muraenidae > Gymnothorax > Gymnothorax javanicus. The sequence goes on from CM056207.1 coordinate 40,081,919, forward strand.
CTGTTTAATTTACTACCTAGTCTCGGCCCGATGTCAACACGATCAGCCCGGCTTACAGCAACTGAGGTTGAGTCGATGGCTTGTCGTGGATGCGCTCGCCAAGCGCGCTCACACCATGCAAAAGCTCGTCACCGACCATACGCAAACATGATGGAGCGCGCATACTGCGCTGACGTTTCTAGCGCTCGTTGACCTGCGGGGCATCGAAATCGAAATTGTTTGAGACCGATGACATGTGGTGAATATTAGACACACAGGGACTATTTGGGTGGTGCGCAGGCAGTAAATGAATATGCACTTCCTCTTGCGGTGTTTATCTTGTCAGTGGTGGCTTACTTATTTTAGGGATACAGTAACAATATCTTTTTCTTTTGGGGGGGGGCGGAAATCAGGAAATACATCACTCATGAGAAGTCTTTGTGTGTGTGTGTGTGTGTGTGTATCTGAGTGTGTGTGTGTGCTTTTATCTGTGCCTGTGTGTGAGCATTTGTCTGTGTATGTAAGCACATTTGTATTTCTATGTAAATGTGCGCATGTACATGTGTGCATGCAGGTATGTGTGCGTGCATATGTATTAGTGTGTTAATGTGCGTCTGTGCATATGCGTACATATTATCTGTGGGACAGGATCAGTAGAGTCAAAGGCAGAACGGGGCAGCCGGGCCTGGGAGCAAGGACAGAGGAAGTAGAGATGTCAGTCAGCCTGGACGGAAGGTCTTGCTGCAGGACAGCATGTCAGGCCCCTTTTTCATGTGCTGCAACGCAGCAACAAAGTGAACACAAGGAACATCCACAGTACCCTTCATTGGGACAAAAGGACATGATTTCTGATACATGATTTAAACAGAAGAAAATTTAAATATAAAAACTGCAGGAGCAATGCCCAATAAAGTGTATTCAGGTTGATAGTCTTGTTTGCTGTAGAAGTTATGGTCGAGTGTTTCCATTTTTAAAAACCATGGCAATCATTTTTTGTGATTTTTTTCTTTAGCTTAAAAATGTTCAGGATGAAAATTAACTCTTTGTACCAATAATCATGTATAACATTTACTGTGTCACCACGCAGGTTATTTTCAAAAGCTGAGTTTAAATCTGCAGGTGATGAGTGTACTATTTCGGCTATTTTTGGTGAATCAACTATTATTTACCATTTATATTTTTTTTTCATCAGGTAATTTCAGACACATTTAGATTTGGCGAAATTGGACAAATTTTCTGTCCTTCTGGGTAAAATGCAGTCTTATGTCACATTCACATTGCTCCCCTAATCTAGTAAAACCTAGTAACTCACTTTTTGGTGGAAATTGAGTTAGACCCATTTTTGCAGTTACTAGGTTACTAAGCACCAAATAAAGTACCTACAGTCGTCATTGAGAATACCCTTTCTCTCTTTTTTTTTTACAGCGAGTTTATCCTGAAGGACTTAAGTTGTTTTCAGTTTTCTCAGTTTCATGAAAAAGGGAGTTACTAGGTTTTACCAGATTAGGGGAGATTGCGTTGACTGCCTTTAAAGACATATAAATTAAGTGTTGAGAACCGTTATTCTTAAATTGTTGGACTATTGGCCCATGCAGTCTTTCACAGAGTGGTGAAGCCCTCATCATCTTTACTTCTGAAAGACTCAGCCTCTCTGGGATGGTCTTTTTAAAATCAATCATGTTACTGTCCCGTTGCCAATTAACCTTATTAGCAGTGAGATGTTCCTCCAGGTGTATTATTTTAGCAGAATACTACTTTTCCACTCTTCATTTTACCCCTGTCCCAACCTTTTTGAAAATTGTTGCCAGCACCAAATTCAAAATAAGCAGATATTTAAAAAAAAAAAAAAAAATTATATTTCTCTGTTCCAACACTCAATGTGTTGTCTTTGTACTATTCTCACTTGAGTATAAGGTTTAAATGATTTGCAAATCATGGCATTATGTTTTTATTTACATTTTATACAGTATCTAACTTCTCTGGTAACGGGATTGTATAAATTTGCAGTATGCATAGGCTATATCTGTCTGCTGCCAAATTTTAGGTGGATTGCTGGGTAGATTAGGTGCCCGTCTGGATGAAAATTAGACAGTATTCCCCTTTTAGGTTGGGGGTGCTTGTGACAGCTGGTCCGTAGGACACACATTGGTATCTTCAGTTGGTACTTTATTCTCTCCTGGGAATCAGGCAGAATTATTCCATGGGACTGGCCACATCCTGACACACCAAGCTCTCTTTTCAGTAGGATGGCTCAGAGTCAGAGTCTAGATGCCTATCATTATTTGTATGTGTTTTACAACTACCTACAACAGCAATTCCAAAAAAAGTTGACACATTGTGTAAAATAAAGAAGCAAAAGTAAAAGTCCGCAATCAAAAAAGTGAGCCACTTAAAAAAGAAAATTTATTGTAAGACAGACATGTTTCAGCTACTGCCGTTCTCAACGTCTCACAATAATCACACCAGGTGTTTCAATAGCAACGGAAATTTACGTAACCACATTCCAATAGATTACATCAATTAGGAAAATATTTTGCTTAAACATACAATGCAATATCATTAAAAATACATACCATTAAAGACAAGTTACAAAAGGCATGGAAGATGAGAAAACTCATCATTTAAACCTAATGGTGATAAGCCTCTCTTTTAAGAATTTTGTGATTAAGGTCGCCACCCCAGGTACCTAAAGAGACCACTTCTATTCCTATACATTTAAGGGGCTGAATACCATCTTTAGCCTCAATTAAATGTTTAGCTATAGATAAATTGAGATCTTTTCTCCTACTACAGCATTTATGTTCAGACAATCTTATTTTCAGTGGCCTTGTTGTTTTACCTACATACCCCAAAGAACAAGGACAAAAAAAGAAAATAAATAAGATTTGCTGTATTGCAAGTAATGTGTGCTCTTATCACAAATCTTTTACCCGTTCTAGGATGTGTTGCCTTATTCAGGCAAAACGGTCGGTAGACTTAAGAAGATACAACACACCAGCACGTGCCCCTAAAGGTGAAAGAGATTTTTCAGTCAGTTGTGAATTGATATATGGCCTCCAGAGCAGCCAAATTCGGACTATTGTTGAACATCACTGGCATATTTTGCAAACTGATCCAAACTTAAAAGAATCTTTTTCTAAACCCCCTCTTTTTTCACACAGAAGGGCTCGTAACCTTAAGGATATACTTGCACATGTGAACAGTTAACCTCAAAGGAGGACATACTTTCCTGTGTCACCTGGGTGTTTCCCATGCCTTCAATGTGCTGCTTGTAGCAATGTTGTTAGGACTAATTCTTTTACACGTCCTAGTATTATACTGGTTTCAATATAGTACAGGGTGAAATCAGTACTTCTTGATTTTATTTGCATTTTCCACGATTTGCCACGTTTTCTGGGAGTGGGGTTTGTTTTTACTTGTGAGATGATGGACTGAAATGAACAAATTTCTCCCTGAACAGGGTAACATCTCATTGTGAACATTGATATTTTGTGAATATGTTGTATGTCGATTGTTTTTACCCACTTGTTTCTCAGATGACCTTTCCTTTTGCGCTGGCATAAACCCCTCTGCTTTCTCCCCGGCAGAATCACCTGGGCTGAAATGAATCATGAGGCATGCCTCTAGCTGTCGGCCTGATGCCCGTCCTGACATACATGCAGCATCCATGTCATGTATCGCTGCGTCCCAGATTGCGTGGGAGGAGCTAGCGCCTGGAGACGAGCAGCCTCCAATAGTCTGTCTCCAACTCTTTGTTCTTCAGTATATAGGTCGCATTCAGCATTTGATGCACGTTTTAAAATACCAGACATTCCTGAGATATTTATTTCCAGTGAAGATTTAGAATATTTTTCATGATTGGGATATTTGCAGGACATCAACACTCATCCAGTGACATTCACAAAAGGTCCTGCTAAGTTCGGTGATCAGGCTACATAATGATCAGATAGCCTGTGCCTGCACAAAAAAAAAAAAAAAAAAAAAAAAAAAAAATTAAATGTTAATAATGGTGATAAAGGTGATATTGCCTCACAATGTGAAGTCATTATATTTTTCTATTTGCCAATGCCTTGCCACTGGTTACTGAATCTTTTTATGAATTTGCTTTCAAGCATTGTGCACACGTCAGAGTTAAAGGTCATTTATATGAAGATCTGACTTGCACGCAGATTGGCATTTTTCTCTCAGCAGTTCACTGACACAAATCTAATGAGGCGGAATTTGCACTGTGGAGGCAGTTAGGGAGGAAATACATTCATAATGGTGCTGAACTTCAGGATACGCTTTTCCACACCAGATTTTGTGTACATGCAGTAACTGATAGATCATGCCTCAGGGGAACTGTTACATGTGAGAACCACAGCTGCAAACATCCATGTTCTTCCTCTCCACTTCCTTCACCTTAATTTCATGTTATTGTGAATTCGACAGCTACTAAACTGTATGCATGCTGGGGTGCATTTTGAGAAAGAAATATAGAAATGTGAATGTTGAGAATGCCTAAGAATTCTGTAAGTTAAGAAAACAGAGACTTCAGCTAGAGCAGTGTGCAGTGTCCACATCTTTTATTCTTAATCTGGAGAATGTTGCTACTTAAGGTTGACTACCTTTACTCCCTTTTCAGCCTCGATATTCAATCAAACGAAATGCTTAGTGAGTCATCCCAGGCATGGCCTTCACCCTGCTTGAGTTTTGCTCATATAGGCTTCATGAATCAGACAGTTAATTGGCCTGATTATTGAAAGCCTCTTGTCCTTGGGCAGTGTGCAAGACAGTGAAGATACCACAGGGAAGCTTTTTCCTTTTCATACAATCTGATACAACACCTGCTCACTGTACTGTTGTTTTTAACACCTTTTGTTGAGAACTGGGCAGAGGGGTAGCTAATTGCAGTATTGACAATGAGCCACTAGGGCTCATGTATAACTAGAAAAGGCTAAATTTTCTGAAGAAAATTTCTGTGCTTGCTTCAGTGAGAAAAGTTGAAGAGGTTGGCTTATAAAATGAAGGTGCTTGGAAACTGAGAGGCGAAGAAAATTGTCGAGAAAAAATTGTTGAAAAACTTCTGAAATGTAAACACAAGACTTTAAAGCTGAAAGTAATTGTTTAAGGAATTCTGAATTTTCAGCTGCATCATGACCGAGTCTACTCCGCTTCAACCCAGCTGCAAAAAAAAATGGTCAATTGGAGTCAATGAGGTTGACGCATCCCTCTCTGTGGCTCTGTACGTATCTAGCAATGCAGTGCATGCTGAGAAATTAGCTTTATGGTGGAGCAAACATGGCAGGCCGCATTGGCAGACTGCTGCAGCCGTTGTTGCTTATAGCTCATTGTCAGTGTCTCCCTCAGTCCCGAACTGTACAAAGCTGACCTGGCCAAGTAGTGAAATGCTACTATTCGTGGCTCTCTGTTCATTTCTGCGCACTGTGTGTTTACTAGCTAAATAGCTAATAATACCAAGCTGCAAGATATCGTTAACACATGTGATATTATTCACGGCTCCCTTTTTATTTCTGTGCTATTATTAGCTAGTTAGCTCGCGAACACCCACCGCACAGAACGTGTCCGAAACGGGTCGAACTTGAGCGTTGAAATTGCCATCACTGCAGATGACATAATCAATAGCTATCTAATGTTAACTGTTAAACTATTGGAAAAGTTCTGTCTGCTGGCTTTGCAAGGATGGCAGTTACGGTCTTAAAAATTTGATCCCTAGCTAGCATGGGTGTTGTAGCAACCGTTACCTAACATTCAATGTATTGGTAATGGCTGCGCTATTCTCCCAAACTGAACTCAATTTGTTCCTATCAACTTGTCTCCTTCATTGACTCTGGCAAAACAAGATTAGGCAGGTCAAAGCCTGTAAATATTATTGTGATGCAAATTTCTCCCAATATGCGGTGCTAGCATTGCTCACCTATTTACGTTTGTACAAGATTCAAGGTCAATTGAGTCGCTAGCTTTCTAAAAACACTAGGCATTATCCGCTAACCCTTCAAGATACAATTACGAAGAATATGTCTTGAATAAACTAACCATGCTTGAAAACTGATTAGGCATACTATAACCAGGAGCTAGCGATTAGCTGTTAGCCTGACAGCTAACCGGCTAGTGTCATGATAGCAGAGTGATTGTCCGGCTGACTCTACTAGCCGTCATGGTAGCAGAGTGATTGACTAACCCTAACGCTACTATATTAGCAAACATCAACCAAGCTATGGCAACAGGCATATATTATGATGGTTGATTGTAAGCCTTACGTTAGCCAACCTTAACATTAGCCTTTAACAGTGTTTTAAGCATAGATATGGTTTTAAATAGGCCAAACACTTATGAATAACAGCAACAGGCTCTTCTTCTTCTCTTGATTTGGCAGGCATTACGCAGCGAAGGTGTATTGCTGCTCCCCTGTGCTGAATCCACTGAATCAGCACAAAATGGCTTGATTTAATAGGACCTCAAAAAATTAAATAGCCTATCTCAAAAACTAAAAAAAAAAAATCAAAAATCTGTTCAAATGCAACGTAATTCAGAACAAGCTGAATTTTTTAAAGTTTGAACGGAATCAATAGCTTAAATGGTGTAGGAGTAAGTGGGCCAAATTTAGATGGAAGAAGAAGAAGTAAGAGAATAGAGTGTGCTTACAATTACAGAACATGATGCAGTAATCAGTGGACTATCTTTGAACAAAGCCCCAGGCTCAGATGGTCTTACAGTAGACTTTTACAGGCATTTCTGAGGAGATATAAGAGAACTAATACATCAAGTTTTTATGGAAATATTTGAAACCTGTATACTCCCACTCTCAAGGAGGCAAGGGATTATAGTTTCAATCCCAAAACCCAACAAGGACCCAATATTAATTGAAATGATGAGATGACCGATAACTCTCAGAAACTCGCGACAAACTGTAAACATTCATTTTTTGCCTCTTGTCCTCAGACAGGAATCTCAGATCTTATTGCAGGAACACAATCTGGTGTCTTAAAAGGACGCTCAATCCACAGTAATATAGGACTAGTAATGGACACTATTGAATGCCGAAACTTAACTGAAGGTGATGGATTTCTTCTCTTTTTAGAGCTCTACAAAGCTTTTGACTCAATAGAGCACCCATTTCTCCTGCCAGTACTTCAACTTCTTGGCTTTGGAGACAAATTTAGAGATTCATCTATGTAAATATCAAAATTGATGAATATCAATAGCTGTGTCATACTACCACATGGCACTGCTCCCAGGTTTGAGGTGAATGAAGGAATCCCTCAAGGTTGTCCCATCTCAGCTTACCTTTTTATACTAGCCACAGAAATGCTAGCAATTTCCCTCAAATATTGTAATGACATTATAAAATTTAATGTATTAGGCACAGATATTATCATCCGCCAGCTAGCAGATGACACCACAAGTTTTCTAACGGACAAACATCAAATTCCAATAACTACAGAAAAAAAAGTATTGAAAAAATTCTCTAAAGCATCGAGATTTACGCAACATATAAAGAGATTTGTAATTTTCCTATCAAATCAGATATCAAATACTTGGGAGTTCATCTTACGAAGGACCAAAAAGTAAAACTGACATTAAATGTAGAAAACAATATAAAAGAATGTAAGGCCAAATTATACCTGTGGCTTCAAAGAGACCTTTCAATACTGCGTAAAATTTATTTAACAAAGACGGAATCAATATCAAGTTGTATTTACCCAACCTACTCTAATGTCATTCCATAGAAACTTACTAAATTAATCAATCAGATCAATTTCAACTTCATTTGGAGGAACAAACAACATTATATGAAAACAAGTAGTATGGTTAAAGAAATAAAAGACAGAAGCCTAAAAGTTATTGATTTTGACTGCCTTAATGGGACATTAAAAAATTAAATGGATAAAATCTTGGATAAAACGTAGCAATTCATTTTGGTACTGCATTCTAAATGCCTTATTCAGTAAAATTTCTTCTTGTCTCAGACATTTATGTTGATAAACTGCTAGTACAATTGTCAGAGTTCCATAAAAAGATTTTATTATATTGAAAAATGTTATTTGTGCGCAACCTTTCCCCCCATAATACTTTATTATGGAACAGTGGATATATTTTATACCGGAATAAGTCATTATTTTATTAAGATTGGTATGAGATGGAAATATGGTCCTTGGTTAATGTAATGGATCCAGCAGGTAAGTTTTTAGATTTTGAATAATTTTGCATCACTCATAATTTTAAACCTTCAAAATTAAGCTTGACTAAATTACATAAAGCATATACCTAACTATAAATCTAGTTCAAAATTGATGATGATATATGTTCCCTCTGTAGAAATTAAATTGAGTCAACAAACCATGGATGCATCTCAAAGCGTATGCTGCAGCCCTCGAAGGATGCAGCCTACGCTTTGAGATGCACCCCATATCTTCTTCTCATGCAATATAACTCCGAGATTCGGGTTAGACATCCATAAATGGGTTAAACAAAGAATCCCATCGTTATCAACTATAGGGTCCATCCTTGATGTAATAGCAATGCACCCACTAAATTTCAGCCAAATTCGTGCAGCACTTTTTGAGTTATGTTGTTCACAAACAGACAGACAGACAGACAAACAGGCAAAAACATAACCTCTGCCCCAACTTCGTTGGCGGAGGTAAAAATGAAGAATTCTCTATTAATACTGTGGCCAAATTTTTTAAACATAAAAATAAAATTCTCAAATCATCCCCAAACTTTTCCGCCTTCCTAAATGAATTCAAATTATACTCAAAATCATTAAAATTAATAGAAACAAGTAGACATGGTCAACAACATCCCCCGCCAAAATGTCTTCTTTAAAGATACTATGAACAGAGGCTCCCAGAAGTGCCACACGGGCAATAACTGTGGGAAAAATAATAGTGTGCTTCTTATTTTCGAACTCCATCAGGGTCTTTATGGTCTTAAGCTACACACCAAATTTGGTTATCCTATCTGGAATATTTCCCGTGAAAAGTAGTTCCCCTTTACATATACCGTGAACAGAGTTGAAAAAAAAAAAGAATCAAGGGCAATAACTCCAGGAGAAATAATCACGCGTGTCTCATTTTTCGAACTCGATCAAGGTCTTTATGGTCTTAAGCTACACACCAAATTTGGTTATCCTATCTGGAATATTTCTTGTGAAAAGTTGTTCTCCTTTATAGACACCGTAGTCAGAGTTCAAAAATGCGAATCAAGGGCAATAACTCTGGAAAAAAATAATCCCGCTGGTCTCATTTTCGAACTCGATCAAGGCCTTCATGGTCTGAACCTATATGCCAAATTTGGTTATCCTATCTCGAATATTTCATGTGAAAAGTTGTTCTCCTTTATCCCGGACGGACGCACGGAAGGACGCATGCACGCACGGACGGACGGAGGTCAAATCAATATCCCCCGGCCACTTCGTGTGGCGGGGGATAATAACCAAAGTACAAAAATTATAAGAAACTAAAAGTAAGGAAATGATCTCCCCACATAAAATAAATCCTTAATTATTTATTGACTTGGGTATGTATGTTTATTCAATTAAGCACAGAAAAAACAAAAAAAAATAAGCAAATAAATAGAAAATAGAAAAAACTACTTTGGCAGCTATGTGGTTTCCGGCCCCACAGTGGAGGTCATGTGGTTTCCGGCCACACAGCAGAGTTCCTTGAGTGGAGTTCGCTCGTGTGACCTCTGCCAGACCCATCTCCAATATCCTGACCTCTTCATCCCTCATCGTCCTCTTCCTCGCAGCGCTCTGGAGCATTTGTGGGGCTGTAACTGATGGCACACAGGAAGGCAAGATTGTTTAAGCTTTATAAAGGCTGTTTTATACTTGTAAGAGATATGCCGATCGACATCTTAAAAAGTATTGGCCAATATATATTTTTTCATGCTGAAAAAACAGAGTTGGACAACGTCCGTGGCGCAAACTGTTATTTCCGTGATAATTTTAGCTTGATATTATTTCTTCATAGCTGTGATCAACCATACTTTTTCCAAATGCAACTAAATCAACATTCTATATCCATGACAACCAGCAAACTCTCAGTGCATCCAGGCAAAGAAATTCTAGAACCATCAGCCGTGTTTTTTTTCCTAATCTGATTTCAAAGCTTACAGATTTGACTGTAAGATGGGAAAAGGGGGGTTGGAGCACTGCTGGCGCTGATGAGTGCATCTGTGACACTGCAGCAAGACTGGCAGGCCTTCTGAGCATCAAAAGACTTCAACGCCATGCAATATAACAAATTGTCGAGTTCCTGATGACAAGCAGCTTGTTGTTTGCTGGGGTTTGCGTGAAGGGAAGTGGGGGTGGTTTATGCCCGTAAGAGACTGGAGACCAGAACTGGGGGATGCAAAGTGTGAGCAAACTGTATCTGTGAATGGCCGGACAGGAGGAGGCAATAAACCCAGCCTCTGAGCTGGGAGTGGGGGGTTTGCATGGTTTCTGCGCCTTTGATGTCACCCTGCATGGGAGGCCTTTGGCTTACCCAGTGCTCCATATTGCCCTCAATCATCTGTGTAAGACTGGACCCTAACTTATCTGTTTTAAATAATCTAAACCTCTGGGAACGTCATAATATGCTCATATGTTTAATATACTGATAAGAAATCACTTCTGTACTTATAACACAATTTCCCTGTATAATAATTCAGCTTAAGACTTTTTTCATGACAACCATATCATATTCATCCATTTTCCTGGCTTGTTTGATATGTATGTTTTTGTTACAATTCGAGGAGTTGAATGGCATATGTTTCAATATCAAATGAAATTATAGTTCATTCACTTTCAGAAACTCCCTAAATTTGGGTAAGGTAAAATCTCCTCTCGGGTAATAAAGTGTAGTTCCTTTTGTCTGAATGACCCCTCATTTACAGCCAAATGGCGGGACTATGTCTCAGTCCTGAGACCTGTAACCCGATATCTCACCTGGTTAACTTATGGGGCTCTCTGGTTGGAGGAGGGGGTTGCTGGTTTGGTTTATAGGAAAGAAATGAGCTGTTCGGGAAGATCGTATCCGATCTGTCCCCGCGTCGTAAAGTGCGTGAGTAGCCTTTTTCAATGATGTAACATCGTATTTGAACTTCCAGCGCACATTAGTGCGTGTATCCTTTTCTCCAGGTATGACTTTATTCTCCTCTTCTAAATTATGTGTAACTTGAAATTGGCTTAACGTTGATTTGTTTGATTTAAGCTTTTGCCTACCTGGTGAATAAATTATTGTCATTCCTTTAAGCTTGCGTGGTCTCCGTGACTCTTAATCCTTTTATTCTTTCTAGCCACGTTACGACCCGGTACTTAGGGGCGAGTCCTTACATTCCAGACTAGCTAGCTGATGTTTTAAAAGGTAGTGATGGGTTTTAAGTTGGATTGCAAGTTACGGTCTACTTATATAAAGGGTTTATGTAGTATCGGTCCTGGGGATTGACCTTAAGGGCTTTCTTGAGCTTATAAACCGGTGCCTGGCCGATCCCCTTAAGGGGCCCTGTGGTGTGCATAAATCTGGGTTCATGATATGTTTATGCCAACGTTGCTACTATCATGGTAATTTCTTCCATCCTCTAGAGCTCTCACCGAACTAAGATCCGGCAACTGCGCTATTACCCGGGGGCGTCGGTTGAGTAACTGGTTTTCACGGATGAGTCTGGCGATGTAGCTGCCCCGAGATTCACACATGTGTCCCTAAACTATAAGTTCTAATTCTAATTTGGAGTCAGATATTTAACGAGGGTATAACTAAATTTGGTATTCTAAATTGATTATGGAGTCAGATTAATTGTAACCGTTGTGCTTTTGTGCCCCGTTGTTCGAACTGAGAAAATATATCCATTTTATTGTGATTCGCACCAGCCAGGACGTCGCGCGTGCTAATACTAGGAATCCACACGCATAAACCTTCAACCCTACAATTTCCGCCATTGGTTATTGTTTTGTGGGTTTTACATGACAGTTAATGCACTGGCATGATCAGATGACAAAAGCATTGAAAAAACCAGTGTGTCCTCTGAATGTGATCAGTGAATGCAGACAGCACTCCCATTATGCAGTAGCTGCATACCTGTGGATCGACAGCTGTAATGCATCTGCACAGAGGAGCAGGTGGTGAAGAACTCTGTGCAGCTGTGGTCTTCGATACGACGCTCTTCCTCTGATGAAATTGCCGAACTTGAGCTCGGTGCCTCGGACCGTTCATGGTTGAGGTGTGGTACCGCTGACTGGCAGCCATGTTTGCTCGGGAGCTGCTCCTCTGATGAAATTGCCGGGCTAGAGCTCGGTGCTCTGGACTGGTCATGGCTGAGGTGTGGCACTGCTGACTGGCGGCCATGATCGCTCAGGAGCTCTTCCTTACTGCCTCGGCTGACTCCACTTGTAGAGCTTGGCGGCAGGCTCTGAATCCAGCTCTGTACATTGTTTACATCATCATGTGGTGAGCAGACACATTATTAATCCCTACAGCTCTGTTCAGACACACTCTCTTATAGGCAGCAGTATACTGAGGACTTCAGGCTGGCTGCGTTTTAGTTAAATGAATGTGTCTGGTCTCATAAAACAATAATTAGTGGCGCTATCAAGCTTCAGCGGTACCGCTGTCCAGCAGGGGGCGCTGTTCCCTTTAGTGAAAAGTGCTGTTGGGAGTCTGACCTTTCTGGAGACTCTCAGGAGGAACTGGAGAGTCAGAAGGGCTCCTTCTCTGCTGTATCACTTCCTCAGGTCCCCTCTTCCACTTCCTGAATCCAACTGAAAGAGATCATCGCTCACAGGTCACACAGAGTCATCAGGCTGTGAGCTGCACCAGTCCAGTGCAGCTGTGCACTGCCAATAATGCCCATCCATCAATGATCAAATGTGCTTCTTCCTCATCATGGTCACCTGATCCATCGCAGGGCACACACACCATTCACACACACACTCATTATTATTATTATTATTATTATCATCATCACTTTTCCTCAGTCTAAAGTGAGTTCTCCACAGCTGAGGCCAGGGTGTAACAGTAAAGCGCAGTGTGGCACATGTTTGTGAAATGTGCTATGCTAATAAAATGTGATTTATTTTGATTGATTTTGAAGTTACCTGATTGAATGCAGGAGGGGCGGAGCCATGGGTGGTACCGGAGCTCTTCTAACGAGGCTCTAAGTTCCACCTGAGGTGCCAGGCATCTCCTCATGAAGTCCACCATCGCTGTACATGACAAAACCCTCGCGATCAGACAGAGCAGACAAAAGGAAGCCAAAATTTTAGAGATTTGCACACAGGACTCCAAAAGCTCCTGTTGACTGCACTCACGTGGGGACAGCTCTTCTGGGTAGAAGATGATGCCCATAGTGTCAGGGTCTTCAAGTGTGTAGTAGGGAAAGTACCCACAAACAATGTTGGACAGTGTGACCCCCAGTGACCGCACTGTGGCAGGTCCAGCCTGGTACATCCTGCTCCTAAACCACTCCGGTGGTGTGAATGCAAGAGTACCTAAGACAGAGGCAAAAGTATCGTCACCTATTGTATGGCAGTCATGATATGAATATGAATTCAAACTATAAAACAGATCATATGTAACTGAAAACACTCATCTGCACGTAGAAGTTTGTGTGTATTTGACTTCACTAATTTACAAGCACGGAAGAGGGGACCTGCTATAATTTACTCCGAACGTCCCAAACACTGATTAAAACCAGTAAATCCCCTCACTTACCAGCAAAGGAGGTGTAAGGAGTGTCCGTCCAATATGTCCCAACCCCAAAATCAATCAGTGTGACGTGATTCGTGTACGTGTTTATGAGGACGTTCGCTGGTTTGACGTCACGATGGAACACCCCTGACTGCTGGCAGTGCAAGAGGGCGTCAATGAGTTCCTGTATTACAACCCGAGCCAGCTGTTCATCCAGTTTATTCTGAGGCGAACAGAAATCGGAAAGATCTCAGCAGGGCTCTGGCCGCTCAAACACCAGAACACAATACTCGGGGGCATCGAACCACTCATATAGCCAAAAGACAGTGGGATGGCCGGTGTAACGGTTCACAAGACTCTTCATCTGCACCTCCCAAGGAGTCTGAAGAGAAAGTGAGCAAAATGAGCAGAGTGTGATTATTATCAGGCTCTAGCAGGCAGTTCAGTGCGAGCGGGGTGACGAATAATGTGCTGTTATCCATGAGCAGCTGAGGTGTACTGTACCGTTAGCTATGAGCTGGGTGAGGTAAACAGACTTGACAGTGCATAATGAAAAATGTCACTTTAGATTATGGACAAAAAGATCAAAATGTGACAAATATCTTTCTGATCAACAGTCATTTTTCAGTGTTACTTACAGCAAACTGGCCCCGCTCTGTCTTCTCCACAAATTTCAGGGCGACCTGGGGAAAGCGTCATGAGATTAAAAGGTGCAAATGCACTCCACAAACTACTTGTGCTTTTACTGAAGAAATTAATGATATAATGACGTAGTGCACTGACTGCACTCCATAATCTGTTGAACACGATACATGATATATTGTGCAATAGGAGCTTCCATTTCTACAGTCCACCCTACATGGGTAGAAACACACTCAAATTAATCCTTCTACCAGTCAAAAGACAGTTCTGTAGCCACCAGCTTTCTGGTAGGCTGACTGTCCAATAAATTATGGTGCGCACTCTGTATATAATAATACAATGAACTGTACAAACAGCAGTGTGGAATTCATGTTTTGTTTTATCATGAGATGCAAGACTCATGAAATATGCCAATATAAAAGGATATGTCTAAAGAAATATAATACAGAAAATTTGTTTTAAAATACGATTTACACCAGAAATAACCATCCCTATGAGTTAAAACACTTTTCAGGATGCATGTCCTCATCACTGATAAAGTAAAGAATGAAATAATTAAAAGTTTGGTCTGAGATGTTACTGCAGGAAAATAGAAGGAGTCGTCAAATCGTAGTTTTGCAGGCGGCATCTTACTAGATACTTTTGTTAGTGGTAAATGCAGCAACATTTGAGATAAAATTCATATTTCACAAGAGCACCCCGTGGATTTATGCTAGGTATGTACGTACAAAAAACAAGTTATCTGTAGCCTATGTCGGAGATGACCTGACGGGAGACTCCGTTTTCCCTCTCGAAAATGTCAAAGTTTTCTTGAAACGGCTGCAGGAATTATAAATACAAGCTTGCTTCTCCGTCCAACCACTTAACATTAATACCAGCAGAAAGACCAGAATGTGCCGATTGTCATGACGTAGACTCGTCACTATTAGTTCGTCCAAACCTCAGAAAAAAGGATTGAGGGGAGTAAATATGCTCAAGAGCGATTAGCCTTATGGAGGACATTAGTTTCAGTGACATTAAAATGGCATCCTCAAACGATAAATATGTTGAAAAAGAAGTGGACTAGGTCGTGGGTCTTATCGTGGAATGATTGACATTTTAACCTCATAAGATGCGCAGCTACTTTATTCAGACCCGTGGAACTTCAGGGCAATTTTTACATTTTAGTTGTTTGAGATCCCAAGGTTTCCAACGATTCCAATTTTTTTGTAGACTTACAAGGAAATGTGAATAAAATGATATGCTAGATATTCCATTTGATGTAATGCCGTGGCCGTAAAATCGTGGCGTCCTGGATATGAATATTTCCCTCAATCTTAGTGTGATGCGGCCTCACTGAAGCGCTGCCATCAGCGGATACAGAATACGTATGGCAGATTCTATTCTAAAGATGGCATCAGGCTGTCCATGTCTGTCCAGGCAAAATAGTAAATAACCTGTATTGATTTCCAAGCATCCCCAGCCTGAAATAATCCAATCATGGTATTGCACACCTGGTACATGCAAAATATAAAAGCATAAATTATCAACTATTCTTATTTTGAACCCTTAAAATTTCAGGAAGTTGAACATGAGGACGGACATTTTTCCCACTTTTTTCTCTTATTCAAAAGAATGATGCGAACGTTATATTTTTGTCCGTCCTGGTTTCTAACGTCCGCAACTCTAACCATAAATGTTCCCTCTTTGACTGTCCAAAGAACACTCCTACTTAATATGCAAATTAATGCTTGGATCATTAAATCTGGTCAACTTTTCCAACGTGTGTCACGTGTTAATATGCCTAAAATCATAAGAAATTTTGCGAACATGAGTCTGTCCAGAACCACTCAATAACGTTCGCAAATTTTCTGCTGCGCTTGCAGCGACGTGCTGCAGAAAGATGAGGAACGAACGCTGCTAGTGCATGCTCAATGAAATCACCGCTGTTGCCGTGTATTTTTCGTATCTTCAAGGTGGGTGTTTTCCAGTAAAATATTCACTTATTTTTTCCGTCCTTGAATCTTACGATCGCAATAAATAACGTTAGCAACACGAAGATAGTGTTTGTGCCCAAATTGAGAGGTTTTCATGTTTAGTTTGATGTTTATACGCTCTGAAAACGACAGGATTCAATGATGGTTGCCTGTTGCCAAGTGCTTGGGTATACATTTTGGGGATATGCACGTTTGTTTATTGCGAACGTCAGTCTAGGACGGAAAGACTGCATGTCTAACATCATATGTGGACGGAGAGCACTGTGATGAACATCAGTTTGGACGGAATTTTGTGTCTGAGGTGTTTTCCTAACGTTGAACTAGACGGAATGGTTACAATTCAAATTCATATTCATACTGAAATAAGGTGGTGTATGCGGTGGCAAGTTTTAGACATAGTTCATTGGCGCTGGCTTTGCCACGTGGCCGTTTTAACCCTTTCACGGCTGTCCCCAATCATACAGCATGTCATATGTCATGATGTTATATGCTGAAGATGAAAATTTGGGGTGATATTAACCCTTGCAATGCTTTTCCTGTGATCTGCATCATTGGTTTCGGTTAACCCTATGTTTGCTACCCTCATCACTTTTTAACCTGTTTCTGACAAATTTAAACATGCCCAACAGATGAACTTAAAAAATGATGAAATAAAACAAGACCTAATACATAAATAAACAAATCTTATCAGGATAATCCATCACAACAAAGTTCAAAATGGATAGTATTGTTAGATCCCTCCCTCTGAATAGTTGGAATGTCCGTCCTTATAACATTAGCAAAACCCCCAAAAATATTTCAACCTTTTTTTACCCACCCTGGGGTTGGACTGCTCCCAAAACGGTTGCTGAAGTTAGTTCATAGCATACTAATGGGATTTCAACAAAAATTGGGAAGGTTTGACTGATTTTACACAATGATACCATGTGGAAACATTCTGCACTGTTTAGAATAGAATCTGCCGTATGTGACATTTTCCTAAAATTTTAAAATAATTATTTTTCTGACTTTGAACCCATTTATGGGAACTTGGGAAGTTAGAGTAAAGAAAAGCGCCAGTCAGAAAAACGCAAAAACTTTGCCAATAGTTGTCTTGATTTTTAACGTTTAAATACATACATGAAGTATCGCCCAAAAACACAGAAGCAAAAGAAAGGGCGAGTCGGCTTGTTCGCTTCTGACTGCTGTTTTCTCCCTTGAGGATTTGTCATCACGTGATTTCGGTATATTGGACCATTTGACTGTAGTTATATATAGGTTACGGTGCAAGTGTTTGCAGCGGATTGGAATTTCGGAACGAGTTGGGCCGCAGGGATTTTTACCGCACAAGACCGAAGGTCTAACTGTAATTGTCAAGTCCATTTTTATATAAAAGGCTGACCTGACACAATCATTCTCAAATAATGAGAACATTTAATGGCAGAATAAACAAGCAGTGCCATACAATATAGTCACATTGTACACAAACTAAATAATTGACTGATTATGCCTGTGTGAAAACTTCATATTTTTGGATTTGTGAAAAGGGGAACTTCAGCACATCAACACCAATAATAATTAATGGCTGCAATGACAACTACTGCCAGTGGATGCCAATGTTGAGCGAGCAAGTTTTGAAATGTTTCGAAACAATGGTCTGAATGTTTTGAAACGTTTTGAAGCTTCAAATTTGCCATCCCTACCAAACATTGCCTTCTACATTCAGCAATTAAGAATGTAGAAAAGAATGGATTCTCGTGACTCATGGCTAAATGAGCCTCGCAGACCAATCCACACGGCGCCCCACGAGCCAGTTGAGCGCAGAATTTTCCAACCCATGAGTAAAGAAAAGTACGAGAAATCCGAATGCGTGAGAGTTGACAGGTATGCGTCATTAATGAAAACTGGCCACACCTGATAATGTTGAGTTTTCGGAGTTTCTGCAATGGTAATTTAAATGACTAATTGAAAACAAGGCAAGAATTCTTAGTGCTCATTCTAACTTAGTGCGGCTCAAGGGAGGTGTTCCCTGCACTCAACCTTCACTCAAAAAGGGACACTAATTTCAGTGCAAGTGAGGTCTCTGAAAGCAAATGAGTGTTAGGGCAAGCTCTGACTCATTTAGTGTAACCTGACACTAACTAAGTTTTAGTACTCACTCACACTTTCTGAATATACGAGCCTATGTTTGTGTCAGATACCTAAAATTCCGGGTTGATTGCAGTGCTCGCTGAAAATCGTGGTCTTTTTCAGGATGTTTTGGTGTCCTGGATTCGCGGTTGAAATTGTGTACTTATAATAATAACAACTTAGTTCACATTCCCCGCATTTTCCTCGTCTTTGAATTTTATCAAATAAGTGTCGCAATTTTCAGTCACATTCTCGGTGTCGGTTACCTGTCAAAACTGTCTTTGATTTGCTAAAAGGAAAGTAAAGACTCTTTACAAACCCACATAGACTATTAGTATATGTTCTTTCCTACATTTGTGCTGATTTTTAAGAGGATCGTGCACTCAGCCAAGGAGTTATAGCTCCAGCAGGATCTGGTGCCCATGTGGCTAAATAGCAGTTTCATCAACAAATCTTGGATATTCCACCAAAAAAAAAAAAAAGACACTCAGTTATGCACAGATTTCTGAACATGTCTGGATCGTCAACTGATTAGTAATCAAGTAATTAATCTGTTAAATTAAGATTAAAGCAGTGGACGAAAACTACCCTAAATTGGCCTACTTTAGAATGCAATAGCACCCTTAATATTTGTCCTATGTTAAAACTTCAAAGACCATTTTAAAGGTCTATTCAAGTTCTTTCAAATGGTATCAAATGCACTGCAATCCCCTGGATCTGGTTTTTTTCTCACGTACCTATTACAGGACGATTTTTCTTAAAATCATGTTCTAGTATTTGAATGTATCACTTAATGATCTGCTGGTACCGACCGCCCACCGCCTAATTTACCTGCCAACAGTTGAAAAGTGGGAGAACCGGCGCTTCTTTTTATCCACTTAAAGCACTGCCCGCATGGGTACTTAACTCAACTCTGTCCCTGCATGCTTTTACTTTTTCAATTATGTGGGGCAGGGCGAAGTTTCCATGTAATTTTTTTAATTGTTTGTTTTATTAATGCATGAGTGTTTTAACGATTTTCTTTAAAGATGAGAGAGGCTGCTTGTCAATTGTAAACCTCACCATGTACGCAGTAAAGTCACTGTAGCAAATATTGTGGGGCATTTAAGCAGAAAACTAAAAACTGAAGTTTTAAACTTGATAAGACAGAGGCAACTATCCGAGGGAAAAAATTAAATTTTTAGCCACTGAAATGAAGTTACCTCAATGCGTCTCTGTGCATAAATGTGCAGAGCACAACAATGGCTTGATTTAATAGAACCTCAAAAAATTAAATAGCCTATCTCAAAAACTAATTAAAAAAAAACACAACAAAAAACAAACAGTCAAACCACAAAAAAACCAATCAAAAATCTGTCGAGATGCAACGTAATTCAGAACAAGCTGATTTTTTTTGAACGGTATCAATCGCTTTAACGGTGTAGGAGGAGATAGTGGGCCAAATTTAATTTAGGCGGAAAAAGAAAGCAAGCTGAAGCAAGCACACTATTAATTCATTTTAGGAAACGTTAGCGTAGGTATAGGCAAGATGACCAGAACAACGAGCAGTGCAGTAAACTTGGGTGTCATTATTTATCAATAGAAATTTCCGTAAAGTGATCTCATGTGTTCCAGCTAGTCAAGCGATAGTGAGTTAAAAAAAAAAAATTACTACTACTACTAATAATAATACTTTGGCAAGAAACCATGGGCGTAGCCAGAAATTTTTCACTGCAGTTGCTTAGTAGTTGCTATACAACTGCACGGAGTTGCTTGTTAATTTACTACAATGCCAATTAAACAGCATAAATAAGGATACGGATGTCATTATTGGCCTACTCATTCGAATCAGGGCCGTCTGGGAGATATGCGCGCGTACCATGAAACAGATAAACATTATGGTGTAGGCCTAGGCCTGTCAAAATCAATTTGAAATTCGTTGTTGATAATTTGACTGCTGGTATATATGCCGCTTTTTCACGACAGTGAGAAATGCACATAATAGCCCTAGCCTACAAACCATTTAACAACTAGAAAAGCACTCAGAGAGCGCAGACCTCCGCCAAGGAGGTAACTGAGATGCCACTGGCTCACTGTAGCTGAAGTGGTTGCTACAGAGGACAATGGTTATTTCTGTAGCAAGAGAATTTTTTTTTTTTTTTTGAACTGCTGGAAGGATGCTATGGGCAAGTATGCTGCGCAGTTTGCACATCAGGCTTAGCAGAGGAGTTTTATTCAGGCAACTCCTGAAAAACAGGAATGGGACTGAACTCGTCAATATTGTTCCAGCTCTGCTTGCTTGTGAATATTCAATAACTGATCCTGGTGTGCCATCTAGTATTGTAACTGCGTGCATACATTTGCAGCTCCATGTCCGCTGGCGGACACATCTGCACAAAGATACCCTGCCGAGCAGTGCGAGCACCGTTGTTCTTCTGGAACCAGATAATCCTTAAATGATGAATTACATTCATATTTTAATTTTTAAGGAGTTACGAAGTGGCCAGTGTCAAAGTAACGACTTGAAAGTATACTTTTTATCTTTTAAATGTAGTAGAGTAAAAGTAAAAGTCTCGGTTAAAAAAAAAAAAAACGTAAAGAACAAATCCTCAAAGAAACTACTTAAACTACTCCAACGAAGTACATGTACTTCGTACCTATACACCTCAGTTCATGAAATATAACTGGCTATCCCATAGGAAGCTTCATTATAACCTATCTGGCTTCCCGTTACGTTAGCCAACAATGAGAAACAGCAATCACAACACTAAGTTAGCCAGCTGGGCAACGTTACCGTAGATTTGCGATTCAGACCGTATTCTTCAGTCGCTCCAAAATTGACATGCATTTGGAGATCGGATGGCTTAGATTTTGACAGATGTGTTTCAAAAATAAAACGTCTGAGAGACGTCTTCTGCCCGTACTTACTATCGTCATTACACATAATATTTCTTGGCCATCTAACGTCAAAAAACATCACATTTATTTGGACAATATACAAACGTTTAAGCTGACTTTCATTTGCCTTACGCTTCAGCAGATATCGATCCACTTCGCTGTTGTGAGGCTGCGTTTCCAACGGTCCCGCTTCTTTGCTTTTTCTTAGCTAACGACGTGACATTAACGTGACCCCTGATAGGCTAGTTCTCGCGAGTCTCATCGTTTTATATTTTGCCTTTTACTTTTAGTTATAACAAAAACAAGTGAAATGTTTCATTGAATTATCACCATTTTTTTTTAATATAACACTACTAAAAAAAAACTTGCATTTTAGTTTTCAGCCTTGGGGTTGCTTTGCGGTTGCTGGGTCACATTTTGGTGTTGCTATAGCAACTGCAAGCAACCCCCTGGCTACGCGCCTGCAAGAAACTTCAGATGCCGTCAATGATCGATTTATGCAAAGCCAAACTACCAGGGGCCGCTGCTTACTCCGGCCTTAAACCCGGCTATTTTCAAACGCAGAAAAAGTAATGTAGAGCGATGAATAAACGGCGACTGGGGACATCACTTTCATTTCTTTGTACTTAACAGGCCCTATTTTGACACCAATATTTCGCCTGTTTTAGATACGATCGTCAATATATCTAGCTAGAGCCAACAGTTGCTTGTATATGGGCCAGGCTCACGAAATGTGCGCCACGCCCCCCAAATGTGTCCACAGGCTAGCAAATCTTATTTTTTGCTTAGATCATTCCAGAACCACCATGAATGGATAGAGCTCACCAAGAGCAACTTGGAACACCCCACTTTTGTCGGTATGCGATAAATATTTCCCTGTCATTTTTGCCCTTAAAATTGGAAAAGTGGCCAAAAATGGCACTTTTTTGATGTCCATGTAAAAAGTGAAATAGTTCACTTTTTGTTTTTTTTTATATTTAAGTGTGTTCTATTTTTTTTTTTTCCTGTGCATAATCGACGTGTAGGCTATGTCTGACAGTCGGCATATGTCCCTATCGTCGTTTTGTGTATTGCGGTGACATTTAATAAATTGTCCACAAGGTACTGGTTTCTGACTTAGATTTTACATTTAGCACTCTAGAAAAATAAAAAAAGGTCCCTACACCCTAATAATCCTTCAGGATGAAGCAAATATATGGAGCATTAGGGCAAAAAAAAAAAAAAAACTCCAACCTACAGGGATTGAGTGGGATTTTTGTGCCCCCCCCAAAAATGACCTTTTTAAGAAAAGTTTCTGACTTAGATGTATTTTTAAAAAACTGTAAAAGATAAAGCCAAATGCAATTCAGGTATTGTTGTTGGCCTAAATCAAAGTGGAAATCACTGTTTAGATCAATTATTTATTGAATAATGATATAGCTACAGTGCGCAAAGCATTTTGGTTGGTTTCTGACTTAGGGTTTCTGCCTTAGATTTCTAAGTCAGAAACCCGGGCATCTCAGGCAGAAACCAGGCGTATTCGGCCAAATGTGGCCCCAGTCATTACACAGGTGGTCAGGGACATGATATTCAATGTTGGTTTGACATGTTAACGTGTATTTTAGCCGATTTGATCGAAAATACAACCCCAATTCCAAAATAGTTGGGACAAAATGTAAATTGTGAATAAAATTAAAACGCAATGACTTTCAAATCACACCAGCCAGTATTTTATTCACAATAGAACAGAGATAACATAGCAAATGTTAAAACTGATAAATTTTACAATTTTATCCACAAAATGAGCTCATTTTGTGCATAAAAATGTAAAATGTCTCAAGTGGCTCAAGTCTCAAATTGGCTCAAGTGATCTAAAAGTCATTGCATTTTGATTTTATTCACAATTTACACTTCGTCGGTCGGAGGCCCGACATTGGACCGATTGGCCCGCACTCTCAGTCAGAAACCGGGATCTCAGGCAGAAACTGACCTGAGGCGTGGGCGGCCGCTGTGGCCGCAATCGGTGGCCAATCAGTCATAAACTTGGTCAAATAACATGCATGAGTGGTCGGGGACATGATATACTGTGTTTTCTAAACGTGTCGAGTTGTATTTTTGAAGATTTAATCGAAAAATATCGGTGACATTGGCCCACGCTCTCAGTCAGAAACCGGGATCTCAGGCAGAAACTGACGCAGGGCGTGGCAGCCGCAGTGGCCCCAATCGGTGGCCAATCAGTCATAAACTCGTTCAAATAACATGCATAGGTGGTCGGTGACACCAGACAACACCTACAACAAAATAACAATAATTAAAAGACAGAAACATGCAATCATCATAAAAAACTCCCGGGGCTCAGGCTAGGGGAACCAATGACCCAAAATAAAAAAAAGAACTGTCAAGCATCCTGTCCACCAGCCTACAAGTGGCATCAATTACCTACTTGAGACTCTTATTCTATCTATTAGTTAAATATTATGGCAATAGCAAGTCAGTCGGGTGGACTTTAGTACACTTTGACGGGTTTCTGACTTAGTCGCGGTTTCTGACTTAGATTCGGTTTCTGACCGATATACCAATATTTTGAGCTAATAGACACCTGTTCTGGCTTGGTATTGCCTAGGCTACATACTTTTAAGCCATAAGGAGTGTTTCTATGAGATTTTTGAGTTTTGATATAGGTTTTTATAACATTTTTCAGGTATTTGCAGACCAGAATTTCTTTTTTTCAGCAGCGACGGGATCCCAAGGGAAAAAAATCACTGTAGGGTTTCTAATTTCAGGTGATATACTTCTGGACATCACTTATATACAATTATAACACTGATTGGAGGCTTAAATAACTTTACGGTATTATCACTAGTTATAGGCCTCTGGATGGATTATAGGCAAACAGTAGGTTTTCGTGTTTCTGACTTAGACGAGCAAGGATATAGGGAAATGCGTATAACTCACCAAATATTCCACCAATGACCATGATATTTGGTATTCAGAGAGTGACATATACCTTTATCACATACAAGTACCACTGAGAGCATAGGGTTGCCTGAATTAATTTTACACATTGTGTTAGAGAGCAGTTTGCACTTGTGCAGCAATTTTGCAGCCGCACGCAAAACGTACCCCGACTTCAGGGCCATGGCAGGGTTGACAATCCCAACAGCATATTACCTATATACCATTTTTCCACCAGCTATACTATCATTCTATACATATCAGGGCATTTTGAGAAGATATAGCTATATCTATGCATATATGAGGCTTTAGAAGATATGCATGTCTTGAAACTAAGGCAGAAACCCGGCCCAAAAAATGAGTTGAGGGACCCAACTTTGACCAGGTACCACGAAAAAATGAAAAACGTTGCTGTCGCAGGGCTTTGGAGTATGATCCCACAACAGCTATAGATCAAAAAACCACTCACAGCTAAGCTCTTTGGGTACTTTCATTATTTTTCAGTACCGGGGGGCTTTGGGTGGCGCACATTTTGTGAGCCTGGCCCATATACTGGAATAGGAGCTCGAGAAATTCTTTTCTGCTTTGCAATTTTTTACTGTAACGTGTTCTCATGGACCCGCCCTGCAAAAAGACCGTCTTTGCTGCCCTAAATGTGCTCTCTTGGAGCTGTTTTGAGCAACTATACAAACGACGATACCGAAAATTCTTTCACTGAGTTTGACGCAGAAGAATGAGATTTGTCAAACAGTCGTATCAATCTTAATCCGAACAATGATAATGCTGAGGCCAGGAAAAAAATCCAGCAGAGGGCAGAATTGAACCGCAATACAGCTATGCCACAATTTCGTTGAGTCACTCAGGGCCATTTGAGTTAATGGCTAAAGCATCTGGTCCAACGGAGATTTTAGCTAAGGCGGCTCTTGCATACTACTGCCTCTACCACAAAGATAGTAAGTCCAATCTACGAAATGGAGGTACCATACTGAAGAGGAGAGTCTGCTGAGCAAAATATGTGAAAATTGTGTGTGTAGTGCCAAAACTGTGGGAACTTGAGCAAGTTAGAAAACTGTTTTTCAGCTTCCTAACTTGTGTCATTTAAGGAGTTAATGAAGTTTCGCTTAGTGCTCCCGTCGCTTTTCGGCTCATACTGCCAAAACCGTCTGTCCGGTTGCTTGCATAGTAACATTTTCGTGACCAGCACAACTTTTGCTACAACTTGGATGTAAAAATATTTATGTGGAGTGAAAACTGTGGGAGTTCAGGCAAATTTAAGGGAAGACTTCTTGACGATTTTACTGCTGTTCGCCGCTCTAACAGTGACGTCACCACGCTGTAAGTTCCCAGAATTTATTGTTACAAAAATTATTTTAAAAAATAATAATGTAAAAATTTTAGAAGTTACGAAAAATTTGAACTGTGAAGAAATTATACAAGCTTAACTTAACATTTTGCAGCCTGAATGACATTTCTAACTAAAAGTATGACAGAGTAAAAAAAAAGCAGAAAATAGCTGAATCTACCGAATCAGCACAAAAACGGCTTGATTTAATAGGACCCCAAAAATGACATTTAAAATTAAATATCTCAAAAACTAAAGAGGAAAAATAAAAAATCTGTACAGATGCAACATAATTCAGAACAAGCTGATTTTTTTTAAAAGTTTGAACGGAATCAATAGCTTAAACGGTGTAGGAGGAGTTAGTCAGCCAAATTTAGGTGGAAGAAGAAAAGAAGAAGAAGAGAATAGAGCAGG
The DNA here is from genome assembly GCA_029692085.1 of Gymnothorax javanicus. Classification (NCBI taxonomy): domain Eukaryota; kingdom Metazoa; phylum Chordata; class Actinopteri; order Anguilliformes; family Muraenidae; genus Gymnothorax; species Gymnothorax javanicus. The sequence continues at coordinate 40,107,865 of CM056207.1, forward strand.
GCTGCCCAACCCTGTTCCTGGAGAGCTACCATCCTGAAGGTTATCACTCCAACGAAAGCAAACCACAAGCTGACAAACTTTTATTATTATACCTCCACTGAGAAGAAACATGTTTTTACCCAGATTTGTTTGTTTGTTTTTTTAGTCTATTCATCAATTAACTGGATTTTTCAAAAAGAAATGGATGATGTCAATGGAATTTTGTCTGTTGATAGTTACTGTACTAATGAGGAAGTCATTAAATTTTGGTGATGATCTGACACATACTTTTGATCCATAAGTCAAAAGAATTTTACGCTTGTTAAGACGGCACTGTCCAGACTTGTTTAACTCTCACATTCAATGATAAGTTCTCTGTCAACAAATTGTAACGTGGCAAAGGTAATGATCTCTCCGAGTGCCATCTATTATATGTGTATTTATCCCTGTGTATTCATGACTACACCCCATTGCCATAGAACAGGTGTGTGTGTGTGTGTGTGTGTGTGTGTGAGCGCGATGATTGCGTGTGTTTGTGTGTTTGCACTGCACCCTTCTGTGAGATGTCACCAAAATAAAATCTTTTTTTTTTTTGATCCCACTGCAAAAAATGAAAAGAAAAAAATACTAGGTAAGATGGATTTACTTATTTTAAGACTTAAATGGTGATAGAAATAAGTGTTTTTTCTTCATAAGACAAAAAATTTGTCCTTGATTTGAGGTTATTTTGACTATCTTGCCAATGGGATAAGTACATTTTCACTTGTCAAGCAAATAGTAACTTGTTTTAAGTCACTATTTGCTTGACAAGTGAAAATGTACTTACCCCATTGACAAGCTAGTCAAAATAACCTCGAATCAGGGACAAATTTTTGGTCTTACGAAGAAAAATGGTGATAGAAATAAGTGTTTTAAGTCTTAAAATAAATAAATATAATGTGAAAGAACAATACATACAGAAAAACACAAAAGTTAAAATCCATAGACAGAAACCCTGACAAACTACAATACAACACAACAGCAACAACATCAATAACCTAAACACAAAAAAAAAAGGGGGGGGGCCAAAACCCAAAACCCAAAACCCTAAACCCTACAGTTTCATTTATAGGACAGAGGCTACACCAGAGCCTTCAACCTCTCAGCAGCTGCATGCCACAGTTCCAGGTTATTTTCCTTCGCTCCACTTATATGGGCAATTGATTGCTCCATGTAGATAACATCGAGAAATAAAAGAATCTAATGAAATAAAAAATAAAATCTCTCCGATGATAATATTGGACATGCCCTTGAGTGGTCATTGGCGTGTTGAGTGTGAATTGACATGTAAGGAGCACTGAAAAAATGCACAGAAGGAAGCACATTTATAAACATGTGTATGTAATCTCATCTACAGCCTGAGAGATTATCAGAGCATGTGCATTTGTATCTCAGCCATAAATTGACACTCGAGGGCACTGAATGTCTAGCCTGGTAAAACCAGACTCTGCTACTTCGCTTTGCTTCGTACACAGAGTCTGGGCAGTCGTCATCATGGTCGTCATTGACAAGTTTTTATTTCCTGGTGGGTGGGCGCTTGTCTGAAGTTTAAAATCATTGGTGTACCCGTAAACTAATCACTTACGTTTGGCGATGACGTATGTTATGCGCCGGCTCAGCCGCCTAGTACTTCCACTGTAAACACAGTCCTTCATACCAGGAATGCAGCGAAAACAAACTGATCAGTACATTAAAGTTAATACTGTACCCATACATATGCCCATCTACCAAATTTTAGCCTTCACTCATTCACTTAAAAGAACCAAAGGTGCTCTTTCTGTTCTCCTTACAAGAAACAAACTGTTGAGCTATCGTTTTTCCTGCAGATACTGCTGCTGTTAAAAAAAGAAAAACGTAAGAGACCCGAAACCAACGGCAGAATCGGCGAGAATAACGCATTATTTACATCAGGACGAGATCTGCGTTGACACGAAAACTGAACCGTTAACCATACTTGCGCTAACATCATACCGAGCTCGCTATCTAACTTAGTAACATAGTTTGGCTCTAAGCGTTTGGCTGTCTCAGACAGCCATTTCATTCATGGATCATGACAACATAACACTGAGACAGCGAATACGTCTTGTGACATGAACAAAAACACGGCTTTTAAAAAGTTTGCTGATTAATTAAATAGTGTGAAATTCGCGGGCAATGTAACACTAGAAGCTACAAGCTAGCTGAGGTGGTTCGGCTGTCTCTCACAGAGATGAACAGGGTGCCTATTTCATATGTTTCATGATGGCTATTAAGTAGATATGACAATCTGTAGGGAGTAGCACTACAACATCATTTCCATTAAAAAAAAAACTAACCAAACATTCATCTTGTTGTGGCTATAAGTCGCTGATAGCTACCCGGGACCACAGAGATATAAGAAATCTAGAGTGGACAATCCCGTCGTTTCCGCGGCAGCACGCCGCCGCCATCTTGTGTATGTATATCCGGGCAGACGTTCAATGGAAAATGCAGTATACCTGGCCTAAACCGTGCTGGTATACTACGAAAATTCGCTTATACGGGACAACAGCTGAAGTTCCGATTTTTCTGTAATGTCTTCCTATTAAATAAACATCGAAATACCGGATGTAAAAAAAAAAAAAAAATTTTTAAATAAATATTGTTGTTCGATTACAATTCCTTATTCAAGTCCATTTTAAGTATGAAAGGATAAAAAAGAACACTGAAAACAAGTTTCTAATTTGTCGACACCCATGTTTAGCCTACTGTTTACATGTGCCTCATTGGACATTTATACATACACAAGATGGCGAAGCTATTCTGCCGTTTCCGCTTTGGTCCAGCCCACATGTCGTCCACTCTAGTTTTCTTATATCTCTGTGCCCGGGACTTTCTCCACGACAGAGCGAATGGCCTCTCCTGTATCTACGTCCGTGGCCATTGTTGATTTCGGAGACTTCAATTTCAAACTCGGCGCAGCTGCTAAATCATGGCTCTCGGCCACGCCTTCCGTTCGTTGGTTGGTCCGGCGTACTTTCTGCAGAGGTAAACGAGGCAGAACTCCGAGTGAACAGACTGAGTACTGAATCAAAATGAAATTAAGCGGAAGTACGAAGGCTGGCGGAGTCAGGCTACTGTATGTCTCCGGTGAATGCATTTGACCGCGTCCATTTCACATGTTAATGTGTGGAATGACTCCAAACTCTGCTGGTGTGTTGGAAATAATTTTTTTTTTTTCCTGGCCCACCTCCACCTGCCATGACATCACCCAACTGGTGCACCTCAAAATAAAATTTTAATTCATAATCCCTGATTGCCGCCTCATTCGGGTCCATCAGAGCCCCCATGATTGGAACTGTGTGCACTGTCTCAGATAAAGCTGAAATAACTAATATAATACACCTTACAGTTCATTGGGTCATCCATTAAGAGCTGTTTAGGGTTAAGAGCTTTGCTCACAGGTCCAACATTATGGCTAAACCTGGGGTTGAACCAACACCCACGTGGGTTGCAGACACACCCGGCCGCAGCCTCGCGCTTCCTGCTCTTAGGCTTATGAGTGCTGATGCAAGCCTCTCATCTGAGAGAAGACCCCAGGTTGCTGTCTGTTCTCAGCATCGCATTAGCAGCTGAGAACAGATGGATGAACTGGGGGGCAATAGAAGGACAAAGGGGCCCAAACTAAACAGTTCCTCCCATGAGAGGAGATTAAGAGCTTGGCCTAGTGTCCGAGAGGAAGATAGTAAAATGACTTTATAAATAAAGAGACTGGCGTATTTTTATTACGGGGATGTGAATGCGCTTGTATTTCATGCCCATTGTTCTCAGAGTGTTACAGCAATCCAACTCAGCTGGGCTTATTTTGTTTCACCAATCTCCTGGGGCAAACCAGCAACTGTATTCCTATACTTAACTCAAACTGAGAATGCATCATTTCACTGAATTTTGACCTTTTCAATATTGCCATCATAGCAAATCCACCACAGTCACCAGATCAAAGGAGGCATTATACAGCTGGACATCATGTCCCAGTTATTTTGCTCCACTTACACAGCTAAAGAACCTGACCTGGAAGAAGTTTTTTTAGTTGTGTTTTAAAAAAAAAAAAAAAAAAAAAGAACTAAATGAAGAAATAAATAAAATGAAAAAAGTGAATTTACACAATGTTTATTCTTGTAAAGAGACATACAGCCAAGGAATATATACAACCCCAATTCTGAAATAGTTGGGACAAAGTGTAAATTGTGAATAAAATCAAAACGCAATGACTTCCAAATCACACCAGCCAGTATTTTTTTTCACAATAGAACAGAGATAGCATAGCAAATGAAACTGAAACTGAGAAATTTTACAATTTTATCCACAAAATGAGCTCATTTCAAATTTGATGGCAGCCACAGGTCTCAAAAAGTTGGGACAGGGGCCTGTTTACCATGTTGTAGCATCCCCTCTTCTTTTTAACACAGAGTGGAGGCGTCTGGGCATTGAGGAGACAAGTTTCTTGAGTTTAGCCATTGGAATTTGATCCCACTCTTGTTTAATACAGGCTTCCAGCTGCTGGAGAGTTTTGGGTCTCCTTTGACGGACTTTTCATTTAATTATGCGCCAAATGTTCTCAATCGGTGAAAGATCGGGACTGCAGGCAGGCCAGTTCAGCACACGGACTCTTCTACCACGAAGCCATGCTGTTGTAATAGCTGCAGCATGTGGTTTTGCATTGTCCTGCTGAAATACTCAAGCCTTTCCCTGGAATAGATGTCGTCTGGAGGGGAGCATATGTTGCTCTAAAACCTTCATATACCTTTCAGCATTCATGGTGCTTTTTAAAACATGCAAGTGCCCCACACCATATGCATTAATGCATCCCCATACCATCAGAGATGCTGGCTTTTGCACTGAATGCTGATAACAGGAGGGGTGGTCTTTCTCCTCTTTAGCCCGGACGACACGACGCCCATGATTTCCAACAAGAATGTCAAATTCAGACTTTTCTGACCACAGGACACTTTGCCACTTTGCTACAGTCCATTTTAAATATGCCTTGGCCCACAGAACACGGTGGCGCATTGGATCATGCTCAACAATGGCTTCCTTTTTGCATGATAGAGTTTTAGGTGGCCTCAGTGGATGGCACGGCGGATTGTGTTTACAGACAGTGGTTTCTTGAAGTATTCCTGGGCCCATTTAGTAATGTCAATGACAGAATCATGCCGGTGAGTGATGCAGTGGCGTCTGAGGGCCAGAAGATCACGGGCATCCAGTAAAAAAATGTTAATGTTAGAATGCTAATATGCTCATGCTAATGAAAGAATGCTAATGTTAACAAGCGAATGCTTTCGTTAATATAAGTTCATTGGCATGCTTAAATGTGTCTGCTATGATGAGAATGCAAGATCACATGCCATAGAAACTGAGCTTAAAATAAATATTCAAAAGTAGTAATGTTAATTTTAGAATGCTAAAATGCTAATGTCAGCATGCAAATGCTAGCAAGTTAATGCTATAGTTAAAATCAGTTCATTGGCATGCTTATACATGTCTGCTATGATGGGAATGCAAGATCACATGCCATAGAAACTGAAATGAAAATATTCAAAAGCAGTAATGTTAATTTTAGAATGCTAACATGCTAACGCTAATGTTAGCATGCTAATGATAACAGGCTAATGCTATAGTTAATATCTGGAAATTGGCATGCTTATATGTGTCTGCTATGATGGGAATGTGAGATCACATGCCATAGAAACTGAACTCAAAATAAAAATTCAAAATCACTAATGTTAATGTTAGAATGCTGACATACTAATGCTAATGCTAGTATTTTTAAGCTAACAGGCTAATGCTATAGTTAATATCTGGAAATTGGCATGCTTATATGTGTCTGCAATGATGGGAATGCAAGATCACATGCCATCGAAACTGAACTCAAAAGCAGTGATATTAATGTTAGAATGCTAACACGCAACCAAGAGAACCAAGAGAAATGTAAGAAATATTAATTAGCATGCTAAAATTAGCATTACCATTTGAGCAAGGTAACATTAGGATTTGTATACTGACTTCATCAATATGGCATGCAGACTTGTATGTGCATTTTTGCATGTACATATGGGCCTGCTAGTGACCAAATATGAGTTTATAATCACAATTAATTTCCTTAATAATCAAGACCAACAAATAAGCCTGTAATTATTAAGGAATTATTAAGAAATGACAGATCACCGATGGGCTACATTGACAACATTCTTAATGGTGGCTCCACAGAAGTGCAGGTGACTTTAGGTAAGTGCACTTACAAAAAACTGTTCTATGACAGAACAAGGATTTTAGGCCTTTGCTGGTAATAGTCTTGATGGTCTTTTTCTTATTTGATCCAGAGTGTATGGTGTCCATGTCTTACAAAAAAAGACCTGAAATATTGATGTGACTGACCACAATACATGTTTTAAGTGTGTGATGGTTGATTATTAATGCCTCACTGTGAACATAAAACCTTGTTTTTGGATAGTAAAGTTTGAACTGGCATATGTGGATGTAACTACAGAATGAACTTGACAAAGGTTTGCCAAAGTAATCCTGAGCCCATGCGGTTATATCACTTATTGATAAATGACGGTTCTTGATGCAGTGCCATCTGAGTGAATGCATATCATAGGTATTCAGCAAAGGCTTGTGCCCTTGTCCATACCCACAGAAATTCCTCCAAATTCATAATCATCTTTTGATAATGTTAAACACACTATTGAGGGTAAATATCAAAATCTCCTCCTATTTTTCATTCAGGAACATTGTTTATAAATTTTTCAATGATTTTCTCACACATTTCTGCACAAATTGATGATCCTCAGTCCATTTTTACTCCTGAAGGAATATGGCTTTCCTGGTAGCTGCCTATGTACTAAATCATGATCGCAGTCACCTGCTGACATCAGCTGTTTTAAATCACTTAATTTTTCTTTCTTTTTTTAACCTTATTATTAGTGCTAAATTGCCCTCGACCCAAAATCAATGTGCCCGTTTCTCATAGGAAGATTCACAATTCTTAACTCATAACTCATGACTCCTAAAGTAACCCCCTGTTCTGAGGCACAAGGCTTCACTTTATGCACATAAAAAGCATGCAGGTTTGTCAGATTGGACTCAAGAGTTGGTTCAGCCACCAAACGCATAAAAACAGGAGAATCCGGAAAAAGGATTTATTCAAGAACTGGAGATGCAAAGCAAAACTAGCACAGAAAGCATTACATGAATAAACATGAGAAATATGTAAATATTTCACATGAAAACAGTTTAAAGGGAATTTCCATTATCCTGTTAGGGAGATTAAGAGTAATTGTACAAAATTGTCAATTAGACAGTATACAGTGTTATGAATATTGTTTATTTTACACAGTAATTTTTGCTTATTTTCATAATGGGTGACAATAATTCTTGGTTTGACTGTGTAGTGGGGAATGAGGACAGTCAGCTGAATGTGCCTTAATGTGCCTTAAGCAAATAAGCACATAAAGATGGACCACTGTCTGGGGTTTTCTGGCTCTTTTCCCAGGTTTGGTTTTGGGCTGATAGCGGCAGATTTTTATCTCCTGACTTTATAATGTAGTATATTGGTTTTTGAGATTTTACTGTATGAAGTATTCAAGAACACTTCAGCTCCAAAGTACATAATCCCAGGACAGTAGTACAATGTGTTATTTTATGTTTGTACTGCCCAATTGTTCAGCAAACTGCATTGCCAGTTTGTATTTTGTCTGAAATATGCAACGTTAGAATGTGTTAGATCTTCGTAAGTTTGACTTTTTGCTTTAATAATTGCATCACCCACCGTCATATGAAACACTGTATCACCGGTGTCTGGTCAGAAGAAACTAAAATACCCCCGTATAAAATGTCGAGACAAAACCAAAATGCACTGTACTCTAAAACTGACATAATTCTGAATAAAGCACGAACTAGAAAGTCTACCCATGATAAAAAAAAGCGTTGACATATACTGTAGTACCTATGCGTGACCAACAGAGAGAGACAAAGACCTACTAAACCAAACAGCTTGAATCGGTGTGAGACGATAGATGGCACTCTCATCTAATTTCTGCTGTCTCTCCCTTCATTTCCATCCCTTTGTTAAAATAGATACAACATGACAGAGGCAAATACGTCTGAAATCAACTGTGAAATCGTAGTATGGCGTGGCTCTGTTGTACCTCATACCGCATTCTGGAAAATTCCCTTGCGACATACGGCTAAGGTAAAGTATCTTTCCTTTTATCACTTATTTTAGCGATTAGCTTCGCTTACACTGGCGAATTTTGGGGCTGTCGGGAGAGGCCAGCGGCTGTAAAACTATTAAAACCAAAACTTTTCTAAACATAATATTCATAAAATTAACATGAAGGGAAGAGACGAAATATAAATGAAAACATATAGTATTGCCATAGATAAGAAATGAGACTGGGGTTAGTTCTCTGTCTGTATCATTTCATATAGCCTACAAATAAATTACCCGGCCGGCATGACAGTGAGAGGTTTTCTGCAGTGAACTCTCCTGACCTTGATGAAGAAGGCCTCTCTCTTTGTCCCGAATGCAATTTCAAAGTGCACATTTCTCTGCTTCTAGCTGCTCCAATTACTGTCTGGGGTGCTTCCCATCAGCAGAACCTCACACACACACACACACACACACAGACGCATAAAACAGTTCTCAGGCTGAAACAGTCGTCCTCAGCTCACCAGAGGAATACCAGAGCTGAAATGCATCTGAGCAAGTACAGTATGCAACTCCATGAAAGGATACTAAATGAATAAAAACTTCACAGCTTTACTGCCCCACGCCGGCGGGACTGCACACACGCCAGCATAAAACTACAATAAAGCACCAGGAAATGAAAGACCACAGCAGCTGGTTTCCTGGTCTGACACCCGACGTCTGACCCAACGGACACGTGCTGTCATCTCGGGTCGCTGGAGAACAGGAAAGTGAAGCCATGCTGGGTTACCCCTCCAGCACCTGAGACAGAAGGGTCGTTCCTCATCATCCACATTCATGTCTAATGAGCACAATCATAATCCAATAAAGTCTGGTATAAATAAAGCTGAGAAATAGCCAATTTCAATAATGTACAGTCAGGCTTACAGAGGCTCTGAGGGCTGCTTGTAACTCAGGATTGGCTGTCTGTGCGTTACATCACAGCTGCGGCGTAATGTATGGCGATCCTGTTCGTATGGATCATTATTAGACACCGGCGGATCATCAGTGTGACGGACCTGTCCTGCCCTTCAGGACAACTGCCAGCCACTCTGAACGCCAAAATCAATTTTTACTGCACGCTCCTATTTTGGAGCGATTTTTTTTCAGAGCAATATCCTTATCCACCCTGTTACTCGCTGCTCTGTGCTTTTAGTCTTGGCTCTCCTTCAGTGTGAGGATAATAGTCTCTCACTAAAATGGCTATCGAAGCTGCTCAGGGTAAAAGCACTAGCTTTCGTGAATAAATCAATAATATTTTAATGTGGACCATGAATAGAGCACAGAACATGAGTCGTTCATATCAGGCCCCAGCCGCATCACCATCGCGCTGCCAAGTGTGTGGGACGTGTGAACCGCCCTATCGCTTCCTTTCATACGGTAATTTATAGATCTTTTCTATCTTAAAACTCCGAATAGGGTGAACAAAAGCCGCACAAATCAAGCATGCATAGAAGAGGTCGTTTCATTCTGCGTCATGTAATCCATATATTTCAGCAGAAAACCAAAAATCTGAATCACATGAACATCTACTCAATGCTTTAAAAAAGAAACTCTGAAATAAGATACTGAATCATTTATATTTCATGGAGAAGTAATGTGAATAAGTGCAGTGATCACTTCCATGCGCATCATTATTGATTAAAAATGAAGCTTGTTTGCACTCGGGAAATCCAATATAAATTTAGTTTGTCAGTTTTAATTCATGTGACAAATGATTGAATTGAAAAGTCAGTGATGCAAAGAACTAATAAAAAACATTTTTATGACTCATCCCTGAGGTTTTTTATGTGTAAACAAAATGAGCCAGGGTATGGTTTGTGTCAGTCTGTGAGCAGGGTGTGGTTTGTGTCAGTCTGTGAGCAGGGTGTGGTTTGTGTCAGTCTGTGAGCAGGGTGTGGTTTGTGTCGGCCTGTGAGCAGGGTGTGGTTCGTGTCGGTCTGTGAGCAGGGTATGGTTCGTGTCAGTCTGTGAGCAGGGTGTGGTTTGTGTCAGTCTGTGAGCAGGGTGTGGTTTGTGCCAGTCTGTGAGCAGGGTGTGGTTCGTGTCACTCTGTGAGCAGGGTGTGCTTTGTGTCAGTCTGTGAGCAGGGTATGGTTTGTGTAAGTCTGTGAGCAGGGTGTGGTTTGTGTCAGTCTGTGACAGTGGAGTTTTTAAGTGTAAAAACTTGGTGGGGCAAGAATGTATTTCAGGTCTGGATAAGTGAATTTCTGAATTTCCCATTGACTATAATGGAAAAACTCCTGCTATCTAAAAGGTATACAATTGTAAATCATTCCTGCGTAGGACTGGATTACATAATAAAAATGAATCGAGGCGCAATTTTGCTGGACGCTTTACGAGAACGAAGTTATAAGAGGTTGTTTTAGTCAACGTTTAATCCATTGGTAGGTCAGTATGATTCACATCTGACTCTGGTCACTCGCATAGTATTGGTGAATAGCCTACAAGAACATGCAGAACGGAACAGACAGCCGAGCAGTATGCAGAAACGCTATCTTCGCTGGCAATCATTGAAAGCTAGCCAGTTTGGTTGACTGCCTCACCTAGGATTGCATTATCGGTAAAAAACAAAACAAAACAAAACAAAAAAAAAAAACTCACAGCTTGCTCACAAAATAGTCCCTAGATAGGCAGATGCCTGATAAGGATGCTTTTATTTGTACAATTCATCCGCAATGAACACCACTAACGTTACACAAACATTTCTGCCAGGTCATTCGCTATGGCTAATGCTACATGTAGATATGCAACTTGGCTAACAATACATGGGCATGACAGCTAGCTGGCCATCACCCTTTGTAAGCAACATGAGTTTATTGTGCTAAACTAAGTTTATCTAGCTAGCTAAATTTACAGATAAAGTTTGCGATCACAGCCGTCCACAGCGACTCGATTACCTAACACGCCAGCTAGACAAGTGGCTAGTTAGTGCTGTGCTTCCCATTAAGACGTTTTTATATTTTCAATGTCTGGAACAGTGTCATGTAAAATTGCGCGTTAATATTTATTCTTATATGATTTTCGATCACAAATATGTTGAAATCTTTTCTCAAGACCCCTTAGTTCGGCGGAAAATAGCAGGAATTTCTCCATTATAGTCTATGGGAAATTGAGAAGTGCAGTGCACTTGACGCCATATTTGTTTCTTCAACTGCGCTCATAGAAGGAAGCGGCGGAAGCCTCTCCGGTTCTATATACACCAAGGGGGTAGGAATACACCCGGAAGTTGAAGCTCAATTGAACGCTCTAGAAGATAGCAGATGACAGATGTCGGTCTGTGAGCAGGGTGTAGTTTGTGTCAGTCTGTGAGCAGGGTGTGGTTTGTGTCAGTCTGTGAGCAGGGTGTGGTTTTCTGCCAGTCTGTGAGCAGGGTGTGGTTCGTGTCAGTCTGTGAGCAGGGTGTGCTTTGTGTCAGTCAGTGAGCAGGGTATGGTTTGTGTAAGTCTGTGAGCAGGGTGTGGTTTGTGTCAGTCTGTGAGCAGGGTGTGGTTTGTGTCGGTCTGTGAGCAGGGTGTGGTTCGTGTCGGTCTGTGTGCAGGGGTGGTTTGTGTCAGTCTGTGTGTAGGGGTGGTTTGTGTCAGTCTGTGAGCAGGGTGTGGTTTGTGTCAGTCTGTGAGCAGGGTGTGGTTTGTGTCAGTCTGTGAGCAGGGTGTGGTTCGTGTCAGTCTGTGAGCAGGATGTGATTCGTGTCAGTCTGTGAGCAAAGTGTGGTTCGTGTCCGTCTGTATGCAGGGTGTGGTTCGTGTCAGTCTGTGAGCAGAGTGTGGTTCGTGTCGGTCTGTGTGCAGGGTGTGGTTCGTGTCAGTCTGTGAGCAGGATGTGATTCGTGTTAGTCTGTGAGCAGGGTGTGGTTCGTGTCAGTCTGTGTGCAGGGTGTGGTTTGTGTCGGTCTGTGAGCAGGATGTGATTCGTGTCGGTCTGTGAGCAGGGTGTGGTTTGTGTTGGTCTGTGAGCAGGATGAGATTCGTGTCGGTCTGTGAGCATGCTGGGCTGAGGATCAGTCAGCGAAGTAGTGGTCACTGACAGTGTAATTTGGCTGGCTAGAGTCATTCTCAGTGTAAATGTCTGGTAATGATTATGTTCAGTCAAGGCAAAAATACAAAAAAAATCCCACATGATTCAGCGAGACTGATGTTGTTTCCTGTTGCCTTCTGCAAAAAAGAAAAATGAGTGCCGTCCTAGAAAAGCCACTGAGGTTTCTGCTCTGCCTTTTCTCCTGTCTGGGGTCAAAGGTTGAACGGTTACGGTTGCTGAAATCTGCAATGCCATTTAAAGTTCCTTGCTATAGCATAAAGACTGTATCCATCACCACAGAAAGAGATTATATTCCTACTGTCGGATAAATATTCCAATTTGTCTGCCGCTACATTATAGCAAACAGCAAACAGATGAAAACTGAAATTGGGTTTTCCAGCCTATATAAATCCATTGCTAATAACCCTGAGCCCAGAAAAAGCCATTATTCAATGAAAACTGGCACCCATAATATGATTCTCATAAATTTGTGATTATGGGAACATTAGGCATTTAGAAATGTTAGTTTCCATGAAAATTAGTTGGGTCTCAAGCCGCATGCAAAAAAAAAAAAAAAAATAACGTGTCGTCTATGAAAAGTATAACAAATGAGAGACGAAATCTCCAGTACTCCAGTAACATTTCTAGCGTTCATCAACAGTGGGATGTGTTGTTCGGATGTGTGGAGAGTTTCGCATCGTGGGAGAATAGCCACCGTGAGAAAATTAAAGGACATCTGGTAACATGAAAAATCTACTTCCTAATGACCAAATTAATAAACAAACGTCAGCACGCTTTCATGTGTTCTGCAGTAATTAGGCAGAGCTGTCGAGCTCTGCGGCACTGAGTTGTATTGAAAAGCACACGGCATCGTTTTGCCTTTCTTTGTAATGGTGTAACAGGAAATTCCCCATGTGCCGGGAATGGACAAATATAGATTTTTAGCGCTCCCCTCCTTCAAAGCATCTGCATGACTAATTTTGCGGGCGGAAGCCAATCCAGCTGGTTCTGTGCCCTGGCCAGTGTGGGCTAATTCACCCACATCCACGGGGAGGCCGGGTGCCGATGAGTGATCGACTGCCTTTCGTCTGCCCCCACTTCTAATAAAAAATACCACCTGATATACCAGCTTCAGCAGCTCATCTTGGTCAGATGCCAGTGGAAAAAAACGATCTTCAGACAGATTCACAATGACGGCACGTCAAAGTATTGAGCTGCAGAGGCGTGAGCAGCAAAGGGTTTGAGATAATGTCAATGGCCCATCACTCATGTATTAAAGCAAAGCTTAATCCAGTCACATTGGACTTCATCAGCTACACCACACCATACACCTACTCCACTCCTCTAACCAGAGGAAAGGGAGAAAACTTTTGACGGTTTGCAAAGCAGCGAAGACAAAGAACGCTTTTTTTTTTTTTTTTAGCTTTAAGCTTTTCACTGAACTACCTTGCCTGCATGTGCGCCATTCTAACATGTACTCACTTCAATCAAAACTGACTTTTAATTATTATTCATGAAATCACAACTCTACAGCACAATAAAACCTGCCTGAGAACACAAAACTACATCACAATCGCTGCTGCCTGAAATCAAACCTATACATCACAATCACTGTTGCCTGTAATCAAAAATGTGCATCACAATCACTGCTGCCTGATATCACGACTGCACATCATGATCTGTCTGCCTGAATTAAAAACTGGACATCATAATCTCTCCTGCCAGTGATCAAAACTGCACAGCATAATCTCTGTCGCCAGTGATCAAAACTGTACAGCAAAATCTCTGCTGCCTGAAATCAAATCTGTACTGTACATCCCAATCACTGTTGCCTGTGATCAAAACTGTAAATCACAATGAATGCTGCCTGATATCACAACTGCACATCACAATCTGTCTACCTGAATTCAAAACTGGACATCATAATCTCTGCTGCCAGTGATCAAAATTGCACAGCAAAATCTCTGCTGCCTGTGATCAAACTGCACATCATAGTCTCTGCTGCCTGCGCTCAAAACTGTACATCACAATCACTCTTGTCAAAAATCACAACTCTACATCACATATTGCCTGTGGTTCATTTTCCCACTATTAACATAAGAGTTCTCTGATATCAATGCTGTCAAACATGACCTCGGGAAGGTTTGATTTGACTCAGTGTTCCCGGTCAAGAAATAGCAATGGTGGGTTAACCACAGAGAGCGTTAAACTTTGCCTTCCAGATGATGTAGCACAGCAGAGCCATCATTTGGGAGCAGAGATAGCCTCCAGTATCTGGCCGCCATTTTGTAAAGAAAGTTGAAACTTCTGAGCGGTGCTCTCAGCGGTCTGTAGGTACAGGTAACACCTGGCACACACCCACACTACACTCACTCAGATAAAATCCCAGGTTCCCTTCACTGAGAAAGGATGTTTCATCCCTCTGAAAAGAGTTTGACCCATTGTTCCACATTTGCTCTCAGCCTGACTCGCGAAATGGCTGTGCCACCGCCGTGAGGACTGAAATCTTCTATCTTTGGAGGTTTCGCTGTCAGAATAGCAAGTAGAAAGCAGGCATAACCCAGGGCTGCTCTGTTTTCGTCCCGCCGTGGTGGTGGGCTGGAGGCGTGAGGGGGGGTGGGGCATTGCTTGGGGGGCAAGAGGGGGGCTAATTCTGCAAGGCTATACCTTCTCACTGCAGTGGCCTGAATTCAAGTGCGGCAGCATTTTTGCTAGGCATTGAGACATTGTTACAGTGGGTTCATTCCAAGATCACAGCCTGTATAAAAACTGTGGACTAAGTCACTCTTACGTAAGCCATCGACTTTCCCTGGGACGGGAGCAAAGAATTTTAGCCTACAAAAGAGAGCTTTTCCGCAGTGCATTTTGTACACTCTAGAGTCATGATTCTGTGCTGTACGGTCAAAGTCCACTAATAATGTGTAATACGACAGCATAAGCCACTTCTTATTAGTTTGCAAAACATTTCCCTTTCGTGCAAATAGCCCAGCAGCTGTACAACTCGACTCACAGGGAGATAATGAGACCGAGAAAAAACATATTGAGTGTACATTTTCTTGTGGGGTTGACTTAATTCTTTTACATTAAAGTTACCATTGTCCTGTCAATCCTGGTTTGTAAAGTAGATGTCGCTACATGAGTAAATTATATGCTGCGTTATCCACGGATAGCAGTGGCCAGGTGTGATTGGTGGTGCGACTGCACAGTGTAAAAGAAGCAACATGCCGTGGAACCCTGAGCCACGATATCTTTCTATTGAGTCAATGGGAGCAGGTCGATACAATGAACTATAAAAGTTACCACTGAATGGCACTTATTTGACCTATGCTAGAGCCAGCCACAGTGGTGACATTGAGAGCAGTGTCTCCTAAGAAATCTTGGAAATGAAACTCGAAGATTAAGGCTCATGGAGGTCGCTTGCCAAGGTCCAGTAATCCGGCGATAAATGAATGTGTGCCGGCAATGCATGAACTATATTTAATTTTGGGGGGTGAGGGGTTGAATTGGAGCGTGAGGTGGCTTTTGTCCCTGCCCCGCAGGGAGATAGGCCCAGCTGCGACTGCGACAGCTGCAAAGACCCATTCTTGGATGGCATGGACATGACTAGTTGCTTTACGTTGGTATCTCAGACGATAATTAAGCACCTCGACACCTTCACTCCGGTATCAAAATATCACATTATGGCACAAAACAGCCCACAAATGGAGCTTTCAGTACAGACCAACTCAGCTTCTTTTTTGTAAAGATTGCCCAAGAGTGCAACTTGATCATCTTGGATGAGGAAAAAAACACAGCGATCAAATAAAAATCCAATTAAAAATGCAATAATGACAAAATTGTGTCAAAAGCGCTTACAGTCAGTTCATATACCCCCCCCCCCCCCCCCCACAGTGTTGTTTTCAGGGAGCTGATGTGATATTAAAGGACGCTAATATCTCTGGGGCTCTACCGTAGTTAATGCCGCGTGTGCTAAAGCTGAGAGGGGAGAGCACAGCTCTGAAACTCAGAGGTGAGATAGGAAGGCTGACGAGAACACTGCTGGAGTATGCAGTATGCACAGGGATTTACAGGGAGTAACGAGTCTGGAACTGAGTATGAGTGAGTATGCAAGAGCGTGAGGGAGAATGTGTGAGAGTGTGTGCATGTGAAAGAGTGTTTCTGTTAGTGTGCGTGTGTGTGTGTGTGTGTGTGTGTGCGTGTGCGTGCACGCGTGTGTGTAGTTGTGTGTGTATATGTATGTACAACCCCATTTCCAAAAAAGTTAGGACACTGCTTTACATGTAAATAAAACAAAATGCAATGATTTGCAAATCAATTAAAACCTATTTTAATTGAAAGTAGAGCAAAGACAATGTTGACACATCAAATGTTGAAACTGATAAATTTTATTGTTTTTTTAAAAAATATCTGCTCATTTTCAATTTGATGACAACAACATGTTTTTAAAAAGTTAGGACTGGACAATAAAAGACTGGAAAAGATGCATGATGCTGAAAAAAAAAAGACAACTGGCAAAACATTTCTCAGCTAATTACATTATTTACCAACAGATCAGTAACATGATTGGTTATAAAAAGTCTTTCATAAGTAAATATGGCGAGGGCTTGACCACACTATGAAAAACTGCATGGGGAAATAGTTCACCAATTTAAGAATAATGTTTTCAACCTAAAATTGCAAAGAATTTGGAGATTTTGTCCTCTATGGAACATATCATTAAAAGATCCTGAGAATCCAGAAAAATCTCTGTAGGCATGGGACAAGGCCAAAATCCAAATCTGAATGGCTGTGATTTTCAGGTCCTCAGGCAGCACTCATGAAAAACAGAGAGGATTCTGTAGCGGAAATCACTGCATGGACTCAGGAACACTTTTGTAAACCATTGTCAGTAAACACAGTTCGTCACTCCATCCAAAAATGCAAGTTAAAACTCTGCAATGTAGGAATTAAAAAAGATCCAGAAACACTGCCTTCTTCTCTGGGCCCACACCCCTTTAAAATGCACTGAGGCAAAGTAGAAAACTGTCCTGTGGTTTGACTGATCAAAATGTGAAACTCTTTTTGGAAATCATGGATGCCATATCCTCTGAGCTAAAGAGGAGGGGGGCCATCCGGCTTGTTATAAGCAAATGATTCAAAAGCCAGCATCCATGATAGTATGGGGGTGCAGTGGTACACAGGGCATGGGTAACTTGCACATCTGTGAAGACACCATTAATGGTGAATGATATATACAGGTTTTGGTGCAAAATTTACTGGTATGCAGATTTGTTTTTTTTTTTTTTTTTCATGGGAAGGCCTTTGCTCATTTCAGCAACACCATGCCAAACATGCCCCTATGCCAACTTGTTTGAAATGTGCTGCTGGCATCAAATTCAAAATGAGCACATATTTTCCAAAAAACAATAAAATATCTCAGTTTCAACATCTGATATATTGTCTTTGTACCATTTTCAAATAAATATAAAGTTCAAATGATTTGAAAATCATTGCTTTCTATTTTTATTTACATTTTACACAGTGAGAGTGTATATGTGTGCGTGTGCAGACGTGCATGCATGTGTAAGAGAATGAGCAGCTGGCAGTATCAGCAGTGTCACCAAATCTACTCATGAGTCCCTACTCTGCAGTATTCAGTACTCCTCTTCACCATAACCCCCACCCTTTTCACTCCATTGCAGAGAGGCAATCAGAACTCTACAGGAAGGAAAGATGTGTGTTTTACACGCAACACTAAATTATTCCTGATGTAAACCATATGGACTATTAGTGCTGCAGGCCTCTAAAAACAAACATGTAAAAGTCCTTCAGAATCCAAGCATTGAGCCTGTGTTCAGTCAGAGTTTACTATGAGCTCAACTCTGCTCCTGCAACCTCAGTTCCAGAAGAATTGGGACAATGTGTCGAAAGTAAATAAAAACAGCAAGCGGTAATATGCAAATCACTTTTAACCTGTATTCAACTGAAAAAAAGTACAAGACTAAACAGAGGAAAGAAAATTTACAAATCACTTAATTATGTTTTCATGTGCATTTTGTATACTGTCCCAATTCCTGTGGAATTGAATTAGTACTCTGGTGCCTCTGCACTGAGTTCAAAATCAAACTTCTTTCTCTGTGCACTTGATACTGATACTACTGCTCAACTTCAATTCTACTGATACTACAGCTCTACTCCAATTCTGCTGATACTGCAGCTCTACTCCAGCTCTACTCCAATTCTGCTGATACTGCAGCTCTACTCCAGCTCTACTCCAATTCTGCTGATACTGCAGCTCTACTCCAGCTCTACTCCAATTCTACTGATACTACAACTCTACTCCAATTCTACTGATACTGCAGCTCTACTCCAATTCTACTGATACTACAGCTCTACTCCAGCTCTACTCCAATTCTACTGATACTGCAGCTTTACTCCAATTCTACTGATACTACAGCTCTACTCCAGCTCTACTCCAATTCTGCTGATATTGCAGCTCTACTCCAGCTCTACTCCAATTCTGCTGATACTGCAGCTCTACTCCAGCTCTACTCCAATTCTACTGATACTGCAGCTTTACTCCAATTCTACTGATACTACAGCTCTACTCCAGCTCTACTCCAATTCTACTGATACTGCAGCTTTACTCCAATTCTACTGATACTACAGCTCTACTCCAGCTCTACTCCAATTCTGCTGATATTGCAGCTCTACTCCAGCTCTACTCCAATTCTGCTGATACTGCAGCTCTACTCCAGCTCTACTCCAATTCTACTGATACTACAGCTCTACTCCAATTCTACTGATACTCCAGCTCCACTCCAACTCTACTGATACTGCAGCTCTACTCCAGCTCTACTCCAATTCTACTGATACTACAGCTCTACACCAATTCTACTGACACTACAGCTCTACTCCAATTCTACTGATACTACAGCTCTACTCCAATTCTACTGACACTACAGCTCTACTCCAATTCTACTTATACTCCAGCTCTACTCCAATTCTACTGATACTACAGCTCTATTCCAATTCTACTGATACTGCAGCTCTACTCCAATTCTACTGATACTACAGCTCTACTCCAATTCTACTGATACTGCAGCTCTACTCCAATTCTACTGATACTGCAGCTTTACTCCAGCTCTACTCCAATTCTACTGATACTACAGCTCTACTCCAATTCTACTGATACTGCAGCTCTACTCCAATTCTACTGATACTACAGCTCTACTCCAATTCTACTGATACTACAGCTCTACTCCAATTCTACTGATACTGCAGCTCTACTCCAATTTTACAGATACTGCAGCTCCACTCCAATTCTACTGATACTGCAGCTCTACTCCAGCTCTATTCCAATTCTACTGATACGACAGCTCTACTCCAATTTTACAGATACTGCAGCTTCACTCCAATTCTACTGATACTACAGCTCTACTCCAGCTCTACTCCAATTCTACTGATACTGCAGCTCTACTCCTCTACTCCAATTTTACTGATACTGCAGCTCTACTCCAATTCTACTGATACTACAGCTCTACTCCAATTCTACCGATACTGTAGCTCTACTCCAATTCTACTGATACTGCAGCTCTACTCCAATTCTACTGATACTGCAGCTCTTCTCCAATTCTACTGATACTGCAGCTCTACTCCAGCTCTACTCCAATTCTACTGCAGCTTCCCCAATAGCAGTCGGGTCTGGCCCAGATCCAGCTTCAAGCTGGCACTGCTGGGCGACTGCTGGCATGGCAAGTGGTATGTTGACCGGATGTGGGCCAGGTCTGGCAATGATGGTACCGTTTATGTGATGGCGTGCCACATGTGGGCCGATCGTGTCCGCAGCTGGCCCTGTGCTGGCCCATATGTGGGCCAGCTCCGGCAAACCAGATCTGGGCTACTAAAGGGCCATTGTTCTTGCTGTATGTGGAACAGAACTGGGCCGTGTAAAGTACATTATGTGGGCCAGACCTGGGTCAGGCCAATATTGCTGTATGGGTTTACTCTGATTCTACTAATAATCCAGCTTTCCTCTAATTCTATGATTCTACTCCTGTACTACTGATACTCCTGCTCTACTTCAATTTTCATGCCGCAATAGTAGACTCCCACTCTATTTTCACTCTACTCTATCCATCATGTTTAAATATTTAATACCAGTCTTCCAACGCCTGCGCATTATCAAAGAATTTGACTAGTTTATTATATCCCCCGCATTACTTGATAAAATGTGTGTTTTATTTATTTATTTTTGCATTTTCATATGATGACAGTGTAAGTGTTTTGGACGGCTCTCAGATATAGCTGTGGGGGAGTGTTTAGGCGAAAGTTGGCCAGCCTCTGCTCAGGCCTAATAAGTTTGACAGCCTGAGGTGTGAATCTTGGAAATTTTCTTGGCAGCTGTTTTCTTAGAAAAGCGTTTTAAGATGTACCATAAAGAAGCAGTTCTGCGACAGTCATCCTCTTCATTACGGGGCCGCAGTAAATGAGACATCATTTGGAAGCTGAGAATCAGCCCTTAAATTAGGTTATTTAATTATAATTAATTAAACAGCAGAGAGGGAAAAAAAGAAGAAATATGAGGCGTGAAAGTCAGTGTCTCCAGCAGTTTAAATGGGTGAATGAGCGCAATGTATGGTAACACAGTGTCGGCTATAAACTGGGAAAAAAAAACCAACCCCACAAACAACAACTGCCCAGAAGACATCTGTGAGATGAGAACACCTTACAGACAGGAAACAGATGCTTTATTAAAGCGCCGAAAACTGGCCACAGGTGCTCTCAATTCTGCCAATGGCCCTAAGCTCCTCCTAAGCAAATACCTCACGTGAGCGGAGCAGGAAGCCATAACATTCATGTAATGTTTATCCCTCCGTAACAATAATTTAGCTTTTATCCCTTTTCACTATTTTTATTTACCATCATTTTACATTCACCAAGTGCTCCAATCTCACATAGGCGCTAAATAAATAAAGCCCGCCCGTGAAATTCTATTGCTCTACAATTTTATTTGTGCAGCAAATGTCTATTGTGCAGTTTTCACAGAATAACCATCAAAAGATGCTTTACAGTGAAGCAGAAGGGCAGGAACCTAAAATAGCATATGAAGTAAGAAAAGATGAATGATTGATCGTCTGAGCTTTAGTCAATGACATGCAAGCCTGCACTGATTTGAAGCCAGAACCCTCCGGTGATGAGCTAGGGGCTGTGAGCACACAGGCTGGCACAGCGCAAATCAGGAGCAGGTCTGCAGCTGCTGGGCGACCGAACGACAGCAGACACCTGAACACATGTTCTGACGTCCCGCCCCTTGGGCCCTGCCTCCCCACAGATGCATTATGGGTTGGATTCTTCGCAAACAGGCCTTTGTTCACATGCCAGAGATGCAGCCTGCTCAATAAGCCTATTGTCTGAGCTGTGCTACAAAGGCCAGGAGAGAAGAGCGCTGCTCTGTAGGGAAGGAGACTGATTATTTATTGTTCACCACAGGACTGCTCAGGTCCCAATCGACATTCACTTCTCACAATGTCGCCTGAGCAGAGCTCCAGAAACCAATGAAAACCCACCTTTATCTGGGGAAATTTGCAATTGCAAAACAGCATTATGCATGAGAGAGAGAGAGAGAGAGAGAGAGAGAGAGAGTTTCCTTGACAAGTCGATCTGCATGTTCTGTTGTGTCCTGTTATAAATGCTTCTGCTTTGGCAACATGACCTGTACATTTTCATTATGCCAAGAAAGCCCATTTTGAAGTGAATTGAGAGAGAGAGAGAGAGAGAGAGAGAGAGAGAGAGAGAGAGAGGGGGGATGGGGATGGGGATGGGGATGGGGGGGGGTGTGGGATTGAACCTTGGTAATTAATTATCGCCCAGAATGGCACAAGATTTTCTGATTTTTCTCAAAAAACATATATTTGATGATGCAGAAACCTATATTACAAGGGACATTTTACATTTAATAAAAATACATTACAATTTTGAAAATATTTTATTTACAAATTTTTCACCCATTTAGGCTGTTCTTGACTAAAAAAAATCTTGGTCAAACAACAGGCAGCCATTTTTTCCTGACTGTTCGATTGGTCAAAATGTTTTGATTCTGTTCACAGCGTCCTTTTCACGCTGCCCCTGCAGATTCTGCCATTGCATTTGAGAGGTTGAGGTGTGAACAACCAATAGGCTGATGGTTTCATTTGACCCAACCAGAACACATTCTAATGTGCAGGCTTTGCTATATTTAATAAACCTGGTTGGTCTCATCGGAATTTGAAATCTCTTGCAAAAACATCTTTTTAACGTAGGCTGAAGTTAGAACCTAGAAAATTTTCATAGACTCTGATAGTGTATCTCAAAAATATGCAAAAGGGAAATAATGCCAAAAAAATGGTTGGTTCAAAAAGTTATTTTTATTTGTATTTCGGCAATTAAATGTTTATGGTTTAATTCATTCCGTTTTAAGCCATGCTTAATTAAAACAGCTGACATTACAGACCATTCCAACAGCCTACAGAAACAGATGCTTCGTTTTTCCTTATAAATTGAAACAGCAATTTCAATTAAACCAGTAGAAGTATACCTAAATTTGAACAATATTAAGTAAGCCAAGGTGTTATTAATCACAAAATGACAAATTAAAGAAGTTACTAATGAAGTAAGATGAAATCGCTACTTATAACTTGCAACGCTGGATGAACATGAATGCTCTCGCTCACAAAAAAAAGTAAAAAGGTATCCTACGATGAGACCTTGGGCACTTATTGTTTCTACATGCCATTACATAATTAATTATTTAATTGTGTTAAAAATGCCTTGCGTATGCCTAGCTAATGTTCCGTGACATGAAGTTTTATGTGATGCAGTCATGTTCTACTAATAAATTGAGCATGCAAAAGATACAAGTCTTATTTGGTTAGTTGGCTCTACATTTCTCTCATGGATTAGGCAAGTCAGACCCACATGGAAAGAATCTATATGAACATATATGCGCATATATGCAACCTATATGCGGCATATATGCGCATATATGCCGCATATAGGCCAAATTCAGGTACATATGTGCTTATAGAGGGCTTATAGGTCTCCTATATAGCTCATATACCCAGTGGCAGGTTCTGTTTGTCATACCTATCGTATAGCTCATATCTCACTTTCGCACCTGTCATACATGATGCTTAGCTCATATTTTTACTCTCAAGGTAATATCTGCATATTAGTCCAAAGTCCCTTACAGAAATAACAAGAATTTCACGCAATAACTTATTAATCGCATGTGAACACGTGAAATTGGCATCACATTTGATCCTAAATACATGTTGACATGTGACAACGGCATGTTATGTGTAAACCAGTCATTATTAACTATGGCAAGTGAGAGGAGACAAAAAGCTATGACATCAACACAAATATCTAATACTATTTGTTACATTTTTTTCCTGAAACATTAACAATAACAAGGTCATCAATTCTTTCTTGACCATACTTATTTCCATTCTATGAAGATTGAGTTGTGTATAGCGCAAGAGAAGGAAATGTATAAAAACAAAATGGTTTGATTATGTTTATTTCATCAATTAAGCATTTTTTCAAGTTTAAGTCACTGCCAGATTCACCACATTAGATGAAATTGGATTCAGATCATTTCAGCTCATACACATCCACTGAAAAGTAATACACAACACTGTTACCTCCACCAAATGCAATATTTTCTATCTTGCCTGTAAAGCAGTTTCTAGATGAATATGGCTCAGAGGTCCTTAGTCTAAATGTAGCAAAATAAAACAAAAATAACAAAATAAAAGTACACAGAAGAACATACATTCAAGTAAACATGCCTTTCAAAAGTCATTTTCATCCCCACATCTATTTGAGCATTTCACTGTGGTTAATGACTCTGAAGACAAAGTCTACATTTTCATTCACAGTTTTAATGAACAGACACTTGTCTTTTATCTGAGATGCTTGTATAGCTACTAAAGGTCCCAGACTTTTTCCTACAGGGATGAAATAACAAGGATTCTTAAATTCCCACACGGAAAGAACCTATATAAACATATAGGTTTTAATCCCCACCTCGCATCAACCAGCAGTGGTCGGTAGCTCTTTTCAGAAGTAGCGCGCAATTGGCCAATTCGCTACAGGGATGCAAATTAGGAAGGGCCTGCTGGGAAGGGTTATGTAGATTAGAGTTCCCCTAGGCGTCTCCTGTTGGCCAGCCGGGCCCTCATAAAGAAGATTCTGACCAGCAACAAATTTGAGTAATGTTTGCCCTCACTCTGAACTTGTGCAATCTTGCCCATTGAATATATAACAGGCAAAACTAAACAGAGGTGGGCTTCAGTTGGAGAGCTGTGAGCTGTGTACGGTTATCAGAATAAACAATAAGGGACTGTATATGCAAAGAAACCTCAGTAATTGCACTCAGTTCTTTAATTAGACATCTCAGATTTGGGTGGGATTGGAGATGCCAAATATGAAAAAGACATTTAGGTTTTAATATAGGGCAAAATGAAATTAAATGTTTTCATATATTATAGGTACATATATGTACATATATGTACCTATAATATATGAAAATGGCCAATTTTATGTATGTCGCATATATGCGAAACCTATATCTGGCCATATAGTAAAACCTATATGTTTATATAGGTTCTTTCCGTGTGGGGACTGGCAAAAGTGTCGGTTATCTGTTTTTGTTTTCTCCAAGATAGCAGTGGGTTTCAGCTGCAAGTTTGTGCTAAACCTGAAGTTGCAATGGGACTGAACCTCTAAAAACGGTTCAAATTAAGTGGCCAATAAATAACTCTTTTACGGAATACTAATAGATATAACAACTGAAATACTCATCTGAAAAGCACATAAAACATGCGTGGAAAGAATTTAACACTGGCTGATTAATCGTTTTCAAGTGGTTGGCCATGTTCATTGTTGAACAGAGGTAAGGGAAACGTTCCTTACCAAGTCCACATTCCAGTTTTTTCGATGGCATGCAACTAAATCTAAATGCTGCCTTGAGCCAGATTTTTTATTTAACATTATGCTCCAAGGCTATATTGAAATGAACCTTTAAAGCATGCGTATATCACTGATCTTAACTGCACGGTAAATCTTAGGCTTCCATTAAAATGCACATTTGTGTGCCCATGTAAGGATTCAATGTTGGCAGGAAAGGGGGCGTTACACGTGTTAGTTTTACATTTATAAAAATATGTATCATAACATGTTGTTTTTATTAGTTTTGGTGAATTATTCACAACATTAATATAACCTTAACTGTATAATTTAAAGAGAACATTGGCCTAGTTAAGAGTGAAGGACTATCACTGCCATACCCGCAGCATCCTGAATGGCTTATTCTACGGATATGGATTATTTTGCGAGATTGCTCGACCTAAAAAAATCATGGTTCACCAACAGCCCATCAACAAAGCAATGGACTAGTAGACTAAATGGGGTCAACCTGTTGCGCAAGCCCTACAAGCCCAACACCCATTACACATCTACTATGAGAAAAGGCAAAATAATTGAACTTGTCTTCACTGGTTGTCAAAAGCATGCCAATATACATTCACAACTCAGAGGAAAAATCCACATTCCATGTTAGTATATAATATATTTTAAAATCTGCACAGATCAGGGGTATTTGCTCACGTGGCAGGTAGAATATTAGTGAGCCAGGCCGGGCGGGGGTTTTTTTTGCCTGTTCCTCACACTCATTTTCTTCCATATAACAGAAAAGTTGTAGAAATCTGCCCTCATCAACTGTTCATGCTTAAACTCCAAATCATTTACAATTGTTTCGGATGCCAATGCCCCAAACACAAGGGGAATTGGATTACGGAGTTGACTTTTAGGACTCGTTAAACACACAAACCAAAAAAAGGAAGATTAGCCTTAGATATTCGCATATAATATGCATAATTAAAAGGTCCACAATCACAGACACCAGAAGAGAATAGAGAGAGCAAGAATGAGGGAGAGAGAGAGAGAGAGAGAGAGAGAGAGAGAGACCAGCAAGCCAGACGCCTCCTTATCTAAATGTGGAAACTCCTTAAAGCTCGGAGGCTCAAGAGCACATTTAGCTTCTGTTGTATTTTTAGTGGCATCGTTAGGAGCTGCCTCACATAAACTATTTGGGTTTCATATCTAAATCTACAGTGATAACAGCAGCCTGATATTTTTGAATCATCAACATATAAGAGACCCGGAGACAGCCTCTGCTAACCAGATCCATGGATTCTTATGGAAAGCCGTTCAGTTCAGTAAATGGAGTGAGAGGCCATATTGTGCAGGCTGTCATGCTGTCAGCACCTAGTTGGGAAAGAATGGGCAGGAATTAAAAATATCTCCTATCTCTGAGTGCTTCAGAAAAAGAAACAATCTCTGGAGAATAATTAGAACAGTAGAGCCCTGTATAAATGTGAGTGTTTAAAATTACTGTCCAAAATAGTGTAAATTCATGTCATAGTTTTTTGAATGGGCTTCACTGAGGTCAAATAAGCTGCAATACCGCTGATAACCACTGGGGTTTGTGAGCATCTGGGGATTGTCAGTCCTTGGTCCCCTGGTCAGAATACATCAGCCTTTAATTGGATGGAGGTGTGAGGAAGAGTGGATGACTCGGATCCGTTTCAAATTAAAGCATGTGGTTTGAGCTCCCAGCCAGAATCCTGCACCCTCTCTGTCTCTCACACGCCTACATGCAAACCTGCCAGTAACACCTGCTTGTGACCGAACATGTTCTGACAAGGCCTTATTAAAATCCTTCATTTTTCGACTTTTAGAGCAGCCCGAAGCCTAGACTATGGTCTTAGCCTTAAATGACTGGTCCAGTCAGCTGAACACAGGAAGTATTGATCCACCAGGACAGGATGGGCTTTGGGTCATCCCAAGTTACCACTGCTTCATCTTCCTGCAACTCCCATCCACTCAGAATGTACCGTCAGGTTACCGAGGGTTACCAAAAAGCCTCCTCTGTACAACTGTGTGGGTTACTGCGGGGAACATGAGACTGTCCCCTGGGTAACAGGCTCAGCTGTGGCTCTGCTTGTGTGGGTGCTGGCTGAATCGAGGCTGCAAATTACTATTGGCTTCAAACGAAAGTGTATGTAGGGGGGAGGTGAATTTGGTGTCGGTCACAGCTGGTATTTTTCTTTTCCGGAGTTGTTTAAATTTGGACTGTCAGCTCCGTCCAAGGCAAACTGGCACATTTGTCTTACCTTCCCTTGTGTTGCCTCTGTTTCACTGGATCTGTCAGCTTGTGAAATTCAGGCCAGAGAAAACTCTAGATCTGTGCTAAAGAGACAAACCTTTTGTTTGGAGATGCACTCAGCTCTAGGACCGCCTCTAACCACTCAGGACTTCCTGTAAGAAAAATATGGGTCAGACGGCAAGATATTTTAAATTATGAATCATGTGCCCCTCGTGACCTCTGAAGAACCCATAATACACAAAGCTGATGTGAATTGACCTGTATATCTCTCAGTACGTGCAAATACAGTGTGTATGTGTGTGTGTGCACTGGTGTAAGTGTGTCAGTATGTCCATGTCTCAGAAATGTAGGGTAAATGCCTCAGCGGAAGTGCATGAGGGGCAGTTTGAGTCGTCAGTGAAGGTTGATTGTGGCTCAGAACCAGAAGACGGTACAGATACTCAGATGAATCCGTGAGGAGTGGAGGTTGGGCAGGGCAGGAGAAAGCTAGCATTGATAAGAAGAGCGCTCCATCACTGATAACTTACATTACCCAACATTAACCCTTAGGGCGCAGAAACCAATTTTCAAACGCTTAAAAAATTTAAATATCTTGAGCTTTTGAAAACCTATCATGTGGCGACTTGTTGAAAAGAGCTCCCGCAGGGGAGCTCTTTTCAACAAGTCGCCACATGATAGGTTTTCAAAAGCTTTGATTTTATTTCATTGTATCAGCAAGCGGCAAATGCTGCCTTTAGCACTTTAAGGGTTAATCAGATATGAAATGGGGCTGCTGGCCAGCACACATATTTTTACCCACAATGGAGGAGCAGTGTCTTTATGTTAGCTGTGACGCTAGTCTGGGAATAAAGGAACAGCCTCGTATGGGAGGGACAACAATGATGCAATCAATCTCACATCAGGAAAAATCAGGGTTTTTTTGTATCCTTTAAACAAAATCCTTTGTTTTCTCTCCCATTAAAAGGCTTAGCTGGTGACAAATAACACCTCCCTCAAATGGCTTCTGCATGCCACCGCCCATCAGTTACTCCTCCACAAAGACTTCCTGCTCCGGCCCCACGTCCTTCTCTCAGCTTTACCTTAGGTAGCCTGAGCTGGATGAAACACACTCCTGCAAATCCGCGGAGAAAATACAGCCACACTTAACACAGCAGAGAGAACTGGAGTGGTTAGTATGGGGCTGGGCGAACGAGAGACTGAGCAGCCTGACAGAGTCCCACCACCTCCCAGCAGCCTCCACTGTCATAGATTTTATTTGGGACAGTGGGGCCAAGTCCCTGCCATTACTGAGAGATGGTCAAATTGTCCCAACCAATATTTTCAGCGGTCTGCAGAGAAACTTGCCAAATTTAAGCACTGCAAGGGGTCAAGTCTGGGCCCATCTTAAAAAGTCGCTACTTTGATTGGCTTTGATTGAATTGATATGGAGCTCACTGAAGCTTCATTGGCTGAAGCCCATGGTAGCAGCAGGGATGTTTTCCTGCAGATCCAAGATCAGATCTTCTTCTGAAAAAGAATCATGAGCTGCTTCATGACTGTGGCCCCTGGTGTTTGGAGGAGGATTTCTATATCAGGGCAGTTTATAGGGAGGCAGCCTGGCACAACCTCCCCGCCTCCACACTTATTCTGTCTCTCACGGCAACGGAAGATTCCGGGGACAGCCCACTCACGCCTGGACTGCAATCACAAAACCATTTGGCGCTAACGATCGTAAATGCCAAATTTTCAATGTGAGTTCGAACTTTTCAGCGTGACATCTTGACAACAAGCTTAATATATCAGGAAATACAGTAGCCATGGTAATGGGTTTGTTTGTTTTATTTGTGTGCCAGGGTACATTAGAAGTAATACATTGAAAAAACTTATGAAAGGAAAAATAAACATAACATTTTGAGGACCTCTAAATATGCCAAAACAGTGCAATTTTTTTTTTTTTTTTTTTTTACAAAAGAACAAAACCAACATAAGTATTACTAACTTATTATTTTTGTACATGAGCAGAGTGGCCCAAAACAAAGAAATTTTGAAATACCTTTTTAAATTCTTAACAGAACCTTCCAGAGCAAAAAAGTTGTCGCAGCCAAGATATGTGACAGGGGCACAGGCCACAGTGACAGCAAACATGGCCTGAAATTACGCAGGACCCAGCATCATCCAACGCAGGCATGACAACTGGCAAATTAAGTACTGGATTAGTCTGTCATTTTGTCACATAAACAGCAGATGGCTTAGGGCTAACTCAATTATTTATCGGTGCAAATCTCCCCCAAAGGCTAGTCTCCTTTTCCACTGTTTCTCGAATTGCAACTCTAAACAGTCTAAGTTGTCAAAAATGGTAAATAAGTTGTCAGTTATCCTACCCCCCTGCCTTCACCCATGAAAGTACTGAAGATTAAATTCCCTTTAAGATTAAGCTTTCATCCACATGGAGCAGAATACACAAAGGAAAACTTAAAAAAAAAAAAAACAACTTAGAGGTCTTTGGTTACAAAGCAGCGTTATAGTCGATTGCTTGTACATTGAGTACTGCCAAATCAGTCCTCATTCCAGGGGGGTTTATAAACACAAGAAAATCAGAGGAGCTCACCTGGTGATTAGTTCCACTCTGGGAACAAACCTACACGCTGTCATTTATATGGTTCATCTGAGACAATGAGCGATCTCTTAAAATGAAGAGGCGAAACACACTCCTCCGCTTCATCGGATATTCCCATTGGACGCCTCGGCAAATCCCTCCCACATCCACCTCACATTCACCTTGATCCATTCACAGCCATGGCAACATTTTATGCCCCCCAGGGTGGTGTGGACTCCTTTTGGATACACACCCGCTTCTGCTCCAGGGATTTGTTCGTTCTCCATGGTCAGGATATCTCACCATTCCCCCAAGGTCAATGCCCTTTGGCCAGCATTGGAACACAACCCTCTTCAATTGAAAACCACTAATGTAGAATTAGTTCTTGTATAAAGATTGGGATGACCAATGCAAAGAGGAAAGTCCCAGGTTGGTGGCCTTTTCTTAGTATATTTTGAGGTGCATCTCGGATATGTGCAAAAATTCACTCATGGCCAAGACTGAGCTTTGTGTGTGTGTGTGTGTGTGTGTGTGTGTGTGTGTGTGTGTGTGTGTGTGTGCTGGGGGGGTTGGGGAGTGGGGGTGGGAGGACTGGGTAGTGGCTAACAAGTGTTAGCCCGAAATGTTGCTATTCGTCCACTATATAGGCAAAAATAATGTTTTCCCTGCGTACGCCTAATCGATAAACTCAGGATAAGCGCTATAGCTCAGACTGGAAGGACTTAATGACCTCTGGGTTCCCAAGTAATTTATCTCTGGAAATATTTCTTTGCCTGAAAAGCTTTGCTTTTCCTTCAACTTCAGAGCCATGGAATTGCACGGGCTCCTACAAAGCACATCTACAAGCAGACCAGAAATCTGTGAAATTAAAACCATCCCTCACCAGAATTCACCAGGAAAGTGAGAAGGAATTTAATTCATTAATGAACCATTTCTCTGCATGTGCTGTGTGCTCATTCATATTTTATGAGTCAGGTTTTCTCCAGGAAGCAAGGTGTCTATTTGTCCCTCTCTGGTAAATGACCCTGCTGGGTAAATGCTGGGATGGGGAATACGATTACACAGATGCGGCATCGGTCGAGCGGAGCAGGGGCACACGTTTACATATTCATGAAGCGCACGCAGATGCGCTCAGCAGTGAGCGCGTCGCAGAAAACGAAAGAGCCGCACTTCTTTACCACTCGCGGAGATATAAAATAGAAAAAGGTGAAACCAGGGAAGTCAAATAAATGAAGCGGATCATTTTTTTTCCTTTGTGCGAGCCAAATTAGCATCAGCACCAGACCCCTGAACTCTAAACAGGGAAAGAAAGATGAGCGGCCTCAGATTTTCACTCTGCAAAATTTGTGAACGTGGAGCAGCAGAGTGGTGATTCCGGTCAGAGGCAGCCGCTCGGCTAAAATTAGAGGAGGATAGAAAAATCCCTTTTAATTAATAAGTAGTCTTGACCTTTTCTCTGGCATTGTCTTGATTAACAAATTTTCCAATGATTAGAATGAACCATCTGCATTATACACACCGCTAATTGCAATGCAGCAGCAATTAAATGGTAAATTCAATTCAGAAAAATGTTTTATTCACTTTACAAGAAACTTAAACTACTCTATTAACTTCCACAGTTGCACTTAGCATGTCCTGAATGCAATTTATCCAACCTGCTCTTTGGTTGTTTAAATTACCAAAAAAAAGGAAAAAAAAAGGAAAATGAAGATTAGCAACAGGTGTTCAGAACTGAATAATGTAAACTTCGACTGAAGTGCAATTTTATGTTGAAACGGCATTTTTTATCTCCTATATTACCTTAAACAGAAGAAAAGGTCATGGCTATTCAGTGTTTTCCAAGTTCACATAATATTAATTTAAATAAATGACTGAAAAAAGGCCAAGACTAATCATCAGTTTACAAATTTTGCGAAGTGAAAATCTAAGGCAGCTCCTCTTTCTTCTGTTGTTCTTGTCCTCTCAAATTTTCAGCACAGCAGCTGCCACTGATCCCAATAAAGGTCTTTTAATAGTGTTTATGTGGGCCCTATGCCAACCCAACACAGTTGGCTGGAGCGCCACAACCAGGATAACAGTCTTCCATCTCTCAGGAGTAGCTCCCTGTATTTGACGAGACACCCCTTCAATCTGCCTATTGAGCTCCACATGATGCGATTCAATCTGACTGGTGTCTGCCTGAGTTTCAGATACACACCACAAAGTGTTGAGAAGATTAGAAGCGGTGGCTGACATTTTTACTCGTTTACACTCTGAATCAATAGCAAAGGCCACAGCAGTCAACGCAGACGTGAATATGATTTGACAAATTTTGTGCTGTAGCAAAACGGGAGGAAACGATGAGTAAAAGATCAATTCTCTTCACAGATCATATGAACAACTTCAGGAGAAAATTTTCTGGAAGAGGAGATATCTATCCTGCATCTTGAGTTGCAAGACAGTGTGACCATTTTAAAGGGCTGTTTGACAGACTGTTTAATTGAACAGTTAAAATATTTGAGGGGTTCTTCCCAAAAGATGGGAGTGTGCCACACTAAATAACACAAGAGAGCATTGTGGTTATTTTTTATGCCGCTTTCAGGCACAGGCGCTGTGTGTGTGTGAGTGTGTGTGTGTGTGTGTGCGCGCCTGTGTGTGTGTGTGTGTGTGTGTGTGTACATCTATGTGTGTTATTTTTGATTCTCTGATGTAGCACTCTCTTCAAATGATTTTGAAATTCTCCACAGGAAGGAGAGAGCTGGACCGCTGCTGCTGGATCCTCTGTGGCAGCTCTAACGTGTGATTAGGTATGGATTTCTCACAGGTGAGGCTGTGGTAATGAGAATGTGACTGGCTGCAGGGCCTCAGTCAGTACCACACTCATCGGCTCCTGTCAGCCAAACTCAGCACCACGTCACACACACTCTGAGGCAGGCCAGAGACAGTGTGAGTCAGTGTTTTACAAAAAGGAGGAGCTTCTTTGGTGGTTGGGTGGGGTTTATCAAGGAGGAGGAGGGGACTTGGTAAGGAGGTAGGTGGGGTTTCTTACATCAATGTGTGAAGCTTGTTAGGAAGGTGGGAGGGGCTTCTTAGATCGGTGGGTAGAATTTTATTGAGAGAAGAGAGGAATTTCTTTGCTGAGTGGGTGGGGCTTGCTACAAGACTGGGTGGGGCTGTTTCTTAGATCGATGGTGGAGCTTGTTATGGAGCTGGGTGGCGATTCTGGGATCAGTGAGTGGAGTTCATCAGGGAAGTGGGTGGCGTTCTAAGTGAGGTAGGAGGTGTTTTTCACTCAGTGAGTGGTGCTTGTTAGAAGGGTAGGTGGGGTTTCTTAGATCAGTGCGTGGAGTTTTTTTCGGGAGGTGGGTGGGGTTTCTTGGATCAAAGGGTGGAATTTGTAAGGGAGGTAAGAAGGGTTTCTTAGTTCAGTGGGTGGGGTTTCTTAGATTTGTGGTTAGAGTTTGTCAGGGAGGTGGGTGAGGTTTCTGAGATTTATGGGTGGGGCTTGTTAAGACAGTGGGTGGAGTTTCAGAGATCAGTGGGTGGAGCTTGTCAGGGAAGTGTGAGGGGTTTGTTTGGTGGGTGGGTGTGGTGGGGTATATTGGAATGGTCACAGGGGTCTGTGGCATCGATAGGTGGGGTCACTGAGGGTGGGTACAGGGAGAGAGAGGTGCTTGTGCGGGAATTATAGTGCAGGAAGGCCATCCATTTCCAGCCAAAACAATGCCTTTCACTTCGGTACCATTAGACGAGCATGGCCCATTTGTTTTGATGTAGGCTTAAAATACCATTCTTCCTTTCGGGTGGCAAACACAACTCACAGAAATACATTATGGAGCAGAGATGTTCCTTTGGGGCGGTCAATCAAAAAGAGTAATGTGACAAGGACTTTCATTGCCTGCGATCATTCTCAAATACTCACTTGTGCCTCAGTGGAAGGTACTCTGTTTGATAGATGGACACAATGAACCTTCCCTTTACCTGCCTCCTATCTTTAAAAATGTCAGGACTGCATGGTGCTCTATATTGCCTGAAAGTGAGGAAAACCTAACACCATAAATAAATAATTGTGTAAAGAATTGAGTCTATTTTAATTGACAGTATGCCTCAAAGCATACTGCGGAGGGCTACGGGAGAGCACACAAATTCAAGCACACACAACGATGCACACGCTTCTACATGCAGGCACACACTCACATGTGCATGCATCAATGGGGTACACACACACCCATACACAAACACAAACCAAACACACACACACGCACACATCATTCTCAGCTACACTGTGCTAATTTGAAGTGCGGCTTCAGACAGTATGACACGGTGTAATTGCTGAAAACGTATTACTTTTGTGTAAGGGCATGACCTTCGCGCTTGCCTTTCATCTCCGATCAAGGGAAACAGCTTTGACATGTCTTTTAGAGGAACGCAAGGAAGAGTACTTTCATCTGGACCAAAGACACGAGCACTGATGTCTCCTTCCATAAACATCTCCTTCCTATCCGTATCCATTGAAACTGAGAGGGAAAATCACATCGAGAACTAAATCTACAGAAGGGCAATTCTCGAACCACCAGTTACCAAAATTAGCCTGCCCTTCATGGCAGTTGATGTGCTGTGCATCAGATCCAGAATGGAGCCACCAGCATGCAGCTGCTGGTTTGTAAGGCACTTCATTATTACACATTCAGATGTGATTAATGCTGATTTAATCCAGGCTATGGGCCAGCGATACACTCTACAATAGAGCCGGTGCATTGAAGGGAAACAGGAAGTCATGACAACTCATGGCTGTGATTTTTCAATTTACATTTTCATAAAGGTCATCTGATTATCAGTGCCGAAATTACATGAGGAATTCAGGCAGTGAGCGGCAAATGGTAGAAAATATGACACCGGTGGTAACAAGAAGCAAGCCTGGGATAAAATGTTCTCCCCTTTATCAAAGTGACATTCTGCCACCTTAAGAAGTCAGGCAAGGCTTAATATTGGATTCACTGCAACTCCTGCAAATTACTGTGTTGGGCAAATACGAGCATCCACAAGCCATATATTATGAACTATTAAGTGAAATTTATCATCAAAATGAGAGTGCCTTACTGCCTCCTGTTGGCGGTAAAAAAAAGTTGCAATTACCTTTCGAGCAATAGTGGCCCCAGCCTTCGTAAAGAGAAGCTATGCTGCAATCTGACTGGCAAAACAGCGAATCCTGACAAATGGACTGAGCTTGCATTCATTAGTGTATGAGCTACAAGAGGCCAGAATGCACAGTACTTATATGAGAAGTGGATTTCTCACTGTGGTACACATTGACTTGTCAGCTTTTGACAATGCCTGCCAAAGCGATTGAACCAAACCTGCTTTTACTGATAAAATCTCTGAGTCCAGATTTCAGAAAAAAAAAAAAAAAAACACTATACCCACTGCAAACCCACTGAGAATTTGAACCAGTCACACTCCAGAGCATTTTTCAGATTACCGTTCTGAATTTATGCACCTAAATTACAAGGTCTATTGTTCTGTATCTACATGGAAAATTTAGTAAAAATATTTTTTTTTTTTTTTTTTCCAAATGTGTAAATTCACATACTTGGAATTTACTTTTTTCTTTAATTCATTGTTTTTACTCAGCACATTATCATACAGGTAGGTACAAGTGTCATATGCAAGCCATTTCGCCGTTAATGTTTGCAGCATTAAGTGTGGACTCTCAGCACAAAACACTAAGAGTCCCTGAGTCCCGCTGGCTTCTCATGGGGTCATTTTGATCTCCAAACTGTTAAAACAACTTCCATCCTGTAAAACTATAAATACATGAATAATGGATTGTGTGGTGCATATATGGCCTGAGTCACGCGCAATCACTGTGTGGCTTTGAATCCATCAAAATGTGCCTTTCTGCCATTTCAAACTGTAAGCACCTCCCCTTTCTGCTTGTAGATTTCTAATTGTTTCATTGGTCAAGGCCCTCTATCCAGGTGTCTATCAAAAAAATGGGAGCCTATGCTTTCCAATGATATATCTGTATAATCATAAAAGAGTAACATGCCTTCCTGATTTTTTTCCCATGTTCTAATCAAACAAAATGGTGTAAAATTAAATGGTAAATAGTAAATGGACTGCATTTATATAGTGCTTTCTAGTCACATGACATGACCCCGAAGCGCTTTGCAATTTTGCCTCTCATTCACCCTGGTGGCAGAGGCTGCCATGCAAGGAGCCAGCCTGCACATCAGGAGCAGTGAGGGGTTCAGTGTCTTGCTCAAGGAACACTACTCATTAATCACAGGAACACTGTAGTAACACAGCTGAGGGCTTTGTTTTATTTTGGATGATCCCTTGAATCCAAAAGGGCTGTATTTACTAACAAAAAAACATTTTTAACTTCATTTATGAATACAAAAAATTGAAGTTTTGTGAAGTTAAGAGAGCTTGAGGTTCTGTAACGTTTAAGAGAGCCTGTCCTCCAACAAAATACACCCACAAAGGTCATTTGTCAAGCAGCTTAGTACGACCTAATGTTAGGTTTAGGAGTTAAGCGACCTCTAGCGGTCATTTAAATAACTACTATCTGGTTTTGATCGTCAGCGTCGCCGACTGTAAATCCGTGACCTAATCCTAACCCTAATCCTAATTCTAACCCTTACCCTAACCCTAACCCTAACCCCAACCCTAATCTTTGTAATTTTGACTGAAACTGTATCTGGAACTGAAACTGTAACTGTAACTCTAACAGTACCTTCCTGCTGCCAGTAGGGGCGCGGTTTTAGGAAATGGTCGTATGGGTCGTAAATCAGAGTAAATGAGAATAATCGACCAATGTGAGTGTATGGTTGAAGGACAGGTTAGTTTAAGAGGTTGAAACAGCACATAGTGCTCATATAACTGTGTTGTTCGCTGGCATTTTGTTGCAAATGAATTGACTTGTAGCCAGTAATGGAGCAGAATAGCATCTAGCCAATTCTCTCGGTTCTAACCCATTCTACTAAGACTCAATATTTGGAGTAAATTCTTCATTCACTCCAAATGTTGAGTGTGGAATTTGATCCTGAAAGGAGAAGCCAGGGAAATGGACTGATTGCGAAGAGATGATAAAGCACAGTAGGTGAGAGGGGCCTGTACAAGAGAGGGGCCCCGTGGCCCCTGGGCCTCTCTGCAGGGTCCTCAGTCTGCAGTGTTCCAGCTCCTTCCCTGCTCTGTCTCTCCTGCAATTATCCCCCCGAGGACGCAGAAATCAGCTTCGCTCCTCGCCGCGTAGAGTACCAGTCCTGATTGGAGATGCCAATTACATGCTCTCGCGGACGAGGCGAGGGGTCCTCGTTTCATTAGCAGAGCCGGCGCATAATTACTCAGCTAATCAGCGCGATGTGCGCGGCCTGCCTCTCACGCTTCCTGCCACCAGCTGGTGAGGACCTTTTGCTCCCCATGCTGCCAATTAACCCCATCCGTCCCCCCCCCCCACCCAGAACGGGTGAGTGAGCCCTCGGCCTTCTCTCCCGCTCCGCGCTCATTACAGATCAGCTGTTAATTGCTGTCGCCGCTCAGCCGAGATGTCATACAAATTAAAAACGGAATATTGAAGCGAAGTCGGCCTCCGGCACAGCGGATCCAGGCCTCGTGTCCTCTCTCTCCCGCCGAAAGCGGACAGGACATCATCTCCGATAATTAAACACTTTATCAGACCTGAGCAGGGAAGGGGATGGCATGGAAATGAATCCCGCTAATGCGGAGTACCTCGCTCCTATCGGCTCCCCCGATGCGCTGCCACCTGCACCTTAAAGAATCCAATCAAAACACACTAGTACAGACATGCATCTGCAAACTAGAAAATCATCTTTTTTTCTGAAAAGTGAAATGCAGAACTCACGCAAAATTGGAGCAACTTCAGCAGCAGCTTCCAGTTTTTAGGTATAAAAACAAATCAGACTCGTTCCAGCAGGGGACAGTGCTGAAGTAACGAAGGTTTGGCAGATCGTCCTCGACTTCTCACCTGCACAAGCACTTCAGACGCGGCTGACCACAGCAGGACCCCCTCACCAGCTAAGGTGTCCTCAGCACTGCCTGTTCCACCGTCCAAACACACCCTCTAATTCAAACTAGGACCTGAGCCATTCCACGCCTCATAGAGATGGATGTCACTTATTCCACTTAAATTAAATATAGTCCTGTAAGTCTATTTAATCTCAAACCATCTCAGTTTTGGTTTTACCTCAAACACACCCAATCAGAGTGCATTAAAGGACTGTGAAACACAACCGTTAGGAAGCCGCCTGAAACTGCACCTAAACACCAGTAGCGCAAACATAGGTCCTTTCTGCTGGGAAGTTCCATGTCTTAAACCTTAGGAACCATATGAGGGAAGAGTTAGGATGAAACCAAGGGCCCTGTCATTAAAATATGCTGACACAGACACCTGGGGTGGGAGGGTTCACTGTAAAATCGCACCACGAGGCCCAACACCTGTTTTAGCTCGCCTGTCTGAATTGCTCCGGTTTTGGCCTCCCATTCAGATGGAGAAAGAAGAAACGAGAGTGTGCTCCACACCAGTACTGTAGCTGGGCTGCAGTAATAAGACACAGGCTGCTATTACTGATTACTTACATTTCCAAGGCCAGGGGAATCTTGCCTACCTCTGCACAATCACTCCCCGGAGGTTTTAATTAGGTAAATGGACAGGGCTGCGGCTGGTGGTGAGACCTCGGCCACGGCAGCCATTGATGGATGGCGGGAGGCGATAAAGTCACATTGACCCGATCCCCCTGTAAGGTGGAATAGATTAAACGCGTAGGCGGGTGACACCATTGGGAGGGCAGTCGCGTCTGACGGAGCAAACTGCCTCCTGTTTTTACATTGTGTCAAGGGAGGTGACATTTACCACGCCGTTGACAGTGACAGCAAGGTGCAGAACGACTCCCTCCCCTCGTATGCAGCACTAAAGTTTTGTGAACCTTTCTTCGGTTACTTATTTCCTTTCCTTGAATTTGTTATCACAGATGGTCATAAAGACATATATGAATTGAATTGATTAATTAGTACTGGGTTAATGGATTTATGACATCAAATGAGATATTCTAATAATGACATCTTATGGCATGATTATATGAACTGTTTTGTTCCATTATAACGCATTTATGTCAACATTCACACTAAGAAAATACAAAGGGGTGGACTAAGGATCGCAGTACGTCACTATTCCTGATGATTTCACTACCCCCTTTAGGTGTCACAAAGTATTGGTATGTAAGATTAGATATCAGGAATGGGTTACCTGAGGTCAGTTTTCAGTAAAGCTATGTGAAGTCAGATATCGGGGAAAGCCATACGATGTGAGATATTAAGAAGTTACCTGATGTCAGATATCTAGGAGGGGTTATCAGAGGTCAGATATCAGGGAGGGGTTACCAGAGGTCAGATATCAAGTAAAGGTTACCTGAGGTCAGATATCAGGTAGACGTTACCTGATATCAGATATCTAGGAGGGGTTTACTAGAGGTCAGATATCAGGTAAAGGTCCTGAGGTCAGATATCAGGGTGAGGTTACCAGAGGACAGATGTCAGGTAGAGGTTACCTGAGGTCAGATGTCAGGGCGCAGTCACTCATTGTCATGTTTTACACTTACTTAAAGCTGTAGTAGGCAGCTTTGGAGACAAGAGTGGGAGAGATTTTCATTAAAAACTCCACCGGCCCCCGTCACTGCTCCCTCCCTCTTGTAGCCCCTTCTACCATCCCGTAGCCCTTCATTCCAAACAAGGCTCATGCCCATTCACCAGTTCAGTTCACCGAGGGGTATACAAAAACGCCAGAGGATCTCCAGTATGCCTGATTCTAAAGTGAGAAACATTGGTAATAACATTGAGCATTTATATGTTACTCACAGTCACACACCACACCATCTCAAAGTCATTGAATTTGTGCTTGGTGACCAACCAAAAGATGTTTGAAGAACGAAGCTGTATATCAGGCAAGCAAGTGAGCTCACTAATGTTACCTATACAGTGTTAGCATTAGCTTCTAAACTCAGTAAATTTGTGTACATATTGCAAAAGCTACCTGGTGACAAGTAACATAAAAAATGAATGAAAAAAACCCTTTTTTTTGCACTATTACAGTGGACGAACTGACAGCCATGGCTTTAGCGATGAGTCTGACTACACTTCAGGTCCAACCACAGGATGAGGGAGGCAGAGTAGAGGAGGTCCTTTACAAAAAGAGACAACTATTCTGCACTGCTGTATAACTACAGAATAAAATCCACTTCCCTGCCACTACCTACTGATCTGACTTTAGGTAAACTAAATTTTCACTGCCTCAACGGGCTATGCCACTACACTCAGCTTCCAAACCCAGGTCGACCCCAGTTATCAGAGCTACAGCTCTAAATATTGCACACAATTAATTAATCTGTTACAAATGGATTGATTTGCATCATTACAACCAGAGCTCAGTCACTGTAAATAAATCTGCTGCCGAGTGCTACAGTGCTATTGTAGAAGCATGCTAATAAACTACTTACTGACACAATGCCTGCAGATCTCCCAAAAAAAATCTGTGTTTTATGTGGGTTACAATGATTTCAACGAAACTGATTTTACATATTAAACATCATTAAATAATATAGTAAAACAACACAGCTAGTTACGTATCCAGAAAAGTAGCAACCTTTGCATCCGATTTCAAATCTCTGAAATTCTGAAGTTGTACCCCTTTTTGGAAAGCCACCTAGTTTTAACCCCAGTCCTGCCTCTAGGTGAATGCTTTTCAAGGACTGGCATACAGAGAAATGGCTACCGGGGAACAATATATCAATGACCAGCACACAGGGAAACAAGTGTGAGTCCTCTATATATCGGCGACCGGCAGGACTGGGGTTACTTTCTTGCTCAGTCCACTTTCTTCTTCGTTGACTGATAGTATATGCAATTGTTGGCAACAAAGGAATACTACGAATATACAGTGATTTCTACGCTTCTGGAGTTTGGCTGTCCGCCATTGTTTCAAGTTTTTCATGAACGCTCATGAAACTCAGACAGCAACACCATTACACAGCCCCTCAAGCAATGAGGAGGAAAGAGGTCATAAGAGGCTCTGATTGGTTAAAGCTAACAGGAGCAGCAGAATTTTAGCCTATCTAAGCATGATAGCTTCACCTGCTCAACACCTGTAAACTACTGTTTTTGGTATTCCAGCACTTTCCGAATCTTTTACTGCCTCTGTCCAACTTTTCCGGAACATTCTGCAGACATTAAGATCAGGATGATCGTGGATTTCTGAAAGAACAATAATCTTGATAAAATAAGACAGGAATCTTTTGTCTTGCCCTGTTTTACAAGTCAGAAATAATTTTTGAACTGTTTTTAATTTATTAAGGGTCATGTGGTGGATGATTAACGAATCACTGCTTTCTTTTTCACTTGCAATTTCCATCCCATGCGAGGAGGTACAAATGGAGCAATACTTTTGCCAAGGCCTTTTGTCTAATGATCAATTTTGAAGCAAAAAAAAAAAAAGAATGAATTATAGCTCACATGTACCAGTGAAAGGACTCTTTATAGAATGCAAGGTTAAATAATGAACAAAAAGAAAAAGGAGACTTGTATTTAAAAGGATTTTTCCACTTCTTAAGTAATTTTGCCAAAAGCCATTATGTAGCATGACTACGCATAATAGAACAGCATGTTAAAACAATCTCTAAAACTCTGACTTATACCTTGAAAACCAAATTAAAGCAATTTACTGCCTTTTCAATACGCTTTTCATTGCCCATTGAAAAGAATAAAAGGTAAATGGAATATGAATCAAAAATGATTTTCAACTTCTCAAGGAAAGCACATAGCAATCAGCCTAAACCCATTAAATACTCCTGGATATAAGCCGTCAAACTAATCAATGCTAGATGACACCCCAAAAAAGCAAAACGAAGTGGTTTTGGATGGCTGTGCTAAAGCAGAAGCACTCAGTCCAGGAACATTTCCATCGCTATCAAAGGCAATCAAATTTAGCAAAGAGAAATTGGCCGAGAGCAGGCAGAAGAACACATTCAGCGGTTGATAAATCATTTGCTTAATGGATTCGGACCATGACTTTGGCAGGTATAGCCGCTTTCCCAGAGGGAGTGGCGGAGAGGAACATGACGTCTGTTCCTCACCATTGCAGCGCATCACTGTGCAGCTGTGGCCACAATGTGATTGGCTGTGACACTGGCTGAGGTGGGCGCATGTCATTTGGAGGGGCTGTACCTATCTCAGCCAAAAATGGTCAACTGGTCACCCGCAAGCTATCATTACCGTCAGTGCATGCAGTAAATTAACATTATGGGGGGTCCTTATAAGCACACTGCAGGGATGAGCTTTCTCTGGAATCTGTTACAAAGCACATAAAATGGTTGTCAACATTTTTAAAAAGAAGTATATGACCTCCTCTTCCCTCCCCAGAAGAAGTTAGGTAGTATCAGAGGTGGTCTGTTGGTGGTGTCAAAGGCCTTGGGTAACTTCACCTTTCAAGGCTAAATTATTTAATCTTACTGCAGTTTACTTTGCCTGATCAACAAAAGTCAAAGACTAACTGGCAGAATGGCAGTCAAATTTATTTCTGAAGCATCATTGTATATGGCATTACAAAGTTATGAGGCGTTCTCTTCTGCGCATGAACAACAATGTAAAATGTCAGTACGTCTTCTAAATACTCTGCCCTCAAGTAACTCAAGAAACGGCTCAGATTGGCAGATTTTAGTCTGGGGGGCTTATTAAGCAATAAGGTGTAAGAGGCTGTGCTATATTGTGCATGCAGTCAAGTCACGGGTTGGTAGGTGCAATGCGCAGCCGAGTGACATTGTAAGGACAGCAATAACCTGAATAAATGCAAAAAACCCTAAAATTTCACTGACTTCCAGCACTGGTGTTAACACTTGCTTGAACAACAGATGGAAGTCTGCGAAAGTTCTGGATTTTTTTTTTTTTTTTGCAGTTATTCGGATTATTGCCAGCCTTTCAACGTCACATCAATTAAATAAACAAAGCAAGTGGGCAGTCAATTTGTCATTATCAATTCTTAATCATTATAGGCCATGTTCTGGTCTTGATTATTCAGTAAACAAATTATTTGATGTTTAATCAGGCAAAGTTAAACAGGAACAGCTTGAGAGCAATCATGTGATGAGGTCACTGAAGGCCCTCTAAATATCTGGTGGCACGCATTGGTTGTTACAGTGAGTTCAACTGCAAAGACAATGAAAATGGTGGTTCATTTGCTATTTGGTGAGGGATAACTACAAGTATGAATAAATAAGTTGATGAGTTTTGTACTTTGTGGGGATGCTCAAGTGTGATCTGTGTGTGATGGGGGAAGAGAAAGCGGAAGAAGGGAGATGGCCCCTAATAATGTTATCTTAAAATTGCGGGCTGTGATACACAACAAAACACTATTTATGATACATTATAAAATAATATAATCAGCTATGAAATTGTTCATTCCCTCCACACAATAGCTGATGGGTTGTGAGCGTTCCTGCACAAAAAAAAAGGTCACTATGCATCACCCAGGTAGATGCTGCACATTGGTGGTCATATGGAGGTGAGATGGCCCCATATGACTGTAAAGTGCTCTGAGTGCCTATGAGAAAGCACCATATAAATTCACTGTTCATTCATGTTTATATTTTTTGGCATTCAAACAAGACACTAACACGACACCAGTAATATGCACTATACTACAAGGGACAATTCACCCCAAAATCAAA
This sequence comes from Gymnothorax javanicus, assembly GCA_029692085.1. Classification (NCBI taxonomy): domain Eukaryota; kingdom Metazoa; phylum Chordata; class Actinopteri; order Anguilliformes; family Muraenidae; genus Gymnothorax; species Gymnothorax javanicus. The sequence continues at coordinate 40,151,586 of CM056207.1, forward strand.
ATTTCATGCCAAGTAACTACTAACAAGTTATGCAAATCATCTTGAATACATGAGTCATGATTTCTGAAAAGAGACTTTTCTTTTGAGTTTTTCAAATTAATTTATGCATTGGCTCTTTCTGCACCAAAAGGGCTATCTCTCTTACATTTGAGAGAAGGCAGATACCTCTGCAGCCCCTAAAACTTGGTAATTCACACCAAAAAAATCTAGATGGATAAATGACACCGAAGGCAACAGGTAATATTTCTGCAACTTAAAATTACTGCTTGGGAAATTTTGCAGTGAGTTTTAATTACTGTTTTCGGAGATATTCCTGCAACTTGGAGTTTCTGTTCAGGTCATGTTACATTAATTTTATCATCCAAAATCATTTATATAACCTGCCACAAGCAGGCTGGTTCTTAGTCCTGAATATTCTATCATTTGTCATACATACAGTGAAATGAGGCCGATGGATGTGACCTCATTGCTTTAAAATGGAGGCTTCAGGGAAAGATTCCCAGTTATTCATGCATCATAAAAATAATAAAATAATAAAATATCAGGAGTGCCCTCAGCAGGCCAGACAGCTCCGGGAGGACAGATAGTCATGTTTTTTTATTATTCTTTATTGGACGCTGCACATAGAATTATGGTGACACAAGATGAATGTTGTGCTGCCCAGGGTATGGTAATGGATGCACACAGTTCTGACTACATTAAAAAACATCCCATAATATGGGGTGCACCTATTTATGGGACCCTTTGACACCAAGCGAGTGTTCTGCTTTGAAACATGGCACAGTCTACAGACACACTTTATTATTTTATGACATTATGCATTACTGTCAGTCATGATTTGTAATACTTAACCTATATTATATTAACAATGCTTTTTTTTATTTTTTCAAAATGAGCACGTTCAGTAACGCATAGTCCAATATTAATTTTTGTTAAATTCTTCCTGATCAATTTGGTGGGCGTAAATTTTGGTAATTCATGCTCAAAATACTACAAATATGTTCCCATGACATCATTCAAAGTGTTTTGCAAGTTCTAATTCATTTAATTGTGCGTTCCTTTCACCCGAGCCCCTCTTGTTTCAGTTGCAAGATCATAACAACCTTCAATTTTGCACATTGATGTGACTGTTAGGACTGCACCTCAGTGATGCAGATCAAATGTCACATCATAAATCAAGAAAACCTGGGTGATGTTTGAAAATGCGCAGGCATGTTATGGTGCAGCCGCGTGAAATGTCTTGCATCTCTCCAGTGTCACAGAGCAGTCTTTATAACACTTGGGTTTTGCTGAAGGGTTTGACCTTGGTGGGAATGAATGAAGGTTTTTCTGCTGTGAGTCAGGGTAAAAATGACCTTGAGCTCCTAGAAAATGAACACAGCCCCTGAATTAACCAAAAGTTTCCTGACCCTTTCTCAACTTCCTGTTGCAGCAGCGGTGCACAGCTCCTAACCTCGGAGTTAATTCAACTCCACTGGGAGTGTTTCCATATAACCCTCTCACCCCCACCTGCCCTCATGAATATTTATGCACTCCGGCACCTAATTGAGAACTTAACATGGAAATAGATTTGACTGGCATGGTTATTACCGTTATTAAATATTTCATATTCTGCAGATCTCTCCTCTAAAAATATGTCTGCCATTTGAAACCAGTGAAGCTGCAGAGACTGTGTCAGGACCTGCCGGTGCATGGACTCTAAAATCGTAGCATAACGCAATGATGACCTCTGGATTTAGCTCATGTTTTCTGACCAGTGCCTGTCCCTTTTGATCCTGGCTCTTTTTTTGGATGTCAAACCACATTTTATCCATGCTTGATAGGGGGAGGGGGGGAGTATTAAATGGCAGACACAGATAGATGGGGCTGCACACAGGACAGCCTGGGGCCTGACCTATGTGCTATTAGCTGCAGGGTCGGTCGAGCTATGCTAATCCCATCCGAGCGCACAGGTCACAATAATCTATCTCCCACTGGGCCAGATGTCATCACCCCTCCTGCCAAGGATTGAGGTTGGCGGTAAAATTCCAGATCGGCTCTGCTTTAGTTGTTTTAAATCCCAAATCGATGTTGAGCGTGGCTAACATGGCCTCCGGTCACCTGTGTGAACAGACTTATCAGCAGAGGTCAACTGAAATTTTGTCTCCGCCCCGCCATTTTGAACGCAGTGCGTGTATATGCTTGTGAAAGGGCCCCCCCAGTGCCTCAAAGCAAACTGGTGTTGTGCGAGTTTGCGGTTATTGTCTATGCTGTGCAAAATAATACCAATATTTCATTCTGTATCTGAAGGAATATCCTCTTTTAGGGCTAGCCATTAATCCCAATTTAATCAAGTTTAATCAAATTTCATATCTAATCCTAATCTGACGTATCATGATCTCATGTTATCTAATCTAAGCTCAGCTGTCAGTCCTGTATCTCAGACTGCTGAGTCAGCAATAACAGCACTGCTGAATGCACCGACCCCCGAGGGAGGAATGTTTGTACCAGACCCCAAATGTACAACGTATTTCTTTTAACCTTTAACCTTAAATATGCACTAAAATTCAATGTTTACTGTAACTTAATGGTACCCTTTACCCCAATAGCAAAATTACATGCAACTTGTAGTTGCAGGAATATTAGCTGCTGGGTAACTCCAGGTCCTAAGAAAATTAGCTGTGGGTAACCCGGAGTCGTGGGAATATTAGCTGCTGGGTAATCCTGAGTTGCAGGAATATTAGCTGCTGAGTAACCCTGAGTGACAAGAATTTTAGCAGCTGGGTAACCCTGAGTGACAAGAATTTTAGCTGCTGAGTAACCCAGAGTTGCAGGAATATTAGGTTCTGGGTAACCCTGAGTCGCAGGAATATTAGCTGCTGGGTAACCCTGAGTCACAAGAATTTTAGCGGCTGGGTAACCCTAAGTCACAAGAATTTTAGCTGCTGGGTAACCCTGAGTTACAAGAATATTAGCTGCTGGGTAACCTCAAGTTACAGGAATATTAGCCACTGGGTAACCCCAAGTTCCAGCAATATTAGCTGTTGGGTTACCCTGTGTAGCAGAAATATTAGCTGCTGGGTAACACAGAAGTCACAAGAATATTAGCTGCTAGGTAACCCCATGTTGCAGGAATATTAGCTGCTGGGTAATGCCAAGTCACAAGAATATTAGCTGCTGGGTAACCCCGAGCTGCAGGAATGTTTGCTGCTGGGTAACTCGAGTCGCAGGAGTGGTAGTTGCTGGGTTAGCCAGAGTCGGAGGAAAATTAGCAGCGCACAAGCCTTAACTGGCGCTTCACCCCTCAAGTTTCATTCCAGTCTCTTTAATCTGCCCGCAGTACTTAACCAGTTTACCTCTTACTCGTGTGGGGTTTCTATGTTAAATCGGCCTTCCATTATATGATTCAATTTCAAGCTCTTAGACCCATCATGCAGCCAAAGTGATGTAACACTGGAACACATTTACATACAGTGCTGTGAAAAAGTATTTGCCCCCTTCCTGATTTCTTATTTTTTTGCATATTTGTCACACTTAAATGTTTCAGATCATCACACAAATTTTTTTTATATTAGACAAAGATAACTCAAGTAAATACTCATGCTCACTCCATAGCTCATTTCAGTGTAACAAGGTTTGTTTCCTATTTATTTTCAGACAGGACGCGGCTGCCCATTTTCTGCGATTATTGTTGTCAGATACTCTGTTCTTCTTTCAAATTCTGTATTACCTTTTACCATGAACATGTAATTTGCAGATTTGGGTGGAGTCATATTCTTGTGTTCCTTTTTTTTAAAAAAAAAAAAAAAAACGAGGCAAGACAGAACTTTGTGGCTAAACATTTCTGGAAATACAAGGAGCTATCTAGGAGATAAACCATATACAGTACCTACAAAATTTATGACATTTTGAAAATGACTAAGGTCTATCTCCATTTACATTTTCCTAGATCCCCCATCTAAAATCATTCTACTTAAGGTATAACGGCATGATATTATACCTTTCAGTCCAAATAACTCCCCTGAATATAAATATCTGAAAAGTATACTTGGAGTAAGAAATTATGATGCAGCAAAATTTCACATCCCATTCCCTTCGTTTAGTAAAAAGTGGAGATAGGTCCAGTTAATTCTCAGCCCTCGAATTTTGTGCTGTTTTAAATGATGCAGTCCGACTGCCTGTGAACTGAATTCTGAGCAGCATCCCATCATCCGAGTGCCATTAAATGAATGATGGCCCACCAGGAGGTTACAGCGTAAGTAATATAGTGTGTATGGAAGCACAGTGCATGGATACGTCTGTGTGCGTGGCAGAGTGTGTGTGTGTGTGTGTGTGTGTGCGTGTGTGTGTGTGTTTGCGAGCGCGCTTGTGTGTGTGTGTGTGTGTGTGTACGCGCGTGTGCATATGTGAGTGTGTGTGTGTGTCTGTGTGTTTGCGAGTGCGCTTGTGTGTGTGTGCTTGAGTGTGTGTATGTCTGATTGTGTGTGTGGATATGCCTGTGTGTGCATGTTTGATTGTTTGCGGCCTCCTGTGTCATATTTCTTGTTTCAAAGTGTGCCAAAGGCTCTCAGTGCGTGACAGGTCTGGACTGCAGGCAGGCCAGGTTTGAACCCAGACTCTTTAACTACGGAGTCATGTCATTGTAATATGTGTAGAATATGGTGTTTGGCATTGTCTTGCAGAAATAAGCAAGGTATTCCTTGAAGAAGATGTCTGGATGGCAGTATACACTACAGGCCAGAGGTTTGGAAGCAAGGCCAATACAGGTCAAAAATTTGGAAGCAACTTCAAGTTTCTGTTCGCAATGCCTTTCTTAAAACCAGTATGAAATCTATGGATTTCGGGATGTATTTACTGCATGATTAGACTTTTCTTTCATTGATATGCACCATTTTCCTCTATTTGCCTTTAGGTACTGTATACATTGATGTTACCAGACCATTGCAGAATAAATGTCAACAAAAGAAAGGAGGGGCTTAGTTTTTGGGTTGAGAAGATGTGCAAGAGTCACAATTTGCCAACGGCAATCTGGCGGGCACTAGGACCATGGGCCTAGTAATATGGGCCTGATAATTTTTTTTTTTTTTTTAATTTGGCATCTCTAATCCCACCCGAATCTGGAATGTCCGATGGGGAACAAAGCACAATGCTTTTGCATATGCAACCTCCTGTTGCCAATTCAGGAGAGTGAAGACAGTTCGCGGCTCTCCTCCGTAGCATGCGCCTGTCAGCCACTGCTTCACTCATTGGTTGAATCCTCACAAGGTCAGAACGAGGGCGGAGGATACCTGAACATGAACAATCTTAGAATCTTCCTGACAAGCGCCCGTCTGGCCAACAGGAGGCGCCTAAGGAACGAACAAAGCAACTTATATTACCCTTCCTGGCAGACCCTTCCCAATTTGCATCCCTATAGCGCAATGGCCAATTGTGCACTACTCTGAAAAAGCTGCCAACCGCAGCTGGTTGGTACAACCAGGGCTCGAACCCATGCCGTGATAGTCACTTCTGCTTCGCAATGCGATGCTTTAACCGAGTGAGCTATCCAGCAGCTCTGGGCCTGATAATTTGAGTTAAAATGTATTCTGATAAGTGACTCTTTATAAAATAATCATGTTTATTTTTTGCAAATTTGCAAATAATTGCATTCTGTTTTTATTTACATTTTACACAGCCTCCCAACTTTTTCAGAAAAGGGGGTTGTATGAGTGAGTATGTATGTGTCCATCTGTGTGTGTGTTTCCGAGTGAGTGAGTATTTGCATATTTATTTGCATGTGTGCGAATGCTTGTCGACGTGCGAGTGTGATTGTGTGTGTGTGCATGTACATGTCCAGGTGTGTGTGTGTGTGTGTGTGTTTGCATATGTATATGTTTTCATTTGTGTCTGAGTGAGTGTGTGTGTGCATGTGTGTGTGAGTGTCCATATGCATGTGTGAGTGCATGAGTGTGTGCGTATGTGTGTGTACAGGCACCATGTAACACCATGACTGTGCGAAGATTTCCAAAAAAAGCTTTGCAGGGTTCCTTCCTGACTGATGGACATATTTTTCCATTCAGCCGGGTGTCTGGCTTCTCTTATTTCACTCATGAGCCCAAACAAGGGGTCACTGAGCCTCCATCCCCCACAGCTTGATCTATCCCAGAGTGCATTTCAGCAGAAACACATTTCTCAATACTAACAGCAAGTGTCTCGTCTTTCTGTAGTGAAGATTCAGGGGCTTTTCAGGGCCTGCTCTGTTTGTGTGGATCAGCCTCTTGATTAAAGGTATGATTAAATGACACACTGAAATAAGCTGGTCCCCTGGACGCCAGGCAATCCAACCGCTTTCAAAAGTCCGGCACGTAATTGCATGCTTTAAAAATGACTTCCACCCTCTAAAGTAGTAAATACAGCCATACAGAGATGATAAGGGCTGGATTATTAACCGCAGACCTCCGCGCTGATTGCATTTTAAACCATCTAACGAGGAGCGGGGAATAAGCACTGATGATTTCATTCTATAAAAAGCAACCTGCACTGGAGGAAGTTATGGTTTTTGCATAAAGCACACCCCCAGAGCCATTGCGAGTGCACAGCTCTCGAATGTCACTCCAGGAGCACACGAATAAAGACACTTCATAGCAAGCCGTTCGTGCACTCTTAATCCCCGCTGAAAAAACAACAACAACAACAATAGCAATAGGTGCATGTATTAAAGGGGAAAAAAAATGTCTCCAGTCAAAACTGCAAGCCAGAGGGATTTAGCTTGCAGATGAATGGCTTATTTCAGAATCATTCTACCAGCAGGTAGCAGTGGAAACCTGCATAAAAAAAGTCTTATTTGGTTCAGGTCTGAAAACTGCACCATGTATCACCGAGGAGCCGAGGAGCTGAGCCTGTGACTGAAAGAGTTCTACAATGTAAACCTCCTGCAGGCACATCTATGGCTCCATGGATCAAAGTCATCGAGCTGGAGCAGGTTAATAAATATGCACCCACAGTGCGTGAGAAGTCATATGGGATTTCCATAAGATGAAGGTGTATCGAGCACACAGTGTAATGTGACTGGATGACTGGGTTGAGAGCTGCAGGAGGATGTGGGTTTTGATCAGGGGACCCTTTGTGTGAGGAGGTGTTCTCACTGCGTGATCGCGGCCAGGTGACGGCCTCATTACCGCCGATACATAACCCTGCAGCGAGCTGGACCCAGCCACACTCATCTACCTGAGACACGGACACTGCAAACCTGCCAACCAGGAGAAGAGAAACATGACCTCCTTCACCCTTTCGAATCTACCTCCAATCCACGAGGCAAATGAAGCTGCGCTACTTCTGACAGCTTTGATAAGAGAATAGGCTACAGTACATGCTACTGTCCACCATTAATGAAAAAGGGAACATGCTTCTCTTCAGGTCAAAGATACACACATGACATATGATGCCCTCATGAAAAGCTGTTCACTGCATTGCAGCAGGGGGATGGAGCGAAGAGGAAACTGGGCAGATAGGCTCCAGGAGCAGGGCGAGATATAATTTCATCTAATCCCATGGGGTAATTTGTCCTCTGCATTTGACCCATCCTAGTTACTTAGGAGCAGAGGGCAGCCACAGTGCAGGACTCAGGGACCAACACCAGTTCTAAAGCCAGAGCCTTGGGCGGGGGCAATAGTAGGAGTCTTCCATTAGAGCAGGGCTGCCCAACCCTGTTCCTGGAGAGGTACCATCCTGAAGGTTATCACTCCAACCAAAGCAAACCACACCTGCTTTCCCAGTTACAGATCTTGAGGAGCTGCCAATGAGCTGAATCAGGTGTGATGATTTTGGGTTGGAGCAGAAACCTACAGGATGGTTGCTCTCCAGGAACAGGGTTGGGCAGCCCTGCATTAGAGCATGTTTTCCAGGGTAGAGAAAACTGGGGTACCCAGAGGAAACCCACACAAACATGGGGAAAACATGCAAAGGCAAGAGGTCCTTGTCAGCTGGGGCTCGAACCAGGAATCTTCTAACTGAGAGGTAGCAGTGCTAACCGAAGCACCACCATGCTGCCATAGGGGAACTCAGTCGCAAGACAGGTGTTCTGAAGGTGAGGAAATCTCAGGGAGCAAGGTTTGGGGCATTAGGCAGTGAGTCTATAAGCTTCGTACATCAGGTCGGCCTGCCCAGAGGTCCGTACATAGTCCCGCTGAAATCCCATTTCTGACAGTGTCACCCATCTAGCATCCTCTCGCCCCACTCCAGCTGGGGCAGTGGCCCCCTCTGCGGATGGCCTTATCTGAGTATGGAGATGAGCAGAGGAAGTGTCGCTTAATGCCTCAGCTGTGGCACTGACAGGATTACCCCTACCTCAGTTCCTCCACAGTCATTCTGACAGCAGTCCTCACACACACACACACACACACACACACACACACACGCATCTCCAGCGTAGACAGCTGTCGGCCGCGCCTGTGTTGACCTGCCACCGGCTTCGGGGATGCCGTCGTTTCGCCCACCTCCCTGCCACTCCGCCCCGAGCGGCGCCGGGCCCACCGCGCAGCTGAGGCACCGAGATTGCGCGGTAAATGACGTGCGATTGTCTCGCGTTTCCACTACGGCCTGTGTTGTTTTCAAAATGTCATGATTAACCCGAGTCTCTCTTCAGCTAGCGCATGCCTGCACCATCCTGTCACTTTTACCTAAATCATCAAGCAGGATTCCGTACCCAATCACCTCATAGCACATACCTATATTTACTCACCAGCGTGTGAATGTCCTGATCCATTTGTCATGTGTCAAGGGACTGGAACACAAATAGAAAATACACAAACCACGCACTCAGATCTGTGAAAAGGAGACATTGTGGAACCGGTTTAGTCGCTGAATGGCTCCAAAGTGGAAACGGAGGGTAATCCCCAATTATAACCTGCTGGATGTGCGTCAGTGAGATGCATGCTGTCACGTGTCAGGATTGAGAGGATAAGATGAGCACAGGTATGGGCTGAACGTGCAAGCCCACAGGAGGGGGACCGAAACCAGGGAGAAAGAGTCAGCTTAATTGGCGTAGTTACACTATTTCACCAACAGGGGCTCAAGATGTTGGTACTCCAAGCATAAAAAATTGAACAGAAAAAGCCGTAAATTTTACACAATATCAAGCGCAAGAGCTCTACTCTTTCACTAAACTCCTTTATCCACTAAATTAGTGATGGATGGCTCTGTTCCCTTTCAGGCATCGACGGTAAGTACTGGTAGTGCTCTCCATAAAAGTGTAGAGGTAAGGCTTGGCAGGATTGAAAACAACATTTGTTTGGTAGCTTGAATAAAGCACGGCCATCTCATTTACATAATGCCTCTCCTTCACTGGACTACCAACAGGGCCCTGGGAAACTATATATACCGCATACAGACAATGCAGTACCAAGAGTAAGCTGAGGTTTAAAGGAGTAGATCTATGCCCTCGAAAGCCTGTTAGCATATATTACTGTACCGCAATAAGCCATCAGGTGGGGTCCTGTATTCAGTCATTGTGACACTAATCTGTTAGCCAGAGGCTGTAAGGCCTCATATTTAGAGAAAACATATCCTGGAGGCTATATTATGGTAAACCACAGAGGAACAATAAAGTACAATCATCCTCCAGTAGGCACTGTTTATTCATTTATTTTGAGATGTACAATGCAGCCTGTTTATAGAAGCACACACAGTGTATGATAGCAGTATTTCTGCAGCCTAACCTGACCCCCTTCTTGAAGCAAGAACCCCTTCTCTCATCTTTCTTCTTCTCTGTGAGCCGTAAAAACGCATCAAGGGGTTGGAGAGAGAGAGAGAGAGAGAGAGAGAGAGAGAGGGAGAGAGAGAGGGGAGATTTGCGGTTGTCCCCCGGTGTGACACCGGGAGATAAACATGTCTCCGCTGCTCAGTAAAAGAGGCCGGCTGCCATTTTGTTTAGTTTCTGCTGTAATCCCGTCTGGGCGCTGGGGAGCCATACACACGCTCGGTGGTGAGCGTTTCTGGGAGACCGGAGAGCGGGGGGGACACAGGGCCGCTGCTGGAGAGACGCTATCTTCCCACTGCTGACAGCTCAACTCCTGTTCCCTGTCACTGATTTTCCAGGCAAAGTAGTAATGAAGATTTACCACTGGTGTTTAAAAAAAAAAAAAAATACTACAAGGAAATTAGCACTGCAATGTATTTTCTTTTTTCCCTCACATTTTCTAAAGCAGGAAAACCTTCTCCCTTCAAATGAATAAATTCCGCATTGACAAACGAGTTGTTATCAGCTGTAAACAGTCCCCCATAAATCTTCCATTTATTGATTTTAATGGCTTTCCTGGGCCTTGGATTGGTGGTAAATTATTAAAACTAAGACAAAAATTTGGTCTGAGCATATTTGCTTTGTGCTGAACTATGTGTGACAAAGGGACACATAAAAAACCTGTTTGTGTGGAACAGAATCATTGCTTATGCCTATGACCTCTGACCTCTGACACACTGACCTCCAAACCAGAGAACACAACACACCTTAGGAGATGATTATGCTGCGTTCCAGCGGAGGTTTGAACCTGTGAATCACGACTTCAAAGTTCTGATCCGCGACTTCATAGCGTTCAGGCAAAAAGTAACGAAATTACGACTTCATAAGCGTTCTTACTGTTTTCCACTTGAAAAAAAGCCGGTGCCGCCATTTTAGTTGAGCTGCGTGACGTCAAACAAGGAAGTCGGAGTACGTTGAGCACAATCGAGTTCACCGGCGTGAATTCACAGGTTTGACGGTAGCTCCGCCCACTTTTAACCGGTATATCACGGGTTACGAGTTGCCTGGAACGCACCCTTAGTCACAGCAGAGCCGGGACCAATCAGAAGTGAGACATGTCTCTTGCATTTCCTTGTGACTGCAGTTTACCTTGATTAGTTTTACATTTGAACATGTACTGACCAACAAAATTTCACACTCAAACTCACGGAGAAGGAGCACTGTAGCTGGATTTACCCTTGCCCTGTAAATCTGGCCATATTTGCGCTAACAGAATTAAGTGAAGTCCCCAGTGCTAAAAGTATTTCAGTCAAAAAAGTCCATCTTGAGAAAATCAAGACAGTGGACTTAGGTAACTATAAAAGATGTTTTCCCACTCTTACCTCATGTTGTGTGAAAATGAGACGTAAGTATTTTTTGCACTTGGCTCTTCAATTTAAAGCTCATTATTGGCGGAAAAGGTGGGGCGTCGACCTTGTCTTCAGGCAGTCTCCTCCTGTGAATATCTGGGTTTGGGCATCTCCCATATGCCCGCCTCTTGCCCCACCCCCTCCCACACCCCCTGCTAGTGTTACTAAGGCCCAATTCCAATCCGCCCCCTGAAGACTCAAGCCCTGAACCCTCACTGACTTAACTGACGTCAGCTGTAAGGGACTGAGTCTGAGAGTCTGAGAGGGCTCCAGATCCTATAAATTGGAACTGAACAGCGCTTACCCCTTTTCACATTTCCAAACTACACGCAGTTATGACAATCAACGTTAATACTTACACGTAAACTTCTTCTTTCTTGCTCCTTCCATTACCTCGATCGGACCGCTCTATTTTGATTTATTCTTTACCGTTTTTTTTTTTGTTTACATTTCTGGTATTCCGACGGCATCCCTGTATTTGACTTCACAACGCTATGAACTGTGGGTAATTTCCTTACCCAAAGTCAGCATCGGTGCTGACTTACGGTGAGGGGGCAGTAAGGGCTCATTCACGGACTCACTGACTTGATGATCTGACAATGGAACAGCCCTCACACACTCACAGACTTCCCGTGAACGCGCCTCTAAGTCAGTGAGTCCGTAAGGGGTCGGATTGGAATTGGGCCCATGTCTGCAGTGCAGTAGCTGCTCCCTGGGTCTGACAAGTATTTAATTTTTTTTTTTTTTTTGCCAATTAATTGTTTCCAGGAGCAGAAAGAAGGAATTCAAAGATGCTAACATTTTAGATTTTAGTTTCAGCAGTACCTGGGCAGTTAAACTATAACTCTTTAGGTCACTGAGTAACTCTAATTTAAGCCCAGTCTCATCTCGACTCCACAGAAAGTGATGCTACCTGAGCAAGTGTCAATATACAAGGAGAAAGGAGGCTTTTGGCATCCTTATTTCACACCAGTTTAAAAAAGAACCCTACCCCCTAACCCCTGACGCTAACCTGAACCCTAGCCCTTAACATTGTGTCAAAAGCCTCCTTTTTCATCACATATCAACACTTGGTCAGGTAGCGTCACTATATGACGAGTCGGGATGAGAATGTATTTCTAGTGCAGAGATGTAGTGATGTACTGAGTAACTGGAACAATAGTTGATGACATTCTTAAACACACATAAATATTTTACAACAGTTTATTATATCCCATATCTCTATGATATGCAACAAATAATTGTCACAAGTTCACAGTGTGCGGTTTAGTTTTATCAGGAAAATTTTAAGGCAGGCCTTGTTTCGCGTGCCTAGTTAAGAATACTGAAAACTTCGGTTCCGCATGAACTACCTTAGACTAACTCAGTAATAACTGCTTGCCACCAGATTAGTCACAGTTTAACCAAACAGGTAGAGCTACAAGTTAAAGCAACATTATGCAACTATTTAACCTTGAAATACCAGCTTCTTAATCATTTTTGTGATATGCTTACTTGTAATAGGGAGAGCAGCGCACCTCTCATTTCCTGTACGTGCCATCCAATTTGATATTTCATGTAGGTCATATTACTGCCTGCATTAAAGCTGAGTCCATCAAGTGTGTCATGGTTCCACATGTCCGTGATAGATCCCTCAGCTTAGAATATTGACCAGAGCCAGACAAATGGGTGATTGTTTCACTGAGAAAGCCATTACCGGATGAGACGGGATCATGGAACAAGCTAGTTAACTCATTTTTGTTGCCTAATTACGAGGTATTGGATATTTCGTATTTACAATTTTTATTTAATTGATGTTTACACAGCCTTATAAATCCCTTGTGTACAATTCACATAAACATAATGAATAGCTGCTCTTTAGTTCCTGTTTGGCTGCTTACATTAGTACTTGTGATCAACGGGTTAAATTTTACGAGCAAAATTCAGCTATTTCAGTGTACTAACATTGCAAATACCGCAGAAAACTGAATACAGCAGTGCCAGACTGTGGTTCACTGATGGCTTCAATACATGACATTTCTCATGGTTCACAGAGCGCTCCCTGGTTTGTTCAGTCATCCTGGCGAGAGGAAGCGCATCAGAACCGAGCCTCATTCCCGTCGCATCTACAATCCAGATTTGCCTTGATCATCCTGCATATTCATGCTGACCTTTCCAGCGGGAATGACTCGCATGCCATGAATCAAACACAGCATGATTGCACAGTCGGACCACCGGGGTTCACAGGCACGAACCCCCACGCTCAAATTTTTTGATATTTTAAGGTTAAAGCACTTGAATTATTATTTTTGTTTTTCAGACATATATAATTTAAAAATGGACAGCAGGAAACAGGAAGCGGGTGGAAATTTGTGTGGTTTTCTGCCCATCGGCCCCGAATAGGAGACCGAATATGGATATGTTTGACAGCTCAGCCTTGATAGTTCTGCAATTACCTGGAAAACACTCTCCTTCAGAAGGGAATCTCTCCCGACCGAGAGGCCAGGTTCTCTGCCCATAGATCTGATCCAAGAGCAGGAGGTCATTCCGGGCTGTAAATGGGAATGTCTCACATTCCACTGCTGACATCAGAATCCCATCACGATACTGGTCGCTCGGTCTCAAATAATGACTGTGATCCCATTGGCCACATGGACACCATGTGCTCCTCTGTTCCCTGTTTATGACATTCATCAGCCGAGGCAATTTGATTAAATTGGTTAATCTGTCTTTCAATTCATGTTGTATTTTCTTTCTTTTGAGTGGAAAGGTGGGAATAGTAATGCATCGTGCACATAACTTTATATTGAATTTAATAAAGTGTGTTTATAAATAATAAAGGGGTGTCAGAGGTGAGCTCAGAGACGACACTAAATGGGCCGGATCTAACTGGCCAGTGCTAGGATTTTCCACCTATGCTGCACATGTATAATACATCAGCCGGTGAGTTAAAAGCCCTGAGATGAGAAATTGGTTGTTCAGCTGGGCTGGATTGTGCTATTTTCCCCTGGGTTCATTCCTCTAAGACTGAGGGTAGTAATGGGGAATATAAGGGGCAGTATGTCTCACAGACAGTCAAAGTTAGCGACGCGGAGTCACCTGGCGGAAACCAGCAGGAAATTAGCCTGTAGTCTCCTGATAGGGTGGATAAACTGATTTGGCCCGCCCCTCTACCGGAGACCTTTCCAACCCCTGCGGAACATGGCGGGCATTAGACACAGCCGAACCACATGAATATGCATCACGGCCCAAAAAAAATGCATCGACAGGGGTGGGGTGGGGAATAGCGTGACACCGCAGGGACCACCGGAGATGAAAGAGGTCACGCTTTCCTGCAGATTTTGTTCAGTCGACTTGTTTGTCTGCTATTTGTTGTGGTGAGAAGGCTGGACAGATGCAGCTGCGCTGGTGCAGAGCAGCGGTTCGAGAGCCTGACTTGTAAAATTCCGGATTCAAAACCCACAAAGGAGCTTCCTTAATCCAGGAGGGACAAAACAGACATCTGTAACCGTGCAATTTGAGCTAGCCGAGACAGACCTGCACAGCAGGCTGTTCCGTATGAGTGGGCTGCAGTGAGCTGGCAGTGTTGAACAAACCGATACTGCATCAGCTGTCCTATTCTATATGGAAAACTAGCATCAAAAACTGAACGTAAACCAGACACCTGTGCCCAGGTTCATCTTGTCTCAGTTAGTAAATAGTAAATCCTGCTCATGCCTACCTGCCATGCCACTTTCATTGACATCTGAATGTATACGCTTTGCACTTCTTACAACTGATACTGTGAAGGGCACTTTGCAATGTTGTATACTTGTACATATGCCTGAACTGTTTCTTTCTATTTTTATGGTGAAATGATGTATATGTTTTTTAACTGTTTTTTAATGTGAAGGGCACCTGCAATCTTACTGTATCTTGTTTATAGTGACAATAAAGGTATCTTATCTTACCTTATCTTTCCGAAGAGTGCACTATGCCCTTACTCATCTTCGGTGCTAGACGAGAACTGGACCTGAAAGCATACAGTACTTCTGTATGCAGCATTTTCCAACTAGCTACATGGTATACAGTAGATAATCATTCAACTGGGTGCCCTATGAGTTTTCCTCCCATATCATACACAAGCCTTTCCT
The DNA here is from genome assembly GCA_029692085.1 of Gymnothorax javanicus. Taxonomy (NCBI): domain Eukaryota; kingdom Metazoa; phylum Chordata; class Actinopteri; order Anguilliformes; family Muraenidae; genus Gymnothorax; species Gymnothorax javanicus. The sequence goes on from CM056207.1 coordinate 40,166,801, forward strand.
CTTGCTCTTCTGTCTCCATTGGGCGGTCATAAAGACCGCTCAGCCCTGTTCCTGGAGGTCTGCCATCCTCTGGGTTTGTGCTCCAGCCCCAAAAACAGCACAACTCATTTAGCAGAAGCAGATCTCTTCGCAGTTCTCATCGGTAAACATGCTGAGCAGCCCTCTTCCACAGGGGGCGGGATCCAGTTTGGGTTTTTCCCCAAAGTTAGAATTTCCCAAAGTTCTACAAATATTCTATATCTATGAGTTTCCTAAACTAAAGGACCCCAATCCTGAACCTTAAGAGACCCGTTTTTTTATCGTCAAAAGTAGAAATCTCACATCTTCCTGGGATTGATCTTTTTTGCATTGGTTCTTGAGTATTATCGAATTCCTCTTTTGTTTTGTTCATCAGCAAAAGGGCTTGTTCAGTTTAAATTCATTTTAGAAAAAGAAATACTCAGAATAGTACAGACCGCATTCATGGTCTATACTCAGGTAATTTACATTTGCTTCATTATGGAATATTAATCAAAGCAGTTGTACACAATCAATGACTGATTGGATCAATCTCCCTGGAGAACTCTTATGGGGTCACCCGGCAGACAGAATTTGACACCCGCAGAAGCAAACATATGAAAAGCAAAAAAGTCACAGACATGGCGGACTGGGAATGTTGTACCTTTTAAAAATTGTTAGGTTCACGGTTCCTACTCTGCTGCCAGCTAAAATGTTAAATATCTTTTACAGGACTTACCATTGTTCTTACCGGCCTATTGGGTATGCTGCTGCTGTGTATGATATTCTAGTAGCACAATCTGCTCAGTGTAAACATTGCTTATAAGCAATCTATAATTACGGGGAATTTTATACATTGCTATTTTACATTTTGAACCTTTGAAATATTATGAAATATCTGCAAACCATCCAGAGAGGAGCGATACTTAAGGGGCTTAACTATCCCACTTATGTTAGGAGACCAGCGGTATAATCACTAAAGCTGTATATAAAAAGCTTTAAGTGAAGAGATCTCAGCCTCGACGGCTTGTGTTCAACGGCTTATGAACTCAGTCTCTTGGAAACACAGAGTTTCAATCATAGATAGCTTACACTACAGAGGAACAAAACAAATACTTCAGAGATTTATCTGTGCAGAAACCAAAATGCCTACCTCTCTGTCTGGGTATAAATGTATCTCCTCGAAAGAAAAAACAGCAGACCCCTTGATGAATTAAAGCTAGAGAGCAAGATATGAAAGTCTTTTTGAGTGCACATTTTTCCAATGACCATTTATCTATCTATTTATTTTACGTATAAGGTCCATAGCATGTTGACTGGTTGTGAAAGCAACCTTTGCCTAAAGATTAAAGAAAATTTACTTAATTGCACATGGAGAGAGATTTTCGTGGGGGCTGATGGTCTGTTTGCAAGTGACAACGTCGCATTCCCCTACCAGAGGGAGTGTATGTATGCATTTACAAAACAACAACCACATAATAATAATAATAATAATACTTTGGATGGTAATTTATTGAAATTGTTAACACCCTCGGCATACTGGGAAGCAGAAGCCGGGGGGGCCGGATCTACTCGTGGGCGGAGTTTGATGGCCTAGGGGGGTGGAGCTATCTGGCAGCCTAGAGGAACAGGGATTTGCTTGGTGCCCAAGCTTGAGCAAATTCTAAATCCGAAATGTCACTGAATAAATAAATAAATAAATAAATAAATAAATACGAATCTCCGAGGGATGGAAACATTTATGACTTCATCACGCCCATACCTCACCGGCGCGACATCGCCTCGGTATTCTGCGCTGTGCATTCACAGAGCTGAATTATTAACCAACTCTCTATGATTCCTCTTTTGTGTCCTGCTGTGTTGGCACAGTGAAATATTAGACATAAAAAATGAATGACTGAAAGTATGAATATGAATCAAGCCTAGTAGCAAGGGTGGAGAAACTTAGTAAAAGTCTGAAGTTTCCTTCAGACGGCGTGATATTCATTTTCGTTTCTGTTAGAATTTCAGATTAATGGGTTAATCAAGCCGTGTGAATATTTATTATTGTGTTAAAGCGATAATGTGCAATAACGTAAGATTTATGACTGCTGCTGAATTGAATAATTATACTGTCTAAGCACAAAAGCTCATAATCCACATTATTTTTTCATACTTTTCAAGGGCTTTTGGAATTACTCCATCAGCAAAAAGCCAAGATGTCATCTCTCCTGTTTAATTACACATCTCACTTAATGCGGGGAAATAAAGATAACGCAATAACACTCGCTTCATAATATTAAACCAGCCTCTCCTCTCCTCCGCTCGGGTTGCAAATATTTCCGGAAGTTTTATAAAGCTCACAGAGTTGACCTATCCAGCACTTGAGTCAGCAAAATCATCTCAGAAGTGATGCACATAAAGACAAATGAGTGAGTGCTAGTGCTATTACGCACGTGTATGTCCCTGTGGTGTTCCAAGTACTACATGCTTGCATTTCTGTGGTTTTACTCAAACAAATGGGCATGTCTGTGTGGTTTTATGCAGTTATTTCTGCGCAATTTTATACAAACTTGTGCGTGTTTTTGTGTGGTTTTACATATACTTCCGCTAGCATGTACAAGCATGTGTTCATTTGTTTGTCTGGGTGTGTGTGCTTGTGTAGTGTTAAAATTATGCATATTTTTGTGCTCTTATACAAATTTGTAATATTTTATTTGCTTTTGCTCAAATGTGCACAAATGTGTGTGTGTGTGTGTGTGTGTGTGTGTGTGAATATATACAACCCCAATTCTAAAATAGTTGGGACAATGTGTAAATTGTGAATAAAATCAAAACGCAATGACTTTCAAATCACACCAGCCAGTATTTTATTCACAATAGAACAGAGATGACATAGCAAATGTTGAAACTGAGAAATTTTACAATTTTATCCACAAAATAAGCTCATTTCAAATTTGATGGCTGCTACAGGTCTCAAAAAAGTTGGGACAGGGGACTGCTTACCATGGTGTATCCCTTCTTCTTTTTAACACAGAGTGGAGCCGTCTGGGCATTGAGGAGACAAGTTTCTTGAGTTTAGCCATTGGAATTTGATCCCACTCTTGTTTAATACAGCTTCCAGCTGCTGGAGAGTTTTGGGTCTCCTTTGACGAACTTTTCGTTTAATTATGCGCCAAATGTTCTCAATCGGTGAAAGATCAGGACTGCAGGCAGGCCATTCAGCACACAGACTCTTCTACTACGAAGCCATGCTGTTGTAATAGCTGCAGTATGTGGTTTTGCATTGTCCTGCTGAAATACACAAGGCCTTCCCTGGAATAGATGTCATCTGGAGGGGAGCATATGTTGCTCTCAAACCTTCATATACCTTTCAGCATTCACGGTGCTTTTTAAAACATGCAAGTGTCCCACACCATATGCACTAATGCATCCCCATACCATCAGAGATGCTAGCTTTTGAACTGAACACTGATAACAGGAGGGGTGGTCTTTCTCCTCTTTAGCCCGGAGGACATGACGCCCATGATATACAACAAGAATGTCAAATTTGGACTCATCTGACCACAGGACACTTTGCCACTTTGCTACAGTCCATTTTAAATGAGCCTTGACCCACAGAACATGGCGGCGCTTCTGGATCATGCTCAACAATGGCTTCCTTTTTGCATGATAGAGTTTTAGGTGGCATCTGTGGATGGCTAGGCAGATTGTGTTTACAGATAATGGTTTCTTGAAGTATTCCTGGGCCCATTTAGTAATGTCAATGACAGAATCATGCCGGTGTGTGATGCAGTGGTGTCTGAGGGCCCGAAGATCACGGGGATCCAGTAAAGGTCTTCGGCCTTGTCCCTTACGCACAGAGATTTTTCCAGTTTCTCTGAATCTTTTGATGATGTTATGCACTGTTGATGATGAGACCTTCAAAGCCTTTGCAATTTGACGTTGAGGAACATTGTTTTTAAAGTATTCCACAATTTTTTTTACGCAAACCTTTACGGTTTGGAGAGCCTCTGGCCATCTTTACTTCTGAGAGACTCAGCCTCTCTAAGACATCCCTTTGCAGCCAGTCATGTTACACACCTGATGCCAGTTAATTTAATTACTTGCTAAATGTTCTTTCAGCTGATTCTCTTATATATTAATTGCTTTTTCAGCCCTTTTTTTGGCCTATGTCTCAGCTTTTTTGAGACCTGTTGCAGCCAGAAAATTTGAAATGAGCTCATTTTGTGGATATAAGTGTAAAATGTCTCAGTTTCAATATTTGAAATGTTATCTATGTTCTTTTGTAAATAACATATTGGCTCATGTGATCTTAAAGTCATTGCATTTTGATTTTATTCATAATTTACACTTCATCCCAACTATTTCGGAATTGGGGTTATATATATATATATATATATATATATATATATATATAGACAGTGCCTGTCAAAAGTTTGGACACACCCACATTTTTCTTACAATATATAGAATATATTTTAAATAAAGAAATAAGCAGCCTTTATTTTGCAAAAAAAAAAAAAAAAAGATCTATTTCTTAAATCGATCAAACTAACCACCATTTCATATGACTATAATGAATTTGCAGCCGCACGGCTGTCTAACTTCTCAAAGATGTGCTGCACTTGAGGTGGCTTTTCAACCTTTTCCCCCAATAAGTCCCAAAACCGCTTGACTTTAATTCGGCTTTTGGAAAAAATAAGGAGTTTATTTGTCTGTTTACTTTGCAGAACATGGCCTCTTTGAGAATTCCAAAACTTTGGACACTATTCAAACAAGTAAATTATCCTCTTTTCACTTCTGACTGTTTACCTTTTACAAGACTCCATTTGAGATTATATAGAGAAGTTAAGCCTTTTAAATTTCTCTTAAAACAGAGTGCTGTAACATTGGCAAAGCGTGTCCAAACTTTTGACAGGTACTATATATATATATATATATACACATACACACACACACACACAAACATATACACAAAGACACACACACACACACACACATAGCACATAGTACTGTGCAAAAGTCTCAGGCACCCAACATTTCTCAAAATTTTAATCTGGCTTTAGATATTTAGGTTTTGTTTTCCACATTGCTGTTGCTGAGGATAAAAAGTATAATTGAAATTCCAAATGCTAATTTAAACTAGAAAATTTGTGTCCTTGGACACGGATGCCCCCACCACTGACAGTTTGTGAAGGTCCTAAAATTGTGAAATTATCCAATTTTGTTAAATAAAATACAAAGTATGAGATGCACACCTGCTATCTTTCAAGAAAGCATTTACCAAAGACTTTTGAATTCTGTCCAGTACTTTTTGAGGAGAAGGGGATAGACAACATCTCCCATACAATGCCATTCGCACAGATGGATAAGGGTAACTCTATATGCCCCTGCCTAAAAAATAGTTGTATATTTAAACGTTGTTGGCATTTCATTAAAAAACAGTTGATACAGATAATATTGTCTTGACAGAACCCTGATGTCAGCATCATCATGGCTGTCTGCTGTTACTCAGAGGGATAGATGCAAGTGAGACAGTCAGTCTGAAGAAGAACAGTGGCAAGTTTTTCACTCTGCTTGGAAAAAGCAAAAAGCCAACGATCTTATAAAACTATAGCACAACAGGACAGAGTCCCGAATTTTTCGGCGAACCATAGTCAGACCAAAATTTGGTTTGATTTAGTTTTAACAGTTTACAGCTTCGTGTAGTACATTTCCAGTTATTAAAAACTTTTAATTTCATCATTTTTCCAGGCATATTTGCCCTTACAAAATTGTTTTAAATGTGCCTAAGACGTAATGCAGTACTGTGTGTGTGTTTGTGTGTGTGTGAGTGTTGATGTTCTTTCACTCATATTGTGACGCAACATCACAATAATATTTTTGTCCTGTTGAGGATTAATATTATTAACAACACTAAATAATCAGCGTTAATGTCAGAGTGTATCATTAAAAACAAGGACTGTGAGAGGAGTGGAGTTGGGCCGTTAACACCTCCTTTATAAACACTGTTCCTGTCGCCTACTCCCGTTACAATCTCACCCCCGCACAGCTACTCTCAGGATACTCATCTCAGGACCAAGATCTGCTCTGTTTAAATTTATGAATATTAGTTCTCTGCCTCTGAGATATTTCTGATTAACAAGCCCCGTGCAGTTTGTGTTATATAACTCTAATTAAAACAAAGAAACATGGTTCCCATAAAACTAATTCTGTTCATAAAAAAAGAGATTTGCGATCAACGGTGAAATTAAAATGGCTCGTCTTTTTTTGGATTGTGTGTGTGTGTGTGTGCATGCGTCTGTGTGTGAATATATATGTGTGTACGTGTGTGTATTTGTGTTTGTGTGTGCATGCGCGCATATATGTATATGTGTGTATTATATGTATGTGTGTACATGCATGCATGTGTGTATGTGTGTGTGTGTGGGGGGGGGGGGCAGGGGAGAGCGGTCGAAGGCTTAGGTCACATGACACAGCGGGGTGTGTCCAAGGCAATCGCTGCCACACATGGGTAGTATAACTGACTGAAATGGCTGATCCTAACGTAAATGCCCAGGCTCTGCAATCATGTAAAACAGTCATAACCTGTTTCAGTATGATGAATGCTATAGAATAAAGGCAGGTCATCCGGCTGCCCTGTTTGTGGCGGCACGGCTGCCTCTGATGGATGAGAAACCTGCATGAGAGTGTGACGCTGGAGCAGAGCGTCAGCGTGTGATGATGGAAGAGACCCGTCTCCACTCCTCCCCGCCGAGGGGTCTCACGGCCCTCAGGTTTACCCAGCCAACCAGGTCTGTGCCATAAACTCTGGCTAATTACTTGAGCCGCGCTTCCGCAGCATCGATATTCATAAACGGCGGATTAAAGTGACATCATGAGGGGGTCTCGTCCATCTCCTGCGGAAGGGAGAACTCATCCGGAACCTTCTCCGTGACTCTGGGGTGGGACCATCAAACGGCGCTGAGCCAAAGTCATATCTCAGAAAAACATCATTTTTCCCCCTCCCTCCTGGCTCTGATTGCTTTCTCAAAGATGTGGACCGATGCCCGGAGAGAAAACCGTTATAAATAAAGTTGGGGGGGGAGGGAGGGTGACACGTTATGGGGAGGAATGAGCATCTGAGCCCGATGGGTCGCGAGTGTCGTCTCCAGGCACGGTTTTAATCACTTCCTGTGTTCTGTGAGTGCTGGGGGCGTTTTAAAAAATTCATCACAGGATTACAAAAAAAGAAGAGGTTCCCCCATTTACTTCCTCTGTCTCTCCGAGCATGAATGAAGGAGATTGTGGTGACTAATTAAACCTTTGCGTGGCGCCTCCCACACACGCTTCTAATTAGGGACAGGGAGGGAGGACAAAAGGGTTTGCTTTTCACATTTTTCAGGGAGGGGAAGAAAAGCTTTCGAAATGACAATGGAGCGTATTTGATTTCAATTAATTACGGGCAGTTTTAATAGGCTTGTATTAATGTTATGAGGAACGTCTCTCCCTGGAGGGTGGCACGCACGATGAAGTGGTAGACCCCCCATAGAATAGAGTGGGGGCTGCTATTGGAAGGCGATTTGCATTAGTATTATTTATTACAGAGAACATGCAGACCCGTATTAATACACTGCAGAGCACAGGATATGGGCCCAGAGCCCCATACTTCACACAGAATCAGGCGAATGCAAAAGCAGAGATCTGCACTTGTAGCTCAAGCAGAGCTCAGGTATGTTTGTCCGTTTACTGATTGAAATCCTGTACCCCAGCTCATGAAATATTCATGAAGCAGCTATCGAACGTGTCAGAGCGGTGGGAGGGGCTGACATTGGGATGGGTGGCAGCACAGAACCGGAAGGTTGAAGGCAGCACTAACCAGGAAGTTAAGCCAGCCTTCAGTTCCTGGCTGCACGTGTGGGAGGGGTCTGGGCTCATCAGTTTTCCTCTATATGGCCTATGTGTCCACAATGGAGCGTGCATTTAGGTGCAGTATTACATTACGTGTGTGTGTGTGTGTGTGTGTGTGTGCTCGCATGTGTGTGTATGTGTGTGTGTCTGCATGCGGGCATGTGTGTGTCAGTGTATGTACTTGTATGCATGTGTGTGTGCGTATGTGCACGCATATGTGTGTTTGTGTTTATGTGTATGTGTGTGCGTTTGTGTGTGTGTGCGTGTGCTTGCGTGTTCCTGTCAGTGTATGTGCTTGTATGTATGTATGCGCGCTTGTATATGTGCATGCATGCGTGCGTGTGTGTGTGTGTGTGTGTGTGTGTGCGCTGGATGGTGGGTGTGGAGGGTGTTTATAGACTTCTGAAACCCCTGTAAAGTTTACAACAGTGAGCAGGAAGTAAAGGGCCAGCTCTTTACTGGAAGTCCTGATAAAGTGAGAGGGGATGCATGTGCCGTGGGGGTGGGGTAGATGCTGCTCTTTGTCAATGCAAGCACACGCCAGAGCCTGGATAGCAGTAAATTCCCCTGTCAACTTCCTTTTATCAGTTCACTCTTTCTGTGCCTGATGGGCTGGGCACATCGTATGAGGCGATATTCCCAATCCCTCTGCTAACAGAATCCAGAGAGCATCAATCCCACTCCGCATCTGAGTCAAAGAGGGAAAGAAAGAGAGATGGAGAGAGAGATAAAGAGAGGGAAGGATGGAGAGAGAGAGAGGAAGAGAGAAAGGGAAAGATGGGGAGAGGGATAGAGAGAGAGAGAGAGATGAGACTCTGTCCCCTCCATATTTGTCGCCTCCTCTGCCTCTCCACAGGCTGCATAATGGCTGCCGCTCTGAACAGGAGAGAAAGAACTGCTCCAGCCTGTCCCTCCAGGGGACCTCCATTCCCCAGACGCAGGGGCCTCATAACCATCACCTCATCTGCTGACAGTTTCATCAACCTGTGGCCATCGTCAAGCAAGATGCACAGCTCTTTCCACAGGCACTTTACCAATACCTCAGAGCTGCACTAACTTAAAATGCAATTCCAGTATTACACAGCTGCGAGAATAGAAATGCTTTTTTTGGTTGCGAAGGGAGAGAAATATTATTTTTACTGTTATCATGAGAATGGCTAGTTCCGTTCAGTAATAGAAAACATTTCTCCAAAATAAATGAATAAAAAAAGCAATCTCGTATAATGCAGAAATGGGTATAGGCTGCAGGAACATTATCGAGGCCTGTATCATTATGAAGCGCCATGAAAAATTCCTCAAAAACACGCTCAGTAAACGGGTCAGGGGGCCGATTAATAGTCTTCTATTTTCCTCTCATTTGGCAAAGCGCAACCTCTACCTCCTGCTCTGTCAGAAATTAAACATCCCTGAGCTGCCTTTCAGTCGAGGGTGACAGGTTGAATTTAATAATTAATAGTGCCAAAAGGGGTTTTATTTGTCTTAATCAAGAGAGTGATTGGATTTTTTTAGCATTTGCCTTTGCAACAAGCAACTGTGGTAATCATTGTTTTCTCCTCAGTTTAGTTTAATGGAAGACAAATGTATATTTATCATATACTGGGCGAAAAATCAATTCCGTCCATAGAGCCCCAGTGAACATTTTCTTAGTGAAAAATTGGAGAGAAGTCAGTGCAGCACCATGAGAGAGCTGACCCACACTGTTGAAAAGTGAAAGTTTTTTCGCTGACTGGGATGTAGCAATGATAAATCTGGGTATATCTGAGCTGTATCGTGACTAACCTCACTTTTATATCAAAGTGCCTCACAACCTAGATTTATACCCACCTGAATGTCTAGATTTTGTTCACTTGCACAGTGCATACAAACTTAAGTCTGCAGCTGAGGTACAGATCTTGGAAAGGCACTAAATTCCACACAGAACAGTCGCCATAGAGACTGGTGCTCTGCGTTATGCGCTGGAAACCCTGATAGTGTGGTGAACTCAGATGTTTTGTGGAAACCTATTACCTCAAAATATTGTGTGGGCCAACTTAATTGCATTGTGTGGAAGGAACTTAAAGAAAATAAGGTGAAGTTATTTTTCACGTTTGTTATGGTTCTGCCTCATGTGTGCTGTTTTGTCATTGTGCTTATTAATTTTATATTTGTGCTTGTGCTTCTTCTCCCGTGCCTTACTCTTGGTTTATTTTTCAGCTTTCAATTCGCCATCTGAGAATTGATTCACTCTTGCCCAAACTCCTGTGATGTCGTTTGACAGCCTTGAACATGCCTGCGTCTCGTCGTCAAATCACGTTTCCTCATTCAGAATCGGCTGTAGTATTTCATTCATTACTTCCTCCTGTGCTTAATTCTGGGTCTCGCTAAACTCTGAGTGAATGCGTTCTCTGATAGGATCATTACTAACCCGTACTAACCAGCACTTATTTGAGGGTGATTGTATATATTTTGTCACGTAGTATTAACCTGATTAGCTCATTAGTGTGTGCGAGCGTTTCTAGCTTTTGTAATTTCTTCCTAAGCTTTTCCTGTTTAACTTCGTTTAAAGCTGTGCTCTCCTTTGCTTCTCTCGTGGTGTTTTTATACTCGTCACGTTTAGATTACCTTAATCTTAACCGTCTAGTTTGATCGACTGTCTCAACGTCTTGTCTCGAGTTATTATTGTTAACCCGGTTCTTGTGAATTTGTTTATTAATCCCATGTGTTTCTGCTTCCTTCTGAGATTGCCTTCTGAGTCCCCGCCTCCTCCCGTGTGTATATCTGTGGGCAGGAGAGAAGAAATCCTCAGACGGAACTTTGTTGGCTATACGCTACATTGTGAAATCTCAGATCCTGTGTCTTCCTGAGTATTTCCTTTGTGCTATTCCCGAGCCTTGTGTTTTTGCTGCGCCCACGTCTTGTCTCCCTTTTGTCTAAGTCTCCCAGTGTTTCCGTCAGTCTAGTTAGGTTAAGTTTTTGTTTTCTAGTTTAGCCACTCATTGAGCGTGTACCTTTGTTTCCCCCTGCCTTCGGCAGTGTACCTTAGTTTCTCCCATTCGTTCAGTGCATGTGCATGTGTTTCTGGCCTGATTGCCTGCTTTTCTCATTTAGTGTTTGGTGTTCTAATAAACTCATTGTTCCTGCATCTGGTGTCCCCCCGACCACTTCTTGACAACATTTTTAAGTGCTGTTAGCGCCAAAGACTGTATAAAAAGACGGACGAAGCAACCGTGACGTCACCCATTGGTTTCAGCATACGATATAGGAAGCCTCGATTTTGGCAATTTGAATAGTGTCTTTTTGAAGCCGGATGTGATTTCTATTGGACAACAGCGTGAATTGAATATCCAGGGAGGAGCGAGGGGTGGATCTACGGGTTGATCTGACCGTATCAGACGAGGACCAGAGGATAGTCACGCCCCTAAAGCACATCCTGGCTTTATCCTCTATTCTAGTCTATTTGGGACCATAATTTGCAAAAATGAGAAAAAGCTATCTCAGAAAAAGGTCTTTCAGCTTCCCAGATGTAAAGAATAGGGGTGAGATGTATGAAAGGATATTGTCCAATATATGAGTGCTGGAAGCAGCCCTGCAGTGGCATGAGTTTGTGAGATAAAACCAGAGAATGTAATCTGACGGCTTATCCAAAGCTTTGTGTAGCATTATGGCGATTTCACAACTTCACAAGCCAGTTAGGAACGTCAGGTCTGATTCACCTGGAGAACATGGAATAACACTGCGAAAGGCAAGACTAATTTGAGTGATATAGACAACAGTGTGAAATTGTGAAAAGACTACAATGTCAGAATGCCATAGATCTCAATGTCCAGAACAGCACATCCGTCCACCATGGCGTAAGAAATAAGCAAATCACAAAAAGTGTGTGGAGCCTGGCCTTTTCAGGAAAAAAAAAAATATTAAAAAGAATGGATAAAAAAACCTTTCCCCCAGTCAGCCTCCACATTTGGAATGAAATGCATTTCAGCAGCTTAGGCAGACTTTTGGGCACGTCCTTAACATTTCACCAGTGACCTGTTGTGACATTAATTACAGTCAGTCATATTAGCTTCTCACCGAGTCCTCTGTGTTCTTGGCTCTAGTGTTGGTTTCGGCCTAAACGATTGGTTTAAATGTGCCCGCCCCAAGACTCAGTTGACCTCATCAGCTGTGTGCCTGTGCAATGAGCACTGCTTACGTCCTCGTACACACAGGTGACCTCTCTTGCCTCTATAATACATTAAGCTTTTATTTTACGCACTGTTGATGGGCCGTATCCCCTCCCCAAGGGAGCTGCAGTCCTACTGCAGTATCCTGACATCATCACTCAGTTTGCCAATCATCTCTCCTCACCCACATTTCTATCCTGGCCCATGACATCAGGTCACAGATTTATTAATGTGCCTTTAATTGACCGCTATGATATGCAAAAATGTTGACGATTAAAACAACTGCTAACTGTGAGATCCCTGACCACCGGTCTAATGCAAATCAAATGGACGGCTTCCTTCATGTTATATTGATTTTCTAAAAGCATTCCATTTGACTGAACAAGCTCTGTGTCAGTCACACCTAAATCTGACATTTGAAAAGAGTCAGTGAAAGCTGTCGAAGGCCAGATCGATTACAGACAGACTGAATTTAAAAAAGCATTAACAAACAACCGAAAAACAGTCTTGGCCCCTACTTGTTTTGATATGCCGGTGGGAACAGGACCTGCTCACAGGACTGGACTGTACAGATTAAATTGCTTTGGGTAAGCACATCTGCCTCAGGAAGGTAATGACAGTGAATGATACAGCACACTGCTGGTGTCCCAGTGTCTCCGCCCCGTCCGCTGGCTGAGTAGTCGGGGCAGCGGTGAGCACACAGTCTCTCTCCGGCTGGGAAAAATACTGTTCCAGCTCAGCTCACCTCTGGGGGGAACTGGCCACACACCCCCACTACTGACTTCACTTATCTGCTCTCAAATCAGGACCCGACTGCAGCAGCAGTGCCTCAGCCTTAGTCATGGGAACGAGCGGATGGACAGAGGGAGGAAAGGAGGAGAGAATCTGTATGAGAGAGAAATTTCAGAGCCAAGGGGAACCTGTAATTTTTGGGTGTGGGTGTACCATAGATAAACTGTATATGTGCCATTGCCAGTGGGATATCCCACCAGCAAAGGCTGGGTGTAGGACTCCCTCTGTAGAGGCTGGGTGTGGGACTCCCTCTGTAGAGGCTGGGTGTAGGACTCCCTCTGTAGTGGCTGGGTGTAGGACTCCCTCTGTAGAGGCTGGGTGTAGGACTCCCTCTGTAGAGGCTGGGTGTAGGACTCCCTCTGTAGAGGCTGGGTGTAGGACTCCCTCTGTAGTGGTTGGGTGTAGGACTCCCTCTGTAGAGGCTGGGTGTAGGACTCCCTCTGTCGAGGCTGGATATAGGACTCCCTCTGTGGAGGCTGGGTGTAGGACTTCCTCTGTAGAGGCTGGGTGTAGGACTCCCTCTGTAGAAGCTGGGTGTAGGACTCCCTCTGTAGAGGCTGGGTGTGGGACTCCCTCTGTAGAGGCTGGGTGTAGGACTCCCTCTGTAGTGGCTGGGTGTAGGACTCCCTCTGTAGAGGCTGGGTGTGGGACTCCTCTGTGGACTGTAGGACTCCCTCTGTGGGGGCTGGGTGTAGGACTCCCTGTAGAGGCTGGGTGTAGAGGGGGACTGGGTGTAGGACTCCCTCTGTAGAGGCTGGGTGTAGGACTCCCTCTGTAGAGGCTGGGTGTAGGACTCCCTCTGTAGTGGCTGGGTGTGGGACTCCCTCTGTAGAGGCTGGGTGTAGGACTCCCTCTTTAGAGGCTGGGTGTAGGACTCCCTCTGTAGAGGCTGGGTGTAGGACTCCCTCTGTAGAGGCTGGGTATGGGAAGCTCAGAGGCGAGGGCAGCCTTCACACTGGCACACATTTTAGTGCCGGGGCTGCTGGGTAAAAGCCCACCCAAGTCCCTGTTGTTCCTGTCCCACTCACTTTCACTGACTTTCACACTTTTTGTGAGTGGGTGTTGTAATTCCAGTCCAGGGAATGCTGGTGTATATCCTGTGACTGGCCCCATACTGTAATACAGCCAGACATATGCTCAAACAATCTCCATACAGAGTCTGAGTTTAACTCGACTGTGAACATGACTGATTCCACTAAGTAAGAATTGGGTAGCACACAGATACATGCTGAGAATTTCATCCCCAGAAATCACGCTGGTATTGCTGCATATCGCATTTCCTCAGGGTGTTGGTGCTTCAATGAATTTAGAGTATAAACTGAGCTGAACACAAGAAAGAGAACAAGTGAGTGAAACATCACATTGCGATGAATGCCTTCTCTTTCATACGTAACTGAATAAACACAGAGCATTAAAAAATGTCTCATGATGCGGAGGTGTATGGTGGAAGCTTGGTGCTACAGGCTTAATCCAGTGCAGTATGGCCGCATCGCATAATTGCAGCGTCACATCTGCTTGACAGCCTGTATGCCTGGAGCTGAAGATTCTCTGTGTGCCCCGAAATTTGGGGGTGATGGAGGGAGCGATGTTCTCCCCGTCTGTCAGCCAAGGACGGCAGGACATAGAGAGGGTCAGGTTGAGAGGACAATGACCACAAATACAGGTTGGAGCCTGCTGCATAGATATCACTGCTCTGTGCTGGGGGAGGGTACCTGATGACACGAACAACCAGGAAACAACAGCACCAGACCTGGTGAAATGAGTTTGTCTGGATTGCATTGGCCACTTATTGGTAACAACAGCACACTTGCCGGAGACGGATATGAAACCTCTCGAATATCAGCAGGGTGCCAACGAACCACTGGCTGAGAGATAACACTGTGGCAGCACAAACATGTCAGCTGCAATGTACCTGCTACATGCGAGCATGGGGTTCAGTTAGAACTGCAGAGCCGCAGCCTCTGACTATAGCTGCGGAGTGGGAGTTACAAAAGGACAGTGACTGATGCAGAGTGAGTGGCACACAGCACAGACCAGGCTGCCCTCGCCCCAGATACAGTCTGCCTGTCTGTCTCTGCTCCACACTGAGATCGCAATCATGCTGTTTTGACTGAGATGATTTTTGGCTGCCATCGTTTAGCAAGAATTTTCTGCTCACACTTTATCAAAGAGATGTGTTGTTTGTGTTATTAAGATGCTTACTGACAAAGGGAAATATTTGTCTGAAGAAAGTGATTGAGTTTTTTTTTTTACGTGCTTTCCCTCATCACTATACTACACAAAACAACAACATCAATGAAGAAGATTGAAATTACAACTCAAAATTCAAACTCCTCTGGCATTATTGGATTAAAGACATAATCAATGACTTGGGTTTAGTGTGCGGGCAGCCCTACGTTAAAATAATAAAAGATTTGAACCAAGGCGTGCTTTAGTTGTTACTGCTTCTATTTAAAAGTGCACATCAAATAGCTGATGCCCTTAACAAACGACTTTAAATTTCCATAATCAAAGTGATGTCAAAGGGAGGTCAGTAGTCAATTAAAGGATCAGATGAAGGACTCGGATAAGGGTCAGGGTTCTTTGATGTGCATGACTTAAAATATTTGCTTACAAAAGGAAGGCCAAAATGGAGGGCGAGAGGACAATGCTTTGGCGTATGATGTTAATGGCTTTCAATAAAAACAATTCAGGCGTACAGCCATATATCCCAGCATTTAAAGTACCCATCCTGCATTTACTGAACCTAATTAATACAGCGCAAGCGTCATCGGCAAAGAGGTGAGCCAAGGTTTAGGGCAGAGCAGACATATATAGAACTGCACTGGAGCTCCTAGCTTTCCCAACAGACTCTAAGTACCAACACTCACCGCACATGTCTTTTTCCCCGCTCCACAATATGGAGAAGGTGAAAAAAGATGACATGGAACAAACATAGCGAAGAAAGGTATGATGTGCAGATAACTGCCATTTGACATTTGGAGGGGCTCATATACACACACACACACACACACACACACACACACACATACAGTCGTATATATATGTATATAATATATATTTTTTCCAACTTGGATTTTTTTCAACATCATGGGGAAACATGAAACTTACGAAAAAAAAAAGGATAAAAAAAAAAAGTTTATGTTCAAAACAAATGTAGTATACATCAGTGTTGTTTTGGTCATGTTTGACCTCAAGCTCTATTGTGATATGAAACAATCATTTTGATGATATTTTTGTTGTGCTGACTACTACTGAGGGTACTTTCTCATTCAATTCTCGTTCATTTCTCATTTATTTAAAAAAAAAAGTTGTGTTAAATCAATACTTGATGTATAAGAGAAGGAAGGGGGGAGAAGAGTCATGTTTTATTTATTTAAGATGGTCAGTAGAAATGCCTAAAGTCGCTGTGAGAGGAGCTCGGTTAACACTTTCAGTTACAATCATCTTCAGTCTTTTTTTTTCTTTTTCATTTTAATTAATTGATTAATTTATTCATTTTTGTTTACTTATATATTTTTTGTGCGGGTCAAATTGACCTAATACAAAAAAAAAGTACGTTGTAAGTTTATTTGAAGATAATCGGATAATCGGCACTATCCTGTATGTTGGGGGTTAGACAGTTACAAATGACAGCCCACAGACCTAACATACAGTATTTCAGGGTTAGTAGTGAGTAGTTTAGGAATGTCTAATTTCAATCAAATAAACTGTGCCTGGTATCGTGGTATTTATTTCTTTTTTGGGGCCTACTCATTGAGCTCCATAATGTTTGGGACACTGCCATTTTTCTGCCCATTTGGCTATATACTTCATCATTCTCGATTTCGCAATGAAACAATCCCCCTTTGAAGTTGACACCTTTAAATGAAGGATTTTATTCTATAATTCAACCACACAGGTATTATATGGTTCTTACTTATGTTTGTAAGATGAGTTCATACTAATTCGTCCATCAGTTTCAACAAATGCTCAGAACTCCAATAAAACTGTCCTAAATGATCATGTAAACTTGATGCATTTCACCTCTGTCTAATGGCGCGTGCCTCCATGACAGATGAGAATCAGCATGGCTGAAATTCCGAAAATCTGATGTAAGGTTTGGAATTGTACTCTACTCTTCCAGAAAAGTCATTCATAAAAACGAGCACAAAGACAGCTGATTAAGGCAAAGAGCTATATATGTGGCAATATAATTTTAAGTGTCAACAATGGAATTCACAGAATTTATGAAGCCGAGGACCATAATAAAAATTTACAAATGCTGTCAATGCAGTTTCACCTGCGAATCAACTGGAAATTATAGGAAATCATTAGATATGAAAACGACTTCCAAAATACATCTCGCCACAACAAGACATTTGATTCCATTGTAGGAGATGTTGTCCCATCACTAATGCAAGAAAATTGGTAAATGCAGATTAAATAGTAATCTTAAATCCCTTGTACGAAAGCTTTAAGAACAAATCCGTAACACTTTACAATAAGGGTACATTAGTTAATGCAGTAATAAGCATTAAATACCAATTAATTAACAGTTAATTTGTGCCTCAGAGAGCTAAATAAGCATCAGGTAACCTTAATTTACCATTTATTGATGACATCTTTTTTGACATCCTTACAATGAAGTTGAAAACATTCCATAAGTATCCCTTAAGTAACACCTCAAACTATCAAACTACTCAATAATGTATGAATTAATTCCTTAGTTAACATGAACACCATTAGCAAATGATTAGTAGACCCATTAGTTTACGGTTAATTAACAGAAAGTTAATGCTTCTTACTGCATTAGCTAATGTTAATGAATGGACCCTTATTGTAAAGTGTTACCAACAAATATTATCAATCAAGTGGTTACTGCCTGAGGCCCAATGTCTTTCACTGAATACAGAGCTGGAGCTGGAACTGTCTGTGAGTATACTTGAACAACGAAGTGATAATAACCGACAGACACTCATAATGAGAGAGCATGTTTGGCTTACTTGAGTGGTGCATCCAAGGTGTTGGCAATGTAAACCTGTGAGTTTCAAAGCACCAACATTTCAAATTTCATGAAAGCTTTGAAGAAACTAAATAAATAAATAAATAAATAAACAAATAAACACTACCATGACAAGGTGAGGCTTGGATTTGCTCTCAGAAATCATGGTGTATGTCAATCAATCAATATTTAATGGTTCTGATGCTTTTCAATCCACTTTCAGGAATGTGCAGTGAAGATAGATTGTGTGTAGTTAGGTTTTAGATTTTTGCTTTTTAAAGACTTTTTTTTGTTTGTTTGTTTTTACCATATATATACAACCCCAATTCCGAAATAGTTGGGACAAAGTGTAAATTGTGAATAAAATCAAAACGCAATGACTTTCAAATCACACCAGCCAGTATTTTATTCACAATAAAACAGAGACATGTTGAAACTGAGAAATTTTACAATTTTATCCACAAAAAGAGCTGATTTCAAATTTTTTCATAGTGTAGCATCCCCTTTTCTTTTTAACACAGACTGGAGGCGTCTGGGCATTGAGGAGACAAGTTTCTTGAGTTTAGCCATTGGAATTTGATCCCACTCTTGTTTAATACAGGCTTCCTGCTGCTGGAGAGTTTTGGGTCTCCTTTGACGGACATTTCGTTTAATTATGCGCTAAATGTTCCCAATCGGTGAAAGATCAGGACTGCAGGCAGGCCAGTTCAGCACACAGACTCTTCTACTACGAAGCCAGGCTGTTATAATAGCTGCAGTATGTGGTTTTGCATTGTCCTGCTGGAATACACAAGGCCTTCCCTGAAAAAGATGTCGTCTGGAGGGGAGCATATGTTACTCTAAAACCTTTGTATACCTTTCAGCATTCATCGTGCTTTTTAAAACATGCAAGTGTCCCACACCTTATGCACTAATGCATCCCCATACCATCAGATATGCTGACTTTTGAACTGAATGCTGATAACAGGAAGGGTGGTCTTTCTCCTCTTTAGCCCAGACGACACGACGCCCATGATTTCCAACAAGAATGTCAAATTTGGACTCGTCTGACCACAGGACACTTTGCCACTTTGCTACAGTCCATTTTTAATGAGCCTTGGCCCACAGAACACGGCAGCGCTTCTGGATCATGCTCAACAATGACTTCCTTTTTGCATGATAGAGTTTTTGGTGGCATCTGTGGATGGCACGGCGGACTGTGGGTTACAGACAGTGGTTTCTTGAAGTATTCCTGGGCCCATTTAGTAATGTCAATGACAGAATCATGCCAGTGTGTTGATGCAGTGGCGTCTGAGGGCCCGAAGATCACGGGCATCCAGTAAAGGTCTTCGGCCTTGTCTCTTACACACAGAGATTTTTCCTTTTCTCTGAATCTTTTGATGATGTTATGCACTGTCGATGATGAGACCTTCAAAGCCTTTGCAATTTGACATTGAGGAACATTGTTTTTACAGTATTCCACATTTTTTTTGCACAAGCCTTCACAGGTTGGAGAGCCTCTGGCCATCTTTACTTCTGAGAAACTCAGTCTCTCTAAGACATCCCTTTTATAGCCAATCATGTTACACACCTGATGCCATTTAACTTAATTACTTGCTAAACGTTCTTTCAGCTGGTTTTCTTATATATTAAATGCTTTTTCAGCCCTTTTTTGCCTGTGTCCCAACTTTTTTGAGACCTGTTGCAGCCAGAAAATTTGAAATAAGCTCATTTTGTGGGTAAAAATGTGAAATGTCTCAGTTCAACATATGAAATGTTATCTATGTTCTATTGTAAATAACATATTGGCTCATGTGATCATAAAGTCATTGCATTTTGATTTTATTCACAATTTACACTTCATCCCAACTATTTCGGAATTGAGGTTGTATATGTGTGTGTGTGTGTGTGTGTGTGTATATGAGCTAAATAGGTTTGAGTGGGACTAAAAATATTATGCACCAATAGGGTGCAACCAAAGGGACAAGTATTTTAATCTTTACCTCGGCCTCCAACGAAGTTGGAGCGGGAGGTTGTTTTCATCTCCGTTTGTTTGTTGGTTTGTGAACAGAATAACTCAAAAACTTGTGGATGGATTTGGATGAAACTTGGTGTAAGGATGAAGTATGGGTCAAGGACAAACTGATTCACTTCTGGTGCATGTACATTAAAGGTTAAGGTCAGGGTGGCCCTTTTTTTGTTGTGACCCTGGGTTTGTGCATAGCTGGCATAGCATTAGGACCCTGGAGTAAGCAGGAGAGGACAAAGAGGGCGTGAGTTAATGGCAATCTGCTTGCATTCTATGAGTGGATCGCGTTTGTGGCTTTTAAGTTTTCAGTAGGTTTTTATTCATTTTTCATTTTTGAATGTACTTGAACGCTACTGTGACTTTTTGGTATCAATTGTAAAACGCTGGTTGACGGAATTCGGGGATATTTTGTTACCTGCGTATTTTCCACTCTACACTGTTCCTGGGTTTCCGCAGCCCATTCGTCAACTCGTCAGAAAACCAAAATAAATCTGAACTGACGAATAAAAATCCGCTGACAAGCGTCACTGTGACAAAAGTCATTTTTGACCCAAGTCCCCTATAATTTCGACTGAAGCAGACCTTTTCTTCAAAAATCTTTAGGTGCGCAAATATTCGTACCTGTAAACATTATTTTTCAGCCTTAAAGGGGCATCTAAAGTCGATTCCCATAGTTTTTGTTTATCGGCCAATCAGCGAGCCGCACCTGCGCAAACGAACCGAAATGGAAGGATTACCTACGCGTGTACACAAAACATTGGTTGATGAATGAAATTGGTCATGTGACAATGCAAGATGTCAACAAAAGCAAGTGATTTGTTTGTAAACATTGGACGTACAACGTCCCGTCTGAGAATCGACTCGAGATGCCCTTTAAGTTAGGTGCGCATTTTTATACGCTGCTCAAATGCTATTTCAGGCGCGCAAATGCGCACTTTTCAGAAAAAGTTCAGGTGAAATTAATGTTGTGCATAATTCATCTAAACAAAAACAAGCGACATATAGCTAGTGATACTTCATTTTTGTTGCTAATGGATTTGGATGAAATTTGGTGGAAGGAGGAACTATGGGCCCAGCACAAATTGATTAACATTAACATTGTACGATCACAGGTCAAAGTGATGGTGGATAATCCAAGTTTATCCAATACTGATAGCGCTATTGGCGGAGGTATGCGCTCTGCTGAGTGCTTTCTAGTTTTTTGCATATTTTTATGTTTAGGTATGTTAAAGCATGGAAGTGTTTTTTTAAAAATGACACAATCCTTGCCAAAAAAAAAAAAAATACGAGCATTCACCTGGAGATCTTATGAAAATGACACTGAAGGCTATGTGTTGGTGCATTTATCGATCACCGTATATCATGACCTTTTCATTAAGAGATCAGATCTTGGGGCATGTCCATGAAGTGTTTTTGTTTATCTATTTGTTTATTGATTCATTTATTTATCTGTTCATTTATTTCTTTTCTCTGGCCAAGAAGTGCTGAGATGAAGCAAAATTCAGCGTCCAGCTGAACTGCTCAAACAAATGGGCTTTTTTTTTGTGGTTGTTTCTGTCACACATGTCATAAAGCTCAGGACACACGGACACGGGCAGAATCAGCTTCTTCTCCATTTTCTTGGTTACTAGGATGATGCGTCTCGCCAAATATAATGTATGACGGGTCGCCTGAAAAGAAGCAAAAGCGACGACGCCGGTGCTTGTCTGAAAAGTTTAGAGATTTTTTGACTAGACGCGTTCGTAGTGGACACACTAAAAATTCGGTGCGCTCTGAAATAAACACCTTCAACAAATGCTCATAATTCCAAAAAGGTCAAAAATGATCTCATCCAACGCTTATGCTCTCGGTGGCCATGTACACACTTTCCTCACTGGGAAGAATTGAAAAACTCATGCTGGCGCACAGAAAAAAAAAAACCCCATATTTGGACACCAACCTTTAATCAAGCACTTCTGTGATGTTCTGGAACAGTCACTTCATTTGTGTGAGTTTGAGCTGATTGACATATTGTAAACTGAAGATAAGTCTGTTGAACGGAACTCAATTTTGTGGTAAACCATGACAGGGTGCAAGTGTTTCATTTGGGTTAGATACGGTGCTCAATGTTGTATTAACCCTTTACAGTGTTACAGTATAAATATGTGATTATAATATTCATGGACAATCATGACTGGCAGTTGATTGCAAAAGATTTCAGAAACACTGACTTTCAGAGAATAAAAAAATGTGAGAACCTGCTCTTCAAAAGGTTCAGAAGGGTAATTAATTTTCAACAATTCCCTTGACATCTGTGCAAATTTATTTTCAATGTTCAAGCAATGAGAACATTGTTGAATATGTTTCATTCATGCTGTATTCTATATATTTACCATATATTTAATTGTCTGGATGAAAATGAGCAGAATCTTTAACAGATACAGCTGGGAATCAAGATTTTTCACACTTTAAAAAAATATGTCAAGATTTCAACACCCATTTTCATCACAGCACGGATGCAGATCCAACATATGCCTCTCCGCTAAAGCTTGTGCTTATTAGGCAGCTGTACGAAAGAGCGCAAACATGACTTTCATTAAATTATCACATTTGGTTTTGAGGTTTTTTTTTTAAAGATTATTTTTTTGTGAAATTTTTCCTTTATTTGATAGTTATACGTGTAGAGAGACAGGAAAGTTGGGGAGAAGAATGGGGGATGACATGCAGCAAATGACCCGAGCCAGATTCAAACCCAGGTCGCTGCGGGAAGGACACAGCCTTTATGGTACATGCACTTAGACCGATGAGCCACCGGGGCACCCAAGTTATGATTTAAACTCTGTCATCAGTGTCATCTCTGAAAGAGAACATCTCATTTTAAACTTTCAAATCCTCCAGTGTGCGTTCAATGACTGCTACATGAAAGATTAGAGAAAGCAGAACAAGAGGAAATGTAAAACAAATTAGTGGGAGAGGCTCGTTAAGCTGAACACTGTTCGGAAGTGGCAGCCGGAACGTCTGTATTTTGTAACGTAAATAGACAGCTCCCCGAGGTTAGCTTCATCGTTTAGGAGAATGGCTGAATATGTCCTGATCGCAATCTATTAGCAAAACAGAACAAGTGCTTTTGAAATTTTAACTAGAACAAAACGGCCAAGCCTTTATTAGCCTTGATTGTTTCTGATTTTTAAAAAATGAACAGCACTTAATTTATGTAACAAAACAGTCTTGCCAGGAGCCATTTGATTAAAATAATCTCTTTTATAAAACAAGCCACAGATGTTTATTATAAGGGATGCTACCTGGAGTGGCTGGGATTGTAATGAAATTCTCTATCTCTGCCTCAAGCTGTTTTTATCCAGGACGGGAAGCGGATTTTTCTCTCCTTCAGTAATCTCTCATGGCCGCGAACATCTGTACGGGAGCCAGAGAGCTCAGTCTCCCTCCCCCTCGCATAAACAAAAGCTCAACGGTTAATTATAGATGGTCAACAGGTCTCAGGTGTTCTGAGCAGGGCTTTGCGAGATTTCATAATTGAGCTCGCAGCTGGCCAGCAGGGTTTGCACTCTCTGTACCGCCATACTCCACGACTCAAGAGCCCCCAATATCGTCAGCTTAACACTTTTCCCACCATGTATTTTTCAAAGTTATTTCTCTGCCAGTGTATTTTTTTTAGGTAGGCAGCCACTGCCAGCATTTTCAATAACATTCATTGACCTTTCGATACAGAAAATCTTGTTAATGGCAGGAATTGGTTAAAGACAATACTATGTTTCATACAGTTTAAAGGGTAATTTTGCAAAATGATATTTCATTTTGTATCAATTCTTATGTTTGAAATAGCTCAACTGGTTAAGAACACAAGCAGTGCAATTTTTTTATTTGTTTGTTTTTTGGTGTAGTCGTTAGTGAATTGTTTTTGTTTCTAAATGCGTCTGGAATACAAAAGAAGCCTCAAAACTCTTTCCCTAACCACTCAACACTGCTGCACACAGCTGTAGTAAAAGCAGCCTGATGTAAGTAGAGAAAACTTCATGGATCTCTTTGCAACTAACCTGTCCCTGAGTCTCCCCTGCCCAACACCTTCTACCCTGATCAGCCCTGAGTCAAACACACAGTTGAGTCTACAGCCCCCACTGAGTCCTACCCAACACCTACAGTACCCAACACACAGTACCCTGAGTCTCCCTACCCAACACCCACTACCCTGAGTCTCCCTACCCAACACACAGTACCCTGAGTCTCCCTACCCAACACACTACCCTGAGTCTCTCTACCCAACACACAGTACCCTGAGTCTCCCTACCCAACACCCACTACCCTGAGTCTCCCTACCCAACACCCACTACCCTGAGTCTCCCTACCCAACACCCTACTACCCTGAGTCTCCCTACCCAACACCCACTACCCTGAGTATCTCACAACACCCACTACCCTGAGTCTTTCCCAACACCTACCCAACACCTGAGTCTCCCTACCCCACCCAGAGTCTCTCTACCCAACACCCACTACCCTGAGTCTCTCCCACTATTCAACACCCACTACCCAACACCCACTGAGTCTCTATTCCACACCCACTACCCTGAGTTTCTCAGTCACTTGGCTGGAAGTGACTCACATGTAGAGAGAGGCAGTAGAAAACAACACTAAACAGTGTAAATCAATATTCTCCTTCAGGGGGCCTTGTGGCAAAACCTTAAGTTGCTGGCAGTAGGGGATCGAGCCTTACAGTAACTGTGAGCGGCTGAGAAATGGAGATACAGGCCACAAAGAGGCAAAAAGCAAACTAAGAACAGTCATTACCTCCCCCTCCATGGAAACTTTCCCCCACTAAAAAACAGATAATTTTTCTGTGATGCGTTTGGGAGCTGTCAGATGAGCCCCGACAGTGTCTGTCTGTGAGTCTTAAATTCATTGTTTTATTGGCCCACCCCCTTTCTCCAGGAGGTGTATTTTGATTGGTTGTAAACACCATCAGTGGGCCCGTGGGGATCGTTAGACAGGGTTTTGCTTGGCTGCAGTAACAATGCTGCACTGTGGTTCTGAGACAGTGCCGGCCTGCTGGGTCTCTCAGACAAACACAAACAATAGACACGAACACAAACATGCGTGCTAGCAGACATTCGCACTCACCACTAACGCTCGCACGCTCACACGAGGAGAAAGCATATTTCTCTCGCTGTCGCTCAGGAACAGGACCCAGCACGGAACTGCACACAACCTTTCCCAACCCCCTCCGTTCCAATAATCTGTTTTTAATTCACTGTGAACCCCAGTACTGGGCCAGACACAGAGAAAAACCCCCAACAGCTCTCTTTCTACTGGATGCAGCATTTCACAAAATCCTGTTTATTTTCCCGTCAGCCGACAAAGAAACATCGATACATATTTCTCTTTTTGTGCAGAAAGGCTTTGGTATTATTCTCAGATATTTACATGCTCTTTTTTTCTTATTTTAGTTGTGAAGATTTGGCTTTGACTCAAAGTTTTTTTTTTTTTTTTTTTTTTCTGCACAAGCGGGAGTTGCTGGCTGGTTGTTTTAACTGGAGGCGTTAAATTTGCACTTGGACGGCTTAGGCGTAGCCGTCATCTATAAGCCAGAGAGAGGTGCATGATGGGAAAGGGGTGCAGCTTTGCTGTACAGAGGATGATACTCCATGGCATATCCTAAAAACTGCACTAAAAAGTCTGCTGGAGCTATTAGTATTGTTGATAGCTGTGCAACGTCATCAAACACCCCCCATGTTCAACCACAATGTGCACATAATCAGCTCACACCTCTCAGCACATATTTCATCTATTCACATTCCAAACTCTTCTTTTTGCTTTGACCCTTATTGCTTTTTTTTTTTTGGAGGTAGATGCAGCACAAAAACACTGCTGAAGTTGTACATTCCAGTGAAGAAAACAGTTGGCTGACATCTAGGTCTAATCATGCTGTTGAACGAACAAAATCACATTTGCAATTTTTAATAGGAAACACTAATACGAGAGGTCTGCACATCCAGAGTATAAGGGGCCCAGTGTTGGATATGTGGAAGCCAGGCACAGTTAGCCAGGCAGCCACAGGAAAAGGAAACTTAAATTTATGGAGCAGAAAATATCCCGGCCAACAAGGTACAGCGTAGCCTCAAAAGCCATAGAATAATACAGCAACTGGCTAATTACCGCAACATCCTCCAGCAATTTTACAGTAATGGGCCATGAAAACCCCCATCTTTCTGCCTGCCACCAGCTCTCCCAGTCTGCCCCCAGAGCTACACTCAGGTCTGGCCGCTGCAAGTCGACTCATTGGAAAGAAGAGTTGTTTTTTGGGCTCTGTTTTTGCAAGGGACTGCAAGGTGGTGACGCATGTAGCTTTGTTGCTTCCCAACAAGCAGGAAGTGACTTTGAACCTGCCCTGGAGCCTTTCTGTGTGGAGTTCTAACCATGTTTGTGTGGGTATACTCCTGGTTTCCTCTCACAGTCCATTGACAGACATTGGTGTTTTTGGACAGGAAAAGTCTTTTCCTAGTTCTAAGAACAAAGTTCTGAGAACACCCCTTTATATTGTATCTGCGCCACAGGACCTGTGAATGATTGTAGTTCTTAGAATTCTGTGTTGAGGGACTTTTTAGCTCCACCTCCAGAGCTGGTACTTTCTCACCACCTGAGGAGCGCTGAGTGACGCAAGTGTACATTGGTATACCAACCGCCGACAGGCTTACGTCACTTCTGGGGGATCCAGTTGGCAGTGTAAAAGCCAACAGTGGGCAGTTCCCCTCAGGGAGTCTCTAGAACAGTTTTGTCCAAAAACACCTCATGTTAGTCTAATCGGAGAGTCTAAATGCCCGTTGGTATGTGTGTGTGAGTGAACGGTGCGTGATCCTTGAGATAGATTGGTGAACTGGCCTGGGTGTTTCTCGCCCAGTGCATGCTGTGATTGGCTCTAGATGGGTAAGAATAATGGTTTGATGAATGGATGGATGGATGGATGGCTATTTTGAATAGAAAGGTGGAGCTATGGTTATGGCATTGAAAAAAAGCTAAAGAAATATGTGAAGAGAATAAATGAGAGTAATTATTCTATGTTCACTGGTAAAAAGGTTTATTTGTTAACAGTCCAAAAATGGGTGTTTGAGTTACAATTTATGGAACATGAGCAAGAGCATTTTTTTTCTCCTCACCGAAAAAGTCTCATTACTCTGCTTCATTAAAATGGGCATTTCACAAGCAACTATTGAATTATGAAGCGATCGCAGAGAACTCTTTCTGGTTGCGAAATGTGCATCCTCGGTATCTTATCTTGGTGTCAAACATAATATGGCCCTTGAATTACTGCTGCCCTTACTCTGCATGGTAAACAAACACAATCACTGTCATCAAGATGGTGAGAGGTACTGTCAGTATGATGGGCTTTGCCTCCAGTACACCTCCTCTCTGAAGAAATGGAGCAATTATGAAAAGAAAAAAACATGATAAATCCCTGTGGAAGAGTGAAATATGGGAACTGCAAACCTGAAGGATGACCGTTGACTGGATAGTCAGGAAGTCCAGACTACACCTACTCTCTGCCAGTCTTTAAGTAAGCCATACACATTAACGTATTAGCACAATAGAATTTGGAGGAGATTCTTCTGATCCATTGAATAAGAAGTTCTGTTCCAAGAGGTCGACCAGTGACAAATGAGAAGGACAGAGATCTCAAGTTCAAAGACAGATACAGTTGAAAATAAAGATACAGTAAGGTAGATGTGCTATGTGACCCATCCTTGTTACTTTTTTATTCATTTAACCCATATTTTACTAGGCAGTCCTATTGAGATAAATGATCCCTTTTCTAAGGAGACCTGGCCAAAATGGCAGCATGAACTGTTATATACAACATGCCAATAAACAACAAGAAAACACACAAGATAAAGACTAAGATGTTGACTTACTTGAAATTCAAATGGACATAAAATATATTCATTAAAATGTGGACTTACATTAAAATAACTACAGACAAAGACAAGTACCAACCGATTTATTCTCTATTGTGCTAATAAGAACTCTAAAATAAGACTAAGAGACCTAGTCCCTCTGTTTAAAATCTTTTTCCAGGTGAGGGGAGCAGAACACTTAAAAGCTGTCTTTCCTAAATTGTTTCGTGCACTTGGGATAGACAATAAAATCACATCTTGTGATCTCAAAATATAACTACAGTCAGATCTCTGTGCAATCAAAGAACAAATATATAAAGTGAGTTTACCTAAAATGGTTTTATAAATAAATAAATACAGATGACTAACCTATGCATGGTCAGAGATAGCCACCCAGCCCTGGCGTAAAGAGTACAATGGTGAGTAGGGGCTATACAATTTGTCACAAATCTCAAAGCAGTGTGATATACAGTATCTAACTTATGCAAGCGATGTGCAGATGCATGCATGAATAACAGACCACCATAATCAAGGACCTGTAAAAAAGTAGCAGGTACCAGCCTCTTCCTTGCATCAAAAGAGAAGCAGGACTTATTTCTTATATAAAACCCTATTTCAGTCTTGACTTTTTCAGAAGGTTTTCAACCTGAGGTTGAAAAAAAGGCAGTAATCAAGCCAGATATCAAAATATTCAAAACTGGAGACAACTTCTAACTCCTTTTTGCCAGCAGTTATAATATCCATAGTGTTCACAGGCTTCTTTCTAGTATTTAAGAAATGCATCACTTTCATTCTATCAGCATTGAAAACCAACTTTAGATGTGAAAGCTGAGCCTACTGCAGTTTGGTAAGAGCCTGCATAATAAAGGAACCAGCGCAATAAATCAATAAATCATCCACCTAAAAATCCGCCATCTCCATTTTGTCCTAAATTATTACTGCAGATAGAAAATAACAGTGGGCCCAAAACAAACCCCGGGGGTACGCCATTACTAATATTTAACCATTTAGAGGTGAGCCCATCAAATTAGATACACTGAGACCTTTCAGAAAGATAGTTCACAAACCATGCCACTGCCTGGTTGGATATACCAGTATTATGGCCAACAGTATCAAAGGCTTTGGGCAGGTCTATAAGCAGGGCTGCACAACTCAGTTTCTTATCCAATATGCCAATGATGTCATTCACCACTTCCATTGTTGCAGTAATAGTGCCATGTTTTTTTCAGAAGCCAGACTGATAATTGGATAGAATGTCATTTTTGCATCTAAAAAATCCTTCAACCATTCACTTACAGGTTGTTCAAAAATTTTGGCAAGAACTGACATCTTAGAGATTGGATTATAGTTATTTAATGAGGCGGTGTCCCCTCCTTTTAGCAGAGGGAGAACATGGGCTGATTTCCATATTTTGGGAATAATATTAGTGCTTATTGTGAGGTTGAAAATATAAGTGGTTGTGCTACAAAATCTGCAGCTAATTTTAGGACGGATGGTTCAAAGTTGTCAGGACCTGCAGATTTTTTTTAGTGTCTAATCTGCCTGAAGCTTCATGAACTTTATTGACAGAAAATGGAGAAAAACTGAATGGTTTACTTATGCAAGTCTGGTTTAACTCACAAACTGCAGCATTAACAGATTCACAGACAGAATCAAATAGTGAACCACAGGACACAAAATACTTATTAAAACAGTTCAACATGGCAGAACAGTCTGATACAGTGCCATTAGCTGTTGTAATGCAAGGTGTTAACTCATTACATTCTCCTGGAGCAGAAAAAAAAAGATTTAATGGCTTCCCAAAATTTTCTTGGATTGTTCAAGTTTTTAGTCATAACTGAAAGGTACTACTCAGATTTTGGGGTGAGGTGTAGTGGGCAGCCATTGTGCAGTGCTCAGGGACCAACTGACATTCTGAGATCAAAAACTTGATGTTGTGCAGAAGTCCTCAATCATATCCAGAAAGGGCTGATGTGGGCGCACAGGCTCTCATTCTGGGCTTTCTGGATAATGTTGGGGACCTCTGCTCGAGCGCATGTCCTCTGAGGTCAGAGAAAACCAGAGCAGCTGGAGAAAAGCCCCAGGATCATGAGGAGGACATGTTTACTCCACACAGAGAAATCCCAGCAAAGAGCAGTGCAAGTCAGTGTGGGTTTGTGTGTGAACATTGGAGTTCCATGGGATTTTTCCATATTAACTTACAGGCTGTTCAAATCAATTGGCATATGGCATATATTCCACTGTTTGCGGACAGTTTTGTTTTAAATCACTTGTAAGTGGCTTGCACCCAAGGGAACAATTGGCCAGGATCTGATAAAAGCTACCACTTAACAATGTGTTACACCACAAAGAACCAACACAAAACTTTCCATCTCCCAACGGGCATTCAAAGACATTTTCTTTATTAATCTTGATGACTGCTGAATCTGTGCAGTGAATTTGACGAAAATTTCCAGAAAGATGTTGTTTAAATTGTTTCTGGGGTATAAATCAGTGTGAATGGTGTATTCGCCTTTCCCACAAGTACAACCAATGCAGTGTAAGTTGTGTTGAAGATGCTTGGATGGAGGAAAGACGTTGCATGAATCTATGCCACGGAGCTTTGGATTCCGGTGTAGAGATAGGCTTCCCACAGAATGTTCCAGTATGTCCAGTGATTAACTCCTACAGAGTCCTGACAGGAAGACGACACTCTGTGCACAAGCTGATACGATTAAAAACAGGGTTTCATCTCTCACCCAGTTCCATACTGGAGAGGAATACAGCTGAAGCTCGTCAAGAATTCCTTTCAAGAGGACAAACTACCTGTTCCTTCACGAAAATCAATCAACTTTCTAGGCCATGTATATTTGGTATTTCCTCATCCAAGTAGAAACAAGAATCAAAAAAAAGTTGTCCGTCATGCAGCTTAGTTAGGGGGGAAAAAAAAAAACCTTCTGCCTTCAGGCCGAACATTACATGACGTGAGAAAATTGTTGCTTGTTCCCACTCTGCTATCAGTGATTATGCTTTTTGCCATAACATCTTCAATGGTAGAGCAGGAATTTAAGCTGGGGAAGGTTGCAATTAAAATAAATATGCAGAAAGTCTCAATGTCGCTCCAGCTGTTTCAGTGGCACTATATAATTAAGCTGAATCAAGGCTTTAATAAATAGTTACATGAAATTTGACCATTGCCCACAACATACACCAAACAATAAAACCTCACTCTCAATACCTGACAACATAAAATCATAAGATAATAACCGACTTACTGTGGGAGCATACAGGCCACTGCAGCTTATACCACCATATTGAACTTGACCGATTCTTCCACTCTGACTCACAAAATAAACATTTGGCGAAGACATTGCAGAGCAATGAGGTGCTCAACTTATTTATAATTACAAGTAAGCAAACTGCAGCCAGTGGTTAATTAAGAGATAACAGTCCAAGCATTATGCTAGGGATTATTACCTTGGCCGTCGCTCAATGTTCAAACATTAATCAATAATTCATTCTTATTCTAGCATTAGTATGCTATTTAAATCACTCCTGATAATACTGGAAATTAACAGAAGTAAGTCATTTCATGCAGAAGAAGTGATAGTGAATGGATGGTTATTAATTTGTTTTTATTGTTTGTTTTTATTTGCTGTGTGCTTGTTTGCTTTAGAGCAATCTTGTTTTACAGGTTAAACTTTTTTTGTTAATAATTGTGCAAAACAAAGGGAGAAATTATATCTCACAATAATACTCTGCATTTTTTTTTTTCAATCAGCGGGATCCCTTGCAGTGGTTGGGACCCGCACGAACAGTATATTGGTGGAGATTTAGAGTTTTTAATCCATCTGATAGTTCTGTAAACTGGTACTTCAGTAGCTGATTGCATAGCAATCTCCTCTAGACTACCATACATAGGCCTACATAAATATGCACACATTGATACGCAAATATCCATACACATACGCATATACTGTACACAAATATGCACACACATCTGCACAAATACACATCCATATATGTACACAAATGTGCACACTCATGTGCACGAATACGCATACACATACAGTAAGTAAACAAATACGCACACTCTTGTGCATTGATACACATATAGACATATGTGCACACACATTAACAAATACAAATGCACGCAAATAGACACACATACACAAATGCCCTTACACACATGTACTGAAATCCACGCACATTTACACAAATACTTATGCACTAGTACACAGAAACACAATTACATAAATACACATATACACGTACACAAGTATTCATACACAGTTACGGAAGTTCACATACAAGTAAAGAAATACCCATGCAAAAACTTCTGCATGCCATTGCCCACATGCACTCGTACTGCATGTGCAGTCATGTGAAAACACACATAGAAGTGCACATCTGTACACAGAGACACACACACACACACACACACACACTGATGCATGTATGCTCTGCATAATCAAACACATACTTGCTGCTCTCTCCTGCACACACACACACACACACACACACACACACACACACTGTCGCACATATATTGTCATGAGTAAAACTGTAAATAAATGAACGGTTTTGGACTGTGAAATTTGGAGGCCTTAGATCAGTCACTTTGCACAAGCCTAACAGATACACCCTACTCAACTGAGTTTACAAAACACAGAAAACTCAACGCTCAGAAATAAACAACCAATGATCAGTGATCACCCAAAATCTCCAGACCCGTGGGGTCCTCCCAGCTTCCTTAACAAAGAGAACTGAGATCTGACAGACTGGGATAATCAAAGAGCCCTCAGACAGTCTCTTTCAGTCTATATCTATAAGTCTATCACGCTCCGTCTCCCGCCTTCTCTCTCTCTCTCGATCCGGTTATCAATCTCTTTTCTTCTCTGCGTTTGGTGTGAAGGCCGGCATCACTGTAGCGAGGACGAGAATCTTCCTGACACCGCGATGACGAGCGTCCGTGTGAAACGAACTTGAGTCCCCAGACAATGCGCCGCGGACGGGAAGAACTCAATTATCATGTCCTGCAGCGCTCGGACCCCTGTTTGATCGCGGGTGAGGAGCGCGAGATTACATCTCGCCCTCATCTCACCTCCTTTCCGGGACCGGGGGCTTTGGTGTTTTTAGTTATGAGGTTTTCAGTTGAATGGCCCAAAAGATGAATTGGTTGGGTGCTCTGATACTATCAGACAGCCCTGTATTACGATGTGCGCGAGATCATGCTCACTGCTCCATCGATTTTGGGTTCTGTGGGATGAAAGCAAAGCAAGGCGAAAGCAGGGGAGAAAGCCAATGATATTTTCACGCCGCACGGCTTCCTGTGCCTTTGATCTGAGCCCTGTCTGCCACAGAAGAAAACAAAAGCGTACGGGGACTGCACTGAATGCGAAGGCCTGACCCGAGTTATTTCAAAGCACTTTGGACGGAAAAATTTGGACGAAAAATTAGTATATTTTCTTGGACGGAAACAGAGGCAAAATGAAGGAGGTGGAGACATCGTTGGCTGCAGGGCTTATTTCCCTTTCATGGGTGAGGCTGGGAGTGTCGACTGAATGGCGCATGCAGGTAATGGGGTTTTTACAAACAGCAATACTGTAACAAAATGGAAGGAGTCCAAAACTGCTGAAAAGCAGAGGTCTTGGAAGCTCCACTGTGTTTATTCTTGGTTTGAAAGATGATTCAGTCGACGTGCTGCCCCCATCTGGTGCTGCCCGTCACCGTTATTATTAACGGCATTGCGAGCAGCATGACACACACACACCCACAACAGCAGTGTCTGACACACAGGCCATAAGAGGGCACGATACACACACACACACACACACACACACACACACACCACACTGTGGAGTGGCCCTTAGAGAAGAGAGCACAGTAAACACAACCAGCTTTCCTGGGAGGCTTTATTTATCTACTGACACACATCGCCCTACAGATCCACAGTGGAGGCTTATAAGGGTTTCAACTCTGCTCTCCCTTATAGGAAATGGCCTCAAAGCTATCTGAGTATCTCATATTCACTGTAAAGGAAAGAGTTTGAGGCACAGCACATGCAGCCGTCCAAATACCACCACCACTACTACATCAGAAAGTTTCCACAGCTTCAGTTCAGCTCATTTCTATGTTTTTGTTGACTGAATTTTCTCTGTGGACTGCTATGAAGAGTATTTGAAATCCTTTTAGTACAAATAGACATTTCAAAGATGCCATTGTGTTGTTTGTAAAGAGTGCCTCATAGGTTTAAATGAATTGCTTATACTGATCGCAGGAGTAACTTGTGACTCTTGCTCTGAAAGTGCTTTGTGAATAGAATTTCATTCATTCATTCATTCTCTCTGCCATGAAAATCACATTAAAAGTATATCCTTCTCAATGTGCTCCTACCAAATTGCTCACTAAATTTAACCAAAGACTAAACTGAACTAATGTTGACTGTATGTGGGTGTTTAAGAGAGTAAAGTGCTGAGCGGTGGAAGCAGAGGCTGGAACACGAGGGTCTGCTTCGTGTGAGAATCCCAGACGCCTCAAACGTGAACGCATCATTCCCTGTCTCAGAACAGGAGGGTCGTTTGGAGTTAACCGTCTGAAGACTCTAACCAGCGGCATGGGGAACATTAGGCCCCTGTTCAGTACTGCGCTCTCCTCCGGGCTCTGTGCTGTGGGGCAGCCTGGTGTGAGGGAGTGCGCTATTATCAGGCATTCGGGCATAATCACACGCACTGCTTTATATGAAAATTGGAATGTGTAGCGGAATGGAACTCCTTAATGATCTTTCCTCATTCCCTCTCCCTGAGTTTCTGCAGGTGATTTCTGCCATAATAATGCCAGTGTGTAGTATCTGCAGTAATAATGCCACTGTGGAGTGATATCAGCCATAATAATGCCAGTGTGGGGTGCTATCTTCTGTAATAATGCCAGTGTGTTGTAATATTTGCTGTAATAATGCCAATGTGAAGTCATATCTGCCATAATAATGCCAGTGTGGGGTGATATTTGCCGTAATAATGCCAGTTTGTAGTAATATCTACTGTATTAATACCAAAGTGTAGTCATATCTGCCGTAATAATGCTAATGTGGGGAAAGACCTGCCATAATAATGCCAGTGTGGGGTGAGATCTGCCATAATAATGCCAGTGTGGGGTGATATCTGCCAAAATAATGCTAGTGTGGGGTGAAGCTTACCATAATAATTTCAGTGTGGCTGATATCAGCCATAGT
Organism: Gymnothorax javanicus; assembly: GCA_029692085.1. Classification (NCBI taxonomy): domain Eukaryota; kingdom Metazoa; phylum Chordata; class Actinopteri; order Anguilliformes; family Muraenidae; genus Gymnothorax; species Gymnothorax javanicus. The sequence goes on from CM056207.1 coordinate 40,201,686, forward strand.
AATGCCAGTGTGGAGTAATATTTGGGTAATAATGCCAATGTGGTGTGATATCTGCCATTATAATGCCAATGTGGTGTGATATTTGCCGTAATAATGCCAGTGTGGGGTAATATCCGCAGTAGTAATGCAAGTGTAGTGTGATGTCTGCCATAACAATGCCAGTGTATGGTAATATCTGCCATAATAATGCCAGTTTGGGGTGATATCTGCCATAATAATGCCAGTGTGGAGTGATATTTGCCCTAATAATCCCAGGGTAGGGTAATGTCCGCTGTAATTATGCCAGAGTGGGGTGAAGTCTGCTGAAATATTACCAATGTGGGGTAAAAATTGCTGTAAAAATGGTAGAGTGAGATCATAGCTGGTGTAATAATGCCAGTTGGGGGTGATGTCTGCTGTTATAATGCAAGTGTGGGGTGAAGTCTCCTGAAATTTTCTAGTGTGGGGTGACAACTGCTTTGTAAAAATGGCAGTGTGGAGTGATATCTGCCATAATAATGCCAGTGTAGGGTGATATCTGCTGTAATAATGCCGGTGGGGGGTGACATCTGCCGTAATAAATGCCAGTGTTGGGTGATATCTGCCATAATAATGCCAGTGTGGGGTGATATCTGCCATTATACTTCCAGTTTGGAGTAATAATTTTGTCATAATAATGCTAGCTTTCATGCCAAGGCTATTGAACTCCAGCACCCACAGTCGGTGGAGTGCAGAGCCGTACACACTGAGCTCTGGAACTTTCTACGCTAGTGTCTAGCAGCCCTACAGCTCGCCTCATGCCTTTTCATTTCTGCTGGACTGTATGGCATCTGGGGGTCACACAGTCACGCAGTTGTCTGGGGTCTTCAACATAAAATCAGACCAAGAAGACTAAATGCCATGTTGCGGTTAACTGCAGAATTGGAGTAAGACACTTCCTGTTTAGGGAGACTGGGGGCACCTAATTGGTCCAAAGAGACAATAAGATAGAGCTCTTCTTTCCAGGGCCACTGTACCCCTGTTGTTTTGGGGGATTGGTCAACTTAGACAGGGGGCAGTGATATTGCGGTAGTAATGGTCTATCAGTCTCCTTTGAGGGGGATCCTGGACCTTAGATAGACGTCCAGCTTGTGTTAGTACCGAGATTAGGAAACCAGGCTTTTTATTTTGAAGACAAATCATTAAAGCTGAAGTGTCAAGCTGGGTTCTGAAAATTGCATGACATGCCTTGTTAATGTTGATGGTTAGGAAGGCAGCTGTTTCTGTCCGCTAGTGCAGCACAGGCTAGGGTAGGCACAAAAGAGAGTTCCATGGCCAGACTTTGCACCAACTCCACATTTCTGCCGCAAGCCACTGACCTTATCTCCCCTGCAAACAATTCATTACTTATTCCGACTGTTTAGGAAATCATCCCGACCAGGTGAAGACCTTAATTTAGCACAAAAGGAGAGTGTAGCATCGCACAGGGCCAGTAAGGTTTATGAAGCCCCATATAGAGGGATATCCACCTGAAATACTGGTGAATAGTGCATGTAATTTTCTGCAATGTGACATAGGTAGGCAAAGCCAATTTATGCGGTAATTCCTGAGGTCAGGGGCAGTAGAACAATTGCCCAGGTGAGCTGGTAAACTCAATAGAGATTTCAAGTGTTAGCTGTCAGGGTGCTCTTCAAAGGACATGTCTGTATGAGTGCATGTTGGTGCTGTATATGATATTGGATGAATCTCACATACAGATACCGTTTAACATGAAATAGAAGAAACTAATAAAACTATATCCATCCATCCATCCATCCATCCATCCATCAACAGAGCAGTAGCCAAATCCAGCATTCAATCTAAAAATGGCAGGAACATACTCTGGACGGTTCACTGATCCATCACAGGACTCACACACCATTCACTCTCACATTCATACAAAGGGCGATTTAGAGTCTCCAATATCCCCAGTATCCATTTCTTTGAGGGAAGAAACCAGATTTCCCCAAGGAGCCCATGCAAAACAGAGGCGAACTCTTGGGTAGTCCACACAGAGAGGCCCTAGGCCATATTGAAAACCACAGCCATCTTGCCGTGAGGCTACTGCACAACCCAAAGCACCACCGCGCCACCCATGAAAGTACAAGATTTTACATATGAGCAGACAATTCAGCGAATGCCTCAGGGCGGTCAGGCCAGCTCAATAGCTCTGCCCATTACACTGGTCACAACACCTCACCTGACACACATGGCTCTGAGCTGAGCTGAGCCGCATTCGCTGTAAAATGCTAAAATGTGATGCTTAGAGGAAGGTGCTATAAAAACACAATCCATCGCTGCTGCTCTCCCCGCACTGGGCCAGAGGGAGAGAGGATTTCATGCATCACACAGCTAAATCAAGCCCCACCCCCGAGGAGACGAGTCGTCCTTCACAACAGGGCAGAGGGAAGTGCCGGCGGTCACATAAATACCATCGCATATGCTAATGATTTCTATTTCAGACAGACACGCAATTTAAAAAGGGCTGCGTTAAATCCTGTCCAATCAAGGAGGGATCACGGCCTGATATTTCTCAGCAGCAAACGTGGAGAGGTGCTTCAGATTTTTTTATTTTTTTAAATTTTTTTTTACAAAAGCACCAAATTGCCAAAGGGTGCGTGTCGCGGTGGAGAGATCTGGACTGGGTTATGTATGAGTGAATAACGACCGTATTTACACAGACTCCTCTGTCATCGAAGACGCAGTCGTCAGGGGAGGGGAAAGCGTTTGTTTAATGCCACGTCCATGTTTGCACATTAATGCTTCATAGAAATCTCTAAAGATAAAGGACACAAGCCAGGATGAGAGTAAATGTGGAGTCGGAGAAAATGTTAGAAGTATTCATCACACTGATACACCAAGCAAACTGACTGGATTTCTGGCTCCAGTATAATGGAAGCAAAGGGCTAATATGAAAAATGCTTTGCATAACAGGCCTACATATGGTATTTTCTGCCTGGGGAATGAACGACTATATGGAGCAACAAAGATGAGAGAACTAACACACATTCACATTCATGGACATTCCCTCTGACAATGATATAACAAACCGATAAAATCAGCAATAACAATCTCTCTCCCCCCCCCCCCCCTCCCTTTTCAAATTCAAATGTTCAAATGAGACTTATTGCCAAAGGAAGACATACAGTACATTACAAAGGCATACTGTATACTGATATAACAAACTGATAAATAAGCAAGAATGTAGAAGTCAATTAAAAGTGTTGATTGCTATGGCTCTGCCAGCCGTAGCTTCATACACCCTGAAAGTTGATCTCTGGTCCCCGAAAAGAGCTGATCTTATGTGACCTTGAACTTTTACATGACGACCTCCAAAACCAAATCAGTTCAGCCACTCACTGTGGGGAGTGAGCCTGTCTGTACTCGTGAAAATCTCTGCACTCCTTAAGTAGATATTGTGCACGCAAGATATGCCTGAAAAAGCGGGTTTTGTGACGGACAGACAGACGACCGGAAAACAGCATGCTTCTCGTCCGCTGTGTGTGGCAGAGGTATAATTACAATCCCTCTCTCTCTCTCTCTCTCTCTCTCTCTCTCTCTCTCTCTCTCTCTCATGCACACAGTCACACGCGCAGACACACAAAATATCATGGTGCTGCTCTGCATCACTGGCAGGACTCTATTTCCTCAGCTAATTTTCTTTTGTAAATTTCCCTTCATCAGCACTAATTCCCCCAGCAGGCCAGAGTGTTTATCCTAACATGTAATAATCATTGGCATTAAGGAGATACACTCGCACAGTTTTACAAAGGGCCATCCTCAATCGCGCTGCTTAGCCGCTTAATGTTCTTCAAGTAATGAATCTCTGCTGGTTTTACATTCAATTCCATTCGCAGATTAGTATCATTCAAATGTGGCTTTGGTCCCTGAACTCAGTCGGGTAAAAAGACGGAGTCAGAATGTAAGAGAAGCAATCATTGCCTAAATGAGCTATTCAATGCTAAAGATGCTCCACCACTGAGGTGAGAGGGAATCTGGCAGCTGGATGGTGATGTCTTTGGCGGTCGATCCTGGATAAACGCGCTCCTGGCGTTAGCAGGTAGGCCGCACATGATGCTCATTTGCTTTGATTGTTGTTCGTTGCTCTGGCGTGGCGTGGCGGTGGTCAAACAGGTGGCTCACAGCACCGTGGAGGGCAGGTAAGAGCCGGGTGAAGCAGGGAGAGTGGGCGTGTGCTCTGGGGGCTAACGCTGCCCCCTGCTGGGCTGCTTATCGGAGAAACACAGCCCTGCGTCAGTACCACCTGCTATCCTGGCTTCTGTTACTGTATACTGGGCCCCCTGTGTATTCTCTCTCTCTCTCTCTCTCTCTCTCTCTCTCTCTCTCTCACCCTCCGTCTCCTCTTTTGTCATTCTCTCTTATTCTCTCGTGAAGTTCATGGCTATCAGTCCTCATTTTATCACAACTGGTGAGAATGAAAGAAAAATATAACTGGAGGCAGGAGAAGCACAGCAGCTAAATGCGTCTCATAGATCAGTCTGTCACAACCTGAGAGATGGGTTTATGTGTGTGTGAGTGAGTGTGTGTGTTTTAGATTGTGCATTATATATGGAGACAGGTGCCCCAATGCTGGGCATATGCTTGTTTTTTTAACATATCAGTGTACAGACAGGTGGAAAATTGAAGGAAAAAACCTGAATAAATGTGTAGATAAACATTATGAATGCAGATAATTCTTTTCATTTTCCTGGTAAGGTCTGAGTCCACTTGTTCCCTTAAAGGCCCCCTATCATGCCAACAGGTGCACAGCAAATTAGCCACCACAAGCCATTTCAAATCTGTCCTTTGTGACATCACAAGCGGTAGGGATCACCCAGAAAAATGAAGGGACTAATTTACTGGTTAGCTGAAGTTGATCTGTCCTTCTTGGATCTGAGCAATCACTTCCCCATATGATGTCACAAACAGACTTTGAAATGGCTTGTAATGGTTAATTGGCTGTTCACCTGGTGAAATGACTGGGGACCTTTAAAGGCAGAAGAGACAGTGCAAATCCATGCAGAATTATTCTGTGTGATCACCTTTATATCATATGATGATGCATTCCTACTGTGATGGGAGTGGTCTCTTCCAGGATGACAATGGCTGAAGCCCAACAGGGACACAAGGACACTGAATGAATTTATAAGAAAGAAAATGATGTAAAGCATATGCCATCACCTTCACAGTCACCAGCTCTCAAACCAACTGAACTTACATGGGAGATTTTAAACAATGTGCTGGGCAGCACTTTCTGTCACCATCATCAAAACACCAAATGAAGGAGTATCGCTTGGAAGAATGATACTCATTCCTCCCAATAAAGTTTTACACTTTTGGGCTCTACGCCAAGGTGTTTTGAAGCTGATTTGGCAGCTTGTGACAGACTAACACATCATTGAGACTGTTAATGTTGATTGTTCCCTTAATTTGTCTATATGGGCGCAGTGAGATAATTCAGGGCTCGTCCTTCTCATTTTAAGGGGACTGAATGACAGACGGGGAGAATGAGAGGTGGAGTGAGAGAGCGAGAGAGTGAATAGAGGAGGTTGAATGTGTATCTTTCATCCTGACCCACCCCTCTTCCTCCATGCATTACTCCATCCCCTCTGATAGAGTTGTCATGGCAATACGGACAATGCCGGCACAAAGCCGGAGACTGATTAAGCGGGAAAGTAGCACGTGGCTGTGAGTCGGCCGAATATTTGACCCAGGGAGGCAGGTGTGTGGAGATTTTCTTTTGCTAACACACACAGTACCTTCGCCCGAACGCACCTTTAGTGTCTGAAAGGAACAAAACCATGGGAGAAAACTGCCACAACCTCTAAAATGATAATTATCCATTTGCCCATTATCTAACCCGCAGATTCCCCTACCTCTGACATGATAATTATCCATTTGTCCATTATCTAACCCGCATATTCCCCTACCTCTGAAATGATAATAATCCATTTGTCCATTATCTAACCCACATATTCCCCTACCTCTGAAATGATAATTATTCATCTGTCCATTATCTATCCCCCATATTCCGCTACCTCTGAATTGATAATTATCCATCTGTCCATTATCTAACCCACATATTCCACTACCTTTGAAATGTTAATTATCCATCTGGCCATTATTGAACACATCCGCTACCTTTGAAATGCTAATTATCAATCCGTCCATTATCTCACCCTTGCATTCCGCTATCTCTAAAATGATAATTATTCATCCAACCATTATCTAACCCCCATGTTCTGCTACTTCTGAAATGTTTATTATCCATCTGTTCGATATTTAGCCCACGTATTACGCTACCCCTGAAATGATAATAACCCATCTGTCCATTATCTAACCCATGCATTTCGCCACCTCTGAAGTGATAATTATCCATCTGTCCATTATCTAATCTGCATATTCTGCTACCTCTGAAATGATAATTATTCATCTGTCCATTATCTAACCCCCATATTCAGCTACCTCTGAAATGATAATTATCCATCTGTCCGATATTTAGCCCACGTATTACGCTACCCTGAAATGATAATTATCCATTTGTCCATTATCTAACCCACATACTGCTACCTCTGAATTGATAATTATCCATCTGTTCATTATCTAACCCTCATATTCCACTACCTTTAAAATGATAATTAAGCATTTGTCCATTATCTAACCCCCATATTCCGCTACCTCTGAATTGATAATTATCCATCTCTCCATTATCTAACCCACATATTCCATTACCTTTGAAATGTTAATTATCCATCTGGCCATTATTGAACACATCCGCTACCTCTGAAATGATAATTATTCATCCATCCATTATCTAACCCCCATATTCCGCTACTCCTGAAATGTTTATTATCCATCTGTCCGATATTTAGCCCACATATTACGCTACCCCTGAAATGATAATTATCCATTTGTCCATTATCTAACCCACATACTGCTACCTCTGAATTGATAATTATCCATCTGTCATTATCCAACCATCATATTCCGCTACCTCTAAAATGATAATTATCCATTTGTCCATTATCTAACGCCCATATTCCGCTACCTCTGAATTGATAATTATCCATCTGTCCATTATCTAACCCACATATTCCACTACCTTTGAAATGTTAATTATCCATACGTCCATTATCTCACCCATGCAGTCCGCTATTGCTAAAATGATAATTATTCATCCATCCATTATCTAACCCCCATATTACGCTACCCCTGAAATGTTTATTATCCATCTGTCCGATATCTAACGCACGCATTTCGCCACCTCTGAAATGATAATTATCCATCTGTCCATTATCTAATCTGCATACTCTGCTACCTCTGAAATGATAATTATCCATCTGTCCATTATCTAATCTGCATATTCTGCTACCTCTGAAATGATAATTATCCATCTGTCCATTATCTAAGCCCCATATTCTGCTACCTCTGAAATGATAATAATCCATCCATCCATTATCTAACCCACATATTCTGCTACCACTGAAATGATAATTATCCATCCGTCCATTATCTAACCTGCATATTCGGCTACCTCTGAAATGATAATTATCCATCCGTCCATTATCTAACCTGCATATTCCGCTACTCTGAAATGATAATTATCCATCCGTCCATTATCTAACCTGAATATTCCGCTACCTCTGAAATGTTAATTATCCATCAGTCCCATATTTAGCCCACGTATTACGCTACCCCTGAACTGATAATCATCCATCTGTCCATTATCTAATCCGCATATTCTGCTACCTCTGAAATTTTTAATTATCCATCTGTCCATTATCTAACCCCAATATTCCCTCTGTCTTTGTCGAATCCTCTGAAATGATAATTATCCATCCGTCCATTATCTAACCTGCATATTCCGCTACCTCTGAAATGTCCATCTGTCCATATCCATCAGTCCATCCGTTATTTATTCCGCCCAAATGTTAATTATCCATCAGTCCGATTATGCTACCCTGAAATGATAATCATCCATCTGTCCATTATCTAATCCGCATATTCTGCTACCTCTGAAATTTTTAATTATCCATCTGTCCATTATCTAACCCCCATATTTCGCTACCTCTGAAATGATAATTATCGATCCCTCCATCATCTAAACCCCATTTTCCACTACCTCTGAAATGACAATAATCCATCCATCCATTATCTGAACCCATATATTTTGCTACCTCTGAAATGATAATAATCCATCCGTCCATTATCTAACCCACATATTCTGTTACCATTGAAATGATAATTAACCATCTGTCCTTTATCGAATCCGCATATTCTGCTACCTCTGAAATGATAATTATCCATCCGTGTATTATCTAACCAGCATATTCCGCTACCTCTGAAATGATAATTATCCATCCGTCCATTATCTATGCAAATTCCTTTGCAGGGACACAAGGCTGCATCAGCATATAAATGGTGAGACACAGGAGCACACCTGGGACAGTTTGCAAATCCATCGCAGGGTTAACACACCATTCATACTCACACGTCTTGATATCACTGATATTTAGAAAGCATGTGATATTTGGCCGCTGAACTGACAGGAGAGAGCACAAATGCTGTTGTCTGTTTCAAATTGGGAGACAATTGGGGAAAAATAAAAGTGGACAATTTATCAATTCATTTATTCATTCATTTTCATTGCCATTCATTTATTCCCTGGAATCATCTGCATGTGGAAAATAATGTAATATCTTCAAATTTATGAATAATACATTTTTCATCACGACTCAGTCCTGTTCCCAGGATTGATAGAATAATAATGACGTGGATATGTTGAATAATACATTTATTGTGTAACACCTGTACCACAGGAATGGGTCTGAAAAACTGAAGTGTCAGGTTTAATTTCGCTCCCCTAGAGCCCCGAGTTTTGCCAAATAAATCTATAAACCGGCCTTGTTCCATTTGATGAGAAGATGCTTGTGTCCTGTCTGATTCATCCCTACTGGAAAAGCGATACCTGTGCAATTTATCACGGTACATAAGTCCCAATGTGATTTCCTCTGGTAGATACAGTACATTTGTAATCCCGATTGGTACATACAGTGACTATGTAATCCCCAAATGCACAGAGGTTTCTGTGTAACTCTCCAGATCCATACTGAAACTGCCATTGTAATCTCCGTAAGTGTGTAGGTAGTGGTAACATACTGTACAGTAAGTTCCTCCATAATCCATGCTGACGTGATGCTCTCTCGTGTTTCAATACATGTATGCTCAGAGCATATACCTGCAATGCGATTCCAGCAGTCACACAATTTTTCATTATGAAACAGCGCATTTTTGGAGTAAGGCTGTCAAGTGAATGAGAAGCACTACAGTCTCAGTATACGTGCATCATATTGCACTTTCACTGTGACCTTCTTGAACATGCTCAATTAGCATATGATTATACCAGGAATAGCACATATACATTTTTGGAACTCAGAAGACTTTCCTGTCCCATGTTATTTCCCTGAATTTTGTTTTTTATTTTATTTTTATTTTTTGATCTCAGGTCTAGCCTCCTGCTCCACATGGTTCCATCTCTTGGTATGTGGTAGGAGAGCCACAGTGGCTCTGGCAGTCACTGTCTGAATCGACTGACAGACGACTCTGAGTAACAGGCCCCTGGCAGCAGTGTTATTCTTTTGTCAGGGAGGCTGAAGCTCTGTTAGTTTGCTCCTGTCAGGAGACAGCTGGCTGACTTAAATCACCTCATCATTCCACCTTCTAAGATTTCCAGGCCAATATCATTATGGGGCAGGTCAGTTTTTTGATACTGTTGGTTTGAAGTGGGAATGTCTTTAATTAACCAAGGCTGTGGTGGTGGTGGGGGGGTGGGGTTGGGGGTGGCTGGTATTAGTTGGTAGAAGGCAATAGCATGCCTATTATATCACCTTCTCAACAAACACCACAGAGGAAGAGCTTCCTGCCGTAATAGTCCGCTAACGTGTTTATCACATTTATCCACGGAACATGCCCTCTGCTCCAGACCATCCGCATGACAAAGCAGGCGCCTTCGAGCCATCTTGTTTGGCAGCCATCTTACAGAGCGCTTTCCATGTAAATGCGCCTTCAGGAAGCTGTGGGTGTTTGGGAACCCCGGTTAGCAGTGCTGGCGTGTGCTCTCTGTGACTCACGGGGCCAGCAGATGTTGCGGTGTTGCTTGGCGAGGAGAGCCCTTTATTGGCTGGCATGAGGCGGAAGATGGAAGGGAACGTCGACGGCGATGGATTAATTTTGAATTCGGCTGTGCTGCCAACACACCCTCAAACCACACAGTCAGCCACGTAAAAAAACTCCCGCCCACATATTAGTCATGTCAGAACCGCCCATACACCCTTTCAACCTCTCTACCTTCACAACTTTTCTCTCCTCTGCTGCTTTTCTCTTTCCTCCCTCCTCTTCACACTCCTCCCATCCCTCCCCGCTGCTCTGACTGTAACCCTCTTTCCTCTCTGCACACACTCATCACCTCTCTCTCCCTTCTCTACCTCTCCTTTGTTCACCATCCTGTCAACAGGCTGCACTGTTCATCCACAAAGACCAGTTCAGCTTCTTTCCTTCCCCCTGTCAAATTTTCATGTTCCCTGAGTGCCGGAATGGCAGTTCCTCAAAATTCTTCACAGAAATAAAAACAACAGTAATAATAAATAAACTGAAGGGCTATTCTTAATTCAGTTTTCTTCGTGTGGATGTTTTTATGTTTTCGTGAATTTATGAGGATTTAGCGAGTTCAGTTCAGTAACAGGAGTCCTTCAGTTTGATGCTATTTTTGGTCTCCATTTTTTTTCACGCTCCTCTCTCTCTCCTTTGTTAATTTAAATAAGATAATGTATCTGGAGACAAATAAAGTCTGAACCACATCCAAACGGACACAGTAAACATTAGCGTTAGGGGTCGCAAGCAGCACCATCTTGCTCTTGCGTGATGTTAGATCATACGACTGCCGTCTTAACTGTTCTCTCTTGATCTCTAGCATGAAAGTATGCAGAAGTGCCAAATAAATGCACCTGTCAGGAAATATAGATGCTTAAATAGATGCTCTTCCTCTCCCTTTGATGCATGGCTCTAAAGCTGAGTGCAAGCAGTTCCAGTACTATTCTGCTCAATGTGGATGAGCTATACATTGCACTGCAGGCAACCCAGACAAAAGAAGACATCCTGAATAAATGGTTTGTTCAGCCTCAAGGAAAACAGTGTATCTCTATCTATTACTGTTTGCTTATAAGAGATGTGGAAGCAATGTCCAATGATCACGGTGCACAGCCTATGAATGGGCTAAGGCTGAATTTGGCCAAGGTCACTCCACCGTTTCATCTCATGGGTCCTTAAAATGGCCACCCTTCAAGCAACGACGTCCAGTAATATAAAATAACTGACCCTTTCGCCCAACAACAACTGCCTTGTGAACCCAGAACATTATGGGATCCGCAGCATGAAAAATATGATCATGAGCAGTAAATGAATATGTTGTTTAAACATACCTTTTGAATAAAATTGTGCATCCAATAATTACACAGTGACCTGCCACTACTACTCCGGGAAGAGGAGGCTGTGGCACAATATTTATGTTACAACTGGTCCTTGCATCTTTGTATTGTGCTGGTCTTCTACCAATCACACACTGCCTATGTTGTTGGAGGATTACACTGTCAGCGTATGCTCAACTCGTGCAGCTGTATGCATCTGGCTGACCAGGGGTGGCTGCTGGAGAGCACTGAGACAAACAAACCTTTACCACTTTTTTGTTTGTCTCTGTTACCATCATAACTGCTTTCCCCAAGCAAGGCAGGTCAATTGTTCTTTGATTTTTAAAAGTCAGACCTTTGATTTTTTGGCACTTCATGTTTCTAATGGGTATTAATGTTAAGCCAACCCCCAATTTTGGCACAGGGCTCTAAGAAGAACTTGCTTTTATGTTACTGTGAGCCATTGTCACCAGTTTCATTTTCAGCCTGTGGGTGCTCTAAGTAGTTGGAATGGCCAACCCCCAATACCCAACACTGGAGGCTACTACCACAGATCACTTAGTTGTCGCAGTTTTATAGCGTATCGTTGTGTTCAAAATTTCAATTGATGCAATTTCATGCTGCGCAAATGTGTTTAAAATGTAGCTAAACACCATTAGGCCATGTAACCTCCCTAAAAGCCAAGTTCCTACCTTACATATCCAAAGTGTTATTCTAGTGACATATAGAGCAAAGAACGGCACTGAAGGCTTTCCTCAATGGGAACAACATTTCTTTTTTGTCTCCCGACTGGATTCAGTGAGAGTTTAATTTAATTAGGTGACTACAATGCCTGCATGAGTAAAGGAACCAGTCAGCTTGGAAACCAGTTGAGACAAAACACCGTAATGATTATTGTGTCTCTGTTATTTGCCCTTATGGAAGATCAAATCAGAGAGGCTGGGAAGCTGGGTGACACTGTTATGCAGAGATTATGAGAAATAATGACCTCCTCCAATGACAATGCCACCTGGTGTTTGGCAGCTCTGAATCATGATTACTTAATGAGAAATCGTGGAATATGCTGTCTTCCGAAGTATATTGTGAAAACCTAGTGGGGACTGTCGTTGATGAGGTATATGGCACATACAAATGGTTAGTTAAATAAGGTTGTAGCTACACCATTTCATGTTAAGCAATTGTATTAGAACTGAAAGATAGTTGAGGGTATTAACCAACAATCTTGTTCATAAGTACCTACGGTTACTGTATCGTATGGTAATGATGAAATGCTTAGGTATGACACAGAAATGTTTATGTATTTTGTAGGCAAACTTCAATCAACAAATACAAATAAGCTGGCAGACAAACATAAGCCCCATATTGCTGTAACGTTGTCCTAGCTATAATGCTGTTTAAACCAAAAGTAGATTAGATAGATTATGTTTTGCAAGTCCATTACTATGCACAATATTATTAATCTGTTCTGTTCAGACTCATTTTTGTTGGGCACGACCGGCTAATCCGTCCTAATTTTGACTCATGTCTAGGCAATGATAAGGCCAATTCTATCAGTCATTTGTTAACACTTTGCTACTTTCTTTGTATTATTTCTTTTTTTATTAGAAAAAATGCCTTTTATGTGCAAATTCTCCATATAAAGATGGCAGAAATTGGCTACCGATATGGTACCTACATAACTAGCCACGCTGACTGCTTGCTAGGCTAGCTATCTTTCAAGGCTGCTCAGGCTGCAGTTTGTTACATGTTTCCTCTTTGGTGCTCTCCTACGATGTAATATGATTTGTTGATCTGATTGGTTGAACGTCGCCCATGATAGACCGTGTTGGTTCATCTAATCAGCTGCCAAGTATTTTTGAAAGTGCCTGCCCATTTCCAAACAGTATCTACGAGCTACTTCTCAGATGGTCCTGTGTGAGAAACCATCCCGTACGAAAATGAACGAAAGGGTTACTATAATTTAATGTAAGAATTCTACAGTGTTCTATAGTGTGGTTGTAGTGTTCTATAGTACGTTTCACCAACTATGGTACTGCCATAGTTTTTCCTGTAGTGTTATTTTATTAGCTATGGTAGCCCTACAATATTTCAATTGTAATACTAAACTCACTATAGTGCGTTCCAAAAAAACATACATTTACTACAATAATACTGAAAGTTTTTGGTGGTTATTTTTATGGTATTCCTATAGTGGTTTTTTATAAGGGATGTAGCGGGTCAGGTTAGGTTTTTTTGGGACAATCCACTGAGATTGAACTTTCACGCTAGCTCGATATGTTTGCCCGCTGCTTCTGCAGCTCTCTATGTTGCTGCTATGGCTGATGTTTATTTCCTTAGCGTTATTATTTGGTGGGACTTTCATAGCTACTATTGATAGGATTGCTTAGTAGATTTTAGTAAGATTGCTTGTAGATTTTTGTTAGGGAAATTTGTCAACTTTTATGTTGGCTACCAATGTTTATTGCTTTCTGATGAACAAATTGCCAGAGCCTAGCACTTTTGCGGCTAAACTGTAAAGGCTTTCAACTAGACAATGCCTTCCATGTGCTAATGTAATCAATCATATTTAAGCAATGACTTCCCCATGACTGATTGACATTCTCTGTGGGAGTCTGAACCAGCACCCTGTGGCACCTATTCTGTGAGCAATTCAGAGGTCCTGCAGAAGTTTAATTCTGTCAGAGGATGGCGGAGTCGAGAAAGGCAGATGGGGAATTGTTTGAGAAAGGGAGATGGGGAGTTTGTTGCAGGGGTAGACGAGTTCAGGCCTCAGCGCATAAGATCAGCGCTAAATTCAAAATGCCAGACTTAAGGCACGGCTCATGCAGCCCCGGTGGATATGATTGGTTTTCAGTTCACACTGAGATTATATGAAGCGGTATTAGGGGATTTAGAGTTTTTATTTAGGAGTTTGAAGGTTTTATGAGGCATTTTCCTGTATTCGTTTATTGAGCAGGTCTAATTTAACTCCGTTCCTCCAGGCAGAGGGGGTCGTTCTTGGAACTCTGGCAGAGCCAGGGGCGGATTTAGGGAGATCTACAAACATGCTTTCCTGCACTTTTCCTTATAAGGAGAAGATCTCTCGGGAGACAGGAAGACCAGAGGGTCAATGAGGACAGAATAAAGCAGTGGCGTGTAGCATCTGTAGAGTTTGGTTCCCCCTAAAATCCTCTAGCTCTCCACAGAATATCTGTGGTACCTGGAGGAGTAGTCACTAACCAGCAGGAAATGGGAACGGTCCGTAGATGAGCTCTCTGCAGCTAAAGCATATAAAAATGTAACGAGAATGCCGAGTGGGTTGAGAGAGGGTTAACTCATATCCCAGATGTTAGTTTACTCTGTAAAATCACACGAGGCTCTGACAGGAGTCGGGAACCCTCATCCGGTCCTGCTCTCGCTGTCAGTTCTTCTCTGTTTTATGTACAACATCTCTGACTCGAACCTGTGCTACCCTGCCCACACAGCAGTACAGTCTGTCTCTAATGATGCGTCAAAAACAGCCCTAATGTCACCTATATCTCACCTCACATTTATTTGTTTATTTATTTTTCATTTTTTAATACATGCTAAATAAAAAACAGAGTGGAACTGAGCTCTGGAATATGGACTTCTCCCTCCACCCAACACCCATGGTATGGACAAGAAATAAACAATGAAGCCAATAACCTTCCTCTCTGACACCATGTGCTCACATATACCTGACCTCTGACCTCAGCTAATGCCTGTCCTCAAATGCCATTGATTTCTTATACCATTTGAAGCAATCAATATTAACAATGAATATTAAACAGGATGTAGCAATTCCTGGGGGTGTTTGGAAATTTGACAGTGGGGCTGATGTACAATCTCCATGGGTAACCACTTCGTTCTTACCCCCATCTGTCATTGAAAAGGTCTGGAGGACTTAGTAGGCTATAATGGTGTCTGCAGACGATGATGATGGAAAATAGCTTCCAGGCATTATCCATGAGGAGTCATGCAGTCTTAATGTTGGAGAAAGCATGTTGATTGACAGCTGGCTTGAGGTCCTTTTCAGTCGAAAAGCAAATTTAAAGGGCCTTACATGCCGCGATGCTGTACTCTTGGCTGGCAAAATTAGACACAACCCGCGGGGATTATTTGCCGCTTTGGTCATCTTGTGCTAACAACCATCCCAGTTTAACAACAACAAATTGAATAAGAAAAAAAAAATGCCTGAATACACAACACTTGTTCAAAAATACCCAAGATTGCTTTCACTCTCAGGAGACTGCACTCCTCGGAGTAATACAAAACACCATTGCCCCGAATATAGAGCTGATTGTTGGGCAAACTGCCGCGCGTCTGCGGTTGGGAAACTTGTGCTTGGTCTCAGCTTCCAGCTCCCGACAGGGATACTTTCCAAAAAAACCACCTCAAGCATAAGGAGAGGAGTTGAGTGATAATTGGACGGGAAACACAGCGGGTAACACTTATCCTCGCTTCCTCGCAACTAAAATGACACAAAGCCCCACACAAGACTCGAGCTGTGCGAACAATGCGTGGGATTTATTCATTATTTATTTGCTGTCCACATCATTTTGGAATCTTTGTCCCCAGTGAATGAGTTTTCCTGTATCTGGGCCAATATTCCTATTCGTTCTGCCTTCAACAGGGCAGCTGCGTGCCTGCTATGGAAAAATGAGGTTTTGTCAAGCGCATTGTGCTGCTGGGCTATATGAGCGTGACTGCATGCTATCAGAAAAGCGCCTCTAAATTTTCCACAAACACCTGAGATTACATGTAATCTCTCCAACTACAATACATCCATATGTGGTGCATGCATGTTCATTCCAGCAAATCATATTCCTCCTGAATATGGACTGTATGATTTCTCATGTATTTATTATTGAAACATTGAATTTATGGCTCATGTTCTTAATGCTGACTTTTTGTACAAAAAAAAAAATGTTGTGATATGACATGTCCATGACAATCCATGAGATTGAAAAACACAAGGCACAAGTAAAAAACGTAACGCAAGTATCTTCGCTACTAGCACTTTACCACCCACAAATATGCCAATTTTCCATTCAGCGTCCACGCTGCATAAATAGTCAATTCATTTGTGCCAAATTTAGCATCCATGGGCATGTTGGTCTTATAATGAGGTGTGGTCAGGCGCAATGCTGGCCTTTTGCTATCTTAAGGTAGCGCAAAACTCTTGTGCGATTGACCAACAAAAGCCCGGTCTACAGTCATTAGCCAGTTTTTAATTGCAATTTTAAGGGCGCATTATTATGATAGTAGTATGCGCATTTGTCGGCGAGTTCATCACTCGCATACCCTCTGCTTATTTCATACTACACAGGAATAAACTGCAGCCCCCACACAAGCAAACAATTAAAAAATATACTATGTGAAAGATTATTTTCAAATTATTTAAAAAACGTGTCAGAATGGTGAGTGCGATCGCGCCACGTAGGGGAGAACGGGTCTAGTTGTTACACTTTTTCTTTTAATGGCTGTAGAATTGACATTATCAGGTTTTTGTTATCAATATATACCGTAAAGATAGAAAGTTTATTAGACTACATGACTGATCTGCAGCAACCCCTATATTCTGCACATGCGTATGCTGGAGAGGAAAAAATAGACTCCCGTCACCTGTAGAAAACTACCCCATATATGGGGTTGTTTGTTACAGGAGGGGTAGTTTTCCACAGGTTTTGGGGAATTTTTTTACACTTAGAATTTGCTTAAGTGAGACATGTTTCCCACTTAAGTAGGCAAGTTAAGGGGGATACCTTACTACTACTATCCCACGAAGCTCCAGTAAGGAACCTCTTGAGTCATTCTCTAATGGCATTTGCCACGTTTCCTTAGTCGTTTGTAAATTCAAGGCATCTTTCTGAAATAAAAAAGGTAGAAAGTCATTCAGTGAGGTAATTTGATCTTGTCCAAGTTGTTACAGGTTTTGGGGCAAGTTCTTACTGTAACAACTTAGGTGTATCAACTAGTCAATCAGCAACCCTTCGCCATTGTCCCAACATTTTGAAATGTTCCAGAGCAATGTTTACATGGGTGTGTCATGACACAGTGGCTAATGTCTTCCTCTCTCATAATCCAGAAAATCTCGGGTATGTATCAATTACACTTGATGTTAATCGAAATCTCCCAAACCCTAATAAAGTTACTTTTTCGAGCATTTTTTCTGGAACACTAACCTGCGACTTTTGACGCACGTCCTTCTGTCACATAAAGATGCGGGTCACCTTCACGGAGCAACAGGAAAAATTAGGGCGCCGTCTGTGTTTTATTATCGGAATTATTTAGAATGTAACAACATGGACGTGTAACAACTAGACCGGTCTCCCCTACTCACATCAGAGCATTGCTGTGATGCAGGCTAGTTTAATTGTGAGGGAACCTATTCCATCTGGTAATTTACGATTCGATATCTGAGGTTATACACCTAGGTATTTGCAAATTATGCTGGATGAAGCCACAACTCTTTAATACTGGTGAACTGTGTAACTCATGCTGTCTCCAGAGGATCCCCTGGAAAGGAGGCTGTTCGGCGACATTGCTTGGCCAAAATATCAAATTGATAGCATATAATATCTGAATAGTACGTGGATTTTTGGTCTGTCACACGAAACACAAACTGTAACTGAACGAATGTGCTGAAAATGCGCTTCAGAAGTTTGGATAAATCCTGTATGGGCAGACCCGTTATCTGCAATTATCAGAGAAACCAATTGAATCCAATCTTATCCATTAATTCTGTGCCTGCTGTTCCATTTCTATTATCAAATGCAAAATCCCTCATCTCATTTGGTAATTGATTTATTATTTACAGTTTGGTGGACAAACGAAGTAGCCCTAAAACCGAGACTTCTAAGCAACAGAAAAAGCAATGGATGAAATGGTTGTCAGTGTCTATGATAATCCGAATTTCTTCCATATATTCGGCTTGACCTTCAATCGTAAGGCAAGCGGAAACAAGTTCTTTTCACTCCTTTGGATATTATTCAAGGGGTTACGGTATGTAATCAAAATAACATTAGTTTTATTTTTTCCTTGCTGGCTGTTTTTCTCACTCATTTTAATTTCTCTTGGTCGTTCCCCAATGCGTAATTATCTATTTAATTTATTTTTACATTTTAAGAATGTGGATGTGATTAAAATACTTTTGGGCAGTAGCTCCATAATATTTTTGTGACATTTTTGGAGATCACTGTGATCAAATTTCCATACTTTAAGCAATGGTTTGCTTCTGATGCAGTGAAGAGTTTTTTTTTTTTTTTGCCACTCAGAAAGTCCATCCTTATAATGACTATTAGCCACGGTACAAGTCCCCCTGGCTTTTGAAGGAAATAGGAGCTGACACTCTGATTGGTTAATTCCATGTTTTGCCCAAAACACGCTGATGATTAATTAAGAGATTCAATCCAACCCCTTTGCATTTAGCGCCTTACTATGCACCCAGATAACCCCCCAGTTAACTAGCAAAAATGGATTTGGACACGCCCTAAATGCACTTGCGAAACACGTTTCAGACCGAGCGCTTAGATCATTAAAAAAAATACGGCCCAAAATCTTCAAACTATCAATGGGCATCACATAACCTGTGCCCGTGAGGTTTGAATGTATGTCCGCCTAATATATTTTGGAAGACAGTGTGCACTGATTGGAAGAGATACTGGGAAGCCCTATTTGATATGACATTTCAAATCTAGGAAAAAATTCACAAAAGCATTTGTTTCATTCAGCCGACCGTCAGAGACCTTTAGAGTCTGCCTTCTGGCTACACATCTAAACACAATGTCACCCTTGTGTACAATCTTTTCAATCCCAAATTCATAATGAAGCTATGGCTGAATTGTTTTCTGTGACTTCCCCGCTTAGCTGACAGGTTGGCCAAAAGCTATTAATCTATTTTAGAAAAGCAATTAATAATAATGAGATGGAATCCATCTTTGGTTGACCATCTTTGAATGATGTAACCCCTAATTCTCCCAACCGGAGGCACCGTAGGATCCCTTTCTACTGAGCGTAGTAATTATCCAGTCTGCCAATTATGTTGGATTACTGAAGTAATGTGGTTCAGTGAGTGCGGTAGCAAAAGAGTGAGTGTTTAAG
This sequence comes from Gymnothorax javanicus, assembly GCA_029692085.1. Classification (NCBI taxonomy): domain Eukaryota; kingdom Metazoa; phylum Chordata; class Actinopteri; order Anguilliformes; family Muraenidae; genus Gymnothorax; species Gymnothorax javanicus. The sequence continues at coordinate 40,221,248 of CM056207.1, forward strand.
AGAGAGAAAGCACACAAAGAGAGTGTGAGTGCCAGAGAAAGAGTGTGTGTGTAGGAGACAGCAATAGAGTGATAAGGAAGACCAAATGAATAGAGCTACCGCAGTCACACAAAATAGGAACTTTAGCTTCCTGTCTATTTTTTATTTTTTATTTTTGATGTTATTTTATTCTGTGTCACACTATGTGTGTTTAACACACATCGCCATTAGTGTAGTAAATGCGGCAAAGAATATATTGATATCTTTATCCAGCAAAGTAGGGTTGAAAAACTCATAAACATTACTATTAAGTCTTTGTAAAATTCATACATGAGTGGAGTGGCTCTCGGAGAGTATCAACCTCCATCAAGGCAAAAAGTCTTCAATGATATGCTAATCTCCAAGAGCAACCATCACATTTCATTAGCTACGTATTGTTGCAATGAATTGTACATACATCTAGTGGATTTTGAGGTGTATGGCATTTATTCCGCCAAATTCCCCATCTCGCCATTCCAGCATGATGATGAATCCTTCAAAAAAAATTCCTGGATTCAGATGGTGATCCGGATCACCACCAAAATCTTATGGATTGTTTCATGAACCATATCCTATTCCTGAAAAAACTGCATTTGCATACAGTCGCTAACAGACAGACAAACAGACACGCATGACCAAGCCCATAACCTTTTTGGTGGAGGTAAAAAGGAAATTAGATCAGCTGTATTGTTGACATTACATCAAGAAACCCTAAATGCGTACACATAATCATTTTAGTTTTACAATGCTGTTTCACTGTTACTATACACATATACTCTCTCAGTTACAGTTTCACCATGCACATGTACGGTTTCAGTTGTACACTCGCATTTTCTGTTTCAATGATACAATACATGCATACGGTTTCAGTTTTATCATTTACATATATTGTTTCTGTTTTACCATACTCATTTGTTGTTTCAGTTTCACTATAAATATACACTGTTTCAGTTTTACTATACTCATACACTGTTTCAGTTTTACTATAAACATACAGTTTCAGTTTTACTATACACATGTATATTGTTTCTGTAATATCATAAACATACACTTTCAGTTTTACTATACACATGCACTGTTTCAGTTTCACAATACAGATATACTGTTTCAGTTTTACCGTACACATACATGTTGTTTCTGTTTTACCATACAGATACTGTTTCAGTTGTTCTTTTACCCAGTTTGCCCAGTATTTTTAACCCTATGCCAGTCTTACACATAACAAATTATCAAGCTATTTCACAGTTGCAGACAACTTTCTGGTGTCAGAATAGATTTCTGAGAGTTCTGCTCGAGTTGTGGTGCACTCTCATCATCTCAATCGTTTGCTGTGAGGTGGTCATATCAGTCTGATTGTCCTCTTTTTCTCATCTTGATGTGCGAAAAATTGGCAATAAACAATAGGTGCACTCTGCCAGATCCCTACTCTTTGCAAAATCTTTTTGTCTTAGACTAAAAAACACAGTTATGACACAATGGCCTCTAATTTGTCGACCCAAACTCAGACAAGAAACATACGTGCTAATGGTGTCACAGATCAAACTGGGCATGTCTAAATTCTGGTAATTTTGTGACAAGAGGCGATTGCACAACTGAGGCATTGTTGTCACGAGAGTCGGTCTAAGATGAATTAATTACCAGTGGGTGTGGTGAGGGTTTGATTCCATTAAGGCCAATCAGACTTGCTGCTGTCATTCTCTTTATAACTAGTGCTTTAACGCAATAGTAAACTGGCAATTTTGTCAGGTGAATGACAAGCATCTAGCTTGCATTACTGTCACCTCCTTTGCTCCTCTGAGGACTGCTCTATAATGTGGTAAGCGGTTTAACTATGTGAGGTCAGGAAGCAAGCAAAAACTAATATCAAGCAGGTAGGAGCCCACTGGGGAATCCAACGGTTTGCCCTTCACGCCAGTGGTGGACATAAGAGAGCGTGGAAGGTTTTGCAGAATAGAGGTTGAGTCATCTGGTTAATGCATTTTATATGAAAATATATGAGCCATTAAAACTGTATAAAAAACATGGTATTAAAACAAGGTTGAGACTTTATTTGTATAATTATTTGTACCACCCCCCAAACACACACACACACACACACACAAAGAAAATATTCATGTGAAAAAAACCTTGTCACTGTTCCCCTCACATTAGACACTACCACTATTTTGTAATCAGTATTTAAAGGGTGCATAAAGATAGTGAAAGTTAAAAAAGAGTAGGAAAATGATATGAATGATATGCGTTCATTTGCGAACAGCTCCACTGGCTGGGATTCAGTCCCAAGAAACTACCATAAAGCGACAGCGTTTTGTGTTAAAAGGTTGTGTGGGTGAGTCAAAAAGCAAAAAAGGCCTGTGACAAGAAACTTGCATTATGCTACCTGTATGCATTGGCATTCCTCCTAATGTGCAGCTCCACCCATTATGATGCAAATGCCTGCATTGCAGAGCACAAAACTATCAAACTTGGCAAAAGAGATAAAAATGCTGTTTTGGATGGACGAAATTGAGAATAACATTACTGTCACATGTGTTTCTAATTACGAAGGCACAAAAATAAAACCCATTGCCTTTAGATGTGAGAAACTGTCAGATATTAGTCCTTTAATAGTCTTTTCAAAGTCTTCAGGTGTATGGTAGGCATTATTTGCTAGCTTTTTGCAGTAGCAGGCTTGATTTTAGTAAAATATAGTGTTTTCTTATCATCTCTGTGTGTGTACCTTTAACAATCACAATCAAACAAAACAGAATTGATTTTCATGTTAGTAGTAGAGGTTTACTGAGTTTGAGGTGGAATTCAAATCCTGACCTTGCATTCATATCACATTTTTTGCTTTGTCCACCACATCACCAGTCAACAGTCAGCTAAATGCAAAAATGCCCCTCGCCAAGGGCAACTAAGTTAAATTTAGGGTTACATCGTTTGAGGATGTGTGTTTATATGCTCCTGTGGTGGCCTCTGCATCACACTGCACTGTGCTTTCTCCAAGAGAATTAGCCAAGCTAACACCACAACTCTCATCCCCCTCTGACTCCACCTCATTTTGAAAACAGCAACTACTTGAAGCTCTACCAAAAGATCAGTCAGGAAGACTCTACTTTTGCATGCTAAAGCCTGCAGTTTATTTCTTGTTCCATCTGCCTTTCAATTCTCTGACGTATGCTCGCACATAACTACTGCAGTCATTGTCCGGGGGTGTCAATTCAGACATCATCTGCCCTATCAGCTGATCAGATCTATCCAATGGCACAGCGACACACCTTCGCTGTTAGCTTATCATCTTTTTGCTCTGTTTTTGAATATGATTTTGTCTCTGCCTTTAGAATGTTTATGCTACTGTAATGAGCACCATCCACCTCCCTATCACCATTAAGTCGTCACAGATTCATCAGCTTCATCATTCATTAACCTCATCAGCCTATCAGTCTGCGGAGTCTTCAGCTGCCACTACCACCACCAGTATCTGGACTCCGAGTGGGGATTTATCCTTATGCTGCTCAGGGCAGATGCTCCTTGACTGCAAAATCTGCCTGTAGATTCCAAGCACCAAAAACTATCTGTCACGACTTTATCATCACACATCATCTGTACAATCAGTACTAAATAATTATCCTAAGTCAATTCACTTGTCTCTCCAGACTGAATTTTCATCATAGAGGGTACCAATAATACAAGTTAAGAGATTTTAGCGGGGTGGGATTCAAACCCCAGCCTCTCACTGCCGTGAAATAGTTCACTAGTCCAACACAATACCAGTCAGCTGTGGGAAAAATCATTTCTAGCCCAGGGCAGCAATTTTAATTTCAGGGTTGTGTCATTAGAGAGTTTGTGTTCTTGTGTACCTGTTATGGATTTTGGTCTCCATAGTGCTTTCTTCAAGCAAATTTGCCAAGCTAACTCTGCTACACACAGGTAAATAAACACCCCCTGGAACACATTCGCACACACACACAAACACACACGCGCGCATGCACACAGACATGCACACAACTGCCAATACAGAGCTCTTTCCATCGGTCACATTCAGTGACAGAACCCCTGAAAGTATACCCATCCCTACCCCCAGTCACTCCTGCTCTCAGTGTCCTGCCACAGTCAGCAGTGATGAAGTGTAAAAATGGCAGCCATTGCAGGGAGTGAGATTAGTTTCCTTTAGCAGTGATACAGGCTCCACACACTGTGCTCCTGCAGAGGCAGCTTTGCACTCGTCCAATCTAACCACCTACACTGCAGCACACAGGGTGACCAGCCCTTCCGCCAACACTTTATGTCTGTTCTGAGAATAAACTTTGTTTGAAAGATAGTTTTGAGTCTTTTACCTATTTAGCATAGCATTTTAAATTACCTTCTTTTATTACTTAAAGTCAGAAATGCTGGTGTTAAGAGTACCTTTGGAGGTTATATCTGCAAGACCAGACTGCACCAAACACAAGTCAGGCAGAAAAAATAATGTGATTTTCAAATCATCTCTAAATGAAAGCGGATATTTCAGAGACTGAGTTTTACAGATAATTTGAATCTTTTAAGCCGTAATATTGGTTTCTATTTAGGATGAAAAATGCACATTAGCTACAAATATTTTCAGTGTTCACTCGAAGTCATGACTCTGTGAGCACAGTTAATTTAGTCAGCTTTTCAACTTCTGCCACAAAACCTACATCGTTCCAGAAATAAAATCTTAGCCTCTCTTTATCAATTTTTTTTTTTTTCCCCCCACCAAAATAAATGACCCAGAAAGCTGCTGCAGGTACAGAAATACTGTATGTAATCAACACATTTTCAAATGTGGAGGAAGACTTAACACATATAAGAGTATTTTCCCCTTTTTATCGTGGTGTAACAGATTGCAGTGTCTTTTCTGCAGGGTTGAGGTGCAGCAGAAAATCCCTCCTCAAGGACATTTCCTCCGAGCCGGTGGTGCAGCTGGACTCTGAGGTGACCTCAGCTGAGTCAGGGCAGCGCTGTTATCTGCTTGAGAGAGGGGTGCAGAGGTGCCAGGGAATCTGCAGAGAGAAGAAAAGAAAGGATTTTACTCCCAGATCTGAGCAAGAGTGATAAAGCAAAGACCTCAGACTGGCAACATACTGCAAAGTCCAAATGTGTTTGGACAGTGACATAATATTACAGGGCTGTAGTTTATAAATGTTTCACACTATATGCATGTAAATCCTCTCACAATTAAGTTTTCAAGTAACACTGTCCATGTAGATAGAAACATCTCACCCCAATACATGTTAAGGCAGTGAATTAAATCATATCAGAACCACTCAACTTTGCGCAGATATCCTTATTTGGACATTTTATCAACTTCCATTCCATATAACCAGCTAAATCCTAAGTCTAACCATAACCAAATCTGACCAAATCCCTTACCTTAATCTCACCTCAATTCACACTTAACAACCCATAACCTTAACCATAATCTCAGAAATTACGTTTGGCCTCATTAGGACCGGGCTTTGGTCCCTAAGAGGACTGCCTGTCTCGACAACATCAGTGTTTAAACCATAAAAGGTCCCCGATAGGTAACAAAAGCGCGCCCGTATAAACGCACGCACACAAACTTGCGCACATGCGACTCCACACACGAACACGCATGCACATGTCTGTAGTGTGCGGACACACGTGTTCACATGGACGCGCACTGACATTTACATGCTCCCTCGACACAATGTGATATAAAATGGCATAAAGCGTAACAACACTGAAGCAAAGAGTGGAACTGGGGGGCAGGGACTGAGTCCGAGGGGTAGGTCCCCCAGGAAGTATAATGTCACTGTGTTGATGTTGCACCTCAGATCAGCCTCTCCAAACACACTCCACATACTCAGCACTTAAAATGTCAGTCGACCGTGCCTGTCGGAGTGGACGGGTCTCAGTGAAACACAGGGATCAATGCAGTTGAGTCTGTGCATACATGCCATCTCTCCCCTCTCGCCATCAAACGCTCATTAATATCGCCCCCTACACAAAGGAGCCGTCACAGTGCACTACGGCAGTCTGCACTGCGGAGCAGCAGAACCACCATCCACTGCAGTGTCAGAACTGGAAAAGGAAGTGTCAAGTGGCAACAACAGTGACAAACAAACCAAAAAAGTAAACAAAACAGCAAAAAGAAGAAATTGAAGACTCCGGTGCTAAAAGAACTTAAGTCACAAAATGTCCACTTTCAGAAACTTGAGACAATTGACTGAGATAACTATAAAAAGACAATTTCCTACCTTTACCTCATGATGTGTGAAAATGTGACTTAGGTACTATTAGCACTAAGCTTTTCAATTGTCCTTGCTGATCATACACAATGTTCATTCCTCCAAAACTCCTGCACATATTAGAATTCTAAACGTGCCTATCTACTACGACAGTGATGCCTTTGTCATCAAAAACAACAGGAAACTATAGATGAGTACGCACACTCATTGGGTTTCTGAGATGGCAAAGGGTTTGACCAGAGGTTCTCATCCATAAAAAAAGGCTAGTGGAGGGACTGGCTTCATTCTAACCAAGCAGTTACACCCCAGAGTCTGCTAATGAACCTCCAGAGTCTTTGCTAAAGACCTTGATTAGAAGAATCAGGTGAGTAACTGCTTGGTTGGAATGAAAGCCTGCACCCACACTGGCCCTCTCTGGATAAGGCTGAGAACCTCTGGGTTAAACCTTGCGGTGCCAAGCAGTGGGAAGTCACATGACCAGTGCGCTGCATCCATGTTTGAAGGCTGACAGACCAGAGGCCAGAGCTGGAGGTGACTCTCACATCCTTTGTGAACAGCGAGGTGACATGACCTGCTGCTGTATCTCATCAATCATGACAGACGGCTGCTGTCTCAGCACAATGGCCAGACGGGCGGAGCAGTCCAGTAGCGACGCCTCATTGGTGCAGCCTTTGTAAGTGAAAGGGGCAATGGAGAAATGGCAATTGGCGAAGCTGAGAATACCAAGGTTAAAGCAGCAGGGCTTCCTAAAAGCTCGGCACCTTCTCATACATTATTCACCACGGCTGGGGACCGGGGAGTCAACGTGACTAAGGCTGTGGGAAGGGTGAGTGAGGTAGGGACTGTGTGCACTGTGACATGTGGAGAAGCTGTCAGTCTTACTGATTCAGGGCTCTCCAAATCACAGTCCTCAAGGGCCAAGAACTTCTGGTTCTCCACCCTCCCTTTACTGGGAGTCAGGTGTGATGACAGTCCAGCCAATCAGTGGCAATTATTGTTCACTCAGTTGCCTGGAAGGAGAGAAAACCAGGGTTGGATTTGGATTCAAGGGCCAGGTTTACGGAGCCCTGTGATTGGCTCAAACTCAAAGCAGATGAGATTGAGCTGAGGGTCACCCCTCTGCTGTTTGCCTGAGTTCAGTGAGAGCTGGGAATTCTGCTGACACCTGCTGTAATAAAATAGATTATAACAGATGAATTTGAGAGCAAGAGATCTGCAGCAGACATACAGAATGTTCTGTCAGCCATATCAAATTTTTCATAAAAACAAAAAATGAATGTATATTTGTTCCCCTCAATATGTGAGGAACTAGATAATGATTATCTCAGGCTTTTAATGCAGCTGAGCACTGCATATGGACAGAAAGCAGGTGACACAAAGGTACTGAAGGACACACAAGAGAAGCCTCTACACCCTGCCTGACACAATTCAAATTACTTCAGAAGAAGAATGGGCTTACTGAAGCAGCACTAATTCAGGAGAAATTCTTAAGATAAATATACTGAGGACTTAAATGAAAAGACTGATTCCTGGATTCAATGGATAACATGAAGGCATTAAGGAGGAAAGAGCAAGTCCGTGACAAAGAAATCTCTCCAATTAAACTTGTACTGTGTTACAAATAAGCACCATCTCAGCGCGATAAGAGCTGCCATGCTATCTGAAAGGGGGCAGAGGTCATTGGACCATAATACAGGACTGTAACTGTCCAAGAGAGGGTATTTTTTTTTCCCCTGAATATCAGATTTCTCTCAGCTGACTTGGCTCAGTAATGCATTAAGCTAATTGCAGGAAAAATTTGGCATTGTGAAATCAAAGATTCTATAGTATCTACGACTCTGTGTTAATGTGTCACATGCCGTGCGCATTAGCGATCCCGTAACTCTTCAAACACAGCCATGTTTCAGCAGAACTGACCCCAGGCAACAGACGCGTTGAGACAGTTTATTGAGTAGTTCTCTGGTCTCCCTTACTCCACAGCCCACCGCAATGCAGAAACGATTGAAAAATAAGAGGTGATTAGCTTTGAACCCGGAGATTGGATTGGAACACCTCCTCGGTGTGAAACAGCAGGAGAGGAGTTTGTTTTTTCCTGCCGAGCGGATCCCTGCTCTGAAAACTCGGGGGAAGGTTCACGGGGAAGCGGCTTTTGTGGGGCATGTAGCTCTTTTTTCGGGAGTTATTTATAACATCTCACCTCTTTGACCCATCCACTTGTGGTTCTGAGGCCCCCGCTTGAGAAGTTCTGATCTCATCTGCGTCACCCAGACGAGGCTGTTCAATGATTTACAGTCATTCTGTCACAGGTTCTAGTCCCAGAGAGTGCACTCTTGTAAGGGGTCATCCATTTTTTCCATCATTTTCACAAGAGTACAAAGAATAGGGAGTTAAAGCCTAGCAAAAAACAGTGATCGCTTTTTAAAATGATTATAAAATGGCTATTGTTTGCTGGAATGGGTCAAATATGGTGTCATGTGATCATCATTTTCTCACTTTCTCTTTGTACTCTTTTTGGGGGGGGTCAGGTCAAAAGAGTACTCTTTGTACTCTCGTGAAAATGATGGAAAAAAAAATGGATGACACCGAAGGTTTTTGCTCATAAGCTATTAATTGAAGACCCATAGGGCAACCCATAGGGCAATCATCACAGGCAACTATAAAATAGGTTTTGCCATCTTTACCTCACGGTGCATGAAAATGTGACTTAAGTACTTTTACCACTAAGCTCTTATGTATGCGTACATCCATGCAACAAAGACCAGGAGAAAGAGGTCTGTACCATGCTCATTGGCTACTGTGGAACGATACAGAGAGCCGAGCTTATATTTTCACCATTTCTATTCACCACTATTCAATTACAGTGTACAAAACAGCATGAATGTACTCGTGCTGCTCACAGAGAGCCCTGCCGTAATAGCAACAGAAAGAAAAAAGTTAAATGTCTGCTGGGGGGCACTCCGACAGTGTACAGCATAATTTTAACTGGGGGGCAGTCAATGCTTTTTTTTTTAAGTGAGTACAATACATGATGGCAAATGGGGGAATCTGTTGCAGGTTTTATGTTCATTCAAAATTTTTACATTGCGGAATTACGGTAATTAAATCGGCCTACTATTTTTAATAAATACATAATTATAAGATCACTGGAAGTGAATGATCATGAACATTTCTGAAGCATCTATAGTGCCGTTCCACAGAAATAAAGGAGAGACAAACCTGGCTTATATCACGTTCATGTGATCTGAAGAGGATGTTTGCGGTAGAGCCTGCTAGCTCGCTAAAATTAAATTCAAACAAGAAAACTAGTGGAAAACTATGAGTGGATGTTATATTTCTGGATCATAGAGCACATGGTAAACAGTGGCAGGCATTATGGAGCTGTCACAGAGGTCAGAAAATTTAGTTTAGTTTTTTGCCTGTGTTGCCTCCTGCCAGGGGAATCAGCAGTATTTTGCGGATGCATTCTAATCTCCTTGAATGCAGTGGTGGAGCCAGAGCTGGCAAAAGGACGGGCACAGCACTTCCCTTTCAACCAATTATTAGCCCTGACTTGTTCTCTCTTTATTAACAATATGTTCACACAAACAACTCTCCACACAATCAGGTGTTGCCAGTTTTTCTTGTTAACCCTTTGAGCGCTTTATAAATTTTCAAGGAATTAAAAATGTAGTTATCCTGAGCTGTTGAAAACCTATCATGTGGCAACTTGTTTAAAAGAGCTCCCCTGCAGGAGCTCTTTTAAACAAGTTGCCACATGATAGGTTTTCAACAGCATCCGATTTTGATATCTTACATCACTGGGCAACTATAATTGCCTACGGCGCTGAAAGGGTTGGGGTAAGACGAGAAATACAGAGCTTAATTACACTTACATTAATTGTAGGAAACAGAGACAGACTCACGCAGGAAAACTTAAACCGAGGGATTAAATACACAGGGAACTACTCAGGTAGATGCAGGGCAGGTGAAGAGGCAGGCAGGGAGCAGAAAGGGGCCTGTCGACAAACAGGGTAATTCAGAAACAACCAGGAGACACAGCTGGGAGGGCAGGAGAGAGAACAAGGAACTCAATGAAATTAAAAAAGAAAAAAAAACAATGAAAAATACTCATTCAAGTACGTACATGACATTAACAAAACATAATTAAACGCAGCTAGCAGAATACCAACACTGAGAAAAATGGCTATGCATTCTGCAAAGAACAAAAGCCCGGTGTTTATATTGTGTTTAATTTGCCATGGCGCCATTGTAAGAAATTGCATCAGGTAGTGAATCTTAAAGGTACAAATTAGGTTTCTGTATGCAGGTGTTCAGGTTCTCGTGAAATATTTTTCTCCGAAAAGAATAAAACATTACCTGATACAGGTTTTGCGTAATTATCCATTACGAAAATGAACTAAAGAGTTACTATAGTATACTATAGGAATTTTATAGTGTTCTATAGTGCGGTTGTAGTATTCTATAGTACGTTTCACCAGCCATAGTATTACAATAGTTTTTCCTGTAGTGTTAATTTATTAGCTATGGTAGCCCTGCAATATTTCAATAGTAACACTAAAATCTCTATAGTGCGTTCCAAAAAACCATACAATTACTACAGTAATACTATAGTTTTTTGGTGGTAAATTTTATGGTATTCCAATAGTGGTTTTTTGTAAGGGATAGTTTGTGTAGCACTGATGTCTGGGGCTTCTGCTCAAATGTCATTATGTAATGACTAGGGAGTGATATCAGGTTGCATGGAGATGAACATGTTACACCCACTGTAAAGTGCCGCACTGTGTAGTAAAAAGTAAGGGATCATGGGTAATGAGTAGAATTACCCAAACACTACACAGAGCCTCCCAGCTTTTTCCTCAGCCAACCTCACTGGTGAGTTGCAAGTCCAGTGTGTGTGCCGTGAGAACTTAGATTCACACGTCAGCAAGACTAACAGCACTTGACTACAATAATTTATTCTTTCACATTACCCCACAAGAGAGGATGGAAAAAAATTTCATTTACCATTCCTTACTTCAGTCAGTTCAAAAATTTGAATAAAAAGAACTTAAAAAAAAAAAATTAAACATAGTTCAGTTATTTCTGCTTACAATGCGTATTACAAGCAAAAATAAGTGTACAGTGAAACACTGCACCCGATTTCCGCTTATCTAGTTTAGTGATTTCACATTCTCTAAAGGGATATATCTGTATACACCCATATCATCAAAAATATAAATGCCATACAACATATTTGTGCCAATATATTTTGTTTTTGTACCAGTTCATTGACTGCGGCATTTAATTTTTCAGTCGGTGGAGTTGGTGCAGTGAAAAGGCCCAGCAAGACACTTTGTCGAACTAATTCACTGAGTGCAGCACATGCAGTATCCCTTTATGACATGCATTTATATGGGCTATTGGTCGCTCGTTAGATGTAGAAACTAATGGAGTCGCACTACACCAATGCACTCGTCATTAATGCCAGCCTATACTTTCTGGGAAATGAGAAACGGGGTGCATTGTGGGCCGTAGGTCTTCAAAAAGATTATTGACTGACCTCTCAGGGGGTCACAGGAAGTTTGGGACATTTTTCTAGGCATTTTTATCGATGGGTTGCTCATGTAATTAAAGTTTTAGATGTTACCATTGCTCTGCTCTCCTTACAGTCCACTCAGGAATACTGGCCCCATGTAATTTTAAGACAGCAGAACAGACTATTGGTTATCTATGGGTCTATTGGTTAAGACTTCACTAGATGCCTATGACCTTTGACCTACCTGAATTCTATGGTCTTACCTTTCTGATGTCACTGCCCATCACAATAGGAATTCAGTCTCACCCAAGATGGCACCCATTAAAAGCACATTCCAGATCTCAAACACCCTATGAAAATGTCCAATCTACTGTTTTGAATTCTACGTCCAGCACGTCCAACCGGCAGGTTTTTCACCAAAACACGGGCCCTAGTGTGTTAACTCAGCCCACCTCTTTTTGGATGAAGCCATTCATGTGACAGATAAGTGCGCTCCTGGCCACAGCTGAGCCAGTGACATGCAGGAAGAGAAATGTACGTATGTACCTCAAACGACTCGAATCCGGCCATGCAACCAATTACAATTCAGCCCCGCTCTCTCACTCTCTGCTCTTCCTGTTTCTCTACCACAGGTACACACAAACACCTGCGCGTGAGCAAGTGACGCATTGATGATGGATTTGTGATGGATCAGCAAGCTGTTCATGGTGCATTCCTGCCTTATGTCCATATTCGGCTGGGATAGGCTCCAGCTCTCATGCGACCCTAGTGAAAAGGCAGTATAGGTGATGGATGGATGGATGGATGGGTGTCTGAAAGCAGGCCACAGAAGCCTGGAGATCCTGGGACCTTCTAATACTGGAGATGCCAGTTCCTGCTCTACTCCATCCTGTTTAATAAGCTGGAAAAAGCCAGCAAAGCTAAAATGAGAACAGTCTTGGTGTTCTCAGACAGCTTCAAGTAATTCCGCTACTACAAATATACAACCCCAATTTCGAAATAGTTGGGACAAAGTGTAAATTGTGAATAGAAATCAAAACGCAATGACTTTCAAATCACACCAGCCAGAATTTTATTCACAATAGAACAGAGATAACATATCAAATGTTAAAATTGAGAAATTTTACAATTTAATCCACAAAATGAACTCATTTCAAATTTGATGGCTGCTACAGGTCTCAAAAAAGTTGGGACAGGGGACTGCTTACCATGGTCTAGCATCCCCTCTACTTTTTTAACACAGAGTGGAGGCGTCTGGGCATTGAGGAGACCAGTTTCTTGAGTTTAGCCATTGGGATTTGATCCCACTCTTGCTTAATACAGGCTTCCAGCTGCTGGAGAGTTTTGGGTCTCCTTTGACGGACTTTTCATTTAATTATGCGCCAAATGTTCTCAATCGGTGAAAGATCGGGACTGCAGGCAGGCCAGTTCAGCACACGGACTCTTCTACTATGAAGCCATGCTGTTGTAATAGCTGCAGTATGTGGTTTTGCATTGTCCTGCTGAAATACACAAGGCCTTCCCTGGAATACATGTCGTCTGGAGGGGAGCATATGTTGCTCTTAAACCTTTATGTACCTTTCAGCATTCATGGTGCTTTTTAAAATATGCAAGTGTCCCTCACCATATGCACTAATACATGCCCATACCATCAGAGATGCTGGCTTTTGAACTGAACTGATATTGATAACAGGAGGGGCGGTCTTTCTCGAGGACACAACGCTTATGATTTCCAACAAGAATGTCAAATTTGGACTCGTCTGACCACAGGACACTTTGCCACTTTGCTACAGTCCATTTTAAATGAGCCTTGGCCCACAGAACACGGCTGCGCTTCCGGATCATGCTCAACAATGGCTTCCTTTTTGCATGATAGAGTTTTAGGTGGCATCTGTGGATGGCACGGCAGACTGTGTTTACAGACAGTGGTTTCTTGAAGTATTCCTGGGCCTATTTAGTAATGTCAATGACAGAATCATGCCGATGAGTGATGCAGTGGCGTCTGAGGGCCCGAAGATCACGGGCATCCAGTAAAGGTCTTCGACCTTGTCCCTTATGCACAGAGATTTTTCCAGTTTCTTTGAATCTTCTGATGATGTTATGCACTGTCAATGATGAGACCTTCAAAGCCTTTGCAATTTGGCGTTGAGGAACATTGTTTTTAAAGTATTCCACAATTTTTTTACGCAAGCCTTCATAGGTTGGAGAGCCTCTGGCCATCTTTACTTCTGAGAGACTCAGCCTCTCTAAGACATCCCTTTTATAGCCAATCATGTTACACACCTGATGCCACTTAACTTGATTACAAGCTAAATGTCCTTTCAGCTGATTGTCTTATATATTAATTTCTTTTTCAGCCCTTTTTTTGCCTGTGTCCCAACTTTTTTGAGACCTGTTGCGCCCAGAAAATTTCAAATAAGCTCATTTTGTGAATAAAAATGTAAAATGTCTCAGGTTCAACATTTGAAATGTTATCTATGTTCTATAGTAAATAACATATTGGCTCGTGTGATTTGAAAGTCATTGCATTTTCATTTTATTCACAATTTACACTTCGTCCCAACTATTTCGGAATTGGGGTAGTATATGCAGTCTCTGAACATCAGTCTGTCACTGGGAATTTTTTTGAGGCTCAGTTCTCGTAACTGAATTTAGAGTGGGGGTTACCAGCATTGGTCCTGGAGTGCCACAGAGTCTGCTGGTTTTTGTTGTAACTCAGTTAAAGCGGCTGAGTATATAGCCAACTCCCCTCACTTGGTTTTTGGTGGCTGAAGCGGTCGGCAAAAACAAAACATCTTGTAGCTCTGCAAGACCTGGGTTGACCACTGCTGAACTACAGCATTATTACAGGTTCATACACGGTTCACTGAATCTTCAGACAGGAAACACCACCTGTTTATATTCAGCCAGCTCAATCTGTGTGCAAGGTAAAGAAACAGAAATGATAAAACGCATGACTGCTACTTTCATGGCTTCAATGAATTGGATGTTGTAATATCAGCGCATTAGACTCCTACCATCAATTTCCCTAGTTTGTGTCCTTTTCGCAGCTTAAGATTTCTTGCAGAATATATATCCCCGTTCATACCAATTCCAAGAAGTGTCATTTTCAGTTCGTGACCGAGGAACTGCAAACAGCCCGAAGTGAGAGAGTGGAACAGAAGCTGGAGGAATCCCGTGCCGCCTCCGTGTTTGCAGTCTGTCTTCCCAAAAGAGGCCAAACTCTTTCATTTGCTGGAATGGTGTAAGAATAGACTATAAAGGAGAAGAAAACAAATGGAACCACAGAAGAAGAAAATTTTTCCCTGGCATGCAGCGCGGGAAACCCCTTCTCAGATCTACAGCACAGACGAGACTGGGGACCCGTGGTGACCCCACAACCAGGTCGCCTCTCGTCTCCGAATCGGTGACAGGCAGCACGGACGCAGCTGACGCGCCTCTCTCTCTCTCAAACCTACAGAGACGCCGTCTCTGCGACTGATCTGAGAACAGCTGTCTCGAGCGCTGGCCCACTCGCGGGGCAGCCGTCTCTGCACTCGCTGACAGCTCTGGGATCTGTAGAAACGTGACAGGCTGTGACACACTTCCCGTTACAGCGATCAGGTCCTCCAGCTAGCTGCCTCCCAAAAGACCCGTAGCCCAGCTAACACACACCACGAGGGCATGGAAGAGGTCAGGCATCTAGTCTGAAAAATACCAAGGAAAAAGAGCAGCTCACAAGCCTGTGGCCACAGAAATGATACAAGACTGAACTGTAAGCCCCAAATTGCAGGCTCAGTTTTAATGGTCCCAATTACCCGTCTTTAGATCAATCAGTAAAAGAGACTGGCTCACTGCCTGATTGTAAAATCTATACAACTAAATTATGGTTTGAGTTTATAACGACGGCCAGTCGGATTCTTTCAGATCTGTTTATTGCCAAATTATCCCATAATTTGCAGATGCCTTCTCTTTGTTCATAATGTGGCTAATGTACTGACATTCATTTCATCCGGATATACCGGACAGAAAATGTCAATATGCTGAGCACAGCCAACTCTAGCAAAGAATACATTAGTGTAGTTTATGCTTCAATATGCAAAACCTCAGAGAGGCAGCAGTGTAATATTATGTTAATTTTAAACTGAATACTCTTAAATAATTCATAAGCATTTGTTCCTGCTGTGAACCTTCAATGACAGACTTTTAAGATCATGGAAAAATGACTGAATGAAAAATAAAAAAATAAATAAATAAAAACTTGGGTACGATGTTGTTTCCTGTGTGTTTGGTTTACCCCAGGATATCCAGATCTTTCTTGTGAGTCTGTGACTCCATGTTTTCAGCCAGTGGTTTCAGTCTCATTCAGGCTGACATTAAAAAATAAAGGCCACTCCCTCCAGTTCCTTCTGTTTCACTCTCAAAAATTATGCGATAGTAAACAACACACTTTTTTTTTTGTTATTCGCTATTTTAATGCAGTGTGTGTCAGCTTGTCTTGACTGTGAGTCAAAACAACAAAGAGAAAGATTGGGATAGCGCACTGCCTGAGAAATGAGACAAAACGTGCTGTTGTTTGCAAGACACATGGATGTGTTAAAAAAAAATCAGTTTGTGATGTTTTTTAATCCATCGACTGCTGTACAGGAGAGTAGTATCACTGCCTTCCATAGCTGGAATCAACTGAATATCAAATAGATGGCATTTTATGGTTGGAAAATGTTTAACCTTGATTTCAAAGGATTTTTTGAATGTTTTTGTATTGTTATGAAACTATCAATTCTAGCCATCGTAGTTGTCATGATCAGCTTGGTAAAATACGTGCACTACAGTTAGCCTCTTGTCTGTTCATCATTTCCACATAGACGTGTTTTCATTGTTCAAGCATATCCTTCAGAACCTCCGCAGTGAAAAATCTGGATACATTCTTTACATGCATGCCTTAAGTCACAGTTACCTCGCGGCCCAGTGATTTTGATACAGGCCGTAAATTTTTATGTTAGTCCCAGATTTCACAGTTTAAGTTCATTAAATGATTACTTCCCTCACTCAAACAAACACACACACACACACACACAAAACCAGTCCCCAGCGTTTATAACCCAGACACTAGCCCTGATATGACCTGCTTTCCCATGGAGGAGCGGGGAGATCGAAACAGAACTTTCTTTTTTTTTGCTTTTCTGAAACCAGGGCAGTCATTGACAGACAACCCTCATAGTGCTTTTCAGCTCCAGTCAAATCAGCAGATCAGTAATCCCAGGCAGCAGGGCCCTGTGGTGAAGTCTATGCTCCTTTTCAGATCGCTCGTGGGCAGATCTGTCTGCGCTCTAATTCCACCGTCTCCGATGAAGTCGGTAGGATCGATAGAGCCTTGTCCTTGGAACAGAGCTGCCAAGGTCCATGGCCTGCCAATGAGCGCCATGTAAGGAGGGGCGGAGAGTGGCCATGAGCTGATGTCAGAAACCACAGGGAGTGACTGGGTAAAAATCTCTCCACAGACACTGTGTCCCTCCCTCTTTCTCCTGAGCTGTAGAGTGTGGACAGGTGAAAGCAACACCACAGACACCTGAGCAGGGCCAACACGGCTCCCTTTTGATTGGAGAAACAATAAAACCATGGAGGGAGGGGCAGAGGAAAGCTGGTGCTTTGAGAATGTTCTGATGATGTCACAGAACAGTAGAAACAGGGGGCGGGAGCACTGTCATGATCATGTGACCCCACAGTAGAAGTGCAGAACATTTCCGTCTGTTAAGACGCTTGAACATATTATAGATGAATGGTTCATTTAACCTGACTGTTGGTCTAATAACAACGAACAGCTCATTTACTAAATTGAATCCACAGTGGAATAAATAGCAATTTAGTTTCCCATATGATTCAAATCATAATCCGTGGGGATATATGATTCATATAGTAAATGGTTTCTAATGACAGAGTGGGAATGTAATTTGAATCCATGTCACTACTTATGAATCATATATTGGATATATTTAAATATTTAAAAGGCTACAGTACATATTCTGTTTCAAACGAGAATGCATAAATGGCTGACAAAACAAATATTACACAAGATATTCTGACGAGAAATACGGGAAAATTTAATCTTTGATAATATGATTCAAAGAAATGATTTCAGAAACATGTGGATAAGACTGCCTGCAAAATCTGTCAACGGGAGGTTTTAATCTTTTTAGACTGAATAAAGTCATTAAAACGCCATTATCCAAAAAACCTGTGACATTTTTAAGTGCCTTCGCAATCTGGCAGTTTAGCGAATCCACAGCACCAGCATCCAGATGCCTGCTCATTGCAGAGCGATGTAAAAATGAGTGGACTCGCCAAGGCAACGAGAGCTGAATCTATTTAAAAAAAAAAAAACATTCAGAGAAATCGACCGTGCAGATCAGCAAAATTAGGCTTTGATTCAGGGAAGGGTCGAGCCATGACTCATTCGTAAGTGCTTTTTTGGCCTTTCAGGAAAAGAAGCATGGCAACAATTCCACCCTGAGACCAAATTAAAAAAGGATTAAATAATTAGGGTCTGAGTGTTATAAATGCGTCAGACCGCGGTCGTGTCGGGCAGCCCCTGGACACCGTACGTAAACAGAAATGTGCCTAACGGATCGGGCAGCTTCCTCCACGAACTAAGCCTCACGATAAGCGCTAACTGGATGGCTTTTGTAGGATTTTGTTTCCTGTGCATTTGCGAAAGAACGTGCGTTTGCACAGCAGGCAGGAAGTAGTGAATAATTAGCCAAAGACGTATTAGGAGAGCAGAAATAGGTACCATTCTATTTTCGACAAATTGATAAAACACGTACTTACGAGTCATTCCGTTTCTCTTTTTAGGGATCCTACAATACAAACAAAGAAGAAATTCTATTTGCCCACTGTTGATACGGTGTGTGATTAATATCCGAGGGCAAACAAAAAATCGATTAGTCAATGTTTGCTTGGGCAGGACCCCGTGTGTGCTTTTTCTGCAATGACCCTCCGCGTATCGGACTCTGCGGCTGTGCTGTAAGATCCGTTTGGCCAGTAACAGCACCAATATATCTGTCTGCTGTCAAGCTGGTGATGAGAAATTTTTCAGACTTAAACATTTGTATGGAATAAAATAATGCAAAAAGATTGTCAAGCAGAGCAGTCTGTTGTCCTCATTCCAAGATTTTCAAACAGGTAAGACAGTTGTACTACTCAAGATTAAAGTAACTTAAAGCAAGCATATGTTTTTTCACTCCAGAAAGACTGATTTTTAGTCTCATTACAAGAAAAACTTGTTAAGACCAAATTTTTGTGGTATAAAGCTTCTGAGGAAAGGAAAGGCTAGACAATGATGAATAGCATCAGATTTTGGCTAAAGCATGCTCAGGAGACCGCAGTTCAAAAGAGGAGTGGTGCTTTAAGGGAATAATATTTCATCCTGATCTTCTTCTATTTTTGTGCAGCTAAATGCGGCCATTAATCAAGACTGTCCGAGGCCTCCTGTCTGTATGTCAAAAGCAGGAACACGCTCCGGCCTAATTGGCCATTAGTCTCTGCACCTATTCCAGCCCCCCCGACTCCACCCCCCTTCTTGTCCCCATCCACCCGACACACACGGTGATACAGCAGCCCGGTAGAGGTGGGGCTAACAGTAGCGTTAGCGTTAGCCTGTGTGCTACCTCCTGTCAGCAGTTGGGCCTCATTAGGATTGTGTGGAGCTGAATAGCCTGTGTCGCTCTGATCTCAGTCCTGTGCACCAGGCCAGGCTAAGGCCCTCTGTCGCCCCACCCTCTCTGCCTGAGAGTATGCTGCTGTGTGGGGGAGAGGGGGCTAAACTGGCTAAACTCTGGCCCCACGGCGGCCCTTCAGCAAAGGTTCCGCACCGGCCCACTGGCCACCTGTTCAACTGACCGGCAGCAAGAGCAGCAACCTGTGCGTGTGTGTGTGTGTTTGTGTGTGTGTGTGTGAGAGAGAGACAGTTTTTGTGTGTGTGTGTGTGTGTGTGTGTCTGTGTATGTGCATGTGTGAATGTGTGTGTTTGTGTGTCTGTATGTGTGTGTGTGTGTCTGCATGTGTGTGCGTTCGTGTATGTATGCGTGTTCGTGTGTGTTTGTGTGAGTATGTGCGTGTGTGTGTTCATGTGGGTGCCTGCGTGTGTATATATATATGTTTGTGTGCCTGTGTGTGCATGTGCTCAAAGGAGACTCTATCACGTGCGCATGCAGTGGTGAATGTAGCACACCTGCAGTCTCAGGAGATTTTATTTCTGTTCATGTTACATCTCACTGTACAGCCCCCACAGAAACTTCTATTTGACAAGGGCAGAATAACTCTCTCAAATGGATAATCAAGCACTCTAATGCCCTGACTTCCCATTGGTACATGTCATTTACTTAAGTTGTGCTCTAAAGCTAAAGTAAAATTATATTTAAGCTGTTAGACCAATATTACAAAAAAGCAAAAAATGTTTCCCGTGCTTATTTGTGTGCTGGTTTTTGTTTGGTAAATGTTTTTACTTTGAAAATGAAAATGGAAGTTGAAGCTGTTGTGGCCTCTTGAGAGAATAATAATGATTGTTTTCTGGAGCAGAATAATGACTGTCTGCACTCGGCTACATTTTCATTTGCATTCAAAAATGATCATTTGCACCAAACTTTGTTTTTTTTTTGTTTAATTCTATCTTTCAAAGTCACCTTCACTATGAAAGGGCTGCATACAGGCCGTCATCATGATGAATCCAGCGCGGGAGAGATGAGACGAGATGAGATGAGGAGGGAATAAACTCGTTCTCTGCTCCAGTGTGATTCCACTAAACTCTCCCGGGGCTGAGGCAGGCATGAAACTCTCACTTTTGTGCAGCAGTATCCCTTCTGAAGTTCCTGCATGTATCTCCTGACTGTAACTTACAGAATGATAATATTAAATACACACATTTATGATACGTTTCCTTATTCGCTTGGACAGACCCCCCAAAGCGCTCACACGGACCTACAACTGGTGACCGCAATAATACATAGCATAACAATAATAATAATAGTAATAATAATTGTGTTTTTATCACTTCGCCATGAATATGGAAACAAGACCTCTAGCGAACACGTCAAATAAGAAGCATTATATTGTGCGATGGCAACCATTTGGAGCCGGAACATTCACTACATCGAATGTTCGGTGAATGTTTATACAATGAAAGGTACAGTTACTGAGCCATAAAATAAGAGCTTTTTTTTTCTCCTGTAACATGTGACAGCTGAATATATCGTCTCTCTTGCTTCAGCCCACGGAGCTAGAGAGGACAAAGAAATCCATAAGTGTTTTAACATCCAATGATAGACACGGGGAACCTGCCAAGAACATTTTGGATTATTCCAGACCAGCCTGGGTTGTGTTAACCTATTTATAAGTATTAAATATTTACATGTGCAGGATACACATCGGGGACCCAGCGGTAAAACACACAGCACATCAGCGGTGGGGATGTTATTATAATCACGGCCTCGCGGCTGCTGCTGTGAAACATCTTCTGACATGATATATCTGACAAGAGTGCGGCACGTCACCACAGGCAGTGATAGCTGTTGTTTAGATTTCTCTTCAAAGCACAATACCGCTGTACTTAGGCTTTAGTGCGTTCACAGAAACCTATTTGTACTGCATTCAGTTTATTCAATAACAGTAAGTACTGTATTTATTGAGGAATAACAGAGGAGCAAGACCTGAAGTGATTCAAAATGTGGATAAAAAGGCATTGCCTTATGAAAAAAGGGTAGAATTCATACAATTCATTGAGATACATTTAATAAACACAGAAAAATAGTTCTTAGCTGAGATGTAAAACTAGCAATAAAAAGAGGTTGCAGCTTAGCTATTTTTGTTAGGCTGTTCCATAATGTAGGTGCGTAAGCATTAAAGGATGCGGCACTGTTTTGTATCTAATCATTTGCTGCTCCCCGCAGTGACCTTACCCCCACTGTGCGCATTGATTGATTCAGTTTATTTTCCCATATCATCCTCATCCACTCCTTTCCAGATTTTTCTGCTAAGGCTTGTGCTTTCCTTATTGCCTTTTACCTGACAGGAACAGGCTTGTTTAAGTGGGCACCCCTTTTATATGATAATGAGCTTTGCCGTGATTGGCTGATGAGCACTGATAAATATGAAAATATTTACCTAAATGTTGGCAGCGAGAGGTGGGGAAGTGAAGAAAGGCTTTAGGGAGGAGCAGGGGAAGCAGGCAGAGCCAATAGGCATGAAATATGCTGAGTAGGCCTGATTGTGATGTAGAAAACGGCAGGAATTTTAAACGTGTTTCAAATGCTGAGGTGGAAAAAAGGGGTCCAGTTGAAAAACTGGGGGGGTCTTCAAAGTCAAACTTCCTTGGAATATTAGAGGGAGTGGTGACTATTGTACAGGTGGACTTAACTGGGACAAGTGTTTTCCAGAATATGGGTCCTTTAAACCCCAGACTGAGCAATTCTTTTTCTTTCTTTCTTTTTTCAAATTGCAAGTCCACGTTCTCGAAGTCGATTTTGTGACCTTAAAATTACAGGTTCTAACTGACATTTTGGTCAAAATTGAGATAACTATTGCACATAATTGGGAATAAATAGTTCTGTCTAATGATTAACTATGGGTATTCAATTCATTTGATGAATTGGGTTCAGATCAGAACTACAGGTTCCAGTTCCCTAAGTGTACACTGAGTGGCCAAACTTTGTAAGCAAATTCCTCAAAACTTTGTAAATGCTAGTTAGAACCCTGCAATTCTATGGTCTCGATTCATTTCAGTTAGCAGTTGCGATTGCTAAAGCAGTTAAGAACATTCTGATCTTATGTTTGTGATTTTACACCAAGGTCAGGTCAGTGATTCATGATTACACTAAACTAGTTTAGAGGGTTGCAGAGAAAAGTCGTAGTCATGAGAGCTGCCAAACTTAGGACGAATAATGCTCATGCTCATTTTTTCAGAACTTTTGAACACCGCAAAGATTCAATGCGAACAGTCTTTTGGGATGGCCTGGTGGCACTGCTCTGGCTGTTCTCTTAGTGACAGTACAGATGTGAAAATGCACCCAGGGCCTGTGAGCGAGTTAGACGATCAGCGAAAGCCACAGGAGTTCAGCTCTTCTCAGCTGAGGCCAACCTAAACCGTGGTAAAGCCCGGGCCTCAAGTACTAAAATATGCCCCTCTTGCGACTCTCTGGCCCACAGTGCTGTCTGTCCATGAACAGTAGCGCTGCTGTCTAGTGTGGTTAAATGGTCACTGGCCACTCCACCCCCCCGGCCTGCATGCCCCGCTCCTCTCCAAACCCTCGCACGCCGCCATGAATTTATTTTCCTTATGATCGCCGTCTGCTCCCCCCTCTCCTGTCCTTACCTATTTTTTAAACTCAGTTTTCGGCACAGAGCAGGAACCACAGTCTGTCGGCCTGCTATAAAAGCCAAGAAAACGTCCTGTCGTTTGACAGATGCTGGGATGAGGGTGTCTGCAGTCAACTCGCCTGCGTCTACGCGGCCCCCCCGCAACGCCATCCCACCCTCCGCTGCCCCCCTCCCCCCCTCCCCTCCCCTTCCCTGAGACATGCCGCCGCCGCCACAGAGAGAAGATTCCAGCCGCGCATTTCTCCGCCCGACGCAACAGCCCGTGACCCGGCCTTCTCTGGGACTGCGTTTCACGGTGAGCAGCGTTCGCGTCTGTAGTAATGTTTCAGCGAGCAGCGGAGGTTGACGTTAGCATATGCCGAGAGAGCTCTCATTGTTAACTTCCAGCTCATCAAAACAAAAACAAACAAGCCGACCGCGGAAATAATGCCATTAAAAAGCAGCACGCACACTCTCATACCGCCGCACCAGAGCCCAGGCTTTGTTTTTTTTTTACTCTGTCGTACTTTCAGCGGGAGCGGAGAGTGGACTCCCTCGTCGCTCGAAACGGAACATGTGCTAAATAAATTAGCCCCCATCTCAATCTACCATAATTCCCCACTTTTCTTGGCAGAATTCGGGAGTCTCTCGCCGGCCCCACTCATCTCGTCCGCACACCTGCGCTGTGGAGGAGGAGCCGGATATGGGACCGTTGGAATGGAAAATAATTTATGCCGGAATCACATCACCGGAAGACCGGAGAGCTCTCCCAAATGGACAGGGACTCTTGGGGGGGTTTAAGAGGATATTTTCAGCAGAGTATCCCCTCCTCCAGCACTCCTGGCTTGGCACCAGACGCCCCCCCCCCCCCCCACTCCACCTTGTGTGTGCTGAGATCTCCAGGTTTGTGCACAGGACCTGGTCCAGAGTCCTGTGCCCTTTTGCGGAGCATCTGTCAAACGCACTGGCATGCTTTGGAAAGATTTGCTTACTGACAGTCTGACAGCTTGCCAACCTATCAGATTCATGAGATTGTCCTCTTACGTGGCTGTGTGAGTTTTCATAATATTTCAATTGGCTGTGCAAACTGTCAATGTGTATGTTTTTTTTTTTTTTTTTGGGGGTTGCCTAATTGGACAGGTATTGGGCAATGCCCCTTTAGAGACAGTATTGAATGTGCCACCCCCAGTGCGCCAGAATAAAAAGCTGTCTGACTCAGTTTAGCTATGCCAGATCGCCAATGTACCTAAACTTAAGCAATCACCACCCTTAAAATTCAAAAATAAAAGAATCCGAATGGAACCATCTGCAACACTAGTTGCTATCAAACTAACGGCCGATGTGCCCGAGGTAGTCCACGAAAGTGATGACGGCAAGGGTGGAGTTTGTACATTGTGAGAATGCCGTGCATCAGAGGCGGACTGTTGGGCTATAGCCGCCAAGCTAATTCATGTACACGGCCCATCTTCTCCTGGTATCAGGGGATTGTTTGCAAGATAAGCCTGTAGCCTAAAAGGCAGTTTAAATGTTTGTTGTGTTATTGCCTGTCATGCGCCCTGAATGCTTTATTCTGATTCACTCATTTCATGCAGCTCCGCAGAAAGTGTGAGTGGCTTTAGGCTGATGAACCTAATCCCATTGTCACCCCGTTCACGCCTTTATATATTTCATGTGTGTTGGCTCTTATGATTCTCAGGAAACACAGACCTCTGCTCAGGTCCTGGAATTCCCGAGCCCTGTGTTAAAAAAACTTGGCTACAAGCATATCGCTCAGCAGAGAGCACAAGAACTGGCTAAAGTAGCCAAGGTTGCAATCGATAACCCAGACCTACTTTGGCAGTTTTTCTAACACAGGGATTCATTAGCCCTCTGTGTTTTTTCTTCAATTTTTATTCTTTAATTTATCTAAAAGTGACTTTCATTTATTTTTGTCATTACTAACACCGGCGGCAGCCTTTAAATGAGCTGAGGTCGGCATTCTGTTGCATGCAATGAATGACGTGATGTATGAGGTAGTTAGCTAAGTTAATCTGTTATAATACTTTGAGGAACACTGCTTTTTATCAGATTTTTGGAACGTAATTTGTTAGAAACCAAATATAGGCAAGTGACGGTGAAGTAGTCAATTCGCGAGAGTTGTTACCATAGCATGATACATTGACTGCATTTACGATATGTCGGCATTAGTTACAGCTAGCTTCAGCAGTCACTGTTTGTCAAACATTAATGTTAGCTTTCTCCAAGAGGCTCAGCAAGGTCGAAGCATAGCTAGCTATGTTTTGTGGATGATGACCTCAACGGTTTCTGACCTGGACGGAATATTATACAGTACATAAGATGTGTTACCATGCTTTGATACTGACGTAATGGCTTCAATCACAACTCAGTTCGCTGAATCCATGAATAGACTTTTTTATTGTCAGCTAACAATAATGTACAGAATGAGTCCGGGGGACCCACATCATCTCTGCCACTACTGCAATCCAATCACCATTCCTTCCATTCCACCATAACTTCAATAAAATACAATAAATGAATAAATGTGTTCACTTTTCGCGTCACGAAACAGTTTAGAAACTTCAGTGATCACCAAAATGAACTTGCCAAACTATGACGGTGAAGGTAAAAATCAGCATCACCATTAATTTTTTGAGTTGAAGCCAAGGACACATGTTGAATCAGTCCACACTCAAATGGGCTTCCTATTCTCAAGGTCGCTTACCCTATGATGGATGACGCAGCATTTTGGCAGCTGTGATGGCCGCAAATGATGCGAACAAGTCCAGAGAGACTGATGAAAGATGTTCAAGCAGCCTGCTTTTTTGAAAATTAAAATGAATTCACCCCAGCAAATAACTGGATAACCGAAATAATGCTTTTTTTGTTTCTCTGTAATTTGCTGCATAGAAATAATCATTCCGGGAAACAAGCACATGTTGCATTGTTTTATAATGGAAGGGGTTATAGCTGTTTGTTTTCCCTAACTGAAAAATCTTCTCTGAAATAAAGGGCCATTATTATCAGATTTTTTTATTTTTTTTTTTTTTTTTTGCAGACGAGAGGCTTGGAGGAAATCAAAGACTCTGTTACTATTGAGGTGAAGTGTGTTCTTTAGCTGGTCAAAACCACAGTCATGGGCAGGGGGAATGAGCAAGCTGTGTGAGCGCAAAAATGCCTGTGTGTGAGCAAGTGATATGGTGTGTGTGTGTGTGTGTGTGTGTGTCTGTGTGTGTTCGTGTGTGTGTGTGTGTGTAAGACTGAGCAAGATAAAGAGACTTTGATTTGTGAGGTAGTGTTTTCCCTCCACAGATCATTACATCACAAACTGTAACTAACAAACCGGGGACAAACCAGTAAAACCTTGATGAGACACACATGCTGAACCCAACACCCTCACTCCAACCCCACACTGAACCCAACACCCTCACTCCAACCCCACACTGAACCCAACACCCTCACTCCAACCCCACACTGAACCCAACACCCTCACCCCAACCCCACACTGAACCCAACACCCTCACTCCCACCTCACACTGAACCCAACATCCTCACTCCAACCCCACACTGAACCCAACAACCTCACTCCAACCCCACACTGAACCCAACACCCTCACTCCCACCTCACACTGAACCCCACACCCTCACTCCAACCCCACACTGAACCCAACACCCTCACCTCAACCCCACACTGAACCCCACACCCTCATCCCAACCCCACACTGAACCCAACACCCTCACTCCCACCCCACGCTGAACCCAACATCCTCACTCCCACCTCACACTGAACCCAACACCCTCACTCCAACCCCACACTGAACCCAACACCCTCACTCCAACCCAACCCCACACCCTCACCCCAACCCCACCCAACACCCCACCACCCTCACTCCAACCCCACACTGAACCCCCCTCACACCCCCCACCCCCCCCACCCCCACACTGAACCCAACACCCTCACTCCAACCCCACACTGAACCCAACACCCTCACTCCCACCCACACTGAACCCAACACCCTCACTCCCACCCCACACTGAACCCAACACCCTCACTCCAACCCCACACTGAACCCAACACCCTCACTCCAACCCCACACTGAACCCAACACCCTCACTCCAACCCCACACTGAACCCAACACCCTCACTCCAACCCCACACTGAACCCAACACCCTCACTCCAACCCCCCAACACCCTCACCCCACCCCCACACTGAACCCCACACCCCCACCCCCCCACACTGAACCCCACCCCTCACTCCAACCCCACACTGAACCCCACACCCTCACTCCAACCCCACACTGAACCCACCACCCTCACTCCAACCCCACACTGAACCCAACACCCTCACTCCCACCCCACACTGAACCCAACACCCTCACTCCAACCCCACACTGAACCCAACACCCTCACTCCAACCCAACACTGAACCCCACACCCTCACTCCAACCCCACACTGAACCCCCACCCTCACTCCAACCCCACACTGAACCCCACACCCTCACTCCAACCCCACACTGAACCCCACACCCCCACCCCCACCCCACACTGAACCCAACACCCTCCTCCCCCCACACTGAACCCAACACCCTCACTCCCCCACACTGAACCCACCCCTCACTCCAACCCCACACTGAACCCACCCTCACCCCCCACACTGAACCCCAACCCCCAACACCCTCACCCAACCCCACACTGAACCCCACACCCTCACTCCAACCCCACCTCCCCACACCCTCAACCCAACACTGAACCCAACACCCCCCCACCCCACACTGAACCCCACACCCTCACCCCAACCCCACACTGAACCCCACACCCTCACCCAACCCCACACTGAACCCAACACCCTCACTCCAACCCCACACTGAACCCCACACCCTCATCCCACCCCACACTGAACCCAACACCCTCACTCCCACCCCACACTGAACCCAACACCCTCACTCCCACCCCACACTGAACCCCACACCCTCACCCCAACCCCACACTGAACCCAACACCCTCACCCCAACCCCACACTGAACCCAACACCCTCACCCCAACCCCACACTGAACCCCACACCCTCACCCCAACCCCACACTGAACCCAACACCCTCACACCCTCAACCCCACCCCACTGAACCCCACCCCTCACCCCAACCCCACACTGAACCCCACCCTCACTCCAACCCCACACTGAACCCCACACCCCTCACCCCAACCCCCCACACCCTCACCCCCAACCCCCACTGAACCCAACACCCTCCCCCCCACTGAACCTCACACCCTCACTCCCACCTCACACTGAGCCCAACAGCCTCACACCAACCCCACACTGAACCCAACAGCCTCACCCCAACCCCACACTGAACCCAACACCCTCACTCCAACCCCACACTGAACCCCAACAGCCTCACCCCAACCCCACACTGAACCCCACACCCTCATCCCAACCCCACACTGAACCCCACACCCTCACTCCAACCCCACACTGAACCCAACACCCTCACTCCCAACCCCACACTGAACCCAACACCCTCACTCCAACCCCACACTGAACCCAACACCCTCACTCCAACCCCACACTGAACCCAACACCCTCCCTCCCACCTCCCACTGAACCCAACAACCTCACTCCAACCCCACACTGAACCCAACACCCTCACTCCAACCCCACACTGAACCCAACACCCTCACCCCCACCCCCACACTGAACCCCAACACCCCAACTCCCACCTCCCACTGAACCCAACACCCTCCTCCCACCTCCACACTGAACCCAACACCCTCACTCCCACCCCCACACTGAACCCCCTCACTCACCCACACTCCCAACACTCCCACCTCACACTGAACCCCACACCCTCTCACCCCACCTCACACTGAGCCCAACACCCTCACTCCAACTCCACACTGAACCCAACACTCTCACTCCGACTCCACACTGAACCCAACACCCTCAGTCCAACTCCACACTGATCCTAACACCCTCACTGCAAGGAACATGCACTCTACGATAGGACAATCCACTGCACTGAATAAAGTTGCACAACCTTAGGAAACACAAAGTCTTCTGGAGGACAGACCCAAACTACTTTAGGACACATCCACACTATTGTCAGATTGGCATGTTCAACCACATTTGCTCTTGCAAGGCTGTGTATGTCTCGTGGGCGGCCGAGAAACAGCACGTTTTGCAGAATACATAATGTGATAGTTACTCAGTTTGCCAAAGCAGTCAGATATCTCTATAGCCTTAAATACAGGTTATGGGGTTAGGAAAGACGTACTCAGCTAGCTCAGCGATATTCAGAGGCTGTTTTATGGATTCTGTCTGGAGGCCTCTTTGTACAAACGTACATTGTAAAAATGCACATGTATTATTTATCTGTAATAGTGTTTTAAACCCTCACAGCCTCCAGCTGAACTAAACTCAAAATGAAAAGTCTCTTCCCTTCCAGCAGGAAGTAGAACTCTCTGTGAGGTAAAGGGTTAACTCCCGAGAGGATTTGCCTCAGGTATACTGTTCCTCCGGATAGAGACGGCCCAGATTCTGTACGATAGAAAACAACATAAAATATGCAAACAAGCACGATTGCACGTACAAACACACATATACACACACGCACACATACACACAGATGCGCATAAATATAATATATAAATACATATAGCCCCCTCCCCACACATACACACAAACACACACACACATGCATGCACACACGTATTTATACACACTCATGCACACACACACACAGACACACACAGACACGTACACACACACATACACAAGTAAACATACATACATATACAGTACACTGATTCTCTAATGGGGGACTGTTAATTACATGCATCTCACACTCTGAATGAATCTCGTTGCCAGTACAAGTACGTGTGCGGGTACGCGTGTGAGAGACAGAGAAAGAGGCTGAGAAAGATAGAGAGAGATCGTGCGTGATTGTGGATGTACACTGAGGGGCCAAAACATCAAGCAGATAAAACAAATAATGTTGTTTTGCTACAACCACACCTGTCTGCAGACTCTGCCGACAAACCAAAGACGGTAAGCAAACAGTCTTTTCTTGTAGTTGTCATGTTGAATGTTGGAGATATAGGATCTGAGTGACTGACGAGGTCCAATCCATAATGGCCAGATAAGTGGGTCGGAGCAACTCCAAAACGAGAACTCTTCCGGGGTACTCCTAGTCCGTATCGGTGAATATCTACTAACAGGTTCAAGGAGGGACAAACTATGAACTCACAACAAGATGTTTGATGCCCAAGGCTCAGAGATGCACGAGGGCAATGACGGCTATCCTGTCTGGTCCATACTGACAGAACGGCTACTGTAGCACAAATCACAAATCAGAGAATTTTAGTGCTACATGCTCGAGGAATGTGCCACAACACAGTGCATTACACCCTGCTGCGCATAGCACTTTGCGGCTGCTGACCAGTTGGAGTGCCGATTTTAACGTCCATTGAGCGCCAATGGGCACACAAGCCTTGGAACTGAACCTTGGAGCAGTTGAAGAAAGTGGCCTGGTTCTGTGAGTCCCATTTGCTTTTACATCATGTGTATCAGCTGAATATGTGTGCACCATTTACCTGAGAAAGAGATGGCAAGAGGATGCAGTGTTGGAAGAAGACAAGCTGGTGGATGGAGTGTGATGCTCTGGGAAATATTCTGCTGAGAAGCCCTGTGTTTTGGGAAATCAAGAGGACAACAGTTTGACAGAGGTGTTTTGGTGGCACAAGAGGGACCCAATATTATGCTGGCGTATGTGTGTTTCTGAGCACAGTATGTGTGTGGTGAATGTGTGTTTCTGAGCGCAGTATGTGTGTGTTAGTTGAGTATGTATTAGTTGATGTGTGTTTATGTGTATGCATGTGTGCAAGTCCACATGTTTTACCTTATCAACTTTTTATTTATTTAATTATTTTTTGTAAATACACACTCTTTCTGAAATTGATGCCTGCAAAATAATCCAAAACAAAGTTGGATTAGGGGAAGAACAAACCTTGGAAAGCCAAGAATGAGAAAAAAAAACATGTTCAGTTTTTGTTCTTTATTCAACAAATGACATTATCATGCATGGATATAAAAGTAGCATCCACAAAAGGCCCAGATGTTCAGAAGCAATAAGGCTCACGTCTTTGCAAAAAACTGCATGATTGAGTCATCTAACAGTTTGAAAAAAAAAGAAAAAGAAAACATACCCTCTGCAGTGCGTAATATTCGTCAAAAATTCAGGGAATCTGGAGAAATCTTTTCCTGGAGGAAATTTAAAATCAACACTAAACTCTGCTGCTCTTTGATCCTTCAGATGGCACTGCATTGAAATCTGACATGCTTTTGCGATGGATAGTACCACACTGAATTTGAGAAAACCTTTGCCAATAAACATCATTTATCATTGCATCTACAAATGCAAGTGAAAACTGAACGTATCAAAATTGAACTGATGAACAATGCAAGTGTGAACTGTTTTCGAACCAGGCAGCCTTACAAATTATTTTTGGTAGGAAATGGATGTTGTGTCACTCAGGCCAATGAAGAAAAGGACCATCCTGGTTGTCACCAATGTGAGGTTTAAAAGCCATTGTCTGTCATGGTATGGAGGTGCCTATGACAAGTGCGGGCACTGTCAGTGTGGTATAGCTGTAAGCAAGAAATAACGTCCCAGGCAGAGTGCATCCCGAAAGTGGCCTTAACTCATTTGGCGCCACAGTTTTGATAGTCCAGCAGGCCATTGTTATGCACTGAATACATGGGGGAAATGTAAACACAAGAACATTCTGAGCGACCACGAGCGTGGTGATGAAATTGCAGTGCCATCTGGTGGAGATGGGTGGTATTGAAATTCTGGCAAATAGTATAACGCCAAACGCCATTAACGTAGATTCGCGTCAAAGAAGTAGATCAACGTAAATGGCGCCAAATGAGTTAAGGTGGACACCATCTGGAAAGAGGAAAGAAGGACGGCCAAAAACCACCAGGTGAAAGACTGTCGTGGCTGAGCTACAACAAACTGGTCACATCTGGGGAAAACTGCAACAGATCGCACAAGACAGAGTAAAGTTAAAACAACTCACTGCAGCCTTATGTTCCATCAGGAACAAAAAGAAGTAAGTAAGTAAGCAGGTGAGTGCCTCTGACATGGACAATGTGAACATTTGTGTTGGAACCTCAGAAGAGGAAGGACATGAATGCATTTTGGAGTGGCGTGTGCTGTCTTCTCTGTGACTTTTTTTTTTTTTTTAGGGACACCCCAGCTTATTTCGTCAAGAGTAAGGCAAGCCACAGTTGTGCAACAACTACACGGCATCTTAATCGGTCACTTAAAAGGAAAGGGGATGCAACACAGTGGTGAACACATCCCTGTTTGAAACATGTTGATGGCATGAAGTTATGAATGAGCATATACAACCCCAATTCCGAAATAGTTGGGACGAGGTGTAAATTGTGAATAAAATCAAAATGCAATGACTTTCGGATCACATGAGCCAATATGTTATTTACCGTAGAACATAGATAACATTTCAAATGTTGAAACTGAGACATTTTACATTTTTATCCACAAAATGAGCTTATTTCAAATTTTCTGGCTGCAACAGGTCTCAAAAAAGTTGGGACACAGGCAAAAAAAGGGCTGAAAAAAAGCAATTAATATATGAGAGAATCAGCTGAAAGAACATTTAGCAAGTAATTAAGTTAACTGGCATCAGGTGTGTAACATGATTGGCTATAACAGGGATGTCTTAGAGAGGCTGAATCTCTCAGAAGTAAAGATGGCTACAGGCTCTCCAACCTATGAAGGCTTACGTAAAAAAAATTGTGGAATACTTTAAAAAACAATGTTCCTCAACGTCAAATTGCAAAGGCTTTGAAGGTCTCATCATCGACAGTTCATAACATCATCAAAAGATTCAGAGAAACTGGAAAAATCTCTGTGCGTAAGGGACAAGGCCGAAGACCTTTACTGGATGCCCGTGATCTTCGGGCCCTCAGACGCCACTGCATCACTCACCGGCATGATTCTGTCATTCGCATTACTAAATGGGCCCAGGAGTACTTCAAGAAACCTGTCTGTAAACACAGTGCGCCGTGCCATCCACAGATGCCACCTAAAACTCTATCATGCAAAAAGGAAGCCATTGTTGAGCATGATCCAGAAGCACCGCCGTGTTCTGTGGGCCAAGGCTCATTTAAAATGGACTGTAGCAAAGTGGCAAAGTGTCCTGTGGTCAGACGAGTCCAAATTTGACATTCTTGTTGGAAATCATGGGCGTCGTGTCCTCCGGGCTAAAGAGGAGAAAGACCACCCCTCTTGTTATCAGCGTTCATTTCAAAAGCCAGCATTTCTGATGGTATGGGGATGCATTAGTGCATATGGTGTGGCACACTTGCATGTTTTAAAAAGCACCATGAATTTTGAAAGGTATATAAAGGTTTTAGAGCAACATATGCCCCCTCCAGACCACATCTATTCCAGGGAAGGCCTTGTGTATTTCAGCAGGACAATGCCAAACCACATACTGCAGCTATTACAACAGCATGGCTTCGTAGTAGAAGAGTCCGTGTGCTGAACTGTCCTGCCTGCAGTCCTGATCTTTTACCGATTGGGAAAATTTGGTGCATAATTGAACGAAAAGTCCGTCAAAGGAGACCCAAAACTCTCCAGCAGCTGGAAGCCTGTATTAAACAAGACTGGGATCAAATTCCAATGGCTAAACTCAAGAAACTTGTCTCCTCAATGCCCAGATGCCTCCACTCTGTGTTAAAAAGACGAGGGGATGCTGCACCATGGTAAACAGGCCCCTGTCCCAACTTCTTTGAGACCTGTAGCAGCCATCAAATTTGAAATGAGCTCATTTTGTAGATAAAATTGTAAAATTTCTCAGTTTCAACATTTGCTATGTTATCTCTGTTCTATTGTGAATACAATACTGGCTGGTGTGATTTGAAAATCATTGCATTTTGATTTCATTCACAATTTACACTTTGTCCCAACTATTTTGGAAGTGGGGTTGTGTTTCCAGAAAGATAAAAGTTGAGATAACCTTGAAATATTTTAAATTTAATAGAGCTAGTAGATGATTCACAAATCACTGTTTTGTTTGTCACCCACATTTTCCGTACTTTCCCAACGTGTGTGTGTGTGTGTGTGTGTGTGTGTGTGTGTGTGTGTGTGTGTATGTGTGTCTGTGTTACGTATGTGTATGTGTGCATTCACAAGTGTGCATGATTGCATATGTTTGCATTTGGAGGGTAGGTGGAGGTGGGTTAGGGTTTGTTTTATCTCTGTGTAATAAATGAAGGTGCAGGTGGGTTAGGGTTGGTGTTAGGTCTTTATCTGGAGGGTAGGTGGGGGTGGGTTAGGGTTGGTGTTAGCTCTGTGTATGGAGGGTAGGTGGGGGTGGGTTAGGGTTGGTGTTAGGTCTTTATATGGAGGGTAGGTGGGGGTGTGTTAGGGTTGGTGTTAGGTCTGTGTATGGAGGGTAGGTGGGAATGTGTTAGCGTTTGTTTAAGCCTTATAGGCAGAGCCGACGTGGCAAAAAAAAAAAAAAAGTGACTCAGGAACATGTGACCTAATTTCACTCCAGAAACTGAACCTGCTTTGCTTGCTTAATTGGTTCATTATCCAGACTTGCATTATACAAAATGCAGAGAGAATCAAAAAAGTGATTATTTTTTAGTGGAAAATGAGAAATATCTGGGTAATTCGATATCTTTTAATTTTCTGGTGGCGGCGGTGAAAGTACAACATGATTTCTCCCACCTCGCTCTCTCAGCTAATAAGATAAACATGTGGTACGATGTCTCTCCCAGCAAAATTTTTATGCAGCATCTCCTGGCAAGGATTTTTAAGGACATAAGTCAATGTGTGCTTTCCTATATGTAGCAGTGGCAGATCACACAGACTCCTGATTGGTTGAAGCCAGGGTCGTTTCCTCCAGCCCTGCAGAACTGCAGCGTCTGCAGTTATTTTTGGGTTTCCTTCAATCACTAGCTAGTTAAGGCCTTGAGAACAAGGTTTGTGAACTCCGGTCAATGACTGAATATATTTCTTTTGGGAAATCACAGCATTAACCAGCCAACCAGCCCCTCCACGTGCGACTGGTTTAGATAAAATTCAAAAAATACGTACATGAACCTTGGAAAAACATGACCCAGGTCTGATGAACAAAAACGTCACAATAGAGCTCTTACAGTAGGACAACAGAATAGTAATTATCAAAATTCAGGGGGACTGGCACAAGTTATGCATCTATTTAAGTGCAGCTGACACCTTACACAAGTATAATATAACATTATATAATTGCTGTTAATTTATGGTTGATTTTTACACATTGTGTTTAAAAAAATACTAGAATTGCACTTTTCATTTCACAAGCAGCCTTTAGTTTAATGGGGTGGCCATTAAATGTTTCTGAATTTTATCAAATGTTCATATTAATTATTTACTTTGGCCGAGTGTGAACATGATACAAGATGGGTGATGAAATATTTCAGAAGTTCATGAATGGCAGTGGTTATGCAAACCTGGTCAAGACTCACTGGTTTTGTTTCCCTCTCAAAAACTAGAAGTCAGATCTTCATTTGATCATCAGCAGAGTCAGTATTAGTTTGTTTGACAGATGAACATACTGAGTTATTCTTTGTGATAGGCCCCATGCTCTGTGGGCAGGAACATCCATGTCTTCTTTTGCTCCGGTGCATTATGGATCCCACTGTTATACTTCAATCTGTTGTGTGAGACTGAAGTGTCTTTCTCTTGGAGTTGAAGGTTTTTCTCTGAAAAATTACATTCTCTCTTCATCTTCCTAAATACAGGTTTGCAAATATAATTCTCCATGGCATGGAATCTGGCTCTTCTCTTCATTCCAGTGCTGCTTTTTGTCGCATTGGTGTTCCAGCCAAAAGGACAGCCTCTGCATCAATGTGGAGAGGACCATGGCTAATAAGACTTCACACTTCAGTGGAAAAACACCCCACAGTTTGCAGTAAAAATGGGAGGGTCCCATCATCCCCACCTCCAGGCAATATAGCCTATCAGCATGTTTACAGGGCGGGCTTTAACATCTTAATGGATATTCAAATGTTCTTCCCTATGTTGTTACAGATGAAAGACTCTAATTTTTGTAACATTTCGTACTTCATGCAGAGTGCAGATGCACGGAGGACAGGAAGTTGACGACTGGACTCAGGTGCAAGGATGGATTTGGTTGTATTAAATAACCAACTGCACGGCAGGAGGCATGAAGGTAGAAATGCAAAACAACAAGGAACTGAGGTTCCTAAATATGCACACTATGAGTAATACAAAGTCTGGGCTATGCTACAGTAACATTATATCACAAATAGCAAAGAAAATAGGAAACGAGGTTCCTTAAAAATTAAATAAGCCTGCTGGTAAAACAATAAACAGCACGGATTTTAGATTTTAGTATAAGTTTGCGAATTCATAGAATAAGCCGATAAAAGACTACTATATCAAACAGCATAAGGATACACAGACTTCACAAAGAGACTGAGGGAAGCTCAGTCTTAAATACACACTGCTACCACTCAGTGGAAATGAGAAACAGGTGTTGATGATGATTGGATAATGACTGAAGTGCATCCGGGGTTTAGTAGACCGGTGAGCTGGACAGCTGGAGGCGTGGCCTTACAGTTTTTTTGATAGAATCAAACAAAGACAATGGTTTATTTCTTTTGACAGAGTTGGCTATGACCTGTCTTAGGAGAAAGTGGACCATCCAAATGTCCCCCTGTAACATGGTACCTGAAATACAGACACAACACAATACTGTTGCATTGTTCTCCACAACAAGAGTGAAACCTGTCTTAACAAGATCAACACACCACTGTCATGCCTTTATGTGGCATAAAAGTGGAAGTCTGAGACTTTTTTGGCTTTTACACGGTGACTTTTCCCCACAAGTAGCCAGTGGTGCGTACTGCTCGTAGTGAGACAAAGACATCTTCCATTCTCCTCCCTGAAGCCTCGACCTTCACATCATCCATCTGCACGGCGGTGACGCAGACGGCTGTCTGCCAAGAGAAGGATGAACTATTCTTTCAGTCTGCGGTGAATGATGGCTGTCACCATTCCTGACAGCTGGACAGATGGGTGGGTGGGTAGGGCAGGAGTAAATAAATTTCTCTAAATGGCGTCTGAATTCAGTCTTTCCTAGTCCATAACACCACCACATTAGCAGTGCCTCAGTGCAAATGGATCAGTGAATTCAGTAAGGGCTCGACTCCATCAAACAAATTTTTACAGGAGAACATTTTTATTATTTTCCTCAAAGTGTGCCCATGACTTCAGTATTATTCTTTTGACACATGTAGTTTCCTGCCAGAGGGAACAAATGACTAAATATGGCGGCAAACGATATGTTGGTCTCAGCCAGGTGACTACATCAAAACAGCTTTGCTGGGCCTGTCTTGGACTGAGTCGCTGAATCTTCTGAATGGAAGGGACCAGGGGCGTGTTTAGGGCCTGGCTACTGGGCTATAGCCCGGGCTATTTTTCCTTTAGCCCGGGGTCTTTTCTTACGGCTAAAAAAAAAAAATGAGTATGAACTTTGAGCTTTTGCAACCACTGAGTCTGAAGTCTATATTGTAATTTAATCCCGGCGTGCGTTGGTAAGTTTCCATAGTTACGGGGACGCTTATGTGTCTGTATTGTTCTGATAAAAGCCTCCTCCCAGAAGCTTTATAAACCAATTTAAGGTCTTAGCATCCACAAAGTTAATTACGCCTGGAACGTGCCATTGGGAGCTCGCTAGTACCGCAGCCATAAAAAAGGGATCTGAGAAAAACATAAAATGATAAAGGCAATGTTTACTTATTAGATATAAGCGTTGCATTTTTGATAAATGTCATATTATTTGCATCTGGCAAAGTGAACGGTGAAATTCGAACTTTTTCTCGTTGTGGCTAGCTGCCACTACATGAGCTAGCTTGATTAACCACATTGGTGTAGTAGTCTAACATTAGGGGGTTTTCATAGCTGAACGTTGACAAGCTGATTTTTAAAAACTTGGGATATTATGACTGATTTAGCCGATTTTCAATATTTGCGCGCACACAGCAGTCGATTCTGCTAATATCCCCCTTTAGGAAGTAAAACACGTCAAGTGCGTGGCTTTGACAAATTGTTCTTGCGTGCGATTAAAACATTCAAAATTGGTTTAACCAGGGCTGCCAATGCTCACACATTCGGCATGAGATTTAGTGCCACAATCACGTTCCCCTGCTGTAGTTAGCAATTATTCAATCAATCAACGAAATGCAAGTGTTTCAGCAATTGTTCAAATTGTTTTAACGAAATAAGACCATTTTAAACGTTTTTATGTAATTCCATTGCTTCCAACCCCTGAGTGAAGAAAAGCGTGAGAACTCAAAAGTCATAGTTGATTTCCATGTTACTTGTGGTGAAATGCAGTTAATAACGCAGGTAATATTTCATAGAGGCATAAGCAAATTTCTGGGAAGACAATGAGAACGAAATTGGTCATTAGCTTGGAGAGAATTCCATATTCAACCTCCTCCAATATCAAATGAAATCAGCACTTTTTTGGTTTACCTTGATGTTTTGGTACCCAGTGGAACATTTGGGTGTGTTGACTACATCCAGTCAATAAAATTTAGAGTTTAATTTCTAGTGCTGCTGTACGTATAGCATTTAACGGCAGCAGCCATATTACTGATGACATATCGGGTTGCTCGGGCATGTGCTGCATATGCACCATAATTATTAGTGCATATGGTGTCGGACACTTGTATGTTTTAAAAAGCACCATGAATGCTGAAAGGTATATGAAGGATTTAGAGCCAAGGAAGGCCTTGTGTATTTCAGCAGGACAATGCAAAACCACACGCTGCAGCTATTACAACAGCATGGCTTCGTAGTAGAAAAGTCTGTGTGCTGAACTGGCCTGCCTGCAGTCCCGATCTTTCACCGATTGAGAACATTTTGCACATAATTAAACGAAAAGTCTGTCAAAGGAGACCCAAAGCTCTCCAGCAGCTGGAAGCCTGTATTAAACAAGAGTGGGATCAAATTCCAATGGTTAAACCCAAGGAACTTGTCTCCTCAATGTCCAGACGCCTCCACTCTGTGTTAAAAAGAAGAGGGGATGCTACACCATGGTAAACAGGCCCCTGTCCCAACTTTTTTGAGACCTATAGCAGCCATCAAATTTGAAAAGAGCTCATTTTGTGGATACAATTGTAAAATTTCTCAGTTTCAACATTTGCTATGTTATCTCTGTTCTATTGAGAATAAAATACTGGCTGGTGTGATTTGAAGGTCATTGCCTTTTGATTTTATTCACAATTTACACATTGTCCCAACTATTTCGGCATTGGGGTTGTAGATAAAGCATGTAACTTCGTCATAAAATGCTATGAATTATTGTAAGAAAAACCCATGATAGAGATTAGTTTGGCTTCTTGAGGGTCTATATAAAGAATTTCACAACCCTCTTAAACTTGAGGATAGTAATGTTAGTTTCAAGGCAGTTGGCAGACTGCAATGAAGTGCGGGGCCTGTTTGTAAAGCGGTGACATTGTGGAGAACCTAGGTGTAATCCAGAGTCCTCTCCTGTGATCTGGAAAAACCTAGTAAGTATGTCACTTTTGGGAGAAACTTAGTTTGACCCTCATTTTCAGTAATAATGAGAGGTGAAAATCTTAAAACACTAGCTATGAGTGTTATTTGAACTGTCAAAATCAAGTTTCAATGACTGTTTTCGGTTAGGAAAAGTCCAGAATCCAAAAGTTTTTGTTCAGTTGTGAGAATGAGAATATTCCACTGATAAATTCACTAGGTTTTTCCAGATCACAGGAGTCCTTCTCCCTCCAATCTCAGTACAACTGTATTGGTTTGAGCTGTCTTTACTTATGCAAGCACTCAGGAAGCCATACGTGCTGAAGAAATGCAAACCTTCACTCAAACATGAGTAATTTTCAGAGCTCCCCCTAAGCATCCGAAGGGAGGCTTTCAGGGGAACTCGTGTCCTCTTTGGGGGAGCCAAG
Organism: Gymnothorax javanicus; assembly: GCA_029692085.1. Taxonomy (NCBI): domain Eukaryota; kingdom Metazoa; phylum Chordata; class Actinopteri; order Anguilliformes; family Muraenidae; genus Gymnothorax; species Gymnothorax javanicus. The sequence continues at coordinate 40,261,353 of CM056207.1, forward strand.
CTCCCCTTAGCTCCCCGTAATTCGAACCATGCCAGGGACAATCATTTAGAACAACTGTCAGTTTGTGTGTGCTATGTCTCTCAAAAAGATGGTGATGTAAATAAACATTTTTTTGGCTTTAAATGATTTGGGAGGGCTTTAATACAAGCACTATAGCAGGGTCATTAGAGCATACATTAAAAAGACATGGAATCATCATGGCATTTTTCTTTTAATGTTGACAGGCAGTACTGTATCAAATATCACATACGGTTTTTGCATTAGTCACTTCTTTGAAATGTGAAATTTTAGGCCAATACACTGGATTTAATTTAATTCCGGTGCGAGACTTCATTATACCATTGACAAATTAATTAATTCCAATCTGCACCGAATCATGTCCTGTCTTTGGGGCTCAGCCCCTGGTGTTTCAAATGTTTATACACGCCCCTGGAAGAGACAAAAAATAATTTCTCTGGAATAATTTTATTTCAAAACCTAACTGAAACTGAATACTACAAAGGACCAATTTTGTCATTTCTTTACATTAATTTACTTATGTTGAGGTACATAATAATTATCATTATGAGGGGGGTTCTCCTTTTAAGGTCCTGCATTAACGGCTTCTACTTTCCAAGAAACATCTTTCGTCTGGTACTTCAACTTTAACCCTGACATGAAATGCAAATCAAGCAAACAATCCATCTCATTCCTTTGCATTAAAACTGTTTAAATAGACCCAAAATTGAACCTATCAATCATCAATACTCTTGGATCACTGTTGCCGCCACCAAGAAGCTGAGGCTGAATTTCCTTTGTTAGGGGCCAAATTACTTGAGTTAGGCTTGTCTTGAACTCTCCTGTGATCTGGAAAAACCTAGTGAATTTATCAGTGGCAAGAATTCTCACACCTGAACAAAAACTTTTGGATTCTGGACTTTTCCTAACCGAAAACAGTCATTGAAACTTGATTTTGACAGTTCAAATAACACTCATAGCTAGTGTTTTAAGATTTTCAACACTCTTAATTACTGAAAATGAGGGTCAAACTAAGTTTCACCCAAAAGTGACATACTTACTAGGTTTTTCCAGATCACAGGAGAACTGTGTAAAATTCATTAAGAGTGAGCACATTTATTCATGCCAGTTTGAATCATGCACGCAACCAAGAACCTTCTCACCCAAAGAGCAGAACCTGCAGTTTGGACATGTGTTTTTGGCCCTTATTGAATTCAGTGATTTGAGTATGAGCCCCATACGGCTAATCCTCTGGCATGCTGCAAAATTGGCTGTGTAGTTGCATTCCATCCCCCAGTTTAACTCCATAACATGTGCTACCTCGACGCAGAATAGCCACAGGCTTATGAGGGACTGTGAGCAGGGGAAGTGGTTTTAATACCAGATGATTACTGCATGTAAAGCTCCTAACATCAGCCAGAGAAAACTGCCTTCCCCGAGTCTGAGTCTTTTCCATCGCTCGTAAACACTTGCTGCCGTTTCCAGCCAATCAGAGCGAAGCAACAGCCTTCCCAAGGGCCTAACGGGCCTCAAATAACTTCACGCGACTGTGACCACTTCCCTGAGTCAACGTTTTCACTGCCTTCCTGAGCTGAGGGAGATGTGCAGAGCCTAGTTTCTAGTGCTGGATGAAGTGGGGGGGTTGATGCAAATGGAGGGGCTGGATTTTAATGGGAGGCAAACTGAGGATTCTCTGGCCTCTTAGGGACAGGCTTCTAGTTCTGGTATGCCTGATGATATTTCAACAGCCAGCAACAAAAACCTCCCCCTCAAAAATCTAGCAAAAAAAGAAGAAGAAGAAGAAGAAAACTGGCCAATTCCCTGTCCAAATAAAATTTCAGTTATTTCATCATTTTCAAACAGGAGCTCTCAATGAAATTTTAAGTATTGTTCAAGAATGCTCTCACATGACAGTACAAATCTAAACAGCATTATAGCATGAAATCTGTAACATCTTGCCAACATTAACATGTGTGAACAGAGTAGGGGAGACTGAGGTCTCGATGAGCCATGGGGATCAAATAGCTATATCTCTGTGTTGCCTGTTTAAGCAACTCTGACATCAGTGGATTACAAATATGTTATGGCTCACTGGTCCCCATGGCTCATCAGACCCCAGTCTCTCCAATACATCCAGCAACCTTAGTGAAGGCCACAGTTCATGGTCAATGCAATATTTAGTGCCCCTATTGTCTTGTACAGTGATTGTGAATGCCATTGATCACACTTCAGTCTCAGCCCTGTCCTATTTCAGCCCATATCTGGGTGTGCTGGGTATGAGTGGGCAATAAGGCTGCTCACTCTGCCACTTGGACCCCAGGCGTCCACACTGACCTTCGCAACCAAGGCAGTATCACTGTAATATTCAGAGAGGAACTGCCTACCCTGCACACATTATCAACGCCATTTTAGGAATTTATGATCTTTCTCCCTGTTATATTACCCCGTCAGTGTTACCTGCTGTGCGAGCGGAGGGTGCATGTGTTGTATACCGATAGCGCTTTCCCCGGTGAGGCCGCGGGAGCTTAGCCGCTACACAGGCAAGGGCATTTTAATTAACAGCGGAGTGGAGGCCGGGTTTGTGGTTTCTCTCCGGGGCAACCGAATGAAGTAATCATCAGCCAGGAAAAATGTGGCCATTTGGGTTGAACAATGCTCCCCACCTCTTACCAACATCGCACACCCCGTTACTTTCGCTGTGCAGATTGGTGGGTGTCCTCCGCCATGGGGCAGCAGTGTTAATCAAACACAATGGGACCAGTACACCCCACAGGAAGAGCAGGACAAAGGGCATCCTGGGATAGACTGCGGGAGGAGAACGTCTGGGATAGGGTGATCTGTAAAATCCAGGAAGTTCACCTGGGCAAGGGGAATAAATACAGATTGTGAAATAAGTGTAGAAACAAAATCGAGATCGATGCTAAAAAATCTCTAAGAGCCACATGGCCAAAAATGTCATGGATGGTGGTACCAGATCACACTAGTAACTAGTTACCACAGAGAACAGACCTCCCCCACGGACCATATTCATTAATTTAACCTGACCTGAATAAATGGAACACAGAAATAAATAAAGAAATAAATAAGTCCCATTCAATGATAAAGTCTCCGAGTAATTTCTACCTTCGATTTGTGAATGATCTCCCGATGACCTCAGCATTCTGAGCGATCTTGCCTTTTATAGCTGTTTTTTTTTCCTTGTGAGAGGAGTCACACAAAGAGAGACCTATGGGTATGCCTGCTCTGTGCTGGAGGTGTCAGGAGGGGGCCAGCATTACTGTCCCGGCTGTAATAATACAGTCATGGAGTGTGCTGCTTCAGTGCTTCAAGACGCCTGACCACATTCCATTTCTCTGCCCCGATCAAATGGATAATGTCCCTCCTTTACAAGAGAAATAAACACTGAGACCTAGCGCAGGAGCAGGATAACACACTATCCCACACACAAACACTCACACAGGAAATATGTCATTTCATCTCCCACCCTTCAGTGGCCCCTCAGCCTCCAGAAAAGGATTTAATTGATTTGTTTGTAGTCGTCTAGATCTGACTGTTTGCACTGGCCTGGAGCTCCTTGCCTGGCACATGGGGACTCATCTTCGTGAGCCAGAGAGAGAGAGGGTACAGAACATACTGTCTCAACCCGTCACACGCCCACCCACATAACCCTCCTAACCCAACCCTCCCTGAAGACTATAGGCCAGAGAAACAGCAATGCGGGGAGTGTCTTGGTATGGGAGCGAGCTGTACAGGAGACGAGGGATGTGCCGCAGTGTGTGGTATAAGACATGCAGGGGTAGAGATGCAGTACAAGGAGCTGGGAGTGCAGAGAGATGAAGGAGAAATGCAGGGACTGCAGGGAGTGTGCGGTATGAGAGATGCAGGAGTGTCTTGATGCGGTATGAGAGATGCTGGGTCGCGGTAGGTGAGAGTGTGCGGCATGAGTATGAGAGATGCTGGGAGTGGGAGTGTCGGTATGAGAGATGAAGGGAGGTGTGCAAGATGAAGGGAGGTGCAGATGCAGGAGTGTGCAGTATGAGAGATGCAGGGAGTGTGCTGTACGAGAGATGCAGGGAGTGTGCGGTATGAGAGATGCAGGGAGTGTGCAGTACAAGAGATGCTGGGAGTGTGCGGTATGAGAGATGCAGGGAGAGACGCAGGGAGAGTGCATGAGTGCAGGAGTGAGAGATGCTGGGAGTGTGCTGGAGATGCAGGGGAGTGTGCGGTATGAGAGATGATGAAGAGGAGTGTGCAGTATGAGATGATGCAGGAGAGATGAAGGGGAGGTGCTGTACGAGAGATGCTGGGAGTGTGCAGGGAGGGAGTGTGTCTGGTATGCAGGGAGTGTGCGGTACGAGAGATGCAGGGAGTGTGCGGTATGAGAGATGAAGGGAGTGTGCAGTACGAGAGATGCAGGGAGTGTGCTGTACGAGAGATGCAGGGAGTGTGCGGTATGAGAGATGCAGGGAGTGTGCGGTATGAGAGATGCAGGGAGTGTGCAGTATGAGAGATGCTGGGAGTGTGCGGTATGAGAGATGCAGGGAGTACATGAGAGATGAAGGGATGCAGGGAGTGTGCTGTACAGAGCAGACGAGAGATGCAGGGAGTGTGCAGGAGATGCTGGGATGAGAGATGCAGGGAGTGTGCTGGGAGTATGAAAGATGAAGGATGCAGGGAGTGTGCAGTGAAGGGAGTGTGCAGAGAGATGCAGGGAGTGTGCGGTATGAGAGATGCAGGGAGTGTGCGGTATGAGAGATAGGGACTGTGCAGGGAGATGCAGGGGAGTGTGCTGTGCACAGAGAGATGCAGGGTATGAGAGATGCAGGGAGAGATATAAAGGGAGTGTGCGGTATGAGAGATGCAGGGAGTGTGCGGTACGAGAGATGCAGGGAGTGTGCAGTACGAGAGATGCAAGGAGTGTGCAGTATTAGAAATGCAGGGAGTGTACAAGGCTCAAGGCAGCATGACAGAAATCCCCCTACTCACCCCTCTCCCCATCTCAAACACAAAGCGCAAACATACCTGCATGCGTATTTAACTATAGAGCAAGTAAGCAGGTACCTAGCTGGTTATTCTGCTTTCTAGTGGAGATGACTCCCTATTGACTGACAGCAGAGCGGTCTTATCTGACACTGATGTTATCCAGACATCGCATTTTTACTTTCTCTTGCCACAGAACCTGAACCAGTAAAGGCGCACAGCTTCCATGATAAACCGTCAGCAAAAATACCACATATTTAAATAATGGCAGCTCAGAACTTCCCGTTTGAAATATTGAAGAGCGCCGTAACTCCCTGTATCCTTCAGTGTCCTCTGCAGTTTTGAGAAGAAAGCGATGTGCTGGCATTTCAGAGCAACAAACGAACCTTTAACCGCACGGCAGGCCAGATGTGACCCAGGCGCCCAGTGGCGTGACAGAATAACGTAACACGCTGTGTGTGTTTGGAGCCGGGGTCAGAGGTCACACACCGTGTTCCGTGTATCTCGCCCCTGAACAGACGAACAGCGCACTCCCTGTCAGCGCCAAACCGGGATTTTAGCGGAGCCACTGAGCTCATGTTCTGTCATAACCTCCATCCCAGGAAAGTAGGAACCCATAAACATGCAGGACTGTGAGCATTACTCACACCACAGTCACATGACCACACCGTGTACACCATTACATCATCCATCACACAGGAGCCAGGCACAGGGAGAGAATTATATTATTAACACGGCCAAGCGAAATCTCATGCAGCTAAGACTCTCCCTGCCAGCTCATTATGGGTGTAGCACAGAGGTCAGACATGCTAATATTGCTTTCACAGATCCCAGCACCATGTGAATATTGCTGTACCATATTTAAATATTATTTTTCTGGCTTCAAGTGTCCCATTATATGAGGTGTGGAAGGCATGTTGCGTCTCAGGTGTTTGCTACTGTACGTGTGCCAAAAATAACTTTAGCGTCATTGCATTCTGCCAGCAAGCTGCTGTTTGCAGCATACGTAGGTAGACTCATTACGTCAGCACCATCAGTGTCTGTGTTGCTGAATGATAAAAAGTTTCTTCTAAATATATTAATAAACACAGCGAGGATGATAAAAATAATTATCCCAGAGAGACGCATAGTGCATTCCATAGAGAGACTGACTCTCCAGCCTTACACAAACTCCTCTCGTGGTGAGGGTTCGTTTCCCGACTAAAGAACTCTCTGTGCTTTGAACCCACTTTGTGTTAAACCCCCTCAGCTTAATGTTTGTCTGAGGTAAGCAACAACAAATACGTAAGTAGGCCAGACAGCCAGTTATTCTAAAACAATAACCCCTATCCTGTGCATGGAGGAAAATAGTAATGGTAATATGACTAATACTATATCTATGTGCGTAAGTAGATGACGAGGTAACATGATGCATTCGACAAAGTGATTACATTACATTAGTAAAGTTTTGGCCCAATTTTGAGTGTCTGTCTTTAAGTGAATGACTTTTCATGCTTTGTAAGTTAAAACAAGACTAGGTCAACACCTACAGTGCCGTGAAAAAGTATTTGCTCCTTTCCTGATTTATTATTTTTTTGCATATTTGTCAAATTTAAATGTTTCAGATCATCAAACAAATTTTAATATGAAACAAAGATAACCCGAGTAAATACAAAATGCAGTTTTTAAATGATGATTTCATTTATTAAGGGGAAAGAGCTATCCAAACCTACCTGGCCTGATGTGAAAAAGTAATTGCCCCCCCCATTCTCAAATCATGAATTAACTGTGATTAACCGCATTTTTTGAGTCCAATTTCACTAGCCACACACAGGCCGGATTACTGCTAGACCTGTTGAATCAAGAAATCACTTCAATAGAACCTGTTTGACAAAGTGAAGTAGGCTAAAAGGTCTCAAAAAGCAACACGTCATGCCGCGAACTAAAGAAATTCAAGAACAGATGAGAAACAAAGAAATTGACATCTATCAGTCTGGAAAGGGTTGCAAAGCCATTTCTAAGGCTTCGGGACTCCGCCGAATCACGGTGAGAGCCATTATCCACAAATGGAGAAAACTTGGAATAGTGGTGAACCTTCCCAGGATTGGCCGGCCTACCAAAATTACTCCAAGACCGCAGCGACAACTCATCCAGGAGATTACAAAAGAACCCATAACAACATCTGAAGAACTGCAGGCCTCACTTGGCTCAGTTAAAGTCAGTGTTCATGATTCAACAATAAGAAAGAGACTGGGCAAAAATGGCATCCATGGGAGGTTTCCAAGGTGAACTATGGAACTATTAATTCTGCTCTCTACCAGAAAATCCTGATGGAGAATGTCCAACTATCAGTTTGTGAGCTCAAGCTCAAGCGCACTTGGGTTATGCAGCAGGACAATGATCCGAAACACACCAGCAAGCCCACCTCTGAATGGCTTAAAAAATAGAAAATGAAGACTTTGGAGTGGCCTTGTCAAATTCCGGACGTAAATCCGCTCGAGATGCAGTTGCATGACCTCAAACAGGCCCATCAGGCTCAAAAACCCTCCAATATAGCTGAATTAAAACAACTCTGCAAATAAGAGTGGGCTAAAATTCTTCCACAGCAATGTGAAAGACTCATTGCTAGTTACCGCAGACGTTTGATTGCAGTTGTTGTCGCAGAGGGTAACACAACGAGTTATTAAGATTTAGGGGCCAATTACTTTTTCACATAGGGCCAGATAGGTTTGAATAGCTTTTGCCCCTTAATAAATAAAATCATCATTTAAAAATTGCATTTTGTATTTTATTGTCTTTGTCTAATATTAAAATTAGTTTGATGATCTGAAACATTTAAGTGTGACAAATATGCAAAAAAATAAGAAATCAGGAAGGGGGCAAACACTTTTTCACGGCACTACACCTATATGGCTGGACCGCGTTTGCGACCAGTCATTTTGAAAGAGCAACAGCCAAATCCGTCTTTCGAATGAGACTTTAAACCGAGGTCCTGACTCACTGTGGTCATTAAAGATCCTATGACACTCATTGACAAGAGTAGGGGGTTCCCCGGTGTCATGGCTAAATTCCCAACCTGGATCTTTCAGCCTTCCACCTCATCATCCCCTGATCTAATTGGCTATACAACTCATCCTCTCCCTCTTCACCTCAACCCCCCAGGGCTCCCTTGAAAAAGAGATTTCAGTCTCAATGGGACTTCCCTGGTTAAATAAATAAATAAATAAATAAGGGGAAACATTTGACCGACTAATCTTGTAACTTTGTCACTCAAGCTATGTCCACACTAATATGTTTTTGTTTCAAAACCCAAAACGTTTGCTACGTTTTCGCCAAGCGCCCACCCTACTCCTGCATTTTCAAATCCCTAAAACGGAGACTTTTGAAAACACTGCTGATCCTGTTTTAGTTTCAAAACTCTTGGACTACGTTATAGTGTGCAGAAATGGAGACGATGACACAGACACCCACGTTCACTTTTGGATTGGGTCCCAACATATCCTTCCCTGATTCATCTCACCTCAATCATGTAACCATTTTCAGGAAGAAAACAAACTAGCTACAGCAGCCTTGACAACCAGCGGATGATTCAACTTAACATGGAAAATGAATTACAGGCTTTGTTGACCTTGTTGTCTGTGCTAGCAGCTGTTGTGCAGCTCAATTCTGCATTTTAAAATGCTATTACTGTCTATGTGCGCAGGAGGCGAGTTATTATTTGAATGATTTGCTACCATTACCGAGTCCAGCGGCATTATCAACCGCATACCCAGTGAACATGAATGGTCATGTGATAGGCATTTTCAGGCATATTAGTATTGACAAAGATCATTTCTGATTTTAAAAAGCCGTTTCAAAATGAAAACGTCTTAGTGTCAACGTAGCCTCAGTCACTCAGCAACTCAGTCACAGACTTTCGCTTTTATAGGGCTGGCACCCGCATTGCTGCAGACCAGAAAAAGCACAAACTAAACTAAAAAAGTAGATGCAAAATAGATTAATCAGTTTTTTTGTTCCCCTCCTTTATGCTTTTCAATTAACTTCAAAGTGCAGGGCAGGGTGATTAAAGATAAAATAAGTCTGCCTTTTGTTTTCTTCTTCTCCTCCTCGGATCGCCTGCTGCGGCAGGTTGGTTCCATCTCTCACAACATTCGCGTTCAGTTTGGCAGGATCTTAGACGGATGGGTCCGATTGGTGCTTTATTAAGGGAGAGACGAAGCAGGAAGCGAGTAGACGCTCGTCCTTTATAATGAGAACATGAGTGAAACAGCCCAGCACCAAAAGAAACGCCAGCGCCATCATTCTGCTAACTAAACAAAAAGGACAGAAGAGAAAGAGAGTCTGAAGAAAGTGCTGAGACAAACGGCCCCTCAGATAATAGAAGCTGTTGTAGAGATCAGTGGTGTGACTCTGCCACACTGCAGATGATCCCCTCCACCCAATACTGCTCTTCTTTTGGGGGAGTTTTATTTTTTTATTATTCTTTCAAGGGCAGAGTGAAAAGAGGTCTTTCTGAAACTGCAGTGTGGCCACAAAGTAATTCCTGACCCTGCTATAAATGTGTGCCCATTCGGAAGAACAGCTCACACACACACACACACACACACACACACATATGCACACACACACGCACGCAGGCATGCTCACTCACATATATCCTCACACACACAAATGTATAAGCACACACACACACACACACACACGCACGCACGCAGGCATGCTCACTCACATATATCCTCACACACAAAATGTATAAGCACACACACACACACACATGCACGCAGGCATGCTCACTCACATATATCCTCACACACAAATGTATAAGTATACACACACACACACGCGTGCAGGCATGCTCACTCACATATATCCTCACACACACAAAATGCAAAAATGCACACACATGCACACGCACACACACTCTCACATGCACACAGAAGCACACATGTGCACACTTGCAAACACACACACACACACACACACACACACATGCACTCACACATTCTCACACACAAAGGCACATGAACACACATACACAGTCATATGCTCACTGACACACGTGCATACGCACGCACATATACACACACATGCACGTACCCATGTACTCAGATGAACACACACACACATATGCATGTGTGCATAGACTCACATTCCCCACTAAAACTGACTCCCCCTCAATCACTGAAAATCTCTCCCACCGTTTTCTCACATACTTTTTCGGCCTTAATTGCATGTAATTGGCTGCTCTGGGACGCTGGGCTCAGTCATTAGAAAGCAGGCGTAGATTATCCTCCGCAGGTGGTGCAGAACACATGAGGCGGTGCTGCTGGGTTATGAGGGGGTGTAGAGGGGAGAGGGGGTCATTGGGGGGTTGGGTTTCAGGGTTAATAAAATTTACAGGCTACTCAGCACCAAGTCTGCAGAGAGCAAGCTAAGATCATCCACATGACCCAGCCAATCACAGCCCCTATACAGCGAATTTAGCCAATCATTGCCCTGATGGAGTCAATGTTGCTCTATTCTGTGTAACACCATCAGAATTCTCCTAAGAATACCCCCAATAAGATGATTGGTAACATGATGGAAATGTGTGTATTTTTAAAATGCCCTCCAGGTGAACTGTCGCAGTTTCACCACAAAAAAAAAAAAAAAAAACTGCATGGGATCTGAGAAAGAAAAGGCGCTGGAAAGTGGGCTTGGGAGACTGTTCAAAATACTGGCCCTTCCGTACACTGGCCCCGAAAGGATTCACATCCAGTTTGATAGAAATACTGAGTCTGGTGTTACAATTGGATTCCATTTTACAGGATCTTAAAGATTCATGAAAAGAAAATATAAATACACTCCCCGTTTCTCAAACCCCCATAAAATCAGAATGAACAGAGATATTGAATAAAAAAGAGCTGTTTTTCTCTAAGGCCTTTTCCCTGTTACTGAGCCTTTGATCCTGCCAACCTGCTCCTGTGTTCCTGCCTGCCTCTGTATCTGCCCTGCCTGCCCTGCTCCTGCTCTTCCCTCACCTGTCTCTGCTCCTGCTCTTCCCTCACCTGTCTCTGATCCTCCTCTTCCCTCACCTGTCTCTGCTCCTGCTCTTCCCTCACCTGTCTCTGATCCTGCTCTTCCCTCACCTGTCTCTGCTCCTGCTCTTCCCTCACCTGTCTCTGCTCCTGCTCTTCCCTCACCTGTCTCTGCTCCTGCTCTTCCCTCACCTGTCTCTGATCCTGCTCTTCCCTCACCTGTCTCTGCTCCTGCTCTTCCCTCACCTGTCTCTGCTCCTGCTCTTCCCTCACCTGTCTCTGCTCCTGCTCTTCCCTCACCTGTCTCTGCTCCTGCTCTTCCCTCACCTGTCTCTGCTCCTGCTCTTCCCTCACCTGTCTCTGCTCCTGCTCTTCCCTCACCTGTCTCTGCTCCTGCTCTTCCCTCACCTGTCTCTGCTCCTGCTCTTCCCTCACCTGTCTCTGCTCCTGCTCTTCCCTCACCTGTCTCTGCTCCTGCTCTTCCCCTCACCTGTCTCTGCTCCTGCTCTTCCCTCACCTGTCTCTGCTCCTGCCCTTCCCTCACCTGTCTCTGCTCCTGCTCTTCCCTCACCTGTCTCTGCTCCTGCTCTTCCCTCACCTGTCTCTGCTCCTGCTCTTCCCTCACCTGTCTCTGCTCCTGCTCTTCCCTCACCTGTCTCTGCTCCTGCTCTTCCCTCACCTGTCTCTGCTCCTGCTCTTCCCTCACCTGTCTCTGCTCCTGCTCTTCCCTCACCTGTCTCTGCTCCTGCTCTTCCCTCACCTGTCTCTGCTCCTGCTCTTCCCTCACCTGTCTCTGCTCCTGCTCTTCCCTCACCTGTCTCTGCTCCTGCTCTTCCCTCTGCTCTGTCTCTGCTCCTGCTCTTCCCCCTCACCTGTCTCTGCTCCTGCTCTTCCCTCACCTGTCTCTGCTCCTGCTCTTCCCTCACCTGTCTCTGCTCCTGCTCTTCCCTCACCTGTCTCTGATCCTGCTCTTCCCTCACCTGTCTCTGCTCCTGCTCTTCCCTCACCTGTCTCTGCTCCTGCTCTTCCCTCACCTGTCTCTGCTCCTGCTCTTCCCTCACCTGTCTCTGCTCCTGCTCTTCCCTCACCTGTCTCTGCTCCTGCTCTTCCCTCACCTGTCTCTGCTCCTGCTCTTCCCTCACCTGTCTCTGCTCCTGCTCTTCCCTCACCTGTCTCTGCTCCTGCTCTTCCCTCACCTGTCTCTGCTCCTGCTCTTCCCTCATCTGTCTCTGCTCCTGCTCTTCCCTCATCTGTCTCTGCTCCTGCTCTTCCCTCACCTGTCTCTGCTCCTGCTCTTCCCTCACCTGTCTCTGCTCCTGCTCTTCCCTCACCTGTCTCTGCTCCTGCTCTTCCCTCACCTGTCTCTGCTCCTGCTCTTCCCTCACCTGTCTCTGCTCCTGCTCTTCCCTCATCTGTCTCTGCTCCTGCTCTTCCCTCACCTGTCTCTGCTCCCTGCTCTTCCCTCACCTGTCTCTGCTCCTGCTCTTCCCTCACCTGTCTCTGCTCCTGCTCTTCCCTCATCTGTCTCTGCTCCTGCTCTTCCCTCACCTGTCTCTGCTCCTGCTCTTCCCTCACCTGTCTCTGCTCCTGCCCTTCCCTCACCTGTCTCTGCTCCTGCTCTTCCCTCACCTGTCTCTGCTCCTGCTCTTCCCTCACCTGTCTCTGCTCCTGCTCTTCCCTCACCTGTCTCTGCTCCTGCCCTTCCCTCACCTGTCTGCTGCTCCTGTCTCTTCCCTGCTCTTCCCTCATGTCTCTGCTCCTGCTCTTCCCTCATCTGTCTCTGCTCCTGCTCTTCCCTCATCTGTCTCTGCTCCTGCTCTTCCCTCACCTGTCTCTGCTCCTGCTCTTCCCTCACCTGTCTCTGCTCCTGCTCTTCCCTCACCTGTCTCTGCTCCTGCCCTTCCCTCACCTGTCTCTGCTCCTGCCTTCCCTCACCTGTCTCTGCTCCTGCTCTTCCTTCACCTGTCTCTGCTCCTGCTCTTCCTTGACCTGTCTCTGCTCCTGCTCTTCCCTCACCTGTCTGTCTCTGCATCACCTGTCTCTGCTCCTGCTCTTCCCTCATCTGTCTCTGCTCCTGCTCTTCCCTCACCTGTCTCTGCTCCTGCTCTTCCCTCACCTGTCTCTGCTCCTGCTCTTCCCTCACCTGTCTCTGCTCCTGCTCTTCCCTCACCTGTCTCTGCTCCTGCTCTTCCCCTCATCTGTCTCTGCTCCTCCTCTTCCCTCACCTGTCTCTGCTCTTGCTCTTCCCCTCACCTGTCTCTGCTCCTGCTCTTCCCCCACCTGTCTCTGCTCCTGCTCTTCCCCCTCACCTGTCTCTGCTCCTGCTCTTCCCTCACCTGTCTCTGCTCCTGCTCTTCCCTCACCTGTCTCTGCTCCTGCTCTTCCCTCACCTGTCTCTGCTCCTGCTCTTCCCCTCACCTGTCTCTGCTCCTGCTCTTCCCTCACCTGTCTCTGCTCCTGCTCTTCCCTCACCTGTCTCTGCTCCTGCTCTTCCCTCATCTGTCTCTGCTCCTGCTCTTCCCTCACCTGTCTCTGCTCCTGCCCTTCCCTCACCTGTCTCTGCTCCTGCCCTTCCCTCACCTGTCTCTGCTCCTGCTCTTCCCTCATCTGTCTCTGCTCCTGCTCTTCCCTCACCTGTCTCTGCTCCTGCTCTTCCCTCACCTGTCTCTGCTCCTGCTCTTCCTCTCTGTCTCCTGCTCCTCCTCTTCATCTGTCTCTGTCTCCTCCTCTCTCCCCTCACCTGTCTCTGCTCCTGCCCTTCCCTCACCTGTCTCTGCTCCTGCTCTTCCCTCACCTGTCTCTGCTCCTGCTCTTCCCTCACCTGTCTCTGCTCCTGCCCTTCCCTCACCTGTCTCTGCTCCTGCTCTTCCCTCACCTGTCTCTGCTCCTGCCCTTCCCTCACCTGTCTCTGCTCCTGCTCTTCCCTCATCTGTCTCTGCTCCCTGCTTTTTCCCCCACCTGTCTCTGCTCCTGCTCTTCCCTCATCTGTCTCTGCTCCTGCTCTTCCTCACCTGTCTCTGCTCCTGCTCTTCCCTCACCTGTCTCTGCTCCTGCTCTTCCCTCATCTGTCTCTGCTCCTCCTCTTCACTCACCTGTCTCTGCTCCTCCTCTTCCCTCACCTGTATCACCACGATACTTTTTCAGTTTTGTTTAGAAGATGGATGTTTCCTCTTTGTCTCTCTCTGTCTTGCGCTCTGAAGTTTTGCTCCAGAATGGTAACATATGGCACCCTCTAAAAATGCTCCTTGCACAAAGCACAATTTCCCACGATGCCTCCTGCAGACGCCAGCGCAGGCTCTTCACACATTAAGGAGGATGCACAGGAAGTCCAGGGGAAACGGCAGGAAGGCTACTTTAGCATGTGCGTTCAAGATACACGATAGAAAATCTCCAATGTATTGACCCCCAGCTTGCAGGGAAATAACACATTTCTACCTCTCTGGATTGTCACATGATCACACAGTTACGTGCCTGACAAAAAAAAAAAAAAAAGAAAAGAAAAATATTTACTGTCAGATGACGACTACATAATGTCAAACTGCATCCTCTTTTACAGGAGCAGACATACTTCATCTTCGCTGCCAGAAGAGACATGTTAAACTTGCTTGGTTTATGCATAACAGGAAAAAAATACAACCATCTCATTACATCATGTGATTCTCATGAACCACATTGAAGATTTGCAATTGTTTTTCAGAGTAAAACTAGAACAATGCATCGGTAACAGCAACACAAAATAAATGGACACATAAAGCCTCTATGCAACCTCTTTTCATTAATACAGTTTGTTACCACATGAAGTTCTTTATGTTTGATATAAATCATGTTCCCACAATGCCTACCTTTTTGCAGGAAAAGAGTGCCTAAGGTTTCTCAATAAAAAGGTTTTAAGAATTATTATTAACTAGTTTATTACAAGTTATAAACATTGTATCAACTTACCATTGGAAATTAAAATCAGCTTACAGACTAGTGTATCTACACTCTGTATGTGTGCACAAAATGGGACAGCAGCCAGTTGAGAAGATAGCGGACGCAAATAAAAAGGGTGCGTGCTTCACTTTGTTCAAAGGAATATAAATGTATCCCAGGAAACTCTCCATCCAATCACAGCGCAGGCTCAGTGACAGTGACGCGCTCCTATTGGTGCGAGAGCCAAAACAGAGGGCGAGTGGCACACAGATGAAACAGAAGCAGGAATTGTAGCCCCTGGTGGTGTGCTGCACATGTCAGTCACAATGGTCTCCAGGGAAACATGGTGGCGGAAGAGCCTGTGCAGAGGAGCCAGGGGTGTGAAGTGTGTAACTCAGGTCAGAAGTGGCCTGACACCTCCAGACGTGTGCACTGTGCCGTGACCAGCTCTAAGTCACCCTGACAGATGAACTACACTACTCTGTGTCACCTCGATGGATGTGCTACACTGCCCTGTGTCACCCTAGCCCATGTATCACCACTGCTATTACAACCCTGAGTCAGAAAAAGTTTGGACCATGTAGTAAATTAAAATTAAAAACTGATTTCAGCGATTTGTAAATTATCCGTGACCTGTATTCTGTAGAAAAAAAATATTACAGTGCATTATTTGATGTTTCACCAAATAAATTTCATTAATTTTCAAAATAAACACATTTCAATTTTGATTCTTACAAGATTTTTCAGAAAAAAAACTTGGGATAGTAAAGTATTTACCTCTTTATAATGTTGCGATTTATTTTAATAGCACTTAGTAAACATTCAGGGACTGAAATAGCTAAGTGCTTAAGTGATTCAGATGTAATTTTGCCCCATTCTTGCTGCAAATGAGCTTTAAGGATTGCAACCATATGGGGTCTTTGTGGTCACATTTTTTGTTCAAATATACTGCATACATTCTTTATTGGGGACAAGTCGAGCCTGTAGACAGTTCAGTCCTGCACCCGCATCCTCTTCTAATGCAGTTGTGCTTTAGAAATGCCAGTAGAATGCGGTTTGCGATGTATTATTGAAATATGCATGGATGTCCCGGGAATAGATATTGTCTTTAGGACGGTGAATTTTCTTCCAAAAACTCAGTGTGCTTTTCAGCATTAATGATGCCTTCACAGAATTCCAAGTTACCATTGCCAAGGGCATTGACACGACCCCATACCATGACAGAGCATGGCTTCTGGTCTTGTGGCTGGTAATAGTCTGGATGTTCCTTTTTGCCTGTAGTCCGGACCACATGGCATTAATTTCTTCCAAAACAAGTCCTGAAATTTTGATTCTTCTGACCACAATACACATTTCAACTGTGTGATGGTCCATTGCAGATGCTGCCATGCCTAGAGAAGTTTATGGCACTTCTGGATACAGTTAACATAAGACTTGATTTTTGCGCACTAAAGTTTTAATGGCATTTGTGGATGTAACTACATATGTAAGTATTTGACAAAGGTTTGCCAAAGCAATCGTATGCTGATGTGGTTATATCACGTGTAGACAAATGATGGTACATGTCTGACTGATTGGAGGTCAAGGGTATTCAGCATTGGCTTGCACCCTGCCCTTAATGCAGAGAAATTTCTTCAGATTCCTTGAAACTTTCAATTATGTTATGCACCATAGAGGGTGAAATATCCAAATGTCTTCCTATCATTCTTTGAGGAACATTGTTTTTTTAACCTTTCAATAGCTTTCTTATGAATTTATGGGAAAACTGGTGATCTTCAGCCAATCTTTGTCCCAGAAGGACTGGGCCTGTCCTGGATGCAGCTTTTGGACCAAATCATGATTACAGTCACCTGCTGACATTGGCTGCATCATTCACAGCATTATTTAAATTTTTACCACATCACTGGTCCCACATTGCCCCGTTCCCACTTGAGTTGCAGCCCTGAATGACAGGAATGGGTGTATATTTACAAATAAAATAAAGTAGAACAGACAGAGCATAACATTTCTTGTCTCCATACTGCCTGCAATGACATAAAATTCAAAATAAATTTAGAAAACATGGCTTTCTGTTTTTATTTGCATTTTTGACACCGTCTCATCATTTCCAAGTTGAGGTGGCACTACAACTATGACCACTATTACTAAAACCACGGTGGTCAAGTGGTTGAGAACTTTGATGGTTGAGTGGTTGGGAACTTTGGTGGTTGTATTTCGGAGAAATACAGTGGTTTAGTGGTGGACAACTATGATGATTGAGAGTTTAAGAACTATAGCGATTGAGAGTTTGAGAACTAAGGGGGTTGAGTGATTGAGCACTATGGAGGTTAAATGGTGGGGATGAGTTTGAGAGAGAGGGTATGGGTGGGGTTTGGGGGGGGGCGAGTGTGGTTGCGGGTTAGTGAGAGTGTGGGAAAGGGGTTGGTCATAGATAAGGTATTGCCGTAATTGATACATATGATTCTCTGCTCAGGAGAGAACAATTTAAATTCTAGGGGGCGTAATTTTCTCAAAAACTCCAAAATCTAATCCAACTTTCCCTCCCCAGGGTGACGTGGGTCAGTGAATGATCTGACTTCAGTCAGACTCAAGACAGGAGTTTCTGTGTGTCTGCAGCTCCCATGAGTCTTACAGGGGCCACTAAGGTCTCCAAGGGCCCCTGCATCAGCCTTCTCACAAACCCCCACAGCACCTGGGGCCAAATCAAGCTTGAATTTAGGATCCCTCGAGAAATCTTTACACACACGCACCTTTCTCTTCATACACCCAAGCACAAACACACACACACACACACACACACACACACAAATCCGCACAGTGCATTGACTACTATTCATTATGGACAGCCTAACTCTAACCCTACCCCTAACCTAACCTTAACCAAATCATACCTGACCTTAACCTTAACAAAACCTCAATTCACACTTGACCCTTAACCTCAACCATGACCTCAGAAATGACTTTTTGCCATATTAGGACCAGGCTTTGGTCCCCATTAGGACTACTGGTCCTGACAAGGTCAGTGTTTATGCTGGAAAAGGTCCCCAATAGCTAACAAAAACGTGAACACACACACACACACACACACACACACACACACACACACACACACACACATGCACACACACACCTGCACACACACGCACACATGCACACACTCACCCAGGTATATACAAGAGCTGAGTTTGTATTTGTTCAAAAAAGTATTTGTTCAACTTAAATTTATTCATTGCGTACCTGAAGTTCTCCTTTGAGAAAATGCAGTTGTACTGTATTCAATTATACTCTTAACTCAGACTTTACCTGTACTTGTAATGTAATCAGGAGCACTTTCAACAGATCAATGAAATGTAGCATCTCTGAGCAGAGAGAGCACTTGAATCATGCTAACTATGAGCAAGCAGGTGTGCTGAAGAGTAAACTGTCAAATTAATGTAATTTATTTGCTCTCCAGAGCTGGTCTGTGTTTGTGCTGGTCATCAGTCAGGTGTCCGGTGACGGTCTCAGGCTGCAGCTGTAGTGGTTCAGCTCCTGTCTCTCCGAGCGGCCTTAACCAAGCTTACTTATCAGCATTCATTTCACTGCCTTATTAAGAGACTTCACTCACGAGCAAAGTAAGGGTCAAAGTGGCCCTATTCGCAATCAAGTTCATGGTTAACTGTAACATAAAAATACAAAGTCATCAATTTTTCCTGCACACAAATGTACTCTCAGTATGTCAGAAAGCCTGGTGCCCACTTTCATATGGCCTTTGTGTCTCACAACCCTTTGGAGGACCAGGAGTCTTTCCCCAGTCTGTTGTTTTGTCTAAGATCCTGAAGAAATTGCGGCTATGTGTGGTTTTTGATCTTTGCTGAACTGTCTTTGCGATGGTTCAGCAGTCTTAAACCTATGCCATAGTCTGCCCATCCTCATCATGAACCTGGCAAAAGAGATAAGGCGAACCGGAGAGATTAAGCTTTGGATGTAGTTCTTGCAGAAGATTTTTCAAACTTTGTTCTTAGGCATTTCGCTCATCTCAAGAGAGAAGCAGTCTCAGTGAAGCTCAGCAATGGAGCATGCTCAGTGAAGTTCAGGAGTGGAGCATGCTCAGTGAAGCTCAGGAGTGGAGCATGCTCAGTGTGACTCATAGTGGAGCATGCTCAGTGAAGTGAAACCTGGGCTAATACCCCTCCCTTTACTGACAATAATTAGTCCTGGCTAATTCTAGATGGTTTTCCTTTATTAACACATTTTCCAATTCAAGAATAATCAAGTGGCAATTGAAGACACGGCTTCTCTCGCCCATGTGATATAAAAGCGACAAAACAATGGGCTACATTCAGTATAGAAAAATAATTTAATTATAATTAGGTCTATATACCGGCACTCGGCGATGGCATTTCAGAACTCTTCAGCGAATGAAGGTAATTTTGGTGACTAGTACGTGGTTTCGTCCGTTTACATTTTTCAATCAGACAGCTGTCTATTTTGTACAGCAAGTTGCGTGACCGTGCTGCAAAAACAGGTGTACGTACTTGTCGCCGAAATTACCTTCATTCGCTGAAGAGTTCTGAAATGCCGTCGCCGAGTGCCGGTGCATATACTTAATTATAATTACATTATTTTTCTGTACTGAATGTAGCCCATTATTTTGTCGCTTTTATATCGCATGGGGGAGAGAAGCCGTGTCTTCAATTGCCACTTGATTACTCTTGAATTGGAAAACGTGTTAATAAAGGAAAACCATCTAGAATTAGCGAGAACTAATTGTTGTCAATAAAGGGAGGGATATTACCCCCGGAATTTTCAGGTCTAGCGCCTGATGCTCAGTGTGACTCAGCAGTGGAGTATGCTCAGTAAAGTTCAGGAGTGGAGCATGCTCAGTTTGACACAGCAGTGGAGCATGCTCAGTGAAGTTCAGGAGTGGAACATGTTCAGTGAAGCTCAGGAGTGGAGCATGCTCAGTGTGGTTCAGCAGTGGAGCATGCTCAGTGAAGTTCAGGAGTGGAACATGTCCAGTGAAGCTCAGGGGTGGAGCATGGTCAGTGCGACTCAACAGTGGAGCATGCTTCGTGAAGTTCAGCAGTGGAACAGGTTCAGTGAAGTTCAGGAGTGGAGCATGCTCAGTGTGACTCAGCAGTGGAGCATGCTCAGTAAAGTTCAGGAGTGGAGCATGCTCAGTTTGACTCAGCAGTGGAGCATGCTCAGTGAAGTTCAGGAGTGGAAAATGTTCAGTGAAGCTCAGGAGTGGGGCATGCTCAGTGTAACTCAGTAGTAGAGCACGGTAGGTGGAACTTTATAAAGGAGCATGCTTGTTGTACTGGAGCATGCTCAGTGTAACTCAAGCATGGAGCGTGCTCAGTGAGACCCTTATTAATCACTGTCTCTACATCAGCAGTAGAAAATTAACAGCACCCCTCCAGACTTGTACCAAAGACACGCAGTCTGCTGTCTGCGGCTGTCACAGATATAAACACTGAGAAATAATGACCCTTGTCTATATTTCATACACACGGCCTTAAAGTGTCCCTGGGCATTCTGCTTAAGTGAGAAATGAATAATTTATCTGCATAAATGTATCCCTAAATGATCTCTCCATATGCTCAGATACTTGGAAAACAAATAAGCAAGCACAAACTCGCTGTCATTGGGTGACTTATGGAAAAGTACTCCAGATGCAGGTGTGTTCAGAGAGATCAAGGTGAGTGAGTGTGTGTGTGTGTGTGTGTGTGTGTGTGTGTGCTTGCGTGTGTGTGTGTGTGTGTGTATGGTTTCATGAACACTGAACATTACCACAAACAGAAGCAACAAATTGTTCTCTTCAACTGTGGAAAATCAAACTGAGCCAATGAAAATTTGCAGTAATTGTCTGTATTTGATATGGCTTTGTGGTTTCCGTGGGAAAAAGATATGAACAAACAGCATCATTAATGTGTTTTTAGTTTTCAAAAATGCAACTCAGATCAAGTTCTCGGATGCCCCAAACTTTCAAAAACAGTTGATTCGCGGTTTGAAAGTGCCCCCGTGGCCAAAATAATTCTATTATTAAAAAGAAAAAACAATATTCTGACCCAACAAAAAAATTAAGCCCTGATCATGGAACACAATTCTCCTTGCACTGGAGTTAATCTCCACCACAGACTGCTCAACTTGTCGTGCATTGTACAAAGCGAGAGCATGCACAAAAATGCTCAATTACCCTCGATCAGAAGCAGGGTACATGCGGCTTCACGCTCAGCTTGTGTAAGAACGATCTGTAGCAGGACTGAGATCAGTTTGGTGCCGATAAAGGCAGCCCAGCCCAGAATCTCCATCTGCCTCAGCACTTCCCCTGCTATCTGCTATCCCTCATGTGGTAGAAATAGAGGCAACATGTCACTGTAAATGCTTTTCATTAAAGCAGTGGTACCAACCTTTCTGAGAGCTGTGTGTTTGTATATTTGTGTGTGTGTGTGTGTGTGTGTGTGTGTGTGTGTGAACGTGTGTGAATGTGTGTGTGTGTGTGTGTGTGTGATGTGTGTGTGTGTGTGTGTGTGTGTGTGCGTGTGTGTGTGCGTGTGCGTGTGCGCGTGCGTGTTCGTGTCTGTGTTTGTGTGTGTATGTGTGTGTGCGTGCGTGCATGTGTACGTGTGTATACGTGTGTGTTTGTGTACGTGTGTGAATCCGTGTGTGTGTGTGTGTGTGTGTGTGTGTGTGTGTGTGTGTGTGTACGTGTGTGCTCTCCTGACAGGGGACAGCACCTGGCAAGCACAGTGAGTGGACCTCCAGGCAGCATCCACAAACTCACGAAAGCGTGACCGTGTCTAAAACAAGATTTGTAAAAATGAATCCTTTCCCTCATAAATAAAGGGTACACACGTCTACATGTTCAAGGACTGTGGCAGTTCAGCCCCTCCCCTTGGCCATGCGGTGGAAACGGACGGTTTATGGGTTTACGAGGTACATTAGCCAAGTCAGAGACGTGTGCGTGGCTGTGTGTACGTGCACGCGCGAGGTGGTGATGGGCAGGGCTGCAGGAAAACATGGCTGTCGGACAAACGCAGGGGCGGGGCAGATGGGCATACCTTGTACAGAGGCTTTGGCCGTCCGCACCACTGAGCGCTTAGATTCCCAGCGGCGTCACGGGGGAGATGGAGAGTGCTCTTACACCCAAGTGTAAGTGGAGGGGTCAAAGGTCAAAGGGCAGCTCAGTTTCACTGCACCCAGGGGCTTTAGAAAAACACTCTGCAGTCGTGTTTTAGCACCCCCGCCTTGCTAGAGACGGTGTGAAAACACAGTGTCCGCTAATTGTCAGGGGAACACACACACGCACGCACGCTTGCGCGCAGACACACACACACACACACACTCACAAAGTTCACAGAAATGACGACACAGATGCTCTTACGGTTTGCATCTTGTGAAATACCCCGTATTTCCAAACGCACAACAGGTACATAACACTTTTCGTTCCAGGCCATATATTCCGTTTTCCGTTCCATTTGAAGTTCAAATTAGTGTAGAAGTAAAAAGCTGCTTCCTGCCACAATGAACAGATGGAGCCTCTGTTCAATTCAATTCTGTGCGATTCAGTATGTGACTGCATCTCCCAGCCCCCATACTTCACACTCGGGAGCCTGAAAAGAGCTGCTGGAACCAGGAATCATAAATACAAGATGGCAGCCGCTCCGAGACTGGAGACTGGAGCCCCCGCGGGTCTGCGAACGAGTCCCACAGGCACCCTCAGAAAAAAAAAAAACAGAGAAGAAAAACTATTATCCTTATTAAAGAACATAACTTTTCATATCCGCTCTAAAATTCTCTGAGTCATATCAAATACAAACAGGGTCGTACAGGGTCCTTTTCTATTCTAACCGAATTTAGAGGAGCAGAGCTGCTTGTAGGCTGGCATATTTTTAAATGCTGAGTATAAAAATTATGCATTAAAACACCGTTAGATAAGACAATTATTTGCTCTGATTAGACAGTTCTAGTCTTGGGGTAAATGGTCTTGTTGAAGATATGTATAAAGGAAAACACAACTCGTCGGAATTTCCGCAGCCTTACTGCTTGTGATAGGCAGTGAAAAAAGACGTAACACATTTGATTTATTGAGGTGAAAGTTCAGCTGCATCGCAGCCATTCTGACAGCCTTCGAGGTAACAGAAGTCAGAAACCCATCTGTGATTGTTTAAATCCTGATGTAGCACACACACTGGCAATACAAGATTAAGGCTTTAGAGCACGTCAGAGCATGATTAGCATAGATAACATAATTATCTGGAAACTCTCCCGTCCAATCCTATCTGCATCAGGAATAACCGGAGAAGACAGGAAACAGGCAAGAACCGAGCCACTAACTACAGGAAGAGCTCCACTCTCATTCTTACCAGCATTACGCTGCTTCCTGAAATCATTAGGCAGAGGTGTGGCAATCTAATTAGCGTGGATTCGATATTGACCATTACGTTTCCCTGAATAACACCCCATTAATCTCCGACAGGATTTTACCAAATTAAATTAAGGATAAACAGAGCACCCCCCCCCGCCTCCATTATCCCCAGTCCCCACCCACCCCTCCATGAATGCACATCAGATCACGCACGTACAGAGGCGCACAGCGACCTTTAACTCCTCATGATGGAGAGTGGGAGTAGATTATCTTTGGCTGTTCCATTCTGTGCACTCACTCCCCCTGAATCGTGGCTATGCTAGTGTACACTATAGATATCCTATCCACAGGCTGACTGATGCCTGGCTATATTGCGGCGTGAGGAGGAGGGCTAACCGACAGCAGGGTATTTCTCCACTATAAGGGAAGCAAGAATTGACACTCCCTCAAAATAATTTTTTCACTCAATCTTATCACCAGTATTAAAATTTCTTTTCATTCCCAAATTTCTTTCCTCTGAACTCATTAACTTCCAAGGACACCGTCTCTCCCTCTCAGCCTGCTGTCTCCACACTTGGGCTGTGTTATGCAGCTGCCTCAGCCCTACTGGAGGGAAGCGTTAGCTGAAGGAGGTGAACTCTGTAACAGGAAGATACTGCTGTTTTTAACGATCGCTGCACTGGCAGTGTTAGGGGTCCTTCAGTTCGTCTGGGGAAAGGGAAGTGGCGGAGGTGCCACTTATAAAGCATATGGTCAGTCACTCGCTCTCACTCCCTTCAGCATCTCAAGGTTCAGTTATTTTTCTGAGGCTCACACTTATTCCTGGCACGCAGTCGGTGTTCTGCTCTGTGGTACGGCGTTAGCAGGGCAACCAGCTTGTGTTCAACTTTACCGCAAAACCCTCCAGCGCAGAAAAGCGGTCATGATTCTTGCGCGCGTTTGCAACCGGCAGAGGAACTACCAGAAGCTAAAAATACAAACAAGCGTAGGGATGTGTTTGTCGTTTTGGCAGAGCGTTTTTGATGCCGCGCCATTTCCGTTCTCCGTTCCCGCGGCTGCGGCTTGATAGAGGAGTGCGGCGAAAGAACGCGCGGCGGAATGCATCCCTTCTTCCACAAGAGAGAGTTCTAAATGAAGGACTTTGGCTGTTGTAGAAAGGCGCCCATCGTGTATCACTGCAAGGACTGAAATAGATCTGTTTCCAGGAGTCTGTCTCAGCGGCTGACGCTCACGGGCGTCCCCAGATGAGCGCTCAATCACGGAGCTCAAACCGCAGACCCCAGCCATGTCAGCGGCCGCCCTGCTCCATCAGGGGTATCGTAGAGGGGCCATAAGGGGGGTGAGACACACTGACGTTCTGCAGTCCGATACTCTTGTGGTAATGGGCAGGATCAGATCGCATGGACAGAGCATGCTCAGACACCGATGTTTGGGCTACAGTCTGCTGTCGGCTCCTGGTTCTGACTCGCAAGCTCTCTCCGGCCTGCCACACTGATACCCCCCAACCCTCAACCCCACCGACATTTATCTCCCTCCCTCCTGCCTCCCCTCCCTCCCACCTCTCAGGTACAGGGGAAAAGGTCAAGAGCAGAATACAGAATACAGCCCGGTACCGTCAGCAGGGTCAGCCTGAACTACAAAGCGAGGTATTTGCAGTCCTGAAGCGCTTTTTTTTTCCTTTGGTGGCAACTCTGAGCGAGCTTGAATATTATATTGACCCAAAAGACAAAAAAAGCAAAAAAGCTGGGTCTTAAAATACAGTCTCGGTGCCCTGCGCTCTGCAATGTCACAGAATTGAAACAGCTTTCTTCTTGCTAAAATAAGTACAAGGGAGAAAGCCTCTGAATATTTGAAATGTTGTCAGACTGCAGGAAAGCTGTTACAACCAAAATGGCTGAAAAGAGGAGGACATGAACCTGGATTCAGACGAGTGGGGGATTTCAGCAGGAAATGGCAGCAAAAACAGCAATGTCCAAAAACAGCAATATCCACACAGTGAAGGGAAATGAATATGCATCCGCAGGCATTTCTGGCCATGACAAGCATAACAGTGGGCAACAGCGGTGAACCATTTTGAATAGTCCGAATCAATTTGAGGTGGAGTGGCATAGTAAGTCTGAGTCTGTGTGCGTGTTTGTGTGTGTGTGTGTGTGTGTGTGTGCACGCATGCATGTGTGTTGTGTGCTTATGTGTGTATATATGTGTGCGTGAGTGTTTGTGTGACTGCATGTGTGTGTGCTCGCATTTGAGGGTTTACCAGAAGAACTGCCGTTAATACCTGCCTTGCAAAGCTCTCAGCAGACTGTCTTTGTGAGGACTAATTCAGATACAGATTGATTCAATTCTACAGTGATTTTTAGAGCTGCTGCTCAGTGGTTATCAGCCAGTACCCCACCAGGTGTTTGTCTGTGGGAGGGTTTTGTGCCCAACTTTGACAAAAGAAAGCAAGTGACATACATGTTATTGTAACTTGCTCCTTTCTGTTGATCAGTTTTGAATCAGTTTTTTTTTTTGTAATTGTTGTTTTTAGTGTATAGCATGTCGGCATAATTTCCCCTCGCCTTTCCCCTTGCAAATTTTAACCATTTTGCGATTGAGGGACCTGCGATTTAGACACTGACCATGTGACTCCAGCTCAGCTCTGCCAGTGTCCCCATCTTGCTTTGGACGCTTACCGCGCGAAGTGCTGGCAAGTAGACCTCTTTAATCACATAATACTACTTCCATTTATTTTAACTGGAATCAACTGTTACCTCAGTTCTTTCGTAATTTTGGTTCTGGGGTGCTTCCGATTTTTTTTTCTCCCCTTGTGTGGGTGTATGCATCTATGTGTTCAGCTGTGTCCTGTGATTCGTGTGTGTGTGCGTGTGTGCGTGTACATACTATGTATGTGTGTTAGCTGGTTGTACTGTAAGCTGTATGAGCCCACGGTGATGTGCTGGTGTTGTGAGGAAGACAGGGAATATGGCAGATACACATCCTGAGGACTCTGCCTCTGAGCAGACCCACATGTGGATCATAATGGCTGCTTTAGCACCATGGCAAAGAGTACCACCTATTCTTCTGATAAATGCACCATTGAGTCATTTAATGCTATCAGATGTTATCAGATCACAAAGCACACCACCATCTCACCCCCCCCCAACACACAAACACACACACACACATGTACACACTCTCACTGTACAAGGAATGCAGCCACTCTCACACACACACACACACACACACACACACACACAGTAAGCTTATATAATTCATGGAGTAATAGCTGAAGGCTAAACATGTCCATGTAATTATGTTTCTAATGCCCCACACGCAGCAAAACAAGTCATTCCGCTCGCCTCCACACACATCAGAAATGTGGGCTTGTGCACATTGGTGCGCGTGTGCATTTGTGTGTGTGTGTGTGTGTGTGTGTGTGTATGTGTGTGTGTGCTGGTGTGTTTAGTTATGCAGGTGTGTTTCTGAGCATCTGTGCACAATTTTTTTGTGTACATGTGCGAGTGTATTATTATGCATGCATGAGTTTGTGTGCATGAGTGTGTGTGTGTTTCATTAAGCATGTGTGAGTTTGTGTGGATGAGTATCAGCGTGTCATTATGCATGTGTGAGTTTGTTTCTATGAATGTCAATCATGTGTGAGTTTGTGTGCGTGAGTACTTTGTTATGCATGTGAGCATGTGTGTGCATGTGGTTGTTTTGTTTCACTTGTTTGTGGCAAAGGGGGAAAGTGTTACTGTATGTTATCTGTGTTCACATCACAGCGCAGTGTATGGGCTCTGTATGTTATCTGTGTTCACATCACAGCGCAGTGTACGGGCTCTGTATGTTATCTGTGTTCACATCACAGCGCAGTGTATGGGCTCTGTATGTTATCTGTGTTCACATCACAGCGCAGTGTATGGGCTCTGTATGTTATCTGTGTTCACATCACAGCGCAGTGTATGGGCTCTGTATGTTATCTGTGTTCACATCACAGCGCAGTGCATGGGCTCTGTATGTTATCTGTGTTCACATCACAGCACAGTATATGGGCTCTGTATGTTATCTGTGTTCACATCACAGCGCAGTGTATGGGCTCTGTATGTTATCTGTGTTCACATCACAGCACAGTGTACGGGCTCTGTATGTTATCTGTGTTCACATCACAGCGCAGTGAATGGGCTCTGTATGTTATCTGTGTTCAGATCACAGCACAGTATATGGGCTCTGTATGTTATCTGTGTTCACATCACAGCGCAGTGTATGGGCTCTGTATGTTATCTGTGTTCACATCACAGCGCAGTGCATGGGCTCTGTATGTTATCTGTGTTCACATCACAGCGCAGTGTATGGGCTCTGTATGTTATCTGTGTTCACATCACAGCGCAGTGTATGGGCTCTGTATGTTATCTGTGTTCACATCACAGCACAGTGTACGGGCTCTGTGTGTTATCTGTGTTCACATCACAGCACAGTGCATGGGCTCTGTATGTTATCTGTGTTCACATCACAGCGCAGTGTATGGGCTCTGTATGTTATCTGTGTTCACATCACAGCGCAGTGTATGGGCTCTGTATGTTATCTGTGTTCACATCACAGCGCAGTGTATGGGCTCTGTGTGTTATCTGTGTTCACATCACAGCGTAGTGTATGGGCTTTGTATGTTATCTGTGTTCACATCACAGCACAGTGTATGGGCTCTGTATGTTATCTGTGTTCACATCACAGCGCAGTGTATGGGCTCTGTGTGTTATCTGTGTTCACATCACAGCGTAGTGTATGGGCTCTGTATGTTATCTGTGTTCACATCACAGCGCAGTGTATGGGCTCTGTATGTTATCTGTGTTAAAATAATAATAATAATAATGAATTTAATTTATATAGCACACTTTAAAATCCATGGACATCTCAAGGTGCTTTACAGGATAAAACCAAAAGGCAAAGAAATACAGTTAAAAGCATAATAATAATAATAATAAATAATAATAAAAATAAATAAATAAATAAATAATAGAGATCCAGTCACTGGGGAAAAGCTAAAATGAACAGGTGCATTTTGAGGTTTGTCTTGAAAGTGTCCAGAGAGTCAATGGCCCTGAGCGGTCCAGGGAGCTGATTCCACAATTGGGGCCCCAGCACGGAAAAGGCTCGGTCACCCATGCTGGCCAGTTTGGTCCGTGGTACAGCCAGAAGGTTGGAGGAACTTGACCTTAGTGTCCGGGGGGAGGATTGGGGGGTGCGGAGTTCTTGAAGGTAGGTTGGAGCGTTGTGGTAAATGGCTTTATGAACTATCGGGAGAAGTTTGTTGGTGATCCGGTAGTTAACAGGGAGTCAGTGAAGGGAGCGAAGGACTGGAGTGATGTGCTCTGATTTGCGGGCTTTGGTGAGAATCCTGGCTGCGCTGTTTTGAACATATTGTAATCTTTGGATGGATTTGGAAAGGAGGCCAGCAAGAAGGGAGTTACAGTAATCAATACGTGAACTGATGAGGGAATGGACCAGTTTTTCTGCATCAGATTTGGACAATGAGGGTCGAACTTTGGAAATGTTCTTTAAGTGGAAGAATGAAGATTGGCAGATGGATTTGATGTGTGCATCAAAGGAAAGTGATGAGTCCAGTGTGACACCAAGGTTAGTGACGAGTGAGGAGAGGGGTATGGAGTGGCCACAGATAGTGATGTGGGAGATGCCTGCCTTTTTGGTTTGCCGAGGAGTACCAATGAGAATTGCAACTGTTTTGCTGGTGTTAAGCTGAAGGGAGTTACAGTTCATCCATAATTGTATTTCATTTATGCATTTGGTGGCCTGGGTTATTGCAAGCTGTGTGTCAGGAGATGTTCGTAAGTATATTTGTGTGTCATCTGCATATGAGTGGAAACTGATGCCATGGTTTCTGAGAATCTGACCTAAGGGGAGCATGTAGATTAAAAAGGGCAAAGGCCCCAGTACTGACCCCTGGGGGACACCCGAGGTGATTTTGCTCAGTTTGGAGGAGGATTGGCCGAGGACTACATGCTCATATCTGATAGGTACGAGGAGAAAAAGTGAAGGCAGTGTCTGTGACTCCAACCTCCTGCAGGCGTTGATGGAGGATGCCATGGTCCACCGTATCGAAGGCAGCGCTCAGGTCTAATGAAATGAACAGGCAGGGGAAGCCAGAGTCTGCAGCCATCAGGAGGTCATTTAAAACCTTCACCAGGGCAGTTTCAGTGCTGTGGGAGGGTCTGTAGCCGGATTGAAATATTTCATAAAGTTGGTTTGGCTGAAGATGGTTATGGAGCTGGATACTGACAACTTTTTCTAAAACCTTCGCTAAAAAGGGCAGATTGGAGATGGGACGATAGTTAGAGAGTATGTCAGGGTCCAGGTTATGTTTTTTTAGCATGGGTCTAATGGCTGCAAGTTTAATGGTGGGGGGAACATCACCAGACAGGGACCTGTTAATGATGGGGTCAGTGGGGAGGATAGCAGCAGAACATGCTTTGAGTAGTGGTGTGGGAATGGGATCAAGGCAGCTGGTGGAGGGATTCATCTTAGACAAGATTTTCTGGAGCTCCGTCTGAGTGAACTCAGCAAAATGACTGAGAATTGGGCCATCATAGGGGGCGGGGTCAGAGAGAAAGGCAGGATGATTTGAGGAAGCCAGAATGATGTTATGCCTAATGTTCTCAATTTTGGTTCTGAAAAAGTCCATAAAACGTTTGCAGTCCTCAGTGGAGGGGGTGATGGAAGAGGAGTCACGGGGCTTGAGCATATGATTAATGTTTAAAAACAATTTCTTAGAATTGTTCTGGCCAGATTCAATAAGATTAGAGTAAAAGGACGATTTGGCTGCTCTAAGTGCAGTGCAGTATGTTTTACGATGTTCACGGAGTGAGAGTTGGTGCACAGTGAAGCCAGTTTGCCTAAATCTGCGCTCAATCTTCCGGCCCTCTGCTTTTAGAGCTCTGAGCTGGTCAGTATACCAGGGCGCAGAGTGGTGGAAAGACACAGAACGTGTTTTTTCAGGGGCAAACCTGTCCAAGCAACCGTGGAGGGTGCTGTTGTAGTGGCACACATGCTCCTCATTTAAGGATGCAGCATGAGGCTCAGACAGGGAGGATGTGACAGCAGAGGTAAACAGGGAATGGTCAATATCCTTTGTCTTACGGAAGGTGATGGTGTGCTTCCTGCCAGAGGGAGCTGGAGCCACCATTAATATCACAGTGCAGTGTATGGGCTCTGTATGTTATCTGTATTCACATCACAGCGTAGTGTATGGGCTCTGTATGTTATCTGTGTTCACATCACAGCGCAGTGCATGGGCTCTGTATGTTATCTGTGTTCATTCACATCACATCTGTGTTCACATCAGTGTATGGGGCTCTCTGTCTGTTATCTGTGTTCACATCTGTGTTCACATCACAGCAGTGTATGGGCTCTGTATGTTATCTGTGTTCACATCACAGCGCAGTGTATGGGTATCTGTGTATGTCTGTATGTTATCTGTGTTCACATCACAGCACAGTGTATGGGCTCTGTAGTGTGTTCACATCACAGGGTATGGGCTCTGTATGTTATCTGTGTTCAAATCACAGCACAGTGTATGGGCTCTGTATGTTATCTGTGTTCACATCACAGCACAGTATATGGGCTCTGTATGTTATCTGTGTTCACATCACAGCGCAGTGTATGGGCTCTGTATGCTATCTGTGTTCACATCACAGCACAGTGTATGGGCTCTGTATGTTATCTGTGTTCACATCACAGCACAGTGTATGGGCTCTGTATGTGTTCACATCACAGCACAGTGTATCTGTGTTATCTGTGTTCAAATCACAGCGCAGTGTATGGGCTCTGTATGTTATCTGTGTTCAAATCACAGCACAGTGTATGGGCTCTGTATGTTATCTGTGTTCACATCACAGCGCAGTGTATGGGCTCTGTATGTTATCTGTGTTCACATCACAGCGCAGTGTATGGGCTCTGTATGTTATCTGTGTTCACATCATGGGCTCTGTATGCTGTGTTCACACAGTGTATGGGCTCTGTATGTTATCTGTGTTCACATCACAGCACAGTGTATGGGCTCTGTATGTTATCTGTGTTCACATCACAGCACAGTGTATGGGCTCTGTATGTTATCTGTGTTCACATCACAGCACAGTGTATGGGCTCTGTATGTTATCTGTGTTCACGTCACAGCACAGTGTATGGGTTCTGTATGTTATCTGTGTTCACATCACAGCGCAGTGTATGGGCTCTCTATGTTATCTGTGTTCAAATCACAGCGCAGTGTATGGGCTCTGTATGTTATCTGTGTTCACACAGCGCAGTCACAGTGTTCACATCAGTGTATGGGCTCTGTATGTTATCTGTGTTCACGTCACAGCGCAGTGTATGGGCTCTGTATGTTATCTGTGTTCACATCACAGCACAGTGTATGGGCTCTGTATGTTATCTGTGTTCACATCACAGCGCAGTGTATGGGCTCTGTATGTTATCTGTGTTCACATCACAGCGCAGTGTATGGGCTCTGTATGCTATCTGTGTTCACGTCACAGCGCAGTGTATGGGCTCTGTGTGTTATCTGTGTTCACATCACAGCGCAGTGAATGGGCTCTGTATGTTATCTGTGTTCAAATCACAGCACAGTGTATGGGCTCTGTATGTTATCTGTGTTCACATCACAGCGCAGTGTATGGGCTGGCAGGGGTAATGCTGATCTATCCCTCCTGCCACTGCAGCTGTCCACACTACAGACAATTAAGCAGGGCTAGTAACAAGGAAACACTACAGTAATGCATATTAGCAACACACATACACACACAGACACACATACACACACACACACACACAAATACAGTTTTTGCAGATCATTAAATGGAAAATGGAAATGGCCAGGCTGGCTCGGGTCATCGATGAATCAGGCATTCCTAATGAGCGAAAGCTTTGCTGATATTTTACCTCATTTTTATCCCTCTTTAATTTTGAATCCTGATCCCTGCAGCTTTATTTGACAGATGAAGGAGAAGGGCGATCTCTTATTTAAAGACGCCCCCATATTCAGACAGAAATTGGAAGGAAAATTCATCTCATTTACTGTTATTGCAGACATTTAAATGTGAAATTAAAATTAAAATATGCTTAAATTTAACAGTTCATACATTTTTAGCAGGCGCCAAATCCTTTGTAAATTACTCTAACCCAATGAGAGGGACGACATGCCCAATCCAACACTGAATGGAAGTGTTGCTCAACTGGATTATAAGACATTTAATGTTAATATTATACTGATATATTTCAGTTTTACAGTCATTAGGATAATAGGACAGTTGATGTCTGGTACGCAGTAAGATGAACATCAGTGATTGCCTTATTGCTCAAAAAAAGTCAATAAAACTGGACTTTGATTTTTCAATAGCCCAAGTTCAAGCTTGACAATAACCCTAAAATACTTGATCAATCTGAGGATTATGCACTACCAACATTTTCTTTGAGAGCATGCCAGCTAAAACAATCGAATCTGTCACAGAAGTGAGCTCCAAGATAAAACATGAGGAAGTTATTCTTCCACTGAAGACGTTTACATTTTACAATGACGTTAATCGTGTAAATGCTCGTATCATCAGATGTGTGGCTCGCCCTTGCTCGCACAGATAATGAACACTCATGATACAGTGTGGTAATGTTTCAAATGTTCACATTGCAAACTGTTGATAAAGAAAAACACAAAAATAACAGCGGGCATGCAGAGCCGAGCAGCGGGGAAACGTGCTGATTGACAGGAGAAAACGGTTTGCGTGGAAGAGGCCTGGACCGAGCCTTACATCTTGATTTGATTAAATAACAATAGAGGCGAAAAGGCGCAGCGAGGGACGCTTGCACTGTGTTCTAAACCTGTCCGATTACCTGCTGCGTAAAATTACACCTTTCACACCGCCTTTCCCAGCTTCAAATTCAGACAACATGGAATTAAGCCTGCCATTGCTGTCCTCCATTTCAGCACAAGTAACGATCAGAGCTGAGCAGCGCCAGAGCTACAGGATGGAGCATCTTTAGAGCAGCTGAGAGGACACCAGCGGGGGGATTCGTGGGGTGGGGAGGGGGTGTCCGTCGTGCGCTTCGGCACATGGCTCTTTTACGGAGCCAGAGGCGGGTTTTAGTGGAGTGTGCCGCGGGAGCGACAGCGCGGATATTATATTCATAATCTCGGGATTACAATAATCCACGACCCAGACGGAGCGACCGTGAGTGGCTCTGTTATGTCCTGCCGGCTGGACAGAAAGTGGCGTTTTTTAGCGGCTTAGCGTCGCTCACCCAGCAGGCCTCGTGTGTCCTTGCCCAAAATCAAGACCCCGGACGGCGGAGAGCTCCTGCCCATCAGCAAAGAACGAGATCTCATCCTAAAACAGGAAACTGGATCAAACTGTGCTGTGTTCTGCCCTCTGGAAAGCCATTAACGTGAAGAGAATTCAGAAGACATTTGAGTGAGCGAAAAAAGACGATGTTTTTCCTCGAAAACACGGAAACGACGGTGCAATCTGAATACCCTCTGCGGCAGCTGTGGCTAATTAGCTGCTAATTATATCTTTCCTGGACAGGGAGATACAGCATAATTGTGTCATGAAATGGTAAGGGAGGAAGGAGAGAGCACGACTGAGAGAAAGAAAGAGAAGCACATTGTTTTAAATGCTACTTTAATATGAGGGAAATTAACTGGGCGAAGAATGAGACGGCAACCAGTTTACGAAGCATAATACCACTGCTCTCATCTTTGAGACAGAGAGAAGCAGAGAGAGAGAGAGAGAGAGAGAGAGAGAGAGAGAGCAACAAAATGGCAGCATCAGGAATGCAGAATAGTGCCCTTCATGCCCATTTTACCAGAGAGCAGCACACGGGTCCAGATATTATTGGTCGCCTTAAAGCAGGGATCATCAAAACACTGTCATCCAGGACTGTTCTCCACCCACCCTTTACCTGGGAGTCAGGAGAGAGGAGAAACCTGCCAATCAACAGCACCAATAATTCAATAAATTGTCTGGAAGGACAGAAAATTAGGTCTGAATTTAGATTCAAAACCCAAGATTTGATTATCTCTGCCTTAAAGTACTTGCACTATGGAAAACGGTTTTTCCTAGTTTCCTAGCCCACAGTTACCAGTGGTCTCAACTGTATCAAACAGCCCAGAGAAGGTTGATTTTGAAGGCCTCCCAGTTTAGCATCAGCGTTTGAAGCACACGGTTTGAAACTGCTGCCGTTGTCTACATCGCAAACAAACGCACTCTGCATAGTTCACTCCCATCAGCTCAGCTGAGTGCCGTGCCCCCTCCCACAGCACCTCTCTCTCCTGCATAGCGCTATATGTTTTGCATTTAGCTCTGGGAGACGACCAATCAGAACAGAGCTCATTATCATAGAGGGGAAACCAACTCAAAACAGCCTGTTCTTCTGACATGAGAGAATGACAGTTAGCAAAAGTTTGAAAATGTACAGATTTTATGGGAAAAAAAATGCATTAACCTCCTCTTTGGACATCCCAGCATAAAATGACTTACAAAAAACAGCATTATATGAGACCTTTAACCCAAGTGTTTCTCCTGTCTGTTCTCATTATTTCATCGCTATATCTTACCCCTGCAGTAGGCACAGACCCTCCATTTTATTAGAACTGCCAATCATTGAGGGGTTAACAGCTTAACTCTTGGTTTAACAAATGCAAAGCAAATGAAAGCTTGCTTGTGTGGGGCTCTTTGTTTGGGACTCGATGACGTTAAAGAGAGGAAACATGAAAAGGCCCAAATTTAAGACCAACAAAGGAACATGTACAGAGGAGAGAGAAAACCAAAGACAGAATTCAGCGCAGCCATGATCTCCTATATCCCCCATTCAGCTTTCATTCCCTGTGCATGTTTGCTGATGTGATGAGTTTGTGTTCCGGTGTTTCCCCAGATGAAAGAGGGTTATTTACTTGGCCTATGAGAGGTGGAGAGTAGGCAAGTATAAAGCAAGAGATATAAAAACAAAATAAAGGGCACAGAGAGAGCGCAAACCTCCACCAGCAGGTGTTAAGGAGAGGTCAGGTGGACACCAGATGCAGGATCCAAAGTGTTTATTAAAACACAAAACACTGGGAGAAAACTGGCAAACAGGCCAGAGACAAAACACCGTGCACATGCACTGAACGATTGGGAAAACTAAGGTACACTGCCCAAGGCAGGGGGAAACAGAAGTACTCACTCCAAGAGTGGATAAACTAGAAAAACAAAAACTGGACCTAACTAGACTGACGGACACACTGGGAGACTTAGACAAAGGGCAGACAAAACGTGGGCGCAGCAAAACACAAGGCTCGGGAATCATACAAACGAAATACTCGGGAAGGCACAGGAGCGGAGATTTCACAATGCAGCGCAAAGTCCCGTCTGATGTTGCTTCTCACTTTGCCACATATATAGCCACGAGAGGAGGCGGGGACTCAGAATGCAATCTCGAATGGAACAGAAACACATGGGATTAATAAAACAATTACACGAGAACCGGGTAAACAATAATGACTCGAGACAAGACTCTAAGACAATCAATCAAGCGAAACAGTTTAGATTGAGGTAATCTAAACGTGACGAGTAAAAAGCACCACGAGAGAAGCAAAGGAAAGCACACCTTTAAACGCAGTTAATCAGGGAAAGCTTAGGCAGGAATTACAAAAGCTAGAAACACTCGCACTCGCTAATGAGTTAATAAAGGTTAATACTACGTGACGAAATATTTACAATCACCCTCAAATAAGTGCTGGTTAGTACGGGTTAGTAATTAACCTATCAGAGAACGCATTCACTCAGAGTTTAGCGAGACCCAGAATCAAGCAC
Organism: Gymnothorax javanicus; assembly: GCA_029692085.1. Lineage (NCBI taxonomy): Eukaryota > Metazoa > Chordata > Actinopteri > Anguilliformes > Muraenidae > Gymnothorax > Gymnothorax javanicus. The sequence goes on from CM056207.1 coordinate 40,297,421, forward strand.
AGGTGGAAGTAATGAATGAAATACCGCAGCCGATTCCGAATGAGGAAACGTGATTAGACAATGAGACGCAGGCATGCTGAAGGCTGTCACACGACATCACTGGAGTTTGGGCAAAGAGAGAATCGAACATCAGACGGTGGGAATGAAAGCTGAAAAAATAAAACTAAAGTAAAGCACAAGCACAAATAAGCAAAAGACAACACACATGCGGCAGAACCATAACAGCAGGTTTTGATCCACTACCACTTATAATCAGCTGCAGAATCAGGACCAGAATTCGAATTGGTCTGGAAATTTGATCGCCTTTTCCCATTTATACAGTCCAACTTTTCATAAAATTTCATGGTAGGCCATTGAGTAGTTTTTGAGTAATCCTCCTAACAACAAACAAATAAACACACACATACAAGTGATCACAATACCCTCTGGTAGAGGTAGATATCACACATCCCATCGTCCACCAACTTAAATTACACTCCTTGTGGCTAAAATGTTGTCACTGCACCTTTTGCTGCCTGAAGCAATCAGATCAGGGGTGCCAACTCTAGGTCTGAGGGGCCACAATGTATGCAAGCTTTTGGGGTCCCCTTTCAATCAGCAGCCAATTAATGCCTTGAGAATAAGGTGTGTGGCTTCTTCAGCCAATCAGCAAATAAAAGATGACATAGAATTTTTGAACGGGGTACTTATCCTTGTTCTGTGATGTGACATATAGACAACAAAATTTTGGTTGGGTCAGTAATGCCTCAGAAGCTTCCTAAAAACCTCTCAAAAAGCTATGTTAGGATGGGGGATTTTGAACGCGTTGTTTTGCACCTATTTGGTGACATATTGGGCTTAACTGGCAACCTCATTATGAAATGCAAGCACTTGACGCTGATTGGCTGGCTTTGCTGCCACTCAAAAGAATGTAACTTCGCCCAGAGCGGTAGGGAAAATGGAAAACACTCACTGGCTTCGGAACACGGACAGACCAACTTTATGCAGCTATGGCATATTCAGAGATTCAGCCTTATGTGTTTGAGCCTGAATCAGATGAGGACACTGAATTAGAGGAAGAACCAGTCCAGCCAAGGCCGGATTTAAATGTTTCTGAATGGTAAGTATTTTTGAATGTTTTTGTTTTTTCAAACGTAATAGAGACAGCTAGTTGGCTACTTCAAAGCTGCCAAGGCTTACGCATTCCGAGTGAGTCTCTTGCATTGACGTTCCTGTGCTGTAGCCCACAAGTATTCAATCAAAGTGCACTAAAGAAATTCATTTGTGGAATTTAAGTCCTTGTGCAATAAGTTAATCCGTTTCACGTGCATTACGGTGGATTTCCCCACTAGTGACACAGAAATCAATTATGACTCTGGAATTCTCACGCTTGTCTTTACTGAGGGATTGGAAGCAATGGAATTGCATAAAGACGTGTATGCAAATTATTTTGAAGGGGAGGAAATAAAATGAGAGTGGGGGGGGCAGTGAGATACATGTGACATCATATGTATCCGTTGTTCAGATTGGCCCGTTTTCTGGAGGTCATTTTTAAAAGAGGAATTTCTATGAAACGGAGATGTTCAGAATGTCTAGCGCTTTTCGCATGTTCTTGAATGCGGGCAGACTACCGTTATTCAACACAGACAAGGTAAAAATGGTTTTTGATTCTATGTCACCTTTAAATGAATTACTTGTGTAGAAACACAGCAAAAAACAGCAGACACAGAAAGCCCTCCAGGACTGGAATTGACAGCCCTCTGTCAGACAGACAGACACAAACAGACCATGGCCAACGCAATACCTTCTAGGCAGGAGTAACAGGTCTTCTGTGACTCTGCACCACTCTGGTGCTCCTATTGACACATACAGCATGGCCTGCCAGATACCGTGGATACAGTCTCCAGATGAGTCTCACAAGCATGAAATATGGAGGTAATGTAAACGTTCCACTTGGGCAGGTCTCTCTCTTTCCAGCGGCCATGGCTGGAGCCCCCTCTCCCCCCCAGAGGCCCATGGGAGGGGGAGACACACGCCTCACTCTGCTTCTCTTCCTCCCTGTCCCTGATTCTCATGCTGCTCAAACTCGACAGCAGAAACCAGGCAGAGTGAATTACTGACCTTCCATGAGTACAAATATATGCATGACCTCCTCACACTGTGCTACAGTACACATACAGTACTGCCTCACACTGTGCTACAGTACACATACAGTACTGCCTCACACTGTGCTACAGTACACATACAGTACTGCCTCACACTGTTCCCTGGTACATACACACAGCACCTCTTCATAATGTTCCACAGTAAACACATACAGCATCTCCTCACACACCTCCTCACACGGTTCCCTAGTATATGCACACACCACCTCCTCATAATGTCCCACCGTAAACACACACAGCACCTCCTCACAAACCTCCTCACACTGTTCCCTAGTGCATGCACACAGCACCTCCTCATAATGTCCCACAGTAAACCCACACAGCACCTCCCCACACATGTCCTCACGCTGTTCCCTGGTACATACACACAGCACCTCCTCAAAATGTTCCCTAGTACATACATAGCACCTCGTCTCACTGTTCCCTGGTCAAGGCACAGCACCTCCGCATAATGTTCCACGTTAAAAACACACATTACCTCCTAACACAGTTATCCACCACACAGACCCTGCACCTCCTCACACTGTTCCCCAATACACACGCCCAGCACCTCATGAGACCGTGATGTCACAAGATCATGTTTACTGCACCACTGGATACTCCAAACTATGAAATAAATGAGGGGGAAATTTGCTGAAGAATGAATAAGCTGGCCCGTACTTTAATCACCAGTGTACTACGTAACATGCTGCACCACCGCACTAATTAATTTATCCCGCGCAGGACAGATATTATACGCCTGATTATTCATTTATTTGGTAGCCTCTTTCATCGAGAGCAAATTAAAGCACAAGGTCATTGTAAGAAGCATTAATTAAACAAGTCAGTCGAGGCAAAAACAACTTGGACGACCGACGGTATCAACGTGAAGCAGATCATAAATAACATATGCCTGCAACAAGTGATCCGATAAGAATGTGTCTAAAAAAACATTTATTCAACTATCATGCAACCCACGTGCAATATACTGACAGGTACACTGAGAGGACCAATAGTCTGTGAGCTTTCAGGAACATATCTGTGCAACTTAACACGGTGCAGCATGATAATCTATGAGCTCACCCATGTCAGAGCCACACTGCATGAAACCAGGAGTATATTTTTTCACTTTAAAAAAAAAAGAAAGAAATGCTTATATGATTAGTTTACTGAGAGGGGCCATGTTATGCTCATTTACCAGATTAATATTTTCTCTTCTGTGGTCAATTTACAAACATTTGCATGTTTTTATGGTCAAAAAGCACCTAGTTACAGCTGTACAGGCTGTGTGTGCAGCACCTCAGGCCCATTCAAGTTGAAATGGGCTGTTTGGGCACCTGTCTCTTTCAGTCCCCTTCCCTGAAAGAAAAAATGCAGGTTAAAACACTTTGACATTTTAAATTCACCTATTTGTGATGAACAATGCATTTCAGTGAAAATAAACACTGTATTGAATTGTACTGCGATATTAGGCATTTTATAACAATGAAAAAGCTAGTATTTGTCCTTAACAACCCACTCTGTTGTGTCTGGGCAATCACGAAGAGCAGTGAACCCAGGTCAGGAGGTAGCTCTGGGTAAAATGAAGGGAACACAATGAATGGTGGGGTTGCACAGATGAGGAATAGCAGTAAAAAATCATTTTTAACCCCTCTTTGTGTTCCATTGTAAGTCCATGCAAAGGGAATTTGCTTTTGCACTGAAGAGAAGCGTTTCACCCATCAGACCAGAGCGGGCTACTGCTATTATTTGCAAAGAACTCGAAGAGGCAGGCATCGACATCTGTGCCCTCAGTGAAGTTAGGCGTCCAGACACAGGCAACATCAAGGAGAAAAAGTACACCGTATTTTGGAGCGGAGGTGAAGACAGGACAGCCAGAGTTGGTTTTGCGGTCTCAAATAGAGTAAATCATCTCATACTCATTCCCATCAATGATAGGCTGATGACGCTGCGATTCCACTGAAGGATGGTCTTGGTGCTTCTTTAACCTTAATAAGCGTTTATGCACCCACAATGCAACGCACAGCATATGAAAAGGAAAGCTTTTATGAGCAGCTAGGTGAATGCATTGTCAAAGCAAAGGGAGACCACATAATCGTCCTTCATGACTTTAATGCACGTGTAGGTAAAGATCATGAATCTTGGCCCTCTGTTTTCGGGAGGTATGGAGTGGGAAAAATGAATTCAAATGGTTTGATGCTTTCGGAATTTTGCTCATGATACCAGCTCTCAGTAGTGGATGCTATTTTTCAACTGAAAAATCACTTCAAGAACACTTGGCAGCATTTAAGATCCAAGCAATGGCATCAAATTGACAATGTACTCGCCAACAAAGACGCTAGGAAGTTCATCAATGTAACTGAGGTGAATCCAGTAGTGGACTGCTTTACTGACCGTAAGCTTCTCTTATGTAAATATTCCATCCCAATCAAGAGAAAAAAGAAAGGATCGAAACGTCCACCAAAATTAGACACCGCTATAAACGCTAACAAAGATAGAGTCACTACAGTGGTTTCTCGATGATCAATTAGACAGATGCAATGAAAGCTAGGATGACATGAAAGAAGTGCTTCATCAAGCCAGCACCCACACCTTTGGCAAGATAAAGAGAAGATGTCAGGACTGGTTTGAAGATCACGCTGAAAAGATTGTAACCCTCCCACACAGAAAGAACCTATATAAACATATAGGTTTTAATATAGGGCCAGATATAGGTTTCGCATATATGCAACATACGTTGAATTGGCCGTTTTCATATATTATAGGGACATATATGTACATATATGTCCCTATAATATATGAAAACGGCCAATTAAAACTCCAATGTTTTTTTTTTTTTTTTTTATTTGGCATTTCCAATCCCACCCGAATTTGTAATATCCAATCAGTGAACTATGCACCAGTTCTTTGGCTTATTCGCATATGCGCCCCCCTGTTGACAATTCAGGAGCGTGTACACAGCCCGCGACCGTTAACAATTGCTTTTTATATAAAGGTTCAACAAAACCTTGCAAGCTGAGTACGAGGGCAGAGAATAAACAAATACTTAATGAGTCAGAATCTTACTTATGAGCGCCGGTCAAGCCAACAGGACGCGCCTAAGGGAACTCTAATCTACACAACCCTTCCCAGCAGGCCCTTCGCAATTTGCATCCCTGTAGCGCATTGGCCAATTGCGCGCTACTTCTGAAAAGAGCTGCCGACCACCGCTGGTTGATACAAGGCGGGGATTAAAACCTATATGTTTATATAGGTTCTTTCCGTGTGGGAATTTAAGAATCCTTGTTATTTCATCATCCCTGTAGGAAAAAGTCTGCGACCTTTAGTTGCTATACAAGCATCTCAAATAAAAGACAAGTGTCTGTTCATTAAAACTGTGAACAGAAATGTAGACTTTGTCTTCAAATTCATTAACCACAGTGAAATGCTAAAATAGATGTGGGGATGAAAATTACTTTTGAAAGGCATGTTTACTTGAATGCATGTTCTTCTGTGTACTTTTATTTTGTTGTTTTAGTTTTATTTTGCTACATTTAGACTAAGGACCTCTGAGCCATATTCATCAAGAAACTGCATTACAAACAAGATAGAAAACATTGCATTTGGTGGATGTAATAGTGTAGTGTATAACCTTTCAGTGGATGTGTATGAGCTGTAATGATGTGAATCCAATTTTATCTAATGTGGTGAATCTGGCAGTGACTTAAACTTGAAAAATGCTTAATTGATGAAATAAACATAATCAAACCATTTTGTTTTTATACATTTCCTTCTCTTCCACAAAACATAACTCAATCTTCATAGAATGGAAATAAGTATGGTCAAAAAAGAATTGATGACCTTGTTATTGTTAATGTTTCAGGAAAAAAATGTAACAAATAGTACTAGGTATTTGTGTTGATAACATAGCTTTTTGTCTCCTCTCACTTGCCATAGTTAATAATGACTGGTTTACACATAACGTGTCGTTGTCACATGTCAACATGTATTTAGGATCAAATGTGATGCCAATTTCACATGTTCACATGCAATTAATAAGTTATTGCGCGAAATTCTTGTTATTTCTGTAAGGGACTTTGGACTAATATGCAGATATTACCATGAGAATAAAAATATGAGCTAGGCATCATGTATGACAGTTGCAAAAGTGAGATATGAGCTATACAATAGGTATGACAAACAGAACCTGCCACTGGGTATATGAGCTATATAGGAGACCTATATGCGCTCTATAAGCACATATATGTACCTGAATTTGGCCTATATGCGGCATATATGCGCATATATGTTCATATAGATTCTTTCCATGTGGGCGTCTCAAGGATAAAAACCTTCATAAGGATAGAAATGCTCTCAGAGAGGAAATTAGAAAACTAAAAAACAACTGGTTTCAACACAAAGCTTGTGAAGCAGAAAGGTACGCCAGAGAGAACAACCTTAGAGAATTTTATGCAACAATCAATGCAGTCAATGGACCAAGACTTAAGAGCATCCATTCTGTCAAAACAAAGAGCAGCGACCTTCTCTCATCTCCTGAAGGAAAGATGGGTTGAGCATTTTGAAGAACTTCTCAATCAACCCACAGTCGTCGATAGGTCTATACTGGAAGAAATTGAACTGCGCCCTATCATTGAGGAATTTGACAACCCAATTAGATTGGAGGAGATCAAGACAGCTATTAAGAATACCAAACTAAGAAAGAGCCCAGGTCCAGATGGAGTACTACCTGAGGTGCTCGTTTACGGCGGCCATAAGCTGACGTCCCACCTACTAACCATCTTCAATAAGTTCTGGTGGGAAGAAAACTTGCCTGCTGACCTTGTTGATGTTATGATCTGCATACTATTTAAAAAAGGTGACCGCAATGACTGTTCTGACTACCGAGGTATATCACGCTTAAGTGTTGTAGGCAAGTTATTTGCAGATGTACTTTTGCAATGTCTTCGACACCTATCCGAACAAATCTACCCAGAATCACAGTCAGGATACGGGAGCAGCAGGAGCACTGTCGATGGAATCTTTGTCCCGCGGCATATTATGGAAAAGTCCCAAGAACAGCATCAGAACTTGCACATTGCGTTTATAGACTTTACCAAGGCATTTGATTGTGTAAACCGTGAACTCTTCTTTAAAATCCTGGAAAAACTTGGATGTCCTCCAAAGTTCGTTCGTGTGGTCAAGATGCTCTATTCATCAGTGCTAGACAATGCTAGACTTCTAGCTGACGGAGAATTGTCCAGACCTATTTATTATAATAATGGTGTGAAGCAGGGTTGCAAGTTCGCCCCCACCTTGTTTGGAATATATGCTGCAGTTATGCTCTACCTTGCTTTTAAAAATGTATCCTCACACTTCAGCATTAAAGTTCGCTTTCAGTACAATGGTGATATTTTTGACCTCAAATGCCTGAAATCCAAAACAAGGACCTTTACTGAATTCATAAGGGAGGCCCAGTATGCAGACGATATTGCTATTTTTACCAACAATAGTACATCTCTATAATCACTGTTATCTGCCTACTGCCAACTTTCAAAACGAATGGGTCTCAGAATCAACACGGAAAAGACTGAATCTATGAGTGTGGGTGAGCAGTGTGATTTTTATGTTGACGGATGAAAGATAAAGAGAGTGCAGCTTTTTAAATATCTTGGAAGCTACTTCACAAGTGACTGCAAGCTGGATGAGGAGATTGCTGTCAGAATTCAAGCTGCCTCATGTGCAATGGGAAGGCTGTGAGACGGTCTTCGACTGTAAAGACCTGACTGTCGAGACTAAACTCAGTGTATACAATCAGTGTATCATGCCGCTACTTCTTTATGCCAGTGAAACATGGACCCTATACTATCACCTAGTCAAGCTTCTTAGAACGGTCCAGCAAGGACATCTCAGATCTATCCTTAGTGTAAAATAGAGCGATTACACTTCCAACGATGAAGTATTAGCTCGTGCTAAGACCACAGATATTGAAACCATATTAGTCAGGAATAGATTGCACTGGTTAGGTCATGTTATACGTCTGCCCAATGAAAGATCTGTGAAAACTTTACTTTTGGTGAACTTGCAGAAGCAACAAGAAAAGTTGGAAGACCTTTGTTTAGGTATAAAGATACACTTAAATCTATTCTCAAGCGTGTTGGAGCTCTCAACGCTTGGTGTGACATGGCTAAGGATCGTCAAGCTTGGTATGGGTTTGTATCGGACGTCTGCAGGAAGGTGGACCAAGATAGAGAGGAAGCCAACATCCAAAAAAGACTCAAGCGTAAAAACAAGGACAATATATAATGAACTGTTAAACTTTTGGACTCAACTGACATGAACTGTCATATTACGTGACTTTATCTTACTTTATCTATCTATATTTCTGCATTTCTATATAATTTGCATCATACCCATGTCGGGTGTTAGGCGTATATATATATATATATATATATATATATATATATATATATATATATGAAGAGAAATATCTTCTCACGGTGATATACTGTAACCAAATTCTTCCTGGCCTTCGCTCTACATGGCTTTGTTCGAAGGTGTTCCAGACTGACTGCTCATTGGGCATTATGTAGATGTGTAAAATTGTGACATAGGCATGTAACGGAAGATAAGGCAGGACGACAAACAAGGCGTTTCAGGCAGTTCAGGAGCTGCATTTTCTGTCTGAGAGAATAACTACCTTTGGCCTGGACTTTGAGTTTTATATCTCTGCAGATGTTTTACATGCACAAAAAGCTTTGTAGTACACTAAAGGAAAGGGGAAAAAAAAACAAAAAAGCATGAAATGGCCGCTTTAAGATTTCCAGGAAAGACAGATGGGCTTTAATTATTTTCCTCCTCAGCATGACACCGAAAGTGGTTTCTGAAGATGTGAAAAATGTATGGCCTGGATGGGTGTTTTTACTTTAGCGTTTGCGCATCTCGCTTCAGTCAGGGGACAGATATTAAAGGATGGTATCACCTATGAAATATGAGTTTCGGTTTTCAAATTTCAGCCGTCAGAGTGGAGCTGTTGAGGGCGATAAGGTTAACACAATCTTCGCTGTTTGGACAGCTGTCCCCAGTGTGTTTGAATACTTCATAATATTGTTATTGCCAGAAAGAGCTACATTCTCCATATTGCTTTCTGAGCGCCAGCGAGAGAGACATGTGTCGATCAGCTCTCGTCCAGCTCCATATTGCCATATTCACATCATAACATCAACTGATATTCCATCTCCCTTGGAATGGCAAAGTGGAAGAAATCTAAAACTTTAACGGACTCAAAAAGAATTGACAAAGCTATCTGGGGCTACTGTTTTTCAGGCTTTAGATAACAGTGCAGGTATTAAAATCCATATCTTAAAAGCCGTGAGCAGGACAGAGGTTCCGTTGAAGTCCAAGCTTGTTTGTGTCAGAGATGGCGATAACAGGAATGCAAATGACCTTCACATGACCTTGGTTTTTATTGCAATGAGACAGACAATAGCTGTCTCACGGTCTAAACACACGTTTAAATATATGCACACAGGTACCCACATGCGAACGAAATGAAATACCATTTCTGTTCTCAACTTTCCCCCAAATTTCAAATGCTTGAATAAAAATAAAATAATTAAAATGTTATTCTCCAGGAACAGTCAGCTTGTGTCAAGATTTAGACTGAGGGAAGAAAGCACTCTGTGGAGAGTGGAGATAATCTCACGTGGGCTTTCAATGAACCCTGCAGATACGCTATTATTGGAGTTTTTCCATTTTTCTTCTGTTAAAGTGGCACAGTGACAGAACGGCTCACTTTGACTTATATAATATAAATAAAAAAAGATGTAGGTCAAGTTGTGCTTTGTCAAATAGCCACTGGCTCTTCAACCAGTTAGATTCCCTAATATCAAAGAAACGCTGTAACAATGTCATCTTCTCTTTGTCATACAGGAAGATCATCTGGCTGATTTTTTCAGCATTTTCTTTTTTTTTTTTTTTACTACGCCTTTATTCTTGTGAAGAGAGACGGGTTTAATCCGACCAATGGCTCCTTAGGTCCTCGATACAGAGATAGAGACAATTACGTAAAGATTCACCACTGACATGCACGTCGTAAGCTGCAATGGCATTGGTCCTTGGAAAACTCTTAACTATTGTACAAACTAAAGAAAAAAATATCTTAGTATATTTTGTGATTAAACAACTTATGATCAATGAACACTGTGAAACACCTTAGTAAAAACATGAGACGCAACGTAAATTCAAACACAAAATGACAGTATTTCTGAAGCTTGTGTTCTGGCAGAACTGTTCTCTCGACAGCCATGTCGCTATAATGTGTTACTCCCCCAACCAGTGACAGTTTTCGAACAAATGGGAGGTTGGCTGAGCTCATTTCTGACAGAAAAATGTCCAAGTCTAAACAGACTTTTGAAAACCCCATCTTAGATACACTGGTCGAATGGAATTATGGAATTCATGAAAAGCGGTTTTGTGAAAATGAAATTACGTGCCCTTCTATCCTCCACCTATAATGCCGAAAATGAGGTCCCAACTCCCATATCGCTTTGTGCAGAATGTCTGTGGGATTTAATCGCCGGTGTCCTGGCTCCATTCCCAAACTATTCTGCACCTGCCACCTGATCCTCCCCACCACCCCTACACACCTCACAACAGATACATTCCCAACACACTCCACGTCCTCAGTCGACCTTCCTGGATAAATAATGGTTTAATTGGAAAAAACCAGATAAGGGGTAGAAACTTTGAAACCGCAAACATTAAGGTGCCAATAACACTGCATTCTCCTGGCACGGCTCCGTCGGCACAGCCATTAGAATGAATGCCGGTGAATATCCAACCATCTCCTGGTGTGCTCAGGATGATAATTGCCCACTTTATCTCTTCAGACGTATAATGAGAGAACAGTCGCATCCGTAATCTGGAGTGGAGGGAATTAAGATTAAGAGGTCCCTGTTATAGCAAATTCTGATTCATTCATGCAGGAATAAATACATAACTAAGCACCAGGGGGTGGCTTGTTTGTGCTTTTTCCTAAGTAAATCTAACACTTCCAGGAGTGTATGACTATGCATGTGCACATATGCCAGTGTGTGTCAGCTGTCATTATAATCATGAATTGTTTAAAAAAATGTCACCACAAAGTATGATTGAGGAATACCTTATAATAAAAATCCAACATTGAAATGATCAAATGTATTTAATTTCCTTCAAATTAATTATGCACTGCGCTCACTACCAGTACAATGCAAGCCAACATCACTAAACAACATTTCAAGTAAGAATATCTAAATATTTTCACTGTCCCATCCGTCTTGATTATCGTACATGAGATCAGATTACATCTTTTATATCATGCGTGTGAACAGTACATCTCCCTGTTTCAGCACATTAATTAGCTGTTCAGTTCTGTTTACACTATTCACAGCTCACTGCTTCATTTTTTTAATTAATGAATTAAGGAACCAAAATTATATTTCACTCATTAAATTGTCCTTTATATGTAAACCCTTTTTTCACAATTTTTCAAAAGACAGATGATAAAAAAATTTTAAAGTATATTAAAAAAAAAAAAAGACGACACCATGCTCAGCTGGCACGTTCATTATGATTCCGTGTGGTGCTGGGTTTATGAAATATGTATAGATATACATATTAGAGAGAGCGCAGGCAGGCAAGCAGCCGGGGAGTCGCTCAGGTGCGACGGTGTTGTGATGAATTCTTATCATCGCCGTTACTCTTCTGGCAGAGGATTGAGGTGAGAAATCAGGGCTGAACCTCTGCTTAACACCATCCTTCAGATTCTGTGCACCCTGGCAGTGACTGCAGGCTGAATCATCCCTGCATCTCCTGGCAAACACCTTAACCTGAGATACGAAGAGGTGGCCGAGGGGAGGGGGTCAGGCCGTGATGCGGGTGGAGTTTAGGTCAGGATTCATGCCACTAATGACTGAGAATGGAGTTTGTTCTCCCAGTAAAGGCTATTAAAGGCTATGCTGCCCATAGCAACAGCCCCCCGAACACCTCAGCGGACAGGAAATCCCCAAGGCCGCCTGTCTTAATGAGCCGGAGTACCAATTATCACCGTATTAACCCTTCCAGTCCATAGTAGCTGCATCGAATTTGTTTTCATTTGTGTTGAAATTCCTGGCTCTAAGCAAAAATATTGAAATGATTAAACAACCTGGCAGAGAAAAAAACCAAAGTACACGAGCACTGACCCCAGCGTCACTCCGCTCAATCACAGCACTGCTTCACAAAAATAATTAATTGCAAGCGATAATTTTGCAAAAGACAGGAAATGAAATTAATCATCCCAAGAGCTAATGCTCTGCAGCAGTCAGCTCTCCATTAATGTGTATGAAGTGTTGATGTATCTACCCTAGGCAAATTAGCTTCATATTCTCAGCACTACTCTTTACATCGTTCTCTGGTGAAGGATAGTTATATCAATTAGTCACACAATTTTGGCTTTAGTATCCAAAACAGGCTAATGTGCTGTACTGAGCACCCCTCTAATACACAAATTCAGCTCTTTGGGATAGTTCCTGCCCTTGCCCATTGGTGAGCTCAATGTTGTTTGTAAAACTCTAGACTTACAGGGGTGTTGCGGCTGAATGGGAACAACACCTTTACAGTTAATAAACCCAGATTGAGAGCTAACTGATGTTAGCATTGGCTTGAGGGATGATCTATTTTATTTCTGGTCCATTGAGATTTTTTGTTAATGCAAAATTTTCACTAAAATTTGGTTTTGGGGAGATTAATTTCTTTATATGTTGTACATTTACATTAATATGCATGTAAATCTCCTCAGCAGGAGGTTATGCGGAGGGTATTGGAGGGAATCATGGATTGGATCAGAGAGGGGAATTTAGAGGGAGGTAAGGGGGATAAGGGAGGGGTTAGGGAGTTAGATTTAGAGGGGGGATAGGGGAATAAGGGGTGTAAGGGGGGGTAGGGAAGGGGATTTAAAGGAGGGTTAGGGGAATAACGGGTCTAAGGGAGGGGATAGGGAGTCGGATATAAACGGCAGTTAGGGGGGTAAGGGAGGGGGTTAGAGAGGGGGTCAGGGATGTCCCACTGAAAGCTGGGCCCACCTTCCGCTAGTGTGGGGCGCACACTCAATTTTTATCGTGGGGGACCCTCACGACCCCTGTCTCAATAATGAATAAGCAGTCTCTGCTAATCTTGTCATTTTGTTTGTGTGTGAGTGCACGTGCGTGAATGTGAGTGTGTTTTACTTCTAAAAGTACAGTAGCTATTGGTAGATGTAGTCCCATACTGTTGTATCTGATGATAACAATAGATGGCATTTGAATGATACATTTCACAGTAGTGTAGTGTTTTACAGGGAGGGATTTTGTGTACGCAAGCCTGCAAATGCAGTACATACAACACCTATCCTCGGGGAAGTATGGCAGCCATTTTGTGCCGAAGACCTCACTGCAGCCTGCCAAAATCTTTCATGGTCGTCTTAAGTAAACAACCGTGAGTGTCTCTAAAGCCACCACACTTCATTAAGGAGCATTATGCAGTGACCAGCACGTTGCTTCTTATTCTGGAGCACAATCAGGGCTCTCGCCTGAATTGTAATTGTATTTCTATCAGGAATATGGTTCCCAAAACCTTCAATTCTCATTCCTAACTTTAACAATCAGAGAATAGAGCTAGCTGGCAATCAATCCAGCCGTGCCCTCTACACTGACTCAGGAGGAGTGGTTGACCTCGCAGAAAACGGTACGGGCATTTTCATTAGCAACCCTGCTTCATCATTCATAAGTGCATCTTTTGTATTCTAATGACAGTATGACGGGGGAAACTCGTCCATCAGCTCGCCGTAGTCCCAGCGAATTGTCCGCAGCCCTCACTCCTTATCTGGAGCTGAGCGGTGAATAGACACTCCAGCATGCATCCATTAGTTTGTTCCGGAAGAGCAGACTGAACCTCGCATCATCTGCCCATCGCTAAAGATGGTTCTGTGATCTGTGCGCTAGGAGTGGGACGTGCTCAGAGGCAAGTTCCCCGGAGACAAAATATGGGCAGATCGCTGCTTGCTCACACACACACACACACACACACACAAGCATTCACACATGCAAGTATACACTGTATACATCTGCACAAACATATGCATACGCACACACACACATATATAAATATGTATACATACAGACATTCATATACAAGCACACTCATGTCTTGATATACAGGCACACACATTCATGACCACACATTGCATATGCACACATAAACATGCAGATACATGCATGCAGAAGCATCCTGTGTACACACGCAAACACAGTACCCGCACACAAACACACAGACACACACGCACATGCACACCCATGCCTTGCTTTGGTTTACACTGCTGTGCTGAAACGTATCGTTGCTGAAGCTGGTCTGGGAGAGGACAGCTGCAGAGTCAGGCCAGTTTGGAGTGGGGTTCAGAGAAGTGGGTTGGGGGGGTATCTCCCTGTCGCGTAGCACGTGGGGCACCAGCCCGGCTTTTGAATCCCTCCTCAGTCACAGTGCCACTGTAGCGGTACAAACGTACTGCTCAGCACAGAGGGAAGCAGTTGGGTCATTTAGCCTAAACCTCAAAGGCTTGTTTCCCTACCCAGGTAGCACACAGCCAAAGCTTTAGCATCTGTATGCTGCAGCACAGGGGAACGTTATGGAGCTGCTGATTCTATAGCAGGCTGTTTCAGTTTCGCTCTGATTTCTTTGTCAGTATAATTCTCTGCAGAGTACTTATCTCTGTGTATTAACTCGATTGTTCTGAATCAGACTGATTTTAGCTTGTACGTCATCTTATTTTTGCTCTGATTCAGTGACTTCGAACCCAGTTTTATGTTGGCTCTGATTCAGAAGTCCGCTTTTGTTTGTGGTTGTACCTGAATTTTTGGCTCTGATTCAAAATGAGTTGATTTTCATTTGCTTCTCTTTTATTTCAGCTGTGATTCAGAGTGAATTAGTTTCTGTTTGTACCTGATTTTATTTAGGATTTGACTCTGAATGGGTCTTTATTTGTAACTGATTTCATTGATGGTCCGATTCAGAGTTTGGCGGTTTCAGTTCGGACCTGATTTCATTGATGCATTGATTCAGAGTGAGTCGGTTTGTATCTGGTCTGCTATGTATGACTTATGACCTCCAGGCTTTTGCAGATAGTCAATAGGGTCTAATTACAGTGACTGAAGATCAGCTGAATAATTCATTGCCTGCTTAAAAGCTGAAGCACTCTGGGAAAGGAAAGCCGGTATGAAAGGTTGCTCTCTGTTTTATGGAGATGGATGGAGAGGATGGGGGGGCACAGAGCCTGTGTTTTGTTCAGCCTGAGTGAGATGCACGTATGGGGATATCAGAGGATAAGAAATCACCAGCGGCGTCGTCTTCACCACGATAAAGCACTCCTCCAGCTCTAACGTCCATTTCGATGCAGCCCATCTCACCGAAGGTTCTCATTACCAGCTGTTATGCTTTAGCAGTGCTGGGAGTCTTCCTTCAATGTCGGGCGGCAACTCGGCTGCACGGCACCATGGGAAGGCCATTTGATGCACCTCTGGCAGGCAGAGCCATAAAGGATGGATGTCTTACTTTTGCTCGCTAATGTAGCCTGTGACAGCAGAGCCATAGTGGCGACTCCATATCTCCCAAGGGAGGCTAGAGCAGACTATGTGGCTAACCCATCCGATACTCTGACAACTGAGAGGGGGGCTCAAAGAATGAGTGCAAATCCCTCCATCCATTCTTTTGTTTTCCATTCCTTCCATCCTTAATTCCTCCACCACTTCCTGCTTCCTTTGTTCTGACACAAAGGCTCGGCAGATCTGGGCAGTGCTGTTGATCTCGCAGGCTTCTGGCCCCACCCTCATCACCAGCCTTCCAATCACACATGCAACCGTGCTATTCCTCCAATCGGAGAGATGAAGACACGAGACCTCAGACAAGAACTCACCACTGGCCTCTGTTGAGCCCAATGCTTCTGGCCTGATCTCCTATCTTGCCTCAGACAGTAAAATCTCACCACTGGACCTCTGTTGTATTTTACCCCCCGTTCTTCTGGCCTCTGTTCCGTCCTATCTTGTCTCCTGGGGTTCTGTGCTTTTGAGGAATAAGCGAGAAGAGTGGTTTTCAGAAAATGCCTCGTCGCTGGCTCTTCTGGGACTGAAGCCCTCGACTCTTAGTGTTTTCCGGTATTTTCCAGGGTGTATCGATCGGTTCCACAGCATGAACGCGCCGTTAAGGCCTTCTAGGCAGAAGCTGCTCATTTTGGCACCAACATTAAAGGTATACAGGAATCATTTACATAATGAGGCGGAGAGCAGGGGAAATTAGATATTTCGGCATAATTACAGCATCAGACTCACCAGCAAAACTCTGACAAAATCTTATGATTATCGTAATTACATCAGACTCACCACTGTGACTCTGACAAATTCGTATGATAATCGGAATTACAACAGCAGACTCACTCGTGTAATTCCGACTAAATCGCATGATAATCATAATTACAACATCAGACTTCAGACTTACCAAAGTAATTCTGTCAAACTCGTATGATAATTGTAATTACAGAGTCCGACTCTCTGTTTTCTGACTGGATGATAATTACCACTACTTCAGTAACCGAGCAGCTCGCAGGCAGATGCTCCATTCCTCTCAGACAACAAACCAGATTTATTTTATGAATCTCAGGGCAGAGAGGCAGTGTAAGTCCACCGTAAGCCCACGCATTCAACAGTGCGCTAACCCAAATCGTTCTGCTCTTAATTTTGCCCGAGTGCAGCCATTTGCATTCTCGCCCAGAGGAGATATCTCTCTTTACAGGCAGATACACTTTTTGCCTCCAACTGAATCCTTTCATCCATTACCTGCGGCAGGGCCGACAGAGCTGATGCAGTGATAAAGCTCTCGCCCCTCAGGCTGGTTCTCAATGAGCCTCTCCACCTGTCTCTTTCCAGAGCTGCACACGGTATCGCTCTCCTAAGCTACACACTGTCTCTCTCCTGAGCTACACACTGTATTTCTCCCCTGAACTACACACTGTCTCTTTCCTAAGCTACACACTGTCTCTCTCCTGAGTTACACACTGTATTTGTCTCCTGAGATACAAACTGACTCTCTACTAAGCTACACACAGTATCTCTCTCCTAAGCTGTACACTGTCTCTCTCCTAAGCTACACACTGTCTCTATCCTGAGCTACACACTGTATTTGTCTCCTGAACTACACACTGTATCTCTCCTGAGCTACACACTGTGTCTCTCTCCTAAGGTACACACTGTATTTCACTTCTGAGATGCACATTGTCTCTCTCTTGAGCTACGAACTGTATCTCTCTCCAGAGATATACACTGTATCTCACACCTGAGATGCACACTGTCTCTCCCCCGAGCTACAAACTTTCACCAGAGCTACACACTGAATCTCTCTCCTGAGCCTACACTCTGTATCTACATACTCACAGAGACTCTGGCCCTCTAAAACAGCCCAACACCTCAGGCTGTCGCAGTATCTCTCCTTCTACACATTCACCTCTCCTCTCCCCCAACATTTTGTTCATCAACTGCTGCCTGTATGGGATAGAGCACGGCTATTCAACGGTGTCCAGAAAGGGCCGGTGTGGGTGCAGGCTTTCATTCCAACCAAGCAGCTACGCACCTGACACTGCTAATCAACCCCAAGAGTCTTCGCTAATGAGCTTGATTAGTGGTATCAGGTGTGTAGCTGCTTGGTTGGAATGAAAGCCTGCACCCACACCGGCCCTTTCTGGATAATGTTGAATAGCCCTGGAATAGAGACTTCCGGTGCACATAAGCAGTACTTCACTGGTGCAGTAACTGCAAAGCTCTGGTTTTGCTCAGCTCAGAGTAGAGAGGCAGTGTTAGCAGTTTGTGTGCGCTTCCCAGAGCTGCAGAGGTTCCTCCTGGGCAGAAGAGGGCACTGGTCAGTGCTGGTTCATTTATTACATTATATCACTCTAAAACACTGCAGTTACACTGTCTAACCCCATCCCCCTACAAGCACACACATGCAAACATACAAACTTACACACACACACACACACACTCACCATTACACGCATGCACACTCACACACATGCAAATATACACACATAAAATACACACACGCACAAACATACACACAAGTTTGAATAGCTATGATTGTGTGGATATTTTATTGACATCAGTGGCGTAGCCAGAACTTGAAAATTGGGTGTTCACAGAGCATCCCTTTACGACTTTTATTAGTCCTGACTCGTCCGCAATCATCTTTCCTAATGAATAGTACATTCACTCCGAAAACACTCCTCAATATCAGGTGCTGCTAATTCTCCTCGTGAAGGTAAGATGACAATCCTTCGTTTAGACGGGCTCGAACAATTATTACTCCTGACTTGTTCTCAATCATTTTCCTTAATGAAAACGTTTTTCAATCATAACTACAAGTATAAACTACTGGCAATTACAGGCATGGCGTCTTTTGCAATGTGATCAAAGGGTGACAAAATAATAGGCTAAACTGAGTTCAGAAAAATAATTTACTCGTAGACCTACACGTTACGAAACTGCTCTGGATCTTCCGTGCTACATTTTTGGCACATAAGGTGATCAAACCTAAATTGTTGAAATCAATTCAAAGACAAAATTAGATACACCTTTATGCAATTTTGAGTAAGGCTGATTGAAATGAAAAAGAAAAAAAAAGGGTGTCCAAATGAATGATTGTCATCTTACCTTCACGGGGAGAACTAGCAACACCTGATAGTGTGGAATGTTTTCGGAGTGAATGTATTGTTCATTAGGAAAGATGATTGCAAACAAGTCAGGACTAATCAAAGTTGTAAAGGGGTGTTCTGTGCCCACCCAATTTTCAGTTCTGGCTACGCCACTGATCGACATACATTTACGCTAGACAGCCTCACTAACCTTAAGCTAACCTAAAATATAGCCATATCTTTGACTTTAACGAGTCAGCTGTAATCCACCATAATCCCCACCCAAAAGGTCCACACAACCCAAAATGTCCTCACGACATTGTGGGTTCTCAGGAGTAGGTTCTCACAAGTTTAGCAATACAAGCAAACGCATTAAGACTCATGCACACATACACAGGCACACGCACACACACACACACACTGTCACGCAGACTTACAGGCAGACTCACACACACACAAACATTCACATACACACACAAACACAAGCACACGCGCGCACACAGTCTCGAACACACACTCACACTAACATATACACTCACATGCAGTCTCACACACACACACACACACACACACACACACACTTACGCACAGACACACAGCTTTTAGAGCTGCATTTTTAGTGCCTGTATGAATGCAGTGTGTGCTGTTAGTGATAACAATAGAAGACTGTCCATTCACTCCTGTCCTCTCCCTGTACTCTCCTCACTTCTGTGCTCCCTCTCTCTCCCTCTTTGTTATGCTCTCTCTCCCTCCCTCTGTCTCTCTCTCACACACTCTCTCCCTCCCTCTCTCTTCTGCTGAGCTCTTCAGTGAACAGAATGATTTTAGGCACACACACAGACTGGCACATCCCCCCCCCCCCACACACACACACACACACACACGCACATACACAATGTTTCACAGTCTTTGCATCCCAGTAACTGGAGATTCACACCTGCAGTAGACAGGAAGCAAAACAAGTCGTCCAGTGAATGAAATGTAAACCTCATCGCCAACTTTGTAGGAAATAAAAAAGTAGAGAAAAAATGGTGTGAAGTAACAGCCTGGAGCTGAGGGGAGTGCGGGAGATGGTGGATGTCTGCTGTAAAAGCCTATTCACCAGCCCTCAGCGCCTCTCTCAGACTAACCCAAACCAGAGAGTTATGTGAGAGTCGCTCCGCTACTCTGACCTCTGACCTCTGAACTGCCCTCAGAGGAGCTTTCATTCCGCTGTCTGCTCTCTGGCGCTCAGGTTACCGTCTGCCAGTGTGGCACAGAGACGCTGAGGTTTTCTTCTGCTGACCCAAAAACAGTCCCATCCTCTTATCGGTAATCTCAGATAAAGAGATTGATGGATGTCAGTGGGATGATGTGTTGGGAGTAGGAGGATTGGGGCGAAGTTGAGGGGAAGGGTCTCAGTTTATGCTGAGCTGATTAGTGTGATAAATACACTGGTAAGCTTTTATTGTGCATACATTTTTTTAATGAAAAGCTAAAAACTGCAAAAACAAACTGCTTTTTTGCAGTTGGTGGAGCTTCAGCTCAATTTGGAGACTTCTGCAGAACATTTTACTTGCGTCGATCAACTCGCCCACACTAAACAGTAAATTCAACCTATATAAACCAAACTCAATACCATTTTGTAGGTGGACAACATTTGCCATAGACTCCCCAGAGACAGTTAATGGTTTAGCTATGCTACATCGTTATGATGGTGTGAAAATCAGAGCAAATTTTCATTTGCAAAAATAACCTGATTTAAATACAATGGATCCAAACACCCAAAACAACTTATGCTTATGGTCATTTGGATGCGCGATGTCAATATGAACAAACACAAGGAGAGACTGTTATTTCCAGGCCTTCACTATGACTAAGTAACAGTCACAAAGTAACTCGCTCTAAATTAGTGGCAGGCAGGTAGTTAGTTAACAATAGCATGTGGGATAAGTCAGAATGAAGCAAAGTCAAGTCCATGTAGGTCTGCGAACATTAGGCTCAGTAGCCTACTGTCTTTGCTGTCTGTTATCTACATAATTACAGCTGAGATACTACAAAAGTTTACATAAAACCAAAAAGATATGATTAAAATGAAAAAAGAAAACAAGTGAAAAATTTTAGCTAAAGATTATTTATGCACTTTAGCGCATTGAAATTGTATGTAACTGGTTTTACACACTGTGTAACTTGCTACTGAACCACTGGTAATCCAACTGGCTATTTTTTATTTATTTTATGCTTTCATAGCCTTTCTAGCAATTGTTATCCAAAAAAATTAATGCTTAGCTTGGGAACTTCAGCTAAGAACTAGCTATTTAAAATTGATAAAATGTAGCATGTTTGAAGTTATGTTGCATTCAGGTTTACTTGATTAATTCAAAAATTATGAATTCAAATATTAATTCAAGCTCCTGTTAAGCTGAAGGAAATTAAACACAAAAACTATTTTTTTTATTATTTTAATTTTTGTTTGCAATTACCAAAATCCCTCAAAGACAGGAAGTTAAATTCATCAGACCCATTGAAAAATAAAAAATTAAGCTGAATTTTATCTGATTGCCATGCCAGGGCTAACAGCATATTAATGCTGCCATATGAGGTTTAAGCTGTAAGTGGCTCTGGATAAAAATCATAAGCTAAATGTAAATTCATGCAAATATTCAAACTAAAGTCACAAGGCATATGCTGTGACTAATTTTAGTTTTAAAGCTACATACGCTTCATAAAAAGGATAATTTGTTCAGAATTAACAAAAGCCAGTTAGAGGACTATATCATACTGTATATTGAAAGTGCTATAGCACAAGCTGAAATCACATGCTTTGTTTTTTAATGAGTTTTAAAGGAGCTGTATCAAGATTACTGCACAGGATCAAAACTTACATCCCAAGTGAATCTGCTTGACTGCAAGTCATAATCTAATTGAATCCTTGCCAATCTGTCTTCGTTATGCATTGTATTTATATATTTTAGTTACTCCGGCATCATGCTTTTTATATTGAGCTTTATATTAAAAGTGTTATTTTAAGCTTTAGCCAAGGAATACAAAGAATGTAAGCTGGTTACCGTCACCAGTAATCATAAAAGAAGAAAAATGCCTTCTAGATTTTGACTTGCAGTAGTGCGGATTTACTTCTTTCAAAGTTATCAGTATGCGCAGTAATCATGACACAGGTCCTTTAACACTCCAGGAGAACTTCTTTAGTGTTTTTCGGCACAACAGTCCAAAAAGACTTTATACACACACGCGCGCGCCCACACACACACACACACAAATAATGATGATGATGATAATAATAATAATAATAATAATAGTAATAATAATAATAATGGGTCAATAAATGATTAGCAAGCTGATAGAGAGAGAGAGTGAGAAAGCATGACTGAGAGAGATATGGAGAAAGTGAGGGATAGTATTCCAGATAAACAGAGAAAGGATGATGCAGGGAGATCATTCATTCTCCAGGGCAGCCCAGTTACTCTGTAGCACGAAGGGAGGTGGATAACATCAAACAGGGAGAAATGCAGCACTCGGTGGGCACTGGACCTCTGAATAATACTGAGGAGGATGTGCCTTTGAGATTGTGATACTGCGGAAGGATGAGTGCTGTGTTATTCTGGGGGAGGATCTGTGTGTGTGTGTGTGTGTGTGTGTATATGTGTGTGTGAAATCAAACCCTCCACTTGCCAGCCTACACAGCACTGTCACATTCAGAGCAGCTCTACAGCGCCACCACCAGGCGTGATGAAGTAAGGCCTTTGCTGTCAAGAACTAAATGCTCAGTCCTGACTCTGTCCTAAGGTCAACTCCGACCATTCAAGTGCTGACTGTGCTTTGGTACCCCGGCAGGACATGACTGTGTCTGCTGTCATCTGAGGAGCACAGCAGCGCCCCCTGTGGCAGATTGAGGGACTGCAGCCTGGCCATCTCAGGTGCTACAGCGATGCAGCCTGACTGAGAACACACTGTCAGTGCGGTGAGGAGAGTATTTGGCTCTGAAGAATTCATGTAGTGGGCGCCATGTGCTACAGACACTGGAACGGATGTGGACTGGAGGAAACAGCAAAAAAACAGGAAAAAATAAAAGCAGTAAAAAGGGCAGACTAGAGTTAAGATGGTAAGATATTTAACACTGTGTTCCTGGGATTTAAATGAGCAAAAAAGAACAAAGCAATGTAAAAGAAGACAAAAAGGGAAAGGAGACTGTTAATTAGTAGCATTTTTTTATCTACAATTAGTAGATTATTTCATCATGAATCTCCGGAGGGAGAGAACAGCCCCAGGAGGTGTGAAGAGAGCACATTGGGGTGTGGTCACGGGCAAAATCAGAGGAGATCAAAACACTCTCTCCCCCACAGACCCTCCGCCAAACCCACTGCTTACTGCTGGGAGGCTCAATCATATCCAGAAAGGGCTAGTGTGGGTCCCATTTGATTCATTAAGGGCCAGTGATGTGACTTTGCCTGGCCTTCAATGATTGTTCATTTGTTGAATTTGGTGTTTCAGTTTTGGGCTAAATTGAAAGGCAAAGGCTATTCCCCCAACCGCTGGGCAAATTGTGAGGGTCAGTTTCGTTATTCACCCAACCATTCTCAGCCAATGAAATGTGTGGAATATTTCGTGAGTGACATGTTTCGGTGGAACTTTTTTGCGCCATTTTAATGGGGTCGTCTGGAGCGCGGCATCACGAAGATGGCTGGGGGAATAAGAGCAACTTTCCTTCCTGTACCACCAGAGGTTGGGGGAATAGCCTGCATCCACACCGGCCCTTTTTGGGTGAGACTGGACGCCCCTGGTTAAAGGAGTCCGTGACACATTCCCATCAGAGAAAGTATGCTAAAAAAAATGAGGTCTGTTCCATGCAGAGAATTGTGTTGAGCACAGATTTCTGCTCCGAGCCAGATAAGAAGTACTCAATACTTGACCCTGCGGCTTAAAATCCCCTCACAAAGAGAGACAGACACCTTGCCTTGTACAGCTGTTATACAGTTTGTTTATCCAGCATTTGCACGTGCTCAGTTGAACCAGGGTGCTCCTCCCCACTCATGTTCCTTCGATGGAGCCTCAGGAAATTGCAGTTACAGAGCACGCCTCAGACTCCTTCCGTCTCTAACCAAGTTTGGACGAGACGCACATCATCCTTTCCATCTTAGGTTCATCCTTCACTGCTGTGGCCTTACCATGGTATTGCATTTGATTTGTATTTGTCTGGCATGTCACCCATAGCCAGACATGAAGATTGATTCTTTAAGCTAGTATCTCACTGAGCGGCGAATGCTTACGAATGTAGCGAATTTTGGATTCGCCAACTTTTCTGACGAAAGTTGGTGAAAATCAGGATAGACCTAGGTATCATTAGCGACATTTAGCAATGTTTAGCGTCAGTTAGCAACATTCGCGTAACTGTTTGCGAAAGAATAGGAAATAGCTTTCTAGAATATGAAAATGAACTCTTTGTGACCCTTTGCAACATTCATCAGAATTTGTAGCTCTGTTGTAAAGTGGTCACTACTTCGCAAACCAAAAAAAACTTAAGCGACACAAGTTACAACCGTTTGCAAACGCTTACAGCTCTTTTACAAACGTCTGCAACTGTTTGTGAGAAAATAAATTCGCAAAGAAATTTTGAACATGCTCAAAATTTCTTTGCGACAAGAAAAACTGTTTGCGATCCTAAAAACTTTTAGCGAACTGCTTTGCGCCCTTTTACGAACTCTGACGAAACTCAAAATTCGCTACATTCATAAGCATTCGCAGCTCAGTGAGATACTAGCTTTAATAACTCTTTTAGCGATCTCATGCCGACAAACAATTCATTCTTATCAGTGGGAAATTTAGAGTCTCCAATTACCTAAAAAGCATGTTTTTGGACGCAAACGCAGGGAGAACATGTAACCTCCACACAGAAAGGCCCCAGGCCGGATTCAAACCCACACCCTTCTGGCTGTGAGGAAGCAGTGCGACCCACTGCACCACCATGCTGCCCAACCGCACAAGAAGAAAATCCAAAATGTTGTTGTCCTACCCCCACTTTAAATCCCCACTCACACCAGAAAACCACATCCTGGACCGAACTAGTCTCGAGCTGTTCAAAGCTGACCTGCGTCCCAGAAGGGTTTTGGTTTCAGAGCAAAACAGGGTTTCTTTGTCCTTTATTTTCAGAAACAAACTCTCTGGCATTTAGTGCTGAAATGGTGAGTTTGCCTCTGGCCTGTTACTGAAGTCTGATGACTGATATTATTTACCAGTACTAAAAGTTAAAAAAAATCTTTTGCCTTGATCTGCAGTGCTAAACGACCGTTGCCCGTGGCAACGCAATATTGATAAAATGGAAAATCTCGTTTTTGACTGTCCTGGATAGCCACCCAACTGTGATTTCACAGTAAAACATAAGCTTCTTCCAGTACAACGACTCTATCAAATCCAATCACAACTCATCTAATCTATCTTCAAGGGCTCATTGCTTTCTCTGCTCAAATAATAAATCCCAATAATGTATTATGAATGAATGATCAGTCCAATGATAAGACCAGCCGAAGCAGCTTTACTGAAGATCACCTCAGCACTAGAGATAAAGGAATATTCAGTTCACTGCCCTCCACTTCACAAGCTCAGCCATCACCCGACACACATACAGAAATGGCGATCCCCGCACCGTGTGTCACTTTCATCCCAAGCTGTTGGAGGATTTTACCTCTAAATCCGGAAAATTCTGTCCACTTCACAGAAGTCAGCACTGTTTCCCAAACCCGAGAGAGAGAGAGAGAGAGAGAGAGAGAGTGCCCAAAAAGAATCTGGGCAGGGTTGTGTTGGATCAGGGTGGTCCTGGGTCATGTGCAAATGAACCATGTTCGGCTCTGCAGCTGGTGACAGCTCACTGGCACCGGTCTGCCTGAACGTCAGGAGTCTGACAAAGGCACGAACAGCAGTAATGAGGTGATGACATCATGGGTGACATTCTGTAAAAAACCAGTTGATGACATGAAAACATATAACAGACATGCAAGAGCAAGCTACTCATGACAGTGAGAGAAAGATTGAAAAAAAGAAGTGATATTTACCTAAAAAAAAGAAAAGAAAAAATAACTAAGGAATATCAGCAGTCTCATTTACACTCTTGGACGCAAAACATCACATGTTTTGGACCTGATCCATCCCCTTGAGGCCAAACGAGTGGTTCTCCCAGCAATAAGTCTGAGGTAGCTGAGAAAAGAAAAGAAAAACACACTTTGCACACCAATCGTACAAAACACCCTATTGTTCATTATACAGATCAAGAGAGACTAAATCCACGTCAAAACATACAGTTAGAAAATGACAACTGGTTCTAAATTACACATTTCCATAACATAGCCTCTCTACATAGCCTATACTTTCTGCATTCGTAATACCTTTTAAGTCATAAACACATTAATTGGAGAGAATTCAGAGATTAGGGGACAGAGTAGAATATAGGTTTGGGTGCAAGCAAGGGTGTTTTTTTACTGACCAAAATGGAGTCAGCCCCTACTGCTCAAACAACACCGAAGACCGTTCCAGAATTGAAACTTTAGATGGATTGGGCCCAGTTATCTCACGACAGTGATTATCTCCAGGCAGGAATGTACTGGCTCGTTAACGAGGGCCTGCACAAGACAAACGAAGCTAACGCTGATCTCCAAGGCCACGGGCAGACATCTCAGAAACGAGTGGAGAGAGGCTGGCTCTCTCTGAGTGTGATTAATAGAGTCTGGCACTGTCACTATCGCCGTCTGGCTGGAGTCTATCAAATCTCTAACAC
Organism: Gymnothorax javanicus; assembly: GCA_029692085.1. Taxonomy (NCBI): domain Eukaryota; kingdom Metazoa; phylum Chordata; class Actinopteri; order Anguilliformes; family Muraenidae; genus Gymnothorax; species Gymnothorax javanicus. The sequence continues at coordinate 40,324,008 of CM056207.1, forward strand.
CCTTAACTATCGGCCCTCCCAAGGCTGTAACACACAGTCTTACACACACCTCAGAATTTACGCTCAAGCCCAAACCCTCCCATACACACACTCAGAAACCTCGCCATACGTGAGCATACATACAGTCACCCAGGAACTCTCCCATACAGCGCCCTCCATAATTATTGGCACCCCTGGTTAAGATGTGTTAAAAGCCTTAAAATAAATTCAATTTTTATTGCAGAAGCATACTCTCACACTGAAAATTGTAGAAAAATGTAACCTTCAACTCAAGTGAATTTTAAGGGAAAAAAAAAAAAATCTGACTAAGAAATAATTATTTTTCATAAAATCACCTGTTCCACAATTATTGGCACCCCTAACAATTCCTAGAAAATAAATGTAATTGAAGTATTTCTGTCATTTCTACAGTAGTTTACAAAGTTGATCAGAGTATCTAGGAACATTTAGTTAGTAATTCATCACTTCCTGTTTCCCTGGGGTATAAATATGACGTGACACAGAGGCCATTTCTCTTATCCACTCTTCAACATGGGAAAGACAAAAGAACACACCATTCAAGTAAGGCAGATGTGTGTCGACCTTCACAAGTCAGGCAATGGCTACAAGAAAATAGCCACTCGCCTGCACCTGCCCATATCTACTGTCAGAGGAATCATTAAGAAGTATAAAACAACTGGAACAGTGGTAAACAAGCCTGGACGAGGACGCAAGGTTATTTTGCCACCACGCACAGTGAGAAGGATGGTAAGAGAAATAAAAAGTTCTCCAAAGCTCACTGTTAAAGAATTGCAACAAATGGTAGCATCTTGGGTTCTCCAAAAAGTCTCCAAAACAACCATCAGGCGCTATCTACATGCCAACAAGCTGTTTGGGAGGCATGCACGGAAAAAACCTTTTCTCACTCACAATCATAAACGCATAACGTCTGGAGTTAAGCTAAGCAGTACTAGGACTTCAACTGGGACCGTGTGCTTTGGTCAGATGAGACCAAGATAGAGCTTTTTTGGCAACAAACACTCTAAGTGGGTCTGGCGGAACACAAAAGATGAGTATGCAGAAAAGCACCTCATGCCCACTGTGCAGTATGGGGAGGATCGGTGATGCTGTGGGCCTGTTTCTCTTCCAGAGGCCCTGGGAACCTTGTTAGGGTGCATGGCATCATGAACGCTTTGAAATACCAGGACATTTTTAATCAAAATCTGGTGGCCTCTGCCCGAAAGCTGAAGATGGGTCGTCACTGGGTCTTTCAGCAAGCTAATGACCCTAAACATGTGGCCAAATCTACACAGACATGGTTCACCAGACACAGAATCAAGCTCCTCCCATGGCCATCTCAGTCCCCAGACCTCAACCCCATTGAAAACCTGTGGAGTGAGCTGAAGAGGAGAGTGCAGAGGAGAGGACCCAGGTCGCTGGATGATTTAGAGAGATTGTGCAAAGAGGAATGGTAAAAGATCCCTCTTTCTGTATTCTCCCATCTTGTGAAACATTATAGGAGAAGATTAAGTGCTGTTTTGTTGGCAAAAGGGGTTGTACAAAGTATTAACATCAGGGGTGCTAATAATTGTTGCACACATGATTTGATGTAAAAGAACTATTTCTTAATGTGGGATTTTTTTCCCACTGAATAAATGCACTTGAATTAAAGGTTGGATTTTCCTCTTTTTTTCATTGTGGTCCTATATTATTTAGAAAAAAACTGAATTTATTAGAAGCTAAAGAACACATCTTAACCAGGGGTGCCAATAATTATGGAGGGCAGTGTAGGTCCATGTGCACAGGTACACACTAACACTCATACTGAAACACCATATTTACTCAGACACACATACACATGCACATTCACCAATATGAAAATATAGCCAAACTGGCTCATTTGTGTATGACACAGGTGCAGTAAATTTCATTCATAAATGCTGCTAATATCACTTATTTGGCAGCCACAATCCAAAACATCACGTGATCTTAATAAATTACTTATTAATAATGTCCACCAGATATCAATTCAAATTGACAGCAATTACTCTCCTTAATGCCAGCTTAAAAGTAACTTAAATATAATGAAGGTTGTTTACGTTGTTGTCCTGCGATCAATAGTAATACCGTCCTATAAATGGAGAAATTAAAGATTAATGCAGTGAACTTGAGTTTCATTTAAATAACTCATTTAAATGCGTATTAAGTCAGAATACCAAATTTTAAATACACAAACAGTTGGCACATTGCTTGCTCTGCATGCGAATGTCTCTGACGATATACTTTCCGCCGCACGAGCACACGAGCTGCGGGCGTGCCGTTTGAAGAGGCCGACAGCTGGGAGTGGCGTGCCCCTCCGAGCGCACGGCTCGCACAAGTGCTCGAGCCGAGTCAGAAGCGTTTTAATTGGACGGTGTCACGGAAACGGAGCACGGAGACGCGTTTCCCTGCTTCACCGGCACGCTTCAGAGGCGACCGCGATCTGGCCTTAAAAATCTGTCACGCGCAGCAATGCGAGAGCGCACGCGGAGACAGCGCCGAACGATTAGCGAGCACGTTAAAGAGAGAAGCCGTGCCGGGGCTCGCGCTGATGAAAGGCTGCGTGGATTTTAATCGGTTATTCCTGAGCAGGGGGAAAGGGTTCAGAGACGGCAGAGAGTGCCCACAGGAGATAGAATCTCGGCCCATCTCATCACTTTGTCTTTGGCTGTGACCACTTCCCGCTGAGTACGTTTGCAGAAGCTGTTTACTCAGAGACGGCTGTCGGAAGCACACGCGCACACAGAGCCTAATTACACTTCCCTTTGAAGAGGGATAGATAATGACCAGCCAATCAGCTGGGGACAGGGACAGGAGAGTGATGGGGGGATCTGTCATCAGCCACACCCAAACAATCTCTTGTCACCCTTTTGTGATAGACTATGCCCCTCCAAAGGGACGTCATCCATTGATTTTAGAGGATGTGACCTTTCTTTGAGAACCAACTGCAGCGCACAGCTGTTGGGCAGAAGGTCTTCTCTCTCTCTCTCTCTCTCTCTCCCTCCCTCCCTCCCTTCTCCCCTCCCTTTTTTCTCTTCTTTATCATCATGTGTCCCCCATTTTTCATTTCTCATTCCACAGTAATACTAAATTATCCCTACATGTTCAATCTCATCTTCTCTCCACTTTGTCATTCTCCAAGCCACCCTCTCCAGGTACAGTCCTATTTTTACCCTCCCTCCTCTATCCTACCTCTGTCTCTCCCACTCTCCCTGTCCCTGTACTGAATTTCATTATTGGTTCTACAGAAATGGCAAATTATGTCAGTAGGAGGAAACGTCATTGAGTGAAGTGGTGGGCAGGATGCAGTGTAGGATTGGCAGAGGTGGGCTGTGTGAATTACGAGTGCGGCGCTGCCATGAGCAATCTGTCTGTGTTTCCTGAAAGATGGTGCCGTGAGACTGTATTGTGACAGTGACTGTGGGGGGCTTGTGTTCGAGGGGATCGGTCAGGGTGAAAGTACCGCTCAGGAGGAATTTTGGTTTCTTGATTTTATTCTTCTTTGCGTTTTTGTGCGTGGAGAGGAACAATACTGAGACCGGGTTTCTGTGACACAAAGATGGAAAAGTTAAACACAATTAAATCACAATTAAATACATTATAATGAAACGCTGACACTTCTCTTGCTTGCTCGCTCTCTCTCTCTCTATCTCTCTCTCTCTCTCTCTCTCACACTGGTACCACCCCCTCTTGTCCTCCCTTCCTCTCCCTCCATCCTTTTACTCTCCTCATACTGCCACAGGCTTCACTCCTCCCTCCATCTCCCTCACCCACTCTCTCTCTCCTTCTCTCTTTCTCTCCCTCCCCCTGTCTCCTGCTTTACTATCTCCATCTCTCTATTTTTCTGTCTCCCCCTCCCCCTGCTCCTCCTCTCTTTCTGTGTCGTTTCAGTCGCTCATTAATCCTTAAGGCCGGAGGCGCTGGCTGGGTTCTCCAGCAGAACCCCCTGATCGCAGCACGTCTGTGTGAGGCCCTCTATCGCCTGCTCTATACCGGCCTTGCTCTGATGCTGTGGCTACACACACTCACGTACACACACCCACTCACACACACACACACACACACACACACTTACACTCAGATACAGTATGTAATTAGGCTTCTCAGAAGACAATAGCTGCAGATTGACGGCACAATCCCTTTCTTTTCCCCTCTTGGAAAAGAGCACATCATTCACTTATTCAATTAGACTAAATGTCACATCCATTTTTGTCCCCTCTCATGCTTTGATATGAGCTAGATATGATAATAATATGCTCACGGTAATTCTTCACAGCCTTTTTCCTCTGAGGAGACGGTATATTGGCCATTCTGTTTTAGGCGGCGCGTTGGTCTCATGGTGAAGGCGTGATTAACAAAACAAAATGACAGAACCTTCAGAATTGTTTCATCAGCGGTAAGACTTTGATTAGAGTTTGTCACATAAGTACCCTGTCTTTGAATCCCTATAAGCACTTGTTTTCTCCCTAACTGCAAAGGGCTTATCACATATGGATTTCAGCTGATCACAGTTACTTCTGCTAGCTATGCTTAAGAGCACGTACCAGCACATTCCCTCTCCTCAGCTAGGATAGGAGTCATACACACTCCTTGTGCTGTTTGCAAGTGACAAATGTGAGCCATAGGAAGACACCTTGAACAGCTACGTCCAGATCTGATGCAAGACCAAGACGCTATGTACAAGCACTACAACAGTTTCTCAACAGGAGGGGACTTAGTCAGAAACTAAATGAGCTGCTTTAAAATTAATAAATAATCATCACTCCCATTAGCATGATAACTTGCCGAACACAGTTCTAATCAAGTAGTAATTATGTCTTATTCAGTTAAAAGTGTCTCCATAAAGCAATCTGTTTTGGCAAATTATAAACTTCTCCACTTTTTAAATTCTGAAATATTCCTGTTTTCCCAGTAGTATTCTTCAAATAAAATACAATACAGCAATCAAATCATTTTAGCCATTTTGTAAGGTTAATGAGCACAACGTTTATATCGATGGAGAGGGTTTAAAAGCACAATTTGACAAGGGAATTGTATTTGTGTACTAATGGGGGCACGATAAAGTACTATGCAATGCAGGCAGCCTCAGAGATGCAGCCGAATCTATTCGCAGAGTCCCTCAGTGTTGGTGAGCAGTACTGGGCATGCTCAGTCCATTCAGAGCACAGATGCGCTTCCTCTGTCGCCTGCCAAACCCAGGATCGTTTGGGCGACGTTTAGTGGAAATTCTGCAGCCATGCCCGTAGTTGGGAAGGAGTTCTGAGAAACGGAGCTGATTGTTCTCGTGAGACCTGCCAAATTGAAAGAGTACGACTCCAGGAAATGAGTGAGCAGGAACCAGCGTGACGCTGTGCCCGAACCAGAAGCCCACTCTCTTCTACAGCACTGTCGGCCAAACACTCGAGAGCACATCTACCAAAACTGTCTCAAAGCATTCACCTGCAGTTCAGACACCTGATCTACCAGACCAGCAGAAAATCTGAGCAAGTGGTCACCAAATTTTTGCAAAAATAAATAAATAAATAGGATAATTCCACTTCTTGCTGATCTCCAATGTTGCCTCAGTTGAAACATTCTGGCACAAAATGGCCGTCGTTTACCAGGTATTTGCAATCGACTGTGCCCATCAGCCGCCACCACCCCCCCCCCCCCCACCCCCCCCCCAACTCCCAACTCCTTACTGTAACCACACTTGAGATTCACAGAAGGCCCCCATTTAATCCCAGTCAGTTTCAAATTGTAAATGTATTTTAATAACCTGTGCAGACATCCTGAATGGATCTGTGTTAAACTCATTCTGTGATCCACCTGATCGTGTAACACGAGCCCTAATCTCCCTCTCGGAGGAGGATAGCAGGGGCCAAATGAACCGCCGGGGGCCCTGAGTGTGGGATTCAGTTTTAGGGTCAAATTTCAGCAGCCCGCTCTCACCGGACAGCCCATAATGCAGGCATTGCTCTGTTTGAGCTCAGCACAAATCAAATAACAAGAGCATAAATACAATATTTGGTGTGCTTCAAGGCAGCGGGGGCAGTCCAGTTTGTTTTAAGATAAGTTGTACTTTGAGCCTTGTGGAGTAGTTTGTTCCTTGTATTTGACCCATCATAGATACTTAGAGGCAGTGGGCAGCCACAGTGCAGTGCCTGGAGACTAACTGCAGCTCTAAAGCCAGAGCCTTAGTCAGGGGTAATGGCAAGATTGTTACTGCAGTGTATGTCTTTTCTGGGGAGAAGATACTGGAGAACCTGAGAGAAACCCACACAAACACAGGAAGAGCAGGAGAACTCCACGCAGAGAGGTCCTGGCTGGCCGGGAACTCAGACTGCAAACCTTATCATGAGGTGACAATTTCCAGAATAAATGACCGAGCAATAACAACGCAAACAATAACTTCACGACAGACAAACTATTTACATTCTCGATAGCCCATTTAAATGCATAATTTCAACGACGGCACCCCAAATGTTTGTTGTCCAGGGAAATTGTTCTCTGACTAATTCCACATATAATGCACATGGCAGCCATTTTGTATGCTGTTAAAATATGCTGTTCCCTTGCACCAAAGACATGATCCTGACAGGTTTTGTTGAAACAAATTCATTACCACTGTAATCTTGCTCCTAGAGCGACACTCAGAATTACACACATTTCAGGTCTCATGAACTGTGACCCCTGGGCCTCGTTAAGTACTGTACTCAGATCAGTCACCAGCCACTTGACTCCTGACCCCTGCCATCTGGAGCTCTGTGAAGCCTCACTCTGGGAGCCTCGAGCACTGACCTCAGAACAGTCACATGACAGGGAGAGCGAGTGCTGTAAGGACTCAGTGTGTAGCCTCCCTGATATCTAGCTGTCGGTCCATAACCTCAGGCTTACTGCAGATGTCTGTGCTGTTTTCTCCTATAACCCTTTAACCCAAAGACAGCTTGTTTATTTATATTTTATATAAACCATATGACAACATGGAATATGGACTATTTTTAAGACGAGTGGCATATTCTCTGAGCATAATGTGATTGAAGAATGCCATCATGTCCCAGAAATTGATTGGCCTTGTTTTAATCAGGATTATTTAGTTTTTTTTGTTTATCGTTTTGAAATTCGGACAAAACAGCAATCTGGAATTTCTGGGTCTGAGTCATGGACAGATGGTATTTGCAGGGAAAAAAGTAAAAAGAAAAGTTTGGGAAAAGCTCTTTATATCTCCCTCTCTCTCATACTCTCAGTGCGAAAGCAAGTGAAGTCTATTAGCTGAAAGCAGGCAGGCCTGGAGTCGGCCATGGTGAATTACAGTGGCTGTAACTGCATTAGTTCACTAAGTACATTAACTCTTTTATAGGCCCACTGCCATAGAGGATGGAGCCTGTAAGAACAGTCCATTTTTTACACTGTAATAAAAGCTCTTCGATTTCAAACCCATTCTCCACCTTCCTGGTCACACACCCACTGATAACAGGCAGACAGCACAGGTGACAATGACTGTGTTCTTCGACTGTAGGAAAAACACACACACACACACACACACACACACACACACACACCCAGCATGACCTGAAGAGACGCACAGACAGATCTGCTCTTGATCCGACTTGCGTCAACATTACAGCCCTGCGATTACGTCTGCGTTCGGCGAGGCTCGACATCAGCGCTGGGCTCAGAACAGACAGCCCAGCGCCACTTCCTGTCCAGTATTTCTCCCAAACGCCTCGCACGAGACCCTCCCAGAACGCAAGCGGGACCAGATTTAACGACTCTCCGCCGTTTAAAATTTACGACATGCCATAAAGTGCTGTCTCATCTCCGCTAAACATTAACTGTTGGAAAATAATAAATGCGCACACTGGACTTCACAGTTTATATGCACATCAATCTCCCGGAAGGTAATGCTCACGTTTATTTTAATAATGCAACAGCAACATTTGTAGGAGGGACACAGGCATGCACTCCCACAGATTACCTTCCCTAAAACACTCAACCTCTGCCCTGATCCCCACCGACTCCCTGCCTAAGCATTATTCTGCACCAGCTGACAGCTCAACACACACCACAGCCTGAGAAAATGGCCGTTAATTCGATTCTGCTGCCATGACGACGCGGAGCGTGCGTAAGGGGCACACCCTGAATTTGGGGTCACGGTGAGACACCATTTTTAACTCTTCAGTCTGAAGCTTCATAAGCCAGTGTGCTATTTTATGAAAAGAGAAATCTTTTGTGGAAGAGTCAGTGGCAGACCATGGCACCGCTTCCCACATGATAAGGGGATGACTCTTCGGCTTTAGGCTACTGCACACACTCTGGCTCCCAACTATACAAAATAGTGCCACTCAAAAACTGCACTTATATGCACCCAAACGCTTTCCACTAAGCAGAGGAATGTCAGTGGCTGACCTCAGAGTGACTCGGTCCATAGAGTTTATGGACCCATTTACAGTTCGCAAGCAACAATGACGTAGACAGGTTGCGCGCGCAGCTTAGCAATGGAAGGATGGCGGACCACAACAGCTTGTCAAGCTATATGAGGGCATTGGCCATCAAAGATTGCGAATGCTACCTAAACAAATTGACTTTGACAAATGGCAACCAACTTCCAGATCCATATGGTATCAGCGAGTGGGTAGATGATGTTATTCAGTGGCCCAATATTCTGTGGCCTGATATATATACCTATTTGATCGAGAAACCTAGCATGTACACTAGGGAGAAACTACAAGCATATACTGTATGTCACTGGATGCTTATGACTACGTTATCTGCGGACATAAGCAGAATGTTAAATACCACGACATAGACTTGGAGTTTTGTGTCTCGAAATCAGAGGTCCTTCCTCGTCAAAGACAAGGGCATAAAACCGCCGCTTGTGAAGCATGGGTTATAATCAAAAAACCAGAAAACTACGTCCTGACAGCTAATTGTACCTGAATGGCAGGGTCAGTATTATTTTGTATTGTTGGCTTGCTAGCTAGCGAGTTTGACCACGTAGTTGTCATGCAAACATGAAATCTGCTTCGGTTTACCCTTATTCTCACATATTTCATTTAATGTCTGTAACTGTGAGACAAGCTAATGCTAATTATCAAACTTTAGCTGCATTAAATTAGTGGTCTACATCTTACAAACAATTGTTCATATAAACGAGCCTTTCCAGTGAAATCAATGAGTAAATAGATAACATACCTGATATAAAATGGGCACTGCAAACACGAGCATTTTTGATCGTGTCCTCAGTCCAGTCAACGCATTTGATAGCTTGCAACCACAGACGCTGCCGATTGCTCTGATGCATATGTGATCCTCTCGGAATCCTGAAAACTTGAGTCCACCAATGGAATATCGATTCTGACAGCCGTACACACAACAACCAGACATCTTGGTGCTGGTAAAATATCTAATTCAATGTTTGCAGATTCAAAACTCGTCTGACTGACTTGGGGAGACCGCTACTTCCGTTGCCAAGATGCACGCATCTTTTTGATGACGTCGGCTGTAAATGGGTCTATATAGCTGAAGCCCCGCCTCACTCTGAGGAGGGTATAGGTGTCTGGTGCAGTGCCAGCTCAAAATAAACACAGGTTCGGGAAATAAGAGCAGTGGCTGGAATGCAGATTCAAGCTCCCACCGTTACAGTCTGAGATAAAAGGTGATAGGGAGTCTAATCAATCCCACAATTCAACGCTAATCTTTACGACGCAGTGACCTGCAGGGCGGCGAGAGTCTAAACTGGGCCTAAACGTGCCCAACATTCCAGAGCACAGATTTGCAGATTCTCAGTCGGAGGAGGAATGAGCTGTTGAGGTCTGGAATACTTTGGCCCATCAACATCACATTCAGCCAGTAGATATTTACACGCATTTTATTTTATGGTACTAGTAATAATGATGCCGATAACTACCTAAAACTCTAGTCATAAGCTGATAGACTTGTTGCCTACAGTTGATAAAAACTCTTTTTTTTTTGATTATTTGGCAAATATTGTGTATGATAGTAAGGAACTGAATAGTCAGATTATATACATATGACAAAAATCAGTGGACCATGAAACAAAATTACATGAGAGTATACAAATACTAATACAAAATAATAGTGATGATCAGTAATATGGAGATAATAATACTAAAAACATTAGTATAATATGTAGCTCGTTCTATGCACAGAAAAAAAGGCCTGAGAGTGAAAGTAGGCAATGTTATGTATAACTACACAGCGATAGTGTAGAACCAGTGACACAGATCACCAGGCTGTTTTTCAAATTGCTGTAAAAAGCTGCATCAATAAATGCACATATGGGCTTTCTTCTGCCTCACTGTGAAGTAAAACAAAAAATAAATAATACAAAAACAGCTTTGAAATTTTCCCACAGAAGTTTCTACCCACACAGAGTGCAGCCGTATTGAACACTGAGGGGGCACGCTTGTTCTTCCATCGATATTCGCAGTGCTGCCGTCGGACGCTAATGAAATGACACAGACTTTGGCAGAAGTCTAAAACCTCCCCCACTCCGCCCTCTGGCAGTGCACTTGATCTACAGCGCCCCCTCTGGTGGATCCGGTGCAGGTGGGTGATCTTCCTGCTCTGGCTGTATAAATGGTACAATCAACTCCATAGCTCAGGAGGTGCTCGTCTGTGACCCTTCCCAGACCAACTGAAGATGTTAGAACATTCCAGCACTTTCAGTGGACCTTCGTGCTCTGGAAAGAAAGTTGAGACGGATTACTTTCCCCCACTTAACATGCGAGCTTGCTGCTAAAGTAAGTCAAGCCTGCATGTGAGTACTAATTAATCATACCCTACTTTTTTAATGTGTCGACAGTATAGGTCAGGGATCATTAAAACACTGTCCTCAAGGTCTGAGGACTGCTGGGTTTTCACACCCCCTTTCCCTGTCGGTCAGGTGCTAAGACAGTTGGCTGATCAGAAGCTCCAGTTATTCAGTTAAATCGCTCCTTATCTAGTGAAAAGGAATACCAGGGATGGATCTGGATTTGAGTTCCAGTATAGGACAAGGGTGGCAAACCCTGGCCCAAGAGAGCAGCAGTGTCTCCAGCTTTCTGTTCTTACTCAGAGCTTTGGTGATCGCTGAAAGCAGGAGATTATACAGATAAGTTACGAAAGCTGGAATTTGGTCTAAAGTTGAAAACTGAAACAAGAAAGTGCCTCTCCAGCCCCAGGGACGGGTACCCTTGATATAGGGTATGTGTGATCTATACACACCCCTCCGCAGTTGAGTATTCAAGAAAGGGTTTCAGTGGAGCACATCTACTCAAATGCCAGTCTGATGCAGTTGAGTTGGATTGCCTTTCATCTGTGATGAACTGACTCATTAAGGCAGGATTCATCGATCACCCGCAAAACAAGTGGTTGAGAGTTCTGCATAATTAATTTCGGGGTGTAGAGCAAATCGAGTCAATATTTAGAAAGGAGAGACAGAAATATATTTATCAGCGGAAAGGCAAAACAATCCTCGCTCAAAAGGTTAATGATAATGATGCAAATTGTTTAATTGTGACTAATGGCAGTCATTCACAGAGTGGCGAAATGAGTCCTAGCATTTACGAGGGGTCGTTTTCAATTATTTTAATCTGATTCCAAACAGCTAAGAGTAATTTTTCCCATGCCTGTGTAGCTCAGAGGGAGAACGTGAGACACGAACACATTTCGATCGTGTTTCTGTTTGTGTCCGAGCAACGGGTCGCCTCCCTCCCTTCTCACATTAAGCAGCACGCCGTCCTCTTCCAGCAAACAGGTGTATTGATTGGGTTAGAAGGTTCTGGGCTCATCACTCGGGAAGAGATTTCACTGTGTTTCTCCTTTCAAGAGGCTTTCCTCTTTGCTGGTTGTCTGGGATTTACTGGAAATGCAGGAAGCCCCACAGCATGGCAGTTTGGGGGGGGGCGCTTGTTTTGTCTTTAACGGACTTTCGTTTCTGTATTTTTTTTTGAGGGGGTTATTTTTCTCATTTTTCCTCGACTTCAGCCTTGGCTGGTTTCCAATCCCACCTGGGGCTTCTCCTCATCTGCTCCAGACATCGTAATCCCCGACGGAGCGGGCTAGCGCTAGCCTTCTCCGGCGCTAACGAAGCCAGCCGCCACCTTCTCATCCCCGCTGGGGGTGTTGTGACCGTAACCAGGCAACGTTAGCAGGTTTGTAGGGCAGCGCTGTTTGCCCATTACGGGCTCAACTCGAGCGCAGGTGGTACAGCAGCAGTAGAGGTCACCACAGGGCGATGGAGGACAGAGAGACCCCAGCAGAGTTCCCCTCTGGCTCACACATGGGCACAGCCCGACCGCGGGCAGCCCCAACACCAGCCTACACAGCACATGGTGAAGCACAGACTAAAGCAGTCGGCTCTGCGCCGAACTGGAGCTTCCGCTGGCTCCAGCACCAGGTCATCCAGTCCGCAGACCTCTGCCGGAGGTGTGAAACCTCACTCTCCATGACAGTCAGAGCATGGGTGTGTCACAAGGCTCTGTGGAGTCCCTGATATTCCACACTGAGCCATCACAACCGGTCCCCGCAGCGGCACACAGGAACTACAGCATCCATTAAGAACAAACAGCGACTGTTCTGAGCTGGATATTACATTGTACAACCCCAATTCCAAAAAACGTTGGGATGCTGTGGAAAAATATAAGTAAAAAAAAAAATGCAATCATTTGCACATCTCATAAACTGGCATTTTATTCACAATAGAACATAGACAACGTATCAGGTGTTTTTTGAGATGTTTTGCTGCCATCTAATTCAAAATGAGCTAATATGTTTCATGAGATGGTAAAATTTCTCACTTTCAACACCTGATCTGTTGTCTATGTTCTATTGTGAATAAAATGTGGGTTTATGGGATTTGCAGATCATTGCATTCTGTTTTAATTTACATTTTAAACAGCGTCCCAACTTTTTTGGAATTAGGTTTGTACATTCCTGGTCGTAGATGTCTCCATTACACGGCCGATTATAATGGTTCTGGATAAACTCAGGTGAATACAAAGAAAGACCCTCCCCCTTTCCCACAAGTCACTCTCTGAGACCGAAGTAATCTGATGTTATTAAAAAATGCTTCCAAACAGTTTCGACTGCAGCTCTGAGGATCAGTTATAATATCACTCTCTCCTGGTGTTATATTAGTGTCTATGCATGCAGTATTTTAATCAGACAGGAGGCCAGCCGATGAAAGATATGAGTACAGAGTAACGCATGTTTGTATGCAGCACGGGAATACATTTATACATGCATCAGGGCACGGAGGACATTATCTTAACATGCTGATCACTACAACTCCCATGGTGCATCATTCTTCCCTCAAGATCCATTGCACTCCAGCCCTTAATCCCAGAGGTTCCTCTTCATCAAAATCAGACTGGGAAAATAAGCCTCATCACGACTTGAGAAGTGCTTCTTAAAAAAAACACACATTTTATAAATTCCATCAGCGCTTGATTTTTCATTTTCGTATTCATGCGCAGTCATTATTGGCTCCATTATCCCGCATACCGGTCTCCTCGGCATAGCGGCGTGATTAGATCTCTCCTTCATAATGCATTCTGGGTCCGCTGCTCGTGTGTCTCAATTCTGCCTCCATGCTCGGCATTACGAACAGGAGCCGCTGGATAATTCCTCCCTCCGGGTGCTACTAACATTCAAGCAATGCTCAGGCCAGTGGGTTTGCGCACGGGACTCTGGGCCGGCTCACAGACTGTGGATAAGCACTTCTCTTCAGTGAAACACAACACATCAGCAAACTTGCAGCCGAAGAAGGTCCTCAGTAGGAATACTGGGGTTGGTTTTGCCTGAGTCATTGTGTGATAAAACCATCTGTAACTCTCATGCATCATAATTTGATGCTCAATCATATCTTACCAACAAAATGCCAAAATATTGCGATGAACTACCGACATTCAGAAATAGTGATAAATGATAACTGCATGTGTTAGTTGGCAAACTCAGTGAAAGACAACGTCTTTTGTAGATTTAGGATTACAGCTCAGGAAAATCTCTCAATCTTTTTCTTTCTTTCTTTCTCTCTCTCTCTCTCTCACACACACACACACGAGCAAACAAACACACATATACGCGCAAATTTCCACAATTAAAATGTGAATGAGGATCACATGACCCGTCTCCCTATTTAAACGACTACAAAACTGCCCGGGCCGTAGGTTTCCACAGTGAAGCATTTGCATTGTCCCACTCCATTTAAGCTGAATCTCTGGCTAAAATGCAGTTTTTTATGCTCCCTCCGGCACTTTTGTCCCAGTTTGAAATTCCTGACTAATTTCCTCGTTCCCTGCTGCCACAGACAGCGCGGACCTGCAGGGGCTTTTTCAGAGCTGGCTAAGGCACGGTCTGACTTACTGCACACCCCAGGTCACATGTCACGCTAAAAACAAACGTCTGAGGAAGGTGCTGTACATGCAGAGTAACAGGCCTCTGGTGCGCAGTGATGCTACCATCCCAACCCAGTAAACCTACAGTCCAGAAATAGAGTTGCAACAACTCAAAAATCGCATCACCCATGGGTACAGCAACCAGTCATATTAACAAAGTTTGAATATGTATTTTCAAAATTATGAACTCATTCACTTTGAGACAGTGCCCAGTAACGCCATGGAAACAAAATGGCTCCATTACAGTGAGTGATTTTTCTTTAAACCTTCATGTTGCATCACTCACTGTCGAGGAGCTCTATGTAAACCCAGTCCCAGGCACTGTGGGAGCCTTGCGGAGCCACCGCCAACACTCAGACACTCAGTGCTTCCACAGTCTGGCTCCCCCATCACGCCTCAGGGCTCATCTCTGCACTAGAACAACGAGCCAGCCATTAACCCCGAGGGTCACATTTAAACCGACACAATGAATGAGCGTCATTTTTTTAATCCCATGCAATTACCGCCGCGCAGCTGTTTGAAGCGACGCGTTAACCGTAGGCCGCTGTTTAACGGGATACCGTGAGTCAGCCCAGCTGAGTAACGCAGAGCACGAGGATAGAGAGCCCTAGCGGAAGCTGCCGCAGGATGGCGTGGGGCGGCAGGCGATGCGGCGTGATTAACGACTCCCCCTATTTTCACAGATGACCTTTCAGGATAAATAATACAGCCGGACTTTATCCAAACACCCACCCCTACTCCACCACCCGACACCCCACCCCTGACTGGAAGCCTTGTGATGCCGATACATCTGAAATTACTTTCAAATGCCAAGGAAAAATTGTTAGCGAGGTTATTGCTAGTTTCTGAGTACAAATGATTGGCTATAATGGGAAGCAGAGAATCTATCGGGGCCAGCTCTACACTGTGTGGGGGGGGGATTTCATCCAATCTCCGTACCGACCCCCCCTGGCCACATCCGGTCATTACAGCTGCCAGGCAGCCAGGGCTCCACTCTGTTTCATAATGTTTGCATTACATTACATCCAAAGGCCTTCTGCCAAGCTTCTTTTAAAGACTCTGGTCTTCACTGACAGTCCATCTGCTCAGAGATTGCCAAATACTCAATTTGAGAAATTTAGACGCAAACAGCCAACAAAAAAGAGAACAAAACACTCTTAAAAGGATAAACTGAGAGAGAGAAAAAGAGAGGGGGAGATAGAGTGGGAGAGAAAGAAATAACAAGAGGCAGAGGTGGAGATTTAAAATTCTCTTTACTGGGACAGTCATTGCAAAATAGAAATGACAGAACTTCAAAAAAGGACAACAACCAAAAAATTAAGACAAATAAGATGAGAGCAGTGAAAGGGACAAAGAGAAAGACAGAGGGATCTGGAGAAAGGAGAGCACAGAAGACAGAAAAAAGAGTGATAGACAGAAGAATTGAGAGAGAAAGAGAGATACAGAGAGAAAGATGCTGGAAGAAAACGCCGGGCACCAGGATTTAATCTTAGCCTGTTAGCGTGTTAGCGCACACGCCACTTGCCGTGTAGAAGAGCTGAGCCTCATGGACAGACAGATGAATGGAGGGACAGACAGACGGTAGGGCGGGCAAAGATATTCTGTAAGACCATTAGCACAGCTGGGTGCTCACACGGCACACCTTTCCAGGGTAATCCTAAATCAGCACACAGCCAACTTTAACTCCACTAATACCTCTACTGCTGATCCCCTGGAGCCCAATATCCAGGGTGCACTACTCTAGAAATCACCGCAAATGCACTCTCCCAGATAAACACTACAAACATTGGGCATGCCCTGTAACACAAGCACAGTAGTCACTTATGAATAATATCTAAGAGCAAAGCAACGGTTTTATCATAAAAAGAGTTTTAGGTGCGACATCGGGTTGGCGCCTCACACTGCAGAGTGTGGATGAGCCCTGGGTGCTCAGTTCAAATCTGTGGCAGTTCTGAGTGAGGATTGTACTGCCATAAGATAACACACATGTGGTGATCACGTGACCCAGGCTGTAAAGGGGGTCTCTCTGACAGGGGTTTGTGCTCTATTGCTAATTAGTAGCAATGCCACATATCCTACAAATCATCTGTAATACGCTGCAAAAAATGAAAAATAAGAAATACTAGGTATGATAAATTTACTTATCTTAAGACTTAAAACACTTATTTCTATCACCATTTTTCTTAGTAAGACAAAAAATTTGTCCTTGATTTGAGGTAATTTTGACTAACTTGCCAATGGGATAAGTAAATTTTAACTTGTCAAGCAAGCAGTAGCTTAAAACAAGGTACTTTTTGCTTGACAAGTGAAAATTTACTTATCCCATTGGCAAGTTAGTCAAAATTACCTCAAATCAAGGACAAATTTTTTGTCTTACTAAGAAAAATGGTGATAGAAATAAGTGTTTTAAGTCTTAAGATAAGTAAATTTATCATGCCTAGTATTTCTTATTTTTCATTTTTTGCAGTGCACCTCTCGTTGGCTGAGAGCAATGACGTAGAGAAAAAAACTAGACTGGTTGGTCTCTATTCTTGGTACATTCTGCCATGGTCATATAGGTGCCAGTTTCCGGTCATGGCAAAACCAATGGGCAAAGTGTATAGTAAACATAGAAATCACCCCTGTTCAGAAATAAATAATCTAAAAAATAAGGTTGCTCTAGGGCACTTTTTCAAATAAGGACATACTTTTAAGTGAAAGCTTTCAGGATATGACCAATACGATCAAAATCAGGTAAACTTATAATCAAAAACTCAAATATTTATCCATTATCAGTAAAACTACGTTTTTTTTTTCTCTATGTCATTGGCTGAGGGGTTCACCCATGAACATGGATGACAAACGCATATTCCAAGTTGGACAGGAAAATGCTTGAATATATGCAGCCCAACGTTTTTCTCCAAAATTATTGAGAAAAAGAGTTTATAATATTCCCACTGCTCAACATATCAATGCTCTTCAAACCATAAGTAAATGAAATGTGTAGCAGTGCTCTGAATATATGTGCTGCCAATATTCACCATGACAGTTTGTTAAAAAGAGCTCTTTCTGGCAAATTTTACACAACTGCCTGTGTCTGTTTTCATACAAAAAGCAGTATATCTGTGAGAGAAATGTGTCCCTAGACACTGACAGTGGGCTGAAAGGGTGATGCTTTTCCTGCATCTTCAGCTCTCCTTAAAGCCCCACTGTTCTCTGGCCGCAGGATCAGATTAAGAGTCCAGGCATTACTCGTGCGGGTTATTTCAACTTAAAACTCCTGGTGAACTTCGGCTGACCAGATGACCTGATTCATGAGAATGTCTCCTGTCAAAGATATGATCAGGCTGCAGTTTTATGTCAATAATTAGGGCAAATTTCCCAAATTTGTTGACCCATTCACCTAATTAAAACAAAAGCACATCACAGTGAACTTGAAACACATGCTCATTTATGCAAGATGTGCCTCTGTGCTTATTTTTGGCCAACCTGTATGAATATTTTATGATTAGTGACAAATTATTACACCAGCATGCTTACTATTAATGTATTGTTTTTAACGTTGAAAATATTTTGGATTCGTTAAAATAAATTACATGACTAAATAAATTCTAAAACCGGAGATGGAATTTAGAGCAAGTTTTGGATTAATTAATTACTTACATTATTGCCATCCATATAAAACCATTAATATTACATTTATATTGTCTTTGTAGCTTATTGGGGATCACTTTGTCTTTTCTGAACAAAAAGTTTCTTAATCGTTACAAACATATGTGTCAGCCTTGATAATTCCGTAAATAAATTGCTTGGTTGTTTATCAGGTGATCTTAAATGGGAATAGGTTCAGGGCAGTTAAGCATTAAAAGGTGTGAGGCTTCTATACCACTGACAGCATGCCAGAGAAAGTCTGTCAGTAAATCTGGGGGTGTTAGGGTAGAAGAGGTTAAAACAGGGGGCTAACATTGGCACCAAACAGCATCACTTATAAGCCAAGCTAGCATAAGTGCCCTTTTATGAGCTGCATGTTATCACTAATGTGGATAGGAAAATGGCTGACAACTGTGTGATGCAATGAACAATAAAGCCAGCTAATAACTAATTGGCCAGTCTATCTACTGATGAGTTTTAGCAAATGAGCTCATTAATGTTTGGTTGCTGATTAGACATGAAAAGGGGCAGTCACACGCTTGCAGCCACGATGCGATCATAATTAATTTATAAAATTACCAACATTTCAACACAAGTCTTCTTCAGGGCATTGAGAGATGATTCAACCCTGAAGCAGACTTGCATCAAAACCATTGGTAATTCAATAAATTAATTATC
Organism: Gymnothorax javanicus; assembly: GCA_029692085.1. Taxonomy (NCBI): domain Eukaryota; kingdom Metazoa; phylum Chordata; class Actinopteri; order Anguilliformes; family Muraenidae; genus Gymnothorax; species Gymnothorax javanicus. The sequence goes on from CM056207.1 coordinate 40,342,715, forward strand.
ATTGCATCATGATCTCATTCCTTCTCTCTCGTAATTATGAAAAGTAAATGGGAACCAGTTTGGAGTTAACATAAACTTTAAGATGAGATTAACTGAGGGGCTTTTATACCTCCGAAGTTATGGCATTGAAAATCTCAGGTGGAAAAGGTTAAATGGAATTTCCTGTTGGCTGAATTTCACACTATAAATATTTTAGCAACTGGATGAAGTTTGGACAATGCAGCTGATGTATATGTAGGCACCCAGCTGATTGGCTCCCGACAAGAGAAGTAACCAATCTGAGTGACCCACCACTGTGAGACAGCCCACAGACCTGAGGCACCTCCCACTGTGTGCTGACATACACTTTCTGCTCCAGTCTCAATCACCCACGAGAGACTAGTCACACAGACAGCACTTCCTTACTCAATTCCCCGGAACACACACAAAAGATACACACAGCAGCAAGGCAAGACACCCTCTCAATTTGGGATGAAATTTAATGCCTCTCCTGTGCCTTCGCTTTCCTCCTCTTCACGAGGGTCGGCAGACTGCTAATGCTGTATTGAGCCGCTGCATATTAAACCAGGCACACACTAGTCCAACCAATGAAATGCATCTACAAAATTGCTAACACACACCCCCTGCGATCATCTGTTTTGCTCTGCAGGCAATTTTTTCCACCACAAAATAAAAAAAATCTCCCGTCTGACTTTCAGAGACACTTCAGTAATCTGGTGACGGCTCTCCGGACCTCTCCCACGGCAGCTTCTGCACGGAAGCCGCCGGAACAGAGTCCACAGGAGAGTTGCTCCGTTTCACTCACTCAGAATTAAATCACATTATTTCACAAGTTGAGAGGGAAATTGCTTTTAATGCCCTCTGAAGAGGACCGGGGCTCTTCCGCGGCTCCCCGGCCGCCATTATGCACACAGTATAATGTTATTAGAGCGCTGAACTCCAGACCAGCACCGCGTGCCATAGCTCACAGCTCGCTCTAAATGGACATTAGACCCAGCAGAATGACAGAGCACCCGGGTCCATCTTCACTCAGCCGAAAACTTTTTGTTTCTTACACTTTAATATTGCCTTGAGGACCAGAAAGGCAGAGACAGTTTAGGGTGAGTTTGAGGATACGGTTCTTGTTGTCTCATGATGGTGACAGAGGCATTATCGGCGCTGGACCGCACTCGATGATGGCGGGTGAATCAGAAAGATCCGGATGGTTATCTCTGTACTGCTTTAGATGAGGTCAGCTCCAAATTGAGGAACGTGTGTGTGTGTGTGTGTATCTGTCAGTCTGTGTTGATGTGCCTGATTGTGTATTAGTGTGTTAGCAGGTATGAATATGTAGAAATGGATCCAGAGCTTCAATGTCAGAAACTAAAATGGAGACTCGCTCACGCGTTTAACACCACAGACTGAGGCTTAGTCGGCCGATAAGCGTGTGTGTTTTCAAAAACAAAAAAAAAAACCTTTAAAACCTCACTGGCAGTGCTGGTCTCACTGGACAACCTCACATTGAAGGACGAACTCGTACGTGCACATAGATACACAGGCACAAATGCACTCACAAGTCGACATGCACACACAAAATATCGCTGGTCTGTAACCCAAATACCCATTTCTGCAACAATCACCCCCGCACTAATTGCTCCTAACAATTATAGCTCCCCCATGCTCCCGAAAAATCCCCCTCTCCGCCCACGCTAGCAGAGGAGGGGGGTCCTGCCATCCTTCCCTGGCTGCAGAAACAGTGAAAGTGTCAAAGCGATTTAAGTGTGAGCTGACAGGCAGACAGGAGCAGACAGCCACCAGAAGCTCCGATAGTTACGGGTCTGTTCCCCCGATGCAGAAAGCCAGCCGTGCCCACACACCGTTTCCATGGAGGAGGGCCGCTTCCAGACCCTTCTCCTGGACCAGACACAATAAAACATTATTCCCGCCCGGAGACGCCAGCTGGTGAGACCGACCTCCCGGGGAGTCTGTGGTGGCGATTGGACTCGGGAGACGGAACTCGCATTTGCACGGCGGAGCCAGAGAAAATGCCTAACTATTTAAAAATCCTCCTCAGCTTCAGAAATTCCATCAGCAGACTAGAAACACAAATTAGGGGCTCCATCTGTGAGCAGCCCATTACACAGCGCACAGCGAAAGGTGAGGGCATTTCAGTAAATTAGAACGCAAAGTGTATTGAAATAAGGAGCAGGCGCACTTGTGTAGCTCCTGAATTGATTAGGGAGAGTCCAATGGTTCAGCTTATTGCTTTCCGTGGTGAAATGGTGTCGCATGCTGATTACAACCTAACCTTAAAGCGCCACCGCGGGTGTACAAGATTAAACTCAATTCAATTAACGTTCCTCTCATTTTACTGTGATTATATGATAATCGATGAAAACAGGAAGCTGTTACTAAAATGATAAAATTGCAGATTAAACAGACATTTTTAGTATTTTAATAGATGAGCTCACCCTTTGAGAAGAAAGAAAACAACTTTTTATGGTTTTATTTTTTTTTTAAACATGTTGTTATTCTACACGCTGTTGGTGGAGATTAGCCTTTGATATCTACTCTAGTCTGTGTGCGTGATTTTAAAATGCTTGATGTAAACACAGATATGGGAATTCTAAATGGTTAATTTCAATGAAGGGATCCCTCACAGAAAAAAAAAAAAAAAATTAATAAAATGAGTTAAAACTTGAATCTGAGTGACAGTGCATACTGCATTTTGGACTTAATTCCCACCCTAGTCTAAATTTTGAACACTGCAACCTGAATTATACCTGAGTGCTTTATTTAATATTACAAAATGGAAATACTGTATAATCAATGGGAAGAATGAACCCCCGGTTGCATTAGATTGAGGTCATGGCTGTATTCAGGGCTTCTGGGAGAATGGTCACTGGGAGAGAGCAGGTCAGACAGGGGTCAGATTTTTAATTGCGCCGGCTGCATTGAAAGCCTGTTTGTAATGGGATGACTCAATACCCAGAGGTCTTTGCTCATACAAAGCAGAGTCCCTGACAGAAACAGCAGGGAAATCACCAACACAAAAACCTGAGCTCACAGTAACACTGAGCTCTTCTCAAGAACACAAAAACCTGAGCTCAGAGTAACACTGAACTCTCCTCAAGAACACAAAAACCTGAGCTCACAGTAACACTGAACTCTTCTCAAGAACACAAAAACATGAGCTCATAGTAACACAGAAATCTTCTCAAGAACATAAAAACCTGAGCTCACAGTAGTACTAAACTCTACTCAAGAACACAAAAACATGAGCTCACAATAACACTGAAATCTTCTCAAGAACACAAAAACATGAGCCCACAATAACACTGAAATCTTCTCAAAAACATAAAAACCTGGGCTCAAAGAAACACTAAATTCTTCTCCAGAACACAAAAACCTGAGCTCACAGTAACACTTAATCCCTCTGAAGAACACAAAAACCTGCACTCACCGTAACACTGTACTCTTCTCAAGAAAAAAAAAAAACCTGTGCTCGCAGTAACCTTGTACTCTTCTCAAGAACACAAAAATCTGTGCTCGCAGTAACACTGAACTTATCCAAACAACACAAAACACAAAACATGTGCTCACAGTAACACTAAATTTATCCAAACAACACAAAATCCTGTGCTCTGAGTAACATGGGACTTATCCAAACAACACAACAACCTGCACTCTCAGTGACACTGAACTCCACCCAACAACACAAAATCCTGTGTTCACAGTAACACTGGACTTATCCAAACAACACAAAATCCTGCGCTCACAGTAACACTGAACTTATCCAAACAACACAAAATCCTGTGCTCTGAGTAACATGGGACTTATCCAAACAACACAACAACCTGCACTCTCAGTGACACTGAACTCCACCCAACAACACAAAATCCTGTGCTCACAGTAACACTGGACTTATCCAAACAACACAAAATCCTGCGCTCACAGTAACACTGAACTTATCCAAACAACACAAAATCTTGTGCTCGCAGTAACACTGAACATCCAAACAACACAAAAACCTGCACTCTCAGTGACACTGAACTCCACCCAACAACACAAAATCCTGTGCTCACTGTAACTCTGAGCATCTTTTAATGCTCCACTCCACTGGCATGAGCAGAGCTGCCCTCATAAGCCTTTATTATCCCTTGGCCAGGCATACACGCATATATAGCTGCTTATTATATATAATGGCCTTTAAGAGGCAGTGAGTGATTCTTCCGCTCTGTAAGTGTTGTTCAATCTCCTCTAGATCCCTTAATATTCTGCTTTCCGCATAAGCACACTGGGGACGAAAGAGCACGGTCCTCTGACAGCGGAGAGTGGAAAATATCACGCCCTTCAAGGCATTTTCAAACCCACTACAGCTGATGATGTGTGCACATCGCATCAAAATACGTTCAATTTCCTTCCGTAATGCGCATAAGGATAAAGATTTATTTTACTTAGATGCAAGTCTATTTACGGTGGTTCGTTCTGCTATGGCTTCCTCTTGCCTGTGCTATGAAACCTGGAATTGTTTTCTCGCATTTTGACCAAAGGACAGTTGTCAATTTATGACTATTAGGGTATCCTTAGCTAATATGGTTCACCGAGCCAATTTTAATTTGTCGTCCTCGGGCAGGTCTGAACAATACTTTAATTTCATCAGGTGCTTAAAAACATAAATGGGCGGTAATCGATCGATCTGTCAGCTTCAATTACACCGCCACGGCCTTTTCTGCCATTTGTCCTGTTTATCCAATTTTTTCTCTTCCTCCTTTTTGGAGCTCTCCATTACAGTCGGCAGGGCATCTTATTCCTGGCTTTCCGTCAGAGTGCGGGCCAGCACCGCGTGCAGGTCTCCGTCACTCCCTCGGGCCGTACGTCGTGGTCGTGGAGCCAGCTCACCCGTTCAAAATCAATATGACCACATGTAGCTAGAACGATTTAAAACATGGATTAATCTTTCACTTCGTTTTGCTCAGCACATGCTTTTCAAAGGTTGAAATAGCCGCGTCAATGCACCATAGCCTCACTGACGCAAATGGCATTGCCATCTTGAAATAATCCCTAACACTACCGTGAAAAAAAAAAAAAAAAAAAAAAAATTGGCACCTCTCTATGACGCATTATTTTTAATGTAAATACTGACAGTGGAAAAATGAACTCGAGGAACTATATTTCAGCTGCACTTGGAATGACTGAAATCTTTCATTACTTAGTGAATATTTATTGCATCGCTTTAATTGCATATTTGCCTGGGTCAAACATCTTTTTTCTTTCAGTTCAAAGACAAAAGTTGTAATTTAACTGCAGAAGAATTACTTGTTAAGCAAGCTAATTTAACTGTCTGAAATGCTGGAAGGCGCTCATCAGTGTGGATTTCTCATTTCGCCATTCCCTTCAGCAAATACAGGAGGAATAATTCAGATGGTCAATACGTCCCCCTGATAGACCGGGCTGAGAAAAGTCTTCGCTCTGTCTCCTATGCAAACTGCGGAGTCACTGCGACAGCCTTCCTTTCATCCTCACACTTTTTAAAAGTGCTCTGATGCGCTGGGTACTTAAAGAACTTTAATTTATACTCTTCATAACTTGACTTGGAGCTTTTTTGAACTCTTATCTGAGGGGCTAGCCCTATAACAACGCTTTGAAAATGGAGGAATTAAGCAGCTTAGCATCGTCACAGCTTGGCAGTAAAAGGGTCACTTTGCAAATTGGGTTCATTAATCTTCAAGTGTACTCCAGCTCGTCTGAGACACACTTTGTATGGAAGCTTAGGCCTGGTCGCATGCGGTTGGATTTGGTCGGGGTGAAAATATTAAACTGATAAGGGGTGCATGGAGAGATTGTGTAGGGGATTTGTCAAGTGAGATTGCCAACTTCCCCTCAATCCAGAAAAGGTTCTGTTTTGGCCTCAGTAGAGGGGGAAACAGTTAGACAGGAACAAGTTTATTTCTTGTCTAAATGATGAAATATCATGTATCTGCTTTCCTCCTGGCTGTCACATATTTTTATTCTCATTTTAACAGCTCTGCTGGGCCAGGCTTAGCCACTCACTCATGGAGTGAGCACAGATAACTGCAATCGCTTTTTAACGGGTATGAAAAGCGTTATTGCAGCCAGTATGCAGGGATGACTGCATCACGTGCCTCTCGGATTCTGGGCCAAAGCAAAAATGAGGTACTAACGGCCAGTGTTTCCTGGCGAGACAGCAGACTTTTGCAGAAATTTAACTCCTGACCTAATTTCTGGAAAGGCCTGTAAAACTCCAACGGGAATGGTAGGAACAAGACACCTGGAGAGAGATAAATTCAAATACTTAATGGCCCAAAATTCAGAAAAACTACACATAAATCATGTTACAGCATGCATATACTGTATGCTGTATTGAAAATATCAGAAAGACAACTTCATCTTTGATATACCTAAACCCCGATAATAAAAATTAATACGGTAATTCTGACTCTTTTGAATGCTTGTTAGCAGCATTTGTTTGACTAAAAGAGGTCTAACCAGAAGCACTTTTCTAGGTATGTCTCCAAATCAAGATGAGGATACTAAAAGAGTCCCAATGAGGCCAAACAGATGGCGCCTGAATTGCAGGTGCGTCAGTCACAAAAATGGCAAAGTTATTTAAGGAGGCAAGGGGAACCGTGTCAGAAAGTATGACAAAGAATTTCCAACACAAAAAAAACTGCAACAGCAATATAAAATAAATATGTCAAAGCTCTCCAATAGGAACAGGCAGACTAATGGTAGGATAGTTGCTAATAGCTAAAGAATTACAGCTCTTAAAATCACGAAAGAATACAATCCAAAACATCAAACTAGTCTTAAAAACAGCACTTTGTAAGATTCACAACGCTGGTATTCGTGGAAAGGCTGCTATTCAGAAACCATTTATTTCCAAGGCTAATTCACAAAAACACGCACAATGGTGTAAGCAACACAAAACCTGGACTTCGGGGCAATTAAGAAAATTAATATAGTCTGATGAGTCGATGTTTTTCTCATTTTAACACAAGTCGGGTGTATTTTTTGAGCAAGCCAAAAGAAACATTCAATTCAAATAATTTGTTGCCAGCAGCAGCATATGGTGATGATTCTGTGATGGTATGGGTTTTAATGGAGCCCAATGATTATGTGCCATGGACGTGTAACAGACAGAAAATATTGAACAATTTTGCAAGACAAGGCACACCTTATGGTGTAATTCCCTCATAGTGTCCTGATATTGCACTATAACGCCCCCTTGCACACTGCTAAAAACATTCTGGAAGAACACATGGATGAATTCCAATAGTTCCTATGGCCTTTGCAGGTCTAATCATAATTGAGTCTTTATCAGAAGTTCGGAAGTGCAGAGTGGGAAGCAGATTTCCACATTGTCCTTCCCCTAAAAATAGAGATGGTCCCTCCTGTAGAATGGGCTAATATCTCTGTCGACACAGTTCAGAAATTGTATGACAGCATTTTTACAAAGTTCGGTACCGTTAGGAGGACAAAAGGTGGGCCTACTCTTTGTTAGTTTCCCAAGCACTATGTATTTTATACCATATAAACATACAGTGTACTATGGAGTTAAAATGTGGCACACTGGCCGCAGATATGAAAACTACATTGAAAGATCCATGGTGAGAAATGTTCATCGGCCATGATTCACTTTCCCCTTATTGACAACATACACTCAGTTCAGCCGGAACATTTCAACAATTGCTGAATTCATTTCTGAGCCACCTGAGGAAGAGTTGAAAGGACAAATGTGGACAAAATGCACTTTGACAGTGGGCACCTGTCCCAAACAATCCCAAAAACACCCCCCAAAAATAAGGTACCAAACGGAGATAAAAGCTAAGAGAAGGCAGAAGCACAGGATGTTCCGAACGAGGCGTCTCATGGCATGTGTGAGAGGACTGTAGGGTCATTGTGTATCAAAAGCAGGGATAAAAAAGCCTATTAGATCAACAGGATGGAGGTGTTTCATCAAACAGCTTAAACCACCATTCCCATCATGCACTGCTCCATTGAACTGGCTGAAGGGATCAGGTCATTTTACCCAGGAGTGCGGCGAAGATCTCTTTTCAGCCCCAAAACGATTAAGGACAACAGAGTGTATTTCAAGAGTTTGCATGAACTTTTTTAATCCCCATTTTTTAAAACTAATTAGAAAAATACAGTGAATGTAAATATCCTGGGTAGAATTCCCAGTCTTAATAGTAAGCCCAACCTAATCACTTAAACATCCTTGATATTTACTGAAGAGCCCAGATCGCATACCTGGCACCTGCTGCAACATCTTCCCAACCCACAGTATACTAGCTTCTCACACATCACATTACCTGAGCTCATGTACTACACAGCTACAGTATATGCCTGACTGGTCTCACTGAATTAGCACTATGCACAAAATAGAGGATAAAGTATTCAAAGCCCCCAGTGTAATATAATGACGGTGCAGTCGTAATGGAGGGCGAACAAAGCTAGTATTTCAAAGGCAGGGTGCCCAGCTGGCGTGTTTCTGTGGTACCCTAGAGCAAGGTGCTTAGCCTGAATTGCATCTGTAAATATCCGGCTGTATAAATGGATTGTGAGTAAAAACATAACCTGTGCATGCCGCTCTGAGTCAGTGCATTTGCTAAATGGCCAAATGTAATATATTATGATGGAGCCTCAGAAAATGACCCAAGATGCATGGTGCCATCAGGGGTCTGTGAGAAAAAGATTTGTGACTGATCTCAGATCAGTGTGGACATCGCAGCCATTCCCCTCTTGGTGTTACCTGTCCATAGAGTTCAGCCATTAGGAGAGCCCAGTGTGATGAATAGATGCATATTTAAGATCTTGGCTTTCCAATATAACTTGCGTAGGTTTCATTTGGTGGATTTTTTTGCTTTGAAAAAACACAGAGGAGCAGAAGATGGTGGTCCTTCGACATTCCTCTCATAATTACGCTCACAGAGGATTTATACTTCATGAGAACATCATTGTCTTTCTCTGCTTTCATTTACTGCTTTCATCATGCAAATAACATGGATAATTGGCAGAAAATGACTAATAATGCACTCCTGATGGACAGGGACTGTGGGAGGTGGGTGGGAAGGAATTAAATCCTGATGGAGCCAGAGTTAAACTCCAAAATCAAAGGAGTAATCGTTTCCTGGGGTTCTGTTTTTCCAATACTGCCAATCTGAAATGGATGAAAAAAAAAACGTAATTATGTTTTTAAAATGTACATCATGTAAGCCTGTGAGTCCTACCACTGCATAAGAGCTCTGGATAAATGGGGCGTGCGACGCCACAGATGTAATTACGGGGAATGTAAAAAACGAAACACAGAGAGCAGTAAATCACCCTAAATCCCGTCCAGGCGTGGCTCCGCCCTTGGAGAGTGCACTAAAATTGTTCAGGGCTGCAGAATAGATTTCTTAAAAAAAAAAAAAAAAAAAAACTCTCATTCTGAGAGCAATCTGCATAGTAAAAAGACATGATAGCCACATCTTTTTCCACTGCTGATATTAAAGTGGTGCTCATTACTGTTGAGTTCTTTGAGTAAATAAACTGCTCCAGGCATTTTTGCAAACTATCCTTTTTTTATCTACAGATAGCATAGGCTGCTATGCTTTAGCCAGGTAGCTGCTGCAATGCAACCAGGTGGCCTCCAGTGCCCTTGTCATCAATTTGTCTTTAAAAACATGACTCTGGCATCCTAAACAATCCTCACGATAAACCACATTTACTCACAAATAGTCTGTTATTTAACTGGTAAGGGTACATTATAGGACAAGTTTCAAAAATGCGGGAAGCTGTCTTGATTTAACTTGCCAAAGCTGCAGTCTTAGCAGACCATTCAAAGCGAATCTGGCTCGAGTTTAAACTGCGGCCATGAGACAGCTCAGAAATCAGGACAGCTTCTGGTATTTTTGAATCTTGTCCTCTAAAGGATGTAATAAACACCAACAGGGTACATAATCAACTTTCGTGTGTAAAAATGGTTTGCCAAGCGGTTCATTTGCTTCAAATTCTAAAATCATGTTTTTAAAAATGTAAATGACAACATGGGTATTGGAAACCACCCGGATGAACTGCAGCTGTTAAGTGGCAAGCACATAGCAATCTACAATGTCTCAGGAGAGAAAGGTTTGTTTGCAAAACTGCCTGGAGGAGTTTACTTACTCAAAGACTCAATGAAAATTAGCCCAAATTGTGTTTTGGGTAGAGTGCCCCTTTAAGATTCTCACGCTAGAATACTCTTCTGGTTTTCTTTCCTGGCATCTGTCTGTTGATGAAAGCTAATTTGTTTTTTAATTGCATTTGATAATCAGAAGGCAGTGAACGTGGAAGGTTTCATTTCATTCTATTCTAACTCTTTAAGATAAGATGCACTTTCCTGAAAGGGATAATTTGCCCTTTTGTGCTTTCAGCACATCCTAGATACTCATGAAAGTGAGCATTATTATTACTATTTATCTTTTTCATACAGATCCAAAATATTTCTCATCGGAAACATGCTGGGCTCTCCCCATTATTATTATTATTATTATTATTATTGTTGTTGTTGTTGTTTTTTTGTTATTTATTTGTTTGTTTGTTTATTTATTAAATCAAACGTGATGATATCTAATTTTATGCCACAGCAGGCCAAATATGCCCTATATGTTTGGAATCTAATATATTAAAAAGAAAAAAAATCGCAGCAACACAAGAAGATTTGGGTGTCTCTGAGAGCGCTATCAGGGATTTTAGGGAAGAGCAGATTATAATAACTTCAGTGATGTTGTGCGCATGCCGTTCTTGTAGCTCGTGGCGCATGCCGAGCGACCAATCGCCAGGGAAGCAGCGTGAGTCTAATAATATCTGAGCGAAGGATTCCACCGGAGCTGCCTCCACGGGCTGGGACCTGGGGCTAACAGAGATATTTTTCAATTACGGCTCCTTTATTTGGCAGGCTGGCTTATCTGCGGAGAGTATCTACACCCCGTCGTTAAAAGCACGACGCAACACAGGTCACAAGGACAATAAGAACGAGGGCTGCGGGCATAGAGAAGCAGGAAAACAGTGACGCTAAATTAAAGCACTTAGATACAAGCTTACCGCCATAGCCCTTAAAATGTGTGTTCAGAGTGATTTAACAGATCATAAAATACATTACTTTGCGTTAGAAGGTTAAAGTACCTTGCAGTAAACCTTAGAATCAACGGCTGGCGCAACATAACTTTACATCACATGAATGTGCGCGCAACTCCTAAAATGCTACTCAGAGCTATCAATATACAAATAACGATGCTAAAATCAATCTTTCCCTCGAAAAAAATGAGAGACTGCACACATCAATAATTAAACCGACCTCTGGGATATAAGCATGGATCTGTCATTATACAGAGAAAGACATTATTACTGAGATATTATTACAAAAATAATTTGCCTAGATCAGGACAGCCTGTCAGTTTCAATACTGAGAGCAGGGGAGCATTCTGTCATATTTGAGGTCCTGAAATGAAACTTCAGGGTGGATTATTTCCATGGAAATGTAATTGTCTTTTCTGCAGAGAGGCTATTTCACATTGGCTCTGGTTCAAATACCCACACGATTGCAATAATAAACTATAATATCAATCCTCTTCCAACAGATAAAATGAACTCAGAGTTTAAGTATAGCCAGGGCCAAAAAAAAATTAATGTTAATTTACTTTTGAGAAAAGTCTTCTCTCATAAATGTCAAACATTTATTTCTGAATCATCCTGAAACATAAAATATTTAAAGCACCTGAACCTGCACGACACAAATTTTCAATAATTCCTATCTTTTTGAGAGGGAGCACACACGGACTCACACATACTGGGTTTACACACGCAGACAAGCACACACACATACACACACACACACACACATGCTGGGTTCACACACACACACACACACACACACACGCACACTGGGTTTACACACACACACATGCAAACACACGCACACACACATGCGCACAGACACACACACACCCCTTCATTTTCTCCTTCTGTTTCGCATTCTATCCGGTTGTGTGTAATGACGGCATCATTAAGCTCTGTAATTGTCTAACATTAATGCCGGGTTATTGGACCTGCGGCGTATCTGAATTAGCAATAACCTGCTGTAAGTGCGCTCAGCAGTGAAATAAGGCAGAGCAGACAGGGAGGAGAGGCTATCAACCTCCCCAGGCCTCAACCTGCACCCCGACTCACCCCCCTCTTAACCTGAACTCATCCTGCATTAATTCCCTCTCATCTCCCACTCATCACTCTCTTATCCCGCACTCATCCCATGACACATCCTGCACTCATCCCCCACTCACCGCGACTCATCCCCCACTCATCTCGCAGTCATCCCACACTCATCCCGCATTCATTTCCTCTCATTCCCCACTCATCGCCCTCTTATCCTGCACTTATCTCATGACACATCCCGCACTCACCCCCCACTCTTCCCCCAACTCATCCCACACTCATCCTGCACTCTTCCTGCACTCATCCCCCACTCTTCCCCCAATTCATTCCCCACTCATCCCGTGCTCATCCCCCACTCATACAATCTCATCCCCCTCTCATTCCCTACTCATCCTGCACTCATCCCCCACTCACCATGACTCATCCCCCACTCTTCGCCCTCTCATCCCGACTCATGCTGCACTCATCCCACTCTCATCCCCCACTCACCCCCTACTCATCCCCCACTCATTCTGCACTCACCCCGCACTCTTCCCCCACTAACCCCAACTCATCCCCCACTCATTTCCCAGTCATCCTAATCCTGGGGAGGTCAGTCTGTCAAAAATTAACTTCCGCAGCCTGGATGACCTGCCTGGTAGCTCAAACAGACTAGTGTGTTAGCATTTTAACTTTGATTAAAATGTGCAAAGAAGCAATTTCATTGTGATTCATTCACTGCAATTTAGATGGAGACTACATTCTGACTCCCATGAGTAAAGTTACGTTTGACTCATGTGCAATGGTTCTGTTCAGTTTTGACCGAAAAAATGTATCGCAAAGTCAAAATATTTTTTGTCCCTTATCTCAAAGGTGGGGAAATAAAACTTTCTCATCATGTGAAAAACAAAACATGTTCAAAACTAGCCAGTTTACAGCAGCTAGCATGGCGGATTTCCCACTTTATGGAAAGGTACGATAGATTAATGTACCTGAGAAACTGTAGATGATGGCAAGCAGAAACACCTGTATATGGATCAAAGTCTACGCACGTCAATCATCAGCATGTACATTTGGCCTGTAAAAACACAAACGCAGACTCTCTGCACCAAACTTTTGATTTAATTTGATCATCAGTCTCAGCTAACCGAAGTTCAAAGTTTAGAAAAGGGATTGATCAGTGGGTCCTAATATTCAGGTAAAATAACAAACATATGGTGAGCCAGCAGCTCCAAATATAAGAGGGTACTACATCCTCAAATGGCCCCAAACCCCAGCTGTCACAGGACTAGACTGCAAGGAGGAAAATATTGAGTTTTTCCGCAGCTTATTAGCTGGAGGTGTCATTAGCATGGTCGAGCACGAGTCTGCCCCACTTTTTCTTGCAGGACGATTTGATTAGGTGGGTGGCTGGATGAATGATGACAGTGGGGTTTTGCTGCGAATTAGAAAAGATGGCTTGACTGCTCCACTGCGAGGGACCAGCTGCCAGAACAAAGCCAGAGCTGAGGACCTTCGAGAGCAAGCTGCCAATATGTGAGGCGCTCGGAGGCCCAAAACAAGTGTACTTCCACAGTAATGCTCACACACTCTGCTTTACCAATGTCAGAGGCATTCTCAGCCTATACATTCTGATTCTTAAGTCACTTTCAAAGTTTCCACATGGTTTGGAACCAACATAAGTCCATCCACAGAAGGTTTTGTTTTCATTTACAGCTACTGGTTACTGTGATGCTTTTTTTGGGCTGTTCTCAACTCTCCACCATCCACCAGAGGGTGCTCTGTTCTGATGCACTGCCATATGTGCCCACTTTTTTTTGGCGCTGAGTCTTTTGACACATGTAGAAGATTTTTTGAAAGGCGGAACCACAGAGCTAAAGAAAACACTTGAGTGGACAACATCATTGGCTGAACCAACCAGAAAACATGAGTTGCGTCCGCCATCTTGTGTAAGGAATCGGCAGGGGAATTGTGCAATCAAACGCTGTACATGTGCATATGCGACTTGATAAAATGATATGAAAAACATTGAATTTCTTTCACAATGAAAGTCTTTTGTGTGATAAGTGATAAATCTGTTAATTGTAGTATCGTCAGCTTCAATTTCACTTTTTCACATATGCTCATATACAAACTTCACCTGGGTCGATATACCCTTAGAATCTTACTTCATGCAAAAATCATCAACATAATCTCTGTAGTCCACCTCTGAACTACCTTGGTTGAAGGTTTCTCTGTTTCATATGGGATGCTATCCTTCTGTAAGATGGCGGACGCGAATCTCGCCAAAATTGGTCTTGTGTTCACTCTAGTGTTTTCTTTAGCTCTGTGGGCGGAACACTCTTTGACACAATGGGCAACTTTATTACTTCACCTACTTTGCTTAGTGTGCTGCATTCTGGGAAATTATCTCATCAGCAAAGTGCCTCGACGGTCTCCGAAAACACCCTCCTTTTGGATAATTACACCTGTTCAGAACTCATCTTAATGGAGCTGTGTCATGTTTACTGTGCATGCTCGGGTTTGACAGAAGAAAATGAGGCAAACAAAGCCACGATCGCATGCGAAAACCACCGGCCCAATAGCCATTATACAGACTTTACTAGAGATTTCCATCAGAAAACTGCAGAAATGAGCGTTTCTGTAGACCAAGGCACCTCTTTAACGGTAAGTGTCCGTGTTTTGTTTTGGACACAGTGTTTTAACCGCCTTTGTCAGTCGGATTTCAACCACACTTCCACTTTAAATGCACAAGCTGTGCCTTTCGGTGACTTGAAGTCCAGATTATTTGCTTCCTGTTCACACAGGATAATGCCACAAACTCGTGCCAGTGTACTAGCACTTGTTTTACAAAAGCTAGAAGAAAATGAGCTGGATGCCCCGGCGAAGTAGCCGGTCGTTTATGTGGAGAGGCATGTTTGGCAACAACACTAAAATACCGCTTTGAATCCTCAAATTTCCATAGAAAACTCCTAAATATAAAAAGCCTAATGCCTGAGTAGCTAAAATATATAAAAACAATGCAGAATTAAGACGGATCAGTGACGACGGAATCAGATTTTGACCCACAGTGAAGCAGATTCACTTTGATTTCTTGTTGGGCTGAACAATTTTCAAAGTTCTGAGCATGCTCAGTAATCGTGACACAGCTCCTTTAAACTTTGCCAGTGTATAAGCACATGTAATTGCCCTCTCTTGTAATAGAAAAGCCTAGGAAGGTTCTAGTAAATCCTACTGAGTTATTAATTCTCAATTTTCTGCTCAGTATCAATCAAAGCTCTGGGCTGCAGAAAGCTGAACCTGCCTGCTCAGCGCTGCATTCAGCAAGAGTGTATTCCAAGGATCAATTGGCAGAGACCGGAAATTCCTGTTCAGGTATTAGATACATTTTAGCAGCAATAACCATGGGGCATATTACAATCTTCTCTCAAGCTGATGTTCAATTTTCCAACAACAAATATCAAAATAAAACAGCATCAGATTTTAGAATATAACAGTCCTTCACCAAGTCCTGCCAAATGACACTTTTTATATTAGACTGTCAAAGAGTGGCATATGAATTTTCAGCAAACGAAAGTGTCCTTCTACCCTGTAGATTTCATATTCTTAAAATTAGCAAAAAACAAACAATAATAACACCACACATTTACACCAGAAGATAACTGCGGTCCTGAGCTTTCTTAATTTGCTATTTCATCTGGCTAACTTGAACTTTCTTGTAGTTTGGGGTGGGGGCCAGAAATGCAGACCTGAAGGAAAGGATTGGATTTTAATACAAAAACTATTCATGTAAAAAAAATGGAGCTTCGACACTAACAGGACAAAAACTTTCTGAAACATCAGCATTTCCAGGGAGATTTGTTTATGGAGGAAAAGGAAAATTCACTGTAAAATCTCCCAATGGGCCTGAGCTAATGATATACGCACATATTGAATGCATGCATGGGAAAACATTGATTAATACGGTGAAGGACAGGACATTATTGTGCTTCAGATTTCAATATCCCAATGGCTTTGCCTTTGTTTTTTTTTTCATTTCATTGCAGGCAAGCATGATTCATAATTATGCATCTGCCTGAGTTATGGAGTTCTGAATATTACTTTCCTTTCAAAGTTCACAATGATCATTTATCACGCCGGGTTGAACGTTAACAACATTACTGCGGGTCCATCGCCTGCGGTGCGCACGTGACTGCGGTTGGCCTGCCCGGGAGACGGATCGAAAGTAAATACCGGTAAACAAGGAGGCATAATTATCGTTCATGACACAAAAACTGGGGCAGCTGTTTGGAGAATTTGCGGTCTTCGAATGGTAGGCACTGTCACTGCTGGACTCGTAGGGATTCTGGGTCGGGAACCCACTGCAAAGTTACCCAATTTAATCTTACCAGTGTGGATTAGACATAAGGAACAGCCAGTCCCTGTGACACATGCTCACATGCAGATGGACTTCGAGCCGACCGGAGCTCATAGGACCAAGCTATCCACTGAAAATAAAATTAAATCCTTATGACGTCTATGTCGGTTGGCCCTGTGGCAGACTTATTCAGAGTGCACTATTTCTGGTAATTTGACTATCATTAGCTGTTAACCTGCATGTTCATAACTTCAATGCTCATGCAAAGTGAAATGAACCAGCCAGTTTACTGACTTGTTAAAAAGACCAAATAGGCCAACCACCTGCTCCCTCCGGGAAATGGTAACAACAGAGTGATGAATTTGATAATGCTGGATAGCAGACTGTCATTTGCTGCACAGAGCAGTCAAGACCTACTTTCCAGGTGGATGTGTAAATTCAGACCCACCATCCAGTAATGAGTGTAAAATCCATCCCATTTCCGTTACAGAGGATCTGCAAAACTTCAGCGACAGAAAACAACTTCAGTCTGCAGATGGTGTCACTTCAGTTTGCAGGTCAATACATTTCAACAGCAAATTAAGTGAAGGAAGCAACGCATTGATTTCTTCATTTCAGCCATCTATTTAGATTTAATCGACAATAAGTTGTTGTATAAGCTATATTCAGGCACTTCATCCTTATTTAATTCCTGACCTGAGAGCTTTCAAGTGTCACTGCTATATCCGACTCTGTACCCATTGTATTTGTTTATATGCTTTGGGGACCACTAAACCCGTATTTTTATGGAGTTAAACTCAAATATCAGACTCACTAGGGCTGGAGATGACCTCACGATGTCATTAAAATGCATTAAAATGCAATCAGAAAACTCACTCCCTAAGGTCCTCCACTCAATACAGCGTGACCACTTCAGTACGCCATGCAGATATTTTTAAAACATCTCTGCATCACAGAAACTGCCGGTTTATACTCTTTTTGGAGGGGGAGGAAGAGGGGGTGGGGGAGGGGTACATTTTTGTGGACCAAAGAATAAAGGTGAACAAAAGAGGCGAGACTCATTGAGCCTGTGAAGGATTCAATTCAAATTGTTCCTGGACAAACCATTAAAGGTCAACAGAACAAACACAAAGCCAACAACAACGTCCTGTGGGAGAGGGCCTTGAACTCCAGAATGGAAAGCTTTTACAAATTATTCACAAGCACAAGCAGGAACACATCCTGGGTAAAAAAAAAAATGGGATTTTAATTACTACAGAGAAGATTAGCATAGATCTTTAACTCATGTCAAATAATTGGATTCTCTAAATGCTAACTGGATGCTTAAATCTGGAACCTGGAGGTTGATAAATGTGTATAATTTGCACATGAAAACAGACACATGCGTGCATGCACAATTTAATGTGTTATCCCCTCTGATGTGACTCTAGGAGGCAGTCAATCAGGATTTAATGAGCCTGGGCTGTATTTGCCAAAGGCATTATTAATAAATATGAACAGTCAGATGGGCACAGCCATAAGCATATTGACGATTCACTGTATGCGTGATACTCACACAAAATCAACACTTTATATAGATCAGACAGAAGGAATGGAAACCTAAAACAACATCTCACAACAAATCAACAATGTCCCTATTATGGTAATCTGGATATTTATCTATACAAAGCACAGAATGACTTACCTTCACTATTGAAGACTTGCAATTACTTATTTTCATGTTATTACTATTGTTATAACATAGTAATAACAGCATATTGTTATTACATTTAATACATGTAATACATTTAGTGCTGTTTCAGTATGGGTTAATGATTTTATATCATTTTTGATTTATCATTTATTTTCAACCCCACAGTGTTCTTAGTCAATCTTTGATTCATGGTCACTGCAAAGGACGTAGCACTACATCAGAAGATGAAGGTGCTCGTGTATGTGAATGAAGCTTAACGTTTTCATGATTATGTTTCCGATCTGATCCGAGTGAGAACTGCATTAATTCCGAATTTAAAAAAAAAAAAAAAATGCAATTTAACAGGGAAAATAACAGCAGGAATATTTTTCATAAATACTGAGAGAAAGCGATGGCCATCTGAGTTTTATGTATATGGGGGTAAATGATGGTTTGGAGAGGTTTTTCCAAGTAAAATTCAGCTTGTTGCTGAGTCAGCGGAGGCCGTAAATTAGTACTTGTGGTTGGCTGTGGGATTTTCTTCCTGGAGCTCCATGAACACTGCACGTATAAACCATTATAATTGTGCCTCATCAAAGAATTCTTTCTTTTGTCGGGAATTTTTGGTGTTTTTATTTCTTTTAAAGGTCTGTATAAATTTTATGAATACTCTGCTTATAGCGCTTGAGATGTTGCCTGATTTTCACTCCCTGTTTTCTTCACAAAGCAAAGTATGTACCACGGTCAGGCTGTATCTGGCCTGTTTAAGAGAGCACTAACAGAGAGAGACTGACTATTATGCAAAACAGCACGGTTTACGAAGAGTTAATATGCTGGATCAAAGAAGCGATGACGACTGCTTTGCATTCTTTCTCTCACATTCAGTTGAACTGCTAGCAAAAACTGCGGGGCTATTACAAACACACAAATGCCTGACAGAACGCTAATGATTTCGCCGGGGGAAAATAACTAGGGACACTGTCAATGCTGACATTGTTTCATTTGCATCCATGAATGGGAATGATGTGACCACCACTTAGAATTAATTTCAGGTTTGTACTGTGTTCTTCATATGAATCGTTTCCTCTTTAATAACTGAGTATCAGTCCTTCTGCATTGCCGCCTGTTACCAGTGTAGATAGAGCTAAGATCTGACACCCGGTTCTCCGAGGACTCTGATCAAATGGCAGCACAAGCAGTGAGTGGCAGCAGTACCGATCTGAAGTTTTGTACCCGACTGTTAAACTCTGATCTTTAAAGTCTCAGGGTACCGCGAGACAGACTACTGCCTTTCAGCATCAGCCCGACTTTATGGGTCCGGAGGGTGATGTGCATGCTAAGCGCAAATGCCTTTCACTCTCACTGAAATTCTGCACAGCACGTCCATTTCTGAAACCCATCCAATCCGAAAGAAATGACAGAAATATATCATAAAAGGATATGCCCTTTGAAAAGAAAAAAACCCTCCTTTGAGAATATCAAATTGGAGACGTTTCAGCCGACACTGGTCCGTTAAAGCTTTACGCTAATGCATTTCACACTGGGAACAATTCTCCATCAAATGACCACGTAGCACAAATGTGGCTATTCCTGTCTATACATCATGGACCAAACGCACCATTCATAGACCTGTTTTTTGTCATTCGCCTGCTTTTTAGATGCTCACTTATAATCAGCACTGCCAAAATTTAGATATTTTATGGGCATTTTGTCATGCAGATCGCTTTAAACTCTCTCTCTATTAAATCTTTGGCCATTCCAAAGTGGCAGACCTGTCCCGGCCAGTATCGGTAATTCAAAGCCATGCCTTCAGTGAGAACATTAACACCTTTAATGCAATCTGCACAAGTATTTTTGTTGTATTTCAAGTTCAGTCGTTTGCAAGGATAGATTATTTATTCACATTTCTTGAAGCGGCTGTCACTATTTAAGTCTGTAATGTCAGTGCGGTTTTAGGCCAGGTCATCCATTGAAGGCAACATGGGTCATAATTGTGACATGACTGTTTTAGAAGAAACCTTTACCTCCCTGCATGCACTGCAGCACATCCCATGCAGCTGCCGGTGCTGCGAGTTCAAGCACGGATGGGAGTTGTAGTCCATGAAATGTGACCGCAACACGACATCAGCAGTAACTCTGAGCACAGAAGCTGGCGTTGAAGAGGGAAATGGAGCGTGTTTTCCAGAGTGCCCATTACCTCATTTCCTGATTTGCTCGGTGTATATATTGGTGTGGCGCTGTGGTGCGCTAAGTGACAGGGAAATTTGATTGATGTGATTTTCCTTCAGAGTGAGAACACTGCTGGCTCTGTATTCACCGAACGGTGTAACTCATTGGGAGAATGGTTGAGGCGTGACCGGTCGCTCTGTTGCAGAGAACAGCGCAGCGTGACTGCTGATGTTTTACCTATGCTGGATTCCGTCTCAGCGGATGGGAATTCTGGAGTGCCGCTCCTCTGACAAGGGAACTGTGGAGCTTTTTGATGAATACTCCTGCCTAAGTGCTGAAACTCAGTACAGGAACCCAAGGGCGTGGTATCTAATCCCGACCATGCCAGTGCAGTATCAGGGTATCTAGCATTGTCCTGAACGACAAAGGTTCAATCTGCAGGTTTTGCGGTCTTATCTGCACAACAGCGACCTCTCTGGTGGATGGGGGATCTACAGTTTTCCTGGCTCACCGGTGATTAGAGTCCAGCTCTGCAAGCTAAACTGGCAGACTGTGGACTGCTGAGCCGCACTGGCCGGCACAAAACACACTTCAAAGGAAACCGCCAGCACTCGTTTGCGCTACAAATTGGACTGCACCTTCCAAATTTTCAAAATGAATACAGCAGATAAGTTGACCCTAAAAAAAAAAAAAACTGACTGGGCTGTTCCAAAACGGTCTCCGGGCTTCTGGCTGGAATATGACTTTCAGTACTGGTTAACAGACACCAAAGGACATATCAGCATGTTCAGCCCACACAGAGAGGGATTTTGGTCAGACATGGAGTGCTGTAATCCAAAACTCAAATGCCTACACTGCTCTGATAAGAAATTAATTCTGATTTGGCTTAAATTTTAAAAACAAGTCTAAAAAAAAAAAAAAAAGAGCTACACATTAACTGTATGGTGTGGCCCCAGAAGACAGGAGAGAGGGCGATTGGAGTGGGAGCAGGGATTGGGCGGCGGGTGGATAGGGGGGCGTGGTGTTGCTATACCTTGGAAGATGAGAGCCCTTTGTTTTTTGAGCACAGAGTTTAAAAGTGCTATAGACTCGTGTTAAATGGATGCACAGGCGGCAGGCTCGTTCACAGTAGTCTGACAGCGCTGTTAGTGCAGGATTATGGAGCGCTGCCATGTTTGGATCAATCCCCGCCATACATTGCTCCGCCGTCGCTTATATTATCCCGGCGAATGAGCAGCTTCGCTAACGCGGACGAGCGCCGGAGCAGCCTGCAATGCCATCCCGGCCCGGAGGCAGACGGCGAAACAGCCGGGCATCGCCGCTATTATTCAACACTAGCAGCCGTATGCGTGCGTGACGAGACAGCGAAATCACCTGCAGCCAGAGCTCGCACTAATGGTGGAATTTGTTCATTTGAGCGAGGAAGCTTTTCCACACCGATTGGAATCTGAGCGTGTCGGTAATAATAGCTCGGTGTTTTAAGACTAGCTTACCGCACTCAATTCTCACCCCTTATCAGCGGCACGATGCCACAAATTTAATTACTGCAGAAACAGATACTGAGATTAAGCTAAATAAATGTGCTAAATTAAAGCCTGTCAGTAGAATTATCCTTTTTGTTTCGGAAAAAAATTGCATCTTTTCACGAATAACTTATTATGCAGCTTCATTAAAAATTCTCTATGTAATGAGGGAAAAAATGCCAAATTATTAAGGCATGATACACGCCATGCCTTTTTGTATGTAAATTTCATTCCTACAATGCCGTGGAGAGCCTAGTTAGAATGCGACTTGAACAAGAAAATTCAATTACTATATTTGCGGTTCACCAAGTTTGATTGCAAGATATGTGTAAAACAAATTTGCAATTATGCCAATTTCTCAAGATTCATAAGGCATAATATAGACAACACTTTTTCATTAATTTCCTGCTCAGCAGACTGATTAGATAAATTTGAAAATAGCCTATAAAAGCAGCAGCAGTACCAAAATATTCTTTTGCTCATAAAATAGACTTCCATCCTTTTAGATGCATTTGACAAACCCTTGCAGATAGGAAACAGTTGCTGCTTCAGTGGAATTATCTTTCAATCAATCTGCCCGTGGTGCGGTGATTACATTTTTTTTCTTTGAAACTTTTTAAAAAGATCTTGCAGGGAGGCGCAGCTGGGCTGGTTGGTCCTCCCCTGTTTTCTCGGAGTGATGTGCATTCTGAACAGGCTCACTGTCTGTATTCGATCTCTCTCTCTCTCTCTCTCTCTCTTTGACGCAACTCTTTGTTTTCATTACTTTTTGAGGCAAAACTTTTCAATCG
Organism: Gymnothorax javanicus; assembly: GCA_029692085.1. Lineage (NCBI taxonomy): Eukaryota > Metazoa > Chordata > Actinopteri > Anguilliformes > Muraenidae > Gymnothorax > Gymnothorax javanicus. The sequence goes on from CM056207.1 coordinate 40,365,380, forward strand.
TAAAAAATGCAAAATACTTCTCGAACTCCTCCAAGTGTGTTCAGGGCAAGCCCCCATACCATCCCTAAATCCCCAAACGAGATGTTAGGCCTGGAAAATGTATTTACTCGGGTTACGAGATATTTAGGGGTCATGTTTAATCTTCTCTTCCACCTATATACACCTGGCACAAAATTTACATTTATTTGAATTAATTGAGCTGGTATGGACAGAATTAAATCTCGCAGGAATGCTCCGTAATTTGCCTTAAATCCAAGCAATCAATTTTACATACGCCTGTATAAATTAGTCAGTATAATCTTTCAAATCCCAGAATGTATTAGTCTGCATGAATATCTTGCTCTCTCCAGTAAAGATCGCCCAGTCTGTGACCGCAGGCAAAGAGGGGTGATTGGGGGGGGGCACAACTCATAATATAAACTAATTCAGTTATATTCATAACCCTCCCCACAAAATGAAACGCCATTACGTCCTGCATAAACAGTGTGTTTAAAATTCATGCCCACTTCAGCTCATTATGAAGGCTTTCGCCATTAATAATCCCGGCGCCATTAACATAAATGGTCCTAAAGAGTCAATGAGGCTGTGAGATTTACAGCACTTCGTTACCGTGACGAGGGTAAGGACAGGGCGGAGACAGCGGAGAGCCTGAGGGCGGGGCCTGCGCCGTATCTGTGCAGTCAGAATCACGTCATTTTCACTTAAGAGCTAAATAAATATAATGATGATTATTACCATTCCCGGGGTAATTCTCAATGCCAGCTACATTCTGAGATTACGAAATTTAGTACTCATATAAAAAATGACAGATTGCATAAAATTACTGCATTTAAAAGCAATATTAAACATTAATTTAGTCCATGTGCTGTGTAGGGCTTTACTACCACCTGCACACGTTGCCTCAGTGTTAGGAACATGCACATGGACACACACACACACACACACACACACACACACATATATACAAAACACACACACACATGCACACAAGGGGACATACACACACACACAAGTGCACACAAAGACATACAGACACGCACACACATACACGTGCGCGCACACATGCACACTTACGCATAACCACATTCACACACAACACTAGAGCACAATATCGCATGATGAGGTAATGAATTACAACAAGCTGTGATGGAAATGACCTCTGATTACTTCTGTGGATACAGGACTGAGAGGTTCGGCAGCTGGTATCTCCATGGATCCGAGGCTGAGTAGCTCTGCAGCTGTTATCTCCGTGGACATGGGACTGAGTGGCTCAGTGGTTGGTATCACCGTGGATACGGGACTGAGTGGCTCAGCAGCTGGTATCTCTGTGGAAACGGGACTGAGTGGCTCAACAGCTGGTATCTCGTTTGATACGGGACTGAGTGGCTCAGCAGCTGGTATCTCCGTGGATACGGGACCGAGTGGCTCAGCAGCTGGTATCTCCATGGATACAGGACTGAGTGGCTTAGCAGCGGTATCTCCGTGGATACAGGACTGAGTGGCTCAGCAGCTGGTATCTCCGTGGGTACGGGACTGAGTGGCTCAGCAGCTTGTATCTTCATGGATATGGGACTGAGTGGCTTAGCAGCGGTATCTCCATGGATACGGGACTGAGAGGCTCAGCAGCGGTATCTCTGTGGATACGGGACTGAGTGGCTCAGCGGCTGGTATCTTCGTGGATACAGGACTGAGTGGTTCAGCTGTTGGTATCTTTGTGAATACAGAACTGAGTGGTTCAGTGGCTGGTATCTTGGTGGATACAGGACTGAGTGGCTCAGCAGCTGGTATCTCCATGGATACAGGACTGAGTGGCTTAGCAGCTGGTATCCGTGGATACAGGACTGAGTGGCTCAGCAGCTGGTATCTCCGTGGATACAGGACTGAGTGGCTCAGCAGCTGGTATCTCCATGGATACGGGACTGAGTGGCTCAGCAGCTGGTATCTCCGTGGATACAGAACTGAGTGGCTCAGTGGCTGGTATCTTCATGGATATGGGACTGAGTGGCTTAGCAGCGGTATCTCCATGGATACGGACTGAGTGGCTCAGCAGCTGGTATCTCTGTGGATACGGGACTGAGTGGCTCAGCGGCTGGTATCTTCGTGGATACAGGACTGAGTGGTTCAGCTGTTGGTATCGTTGTGAATACAGAACTGAGTGGTTCCTCTGTTGGTATCTTGGTGGATACGGGACTGAGTGGCTCAGCAGCTGGTATCTCCATGGATACAGGACTGAGTGGCTTAGCAGCGGTATCTCCGTGGATACAGGACTGAGTGGCTCAGCAGCTGGTATCTCCGTGGGTACGGGACTGAGTGGCTCAGCGGCTGGTATCTCCATGGATACGGGACTGAGTGGCTCAGCAGCTGGTATCTTTGTGAATACAGAACTGAGTGGCTCAGTGGCTGGTAACTTTGTGATTACAGGACTGAGTGGCTTAGCAGCGGTATCTCCGTGGATACGGGACTGAGTGGCTCAGCAGCTGGTATCTCCGTGGACACAGGACTGAGTGGCTCAGCAGCTGGTATCTCCGTGGATACAGGACTGAGTGGCTCAACAGCTGGTATCTCTGTGGATACGGGACTGAGTGGCTCAGCAGCAGGTATCTCCGTGGATACGGGACCGAGTGGCTCAGCAGCTTGTATCTTCATGGATATGGGACTGAGTGGCTTAGCAGCGGTATCTCCATGGATACGGGACTGAGAGGCTCAGCAGCGGTATCTCTGTGGATCACGGGACTGAGTGGCTCAGCAGCTGGTATCTCCATACAGGACTGAGTGGTTCAGCTGTTGGTATCATTGTGAATACAGAACTGAGTGGTTCCTCTGTTGGTATCTTGGTGGATACGGGACTGAGTGGCTCAGCAGCTGGTATCTCCATGGATACGGGACTGAGTGGCTCAGTAGCGGTATCTCCATGGATACGGGACTAAGTGGATCAGCAGCTGGTATTTCCGTGGATACAGGACTGAGTGGCTCAGCGGCTGGTATCTCCGTGGATACAGGACTGAGTGGCTCAGCTGTTGGTATCTCCGTGGATACAGGACTGAGTGGTTCAGCTGTTGGTATCTTGGTGGATACGGGACTGAGTGGCTCAGCAGCTGGTATCTCCATGGATACGGGACTGAGTGGCTCAGTAGCGGTATCTCCGTGGATACGGGACTGAGTGGCTCAGCAGCTGGTATTTCCGTGGATTCGGGACTGAGTGGCTCAGCGGCTGGTATCTCCGTGGATACAGGACTGAGTGGCTCAGCGGCAGGCTGTGACAGAAGAGATTGAGACCCCCATTCAGCCCCCCTCGGCCTCTAAAGCTGACCAGCCAATGACAGCCATGCATTCCAGCAGTCAATGCCGCAAGCTAAGTGCTGAGTACCTGCTGTGTGATGGATGCCTGCGATGGGTTGGCGGAGAATCCAAGAAATGTTCCTGCTTCTTGCCCATTGGCTGCTTGGATGGGTTCCAGAAGGCCCCCCATCCTGACCAGGGTTAGATAATGGATTGAGAAATGAGTAGCAGGCAAGTGATTTAAAACTGACGCTGGCTCTGTTTGGGTTTCAGATAGAAGAGCTGACTAATTAGCTTTTTTATCAACTCAGCTTACACTTTTCATTAAGTTGCAGCCATGCCATGATTAAGAAATCGTAATCAATTAGGAAACAAGCATAACTGAATATGTCCAGGGCAGTTTTATGAACCACACTGAGGCGAGTTCTTCATTACCGGTGAAACTAAGCCAGCTAGATCATATCTCTCCTGCTGTCATACAGTTATTCCCTATCATGAGGGAACATTGTGATTTTAACAATCTGGGGTTATTTGTGGAGTATAATCAAGTTGTGACCAATAAAATTGTGAGAAATATTCATGAGTAAATACAAACACCGCTAAGTTATGTTCCACATCACCTACAGTATATTTAAGAGCTCCTCAATAATAACCTCTTGTCACCAAATTAGTTACTTATCTACTCAAGGGCAGTTGCAACTTTATGATATGAATTACCATTCGTCTTTTCTTCATTGTTTGAAAATGACTTTATGAGACTGGCTTGTCTATTGAAGATCGAAAAAACTGCAAGCTGTAAGGAGGGAAAGGAGGGAAAATCCTTTGTCTGGAAGAAAATGACAGCATGAGTCATAAAAAATCGAAGGTGTCATATATCAAGCAATTTTCTGATGAATGAAATTCAATTGCATTGCAATATCCAAAAAATGCTGGCACACTATGATCAATATAAATGTGGCAAATAATAGCTTATCTTTTATGACGTCAATCAAACCAGTTACATTTTACGAATGGTTGCTCATGAAAAGGTAAGCAAATATACGCATCTATGTGCTTATGTGTGTATGAGAGCATGTGTGTGTGTGTGTCTGTCTGCCTTCAACCTGAAAAGCTGTGGCGCCTCTTTCCTGTTAATTCCATTGTCAGTAATGATAGCTGTTTGCGCACAATTAAGAAACTCTGCACTTGCCAAAACTCAATCAATTCCCCGCATTTTGCAGCTGTCCAGTAGCTATTTTCAGCTTCGAAATTAGCATTTTATTTTCCGCAGCAATTTTTATAATTCTGGTGTTCGTTATGCTTTGACAGAACCAGACATGGCACTAAGATGGGAGCGGAGAACAGCTGTTTTTGAAGCCACATTACGTTCGTGAATGTTCACACTTTCGGCTCTCCAGTTGGTGCTGAAGATTATGTAATGAAGCCGAGGAATATAACAACATTCAAATGTGGGGGAACTGACACAGCAGAGACAGACAAAAACATAATCTGATGCACTGCTTCACAAGAAATTGTTGTTATATTTTTTTTGCACTTTTTTAGTTTGTTTGTTAAAAAAAAAAAAAAAAAAGTCACCAAGTTGTAATGTCTAGCTGGAAGAAAATCGACCAGTAAAAGGATTAACATCCTCACTGGAGCATTTAAAACATCCATCCTGAGCCTTCAGTAATAATATATGCTGTAGGCATAATAGAACATTGTGACACGTGGAGGGGAGGGTATGACCTCTGACCTTTGGTTTATTCGAACTGGAGTGACTTGGGAGTGCGTTCCTATCTGATATCCCTTCCCTACAGAGGAGAACAAACAGGCCTGTGAATACCCCCCCGCCCCCAGCACATCCACAAACCAACAATAACACTGACCAAGGCACAATTGCAGGCATTGACTGAGTGTGTGCATGTGTGTGCGTGTGTGAGAGAGAGAGAGAGAGAGAGAGAGAGAGAGAGAGAGCTTGCAATGAGCTGGAAACAGCCTGTTGAAAGGTTTAGGACAATACACAACAAGGAAATTTGTTTCAATAAAAACACACAACCGTAAACAAAACTGATGTTCAACGACACAATTTTTGTTTTTTAATCCTTTTTTATGAGTCCCGAGTTCAGTGAAGAACCACTGTCTACATTCTGCTACATATAATCTTTTTTCTTAAATAAAGCAAATAAAGAAATAGAATTGAGCTGGTTTTTACTTGAGTAGTAAGAAATCACTTCGGCCTGACTCAGAGATATGGCTGAATCCCAGTTTGTTGTGAAGTGATAAGAGGCTGTAGTTAGACGTGTTTACTAAGGGGGTTGAGCTCTCAGCCTTATCACTGCAATTAGCCGTAGCTCCCTTAAGCACGACTTGAGAAGTAGGCTGGCACCTGCAGGAGTTAAGCCGATAAGCATGCCTGCTGATCTTTGTCCCTGGAACGGCACAACCACTCAATTAGTTGAGCAAGAGGAAGGTATGTATACAAATGCATGAACCCAAGTCTCCAACTTGGATATCTGGGATACTGGAGGAATGTACTGAAACACACCCAGGCTGTACGGCAGCTGGATGCTAATTAATACTCCGCAAAATGTCGGAGACAAAGAACGTGTCATTTGACCTTCTAATTTGCTTAAAATGAAACAGGACCTTAATTAGGGGACAGTCGAGCCTGCCTGAGACGACTCTACACTGAGAAAGGCGGGCTCCGTTTTCAGACGGGAGCGAGACGCGTGAAAGGAGTCGCATAAACAGAACTTCCAGTTCTCTGACTCTGCTACACACTCGTGTGTGAAACCCAAGCGCTTAGCGTGTCTTTGCGCTAGCTGACTGCGCACTCATTTTGAAGGGCCAATGAGTGATTCGGGCCAGTGTTTGATCTATTGTGGAAGAGCTTCGTTTCATGGTGGTTAGCTGGACAGGGGCGGTGGGTGTGTTTGATCCATCCTGAAAGGTCTCATTTTGACAGGTGGGGGGGGGGCATACTTCAGGACAGAGGACGTGTTTGTCCTGCTGGGGATGTAGTGAGACCTGGGACACCTGTGGAAGACTGGCATCATGTTACTGTGCGTTTGTACCAACCTGGCGCTGAACTGAGCATGCCTGACAGTAACCAGCTCAGCCGTATCCACCTATCGCCGGGTGCCTCTGTGATCGCACCATCCAATGAGAGAACTGTAAACCTCCATCACCAAAGCGCTGCCCCTCCCCTGTGAGGGGTTGTGTTAGGGTTTTTATTACAGTGTCTCACCTTAAATCACCTACATTTCAAAATTATTAAAGAGCCCCCTGGCGGCTATAGAGTCCTAATCAGCCACTAATGAAACTCAAGGGTCAGTACATTTCTGCCACCGCTGGCCAGAAGATATTTTCTCAGAATCGCTTTAACCAGGAAGTTTTACATCTGTTCTCATTAGCAGTGATGGCCTTGGGGTAGTTCTAAAATGCATTGATCTGAGTGGCCAATCAGACGTAGGGGGATGATCACATGGCTACCTGTATGAGGCCATGGAATTTGACCTGAATTGCATTCATCAACATCCAATCAAACTTGAAGTCAAGGATCAGTGTGAACTTAAAGGGCCACAATTTTACCTGTACACTTGAGATGTTTTTATGAAGTAGATGTTGAAGTGATCTGCTTTGAGATGACTGGAAAAACCTATAAATTCAACAGAGCAATTTCAAACAGGGATATATTTTGTGTGCAACAAGCCTGACGTGTTTTTCAAATTTTAAATGTTAGGTATTAATACTTGAGTAATGAAATCAGTTAGAATCTCCTCCTAGTCCCACCACTCCTGTATGCAAACAGCCTAAGCGCAAATCTTATTATGGGCAAACTGACTGCTAAAAATTTGGATTCATTCACTCTGAAAATTATTCTACATGTTCTTCCAGTGAACATGGAGGGGCCCACATTTTTCACAAATATTGCAGCGGATCATCCTCCAGTGAAGTATCCTCGTGAGTATATTTCACAAACATTTCAGCCAATCATCAGCCACTCTGAAATGTTTGTTGAATGCACTCATGAGGATGCTTAAACATCAACATTTCGGGTAGCACACATTATCCAACAACTTTGTAAATTATTGCTTCATAACATGATCAAATAAAAAAAAAAATCTGCAGGAGTCCAAAGCACGTTTGTCTCCCCTAAAATTTGGAGGGAATCAAGTTCGCCTGGAACGCATTGTGTAGCGCCGCAATAATATGCAGAATTGGCAATGAAATGGCACGCGCGGCACTGGACCACAGAGCCAGGGAGCAAATCAAATCTGTGAGGAGATGAGCGCGAGCCTCATTACCTCCAAAGGTCTCATAAAATCAGCGGCACGACGGAGACCAAGTGAACCATTTCCCCAGAGCACGGCCGCCTCGCCACTCGTTGCTGTTTGTTATTTCTACCGTCGCAAATTTTCAAAATGCCGAAGCTAATTTAAAATGTCAGCGTGCGCAACCACGGCAGCCATTTTGTGACAAATTAGCAAACGATACTTTGCATTGCAAAGATGGCTGTTGGGTGACGGCGAAACGCGAATGGAAATTTTAGCACTGTCAAACACATTCCATTAAAATGGCTTTCAAAGAGAAACAATGTCATAAAACTCCTACATAGCAGACACTGATTGAATGCCTTTTATGCTTAGTGCAATTCCAATATGTAGAGAGCCTGTTGCTCTCATCTATCAAGCCTGCCATTGTCATTACACTGATTGTAGACCTCAAGACGTTACCATGGTTTTAATCATAAAATTCTTCCATCAAGCCATCATCAGTTGTAAATTATTATGCTATACAGCAGAGTCACGATCCGAGTGATCACCGAAACATGCTACAGAGAGTACCCTCTCAGTCTGAGAACCAATACTGGGCTCTGGTGCAAGCAGACTTCTGCAGGGTGCGAACTGCACTTCAGATTAAAGGAAACCTTTTTTTTTTTTTTTTTTTTGACTTTATTCACCCTAAGACTGTTTTTGGCTCCCTTATTTGGGCTCCAGAGTCAATAGCCTAGCTGTGCAATGGAGTCAGATGTGAGGGGACATAGAACAAGGACTGCATTAATCTTCATACTTTTCACCTTTTCATTTCAACCAGTTTCTAAAGATACAAGAGCAGGATGTTTAACTCAGCACAATGCCAGGCAAAATTGTAAACGGCCCAGTAACAGATCTCTGGTTTCCCTTTGTACTGTTATTTAATTTATGCACTGTATCTCTAGCCTCTCTTTTCTGCAAAACGAACGCAAGTTTCCTCTCCTGCATCTTTTAAAGCAAACAAATTCTGTGCTGAGCTCCTGACAACAATTAGGTTTCTGTTGAGACCCGCAGTGCGTTACGCCATGCTGATTTACTCCTGCTCTGCCAGGTCTGTGTCTGTATTTATTTCAGCACAGACATAATTTCACAAGCTCCTTTACAAGCTCCGGAGAGAGATACTAAAACAGGGGGTTAGTGGTTATCTGAGTTTTGCTGAACTGCAGCCCCATGTCTCTGACAGATGCAGAATGAAAACAAAGTGAGGATAATGTGTGGCACAGTCAGTCCTGCTATTTTAGGATTCACAACTCATACAACAGCCCATAAAAAATACAAATAAAGACCCACTGGAATGCAGGATAACCCCTCAACCACCCCCATCCCAGTCTACCCTTTCATTTTTCCTCTGTAACCCAACGAACCCAACTGGAAGCTTGGATAGGAAAAACATTCTAAAAATTGCACAAACCAGCAAATGGAAAGGTCACTGCTCATTACTCCTTTATACCACTGCCTATGAAACATCTTTGTCATACCACTAAATCAGAAAACACTGTAAAACTTTGTTTTTATTGCAGAACAGCAGAAGACAGGATAGAGGAAATTAGGAGAAGTGGAGGAGTGTAGGCCTGCCTGCTCACTGTGGTAAAGGCAGAGTATCTGCAATCATAAGGTGCCTTCATCTGTAAGAGTAAGAATGCATCCAAAGTTTAGATAACCCCCCATAACCCCATCTTCTTGAAGGGCCAGATCGACCACATCGAGCAAATATTCTTACAGAAACCACTGGCTGGAGCCAGAAATGATAGAAGCTATATTAAACATCAAATGTGGTTTTGTTTGATCTGTTTTTTTTTTGGTATTTGCACCTTTTCCCATCATAGTGGCACGTGATATAGAGTGAAGGATTTAGCATAGGTACAGACTCATAATATAGCCCACACCATTGATGCTCATGAAGTATGTTTGTAGTGACACACTAACAGCCTTGTACAGCAGAGCAGCAGTGCTCTCATTCCAGTGTTGAATGTGTCACAACAGAACAGTGAGGTTTGTTTTCAGTGAGAGAATATTAACAGGGTAATAAACATCACCGACTGCGCGAATACAAAACTACGTGCTAACAGCTTTTCACCGCTGTCCTCTTTAGCGAGCGTCTGACTCTGCGTCTCAAAGACGAGACAAGAGAGGCCAGACACGCCCCTGGGTCAGTCTGCTCACGCAGGAATAGACTGCTTTTATTGGCTGAAACAGTGGTGTGCTGTGCTTGAAGGGTTACAATTTATCAGCAACCCTTCAGCAAAACAAGGCAATTCAGCATTGTGCACTGATAGCAGTTTATCAGCTAAAGCAGGGATCTTTATTTATAGTACTGGAGAGCCGCAGTGTCAGCTGGATTTTGTTGTTGTAGCACATAATTGATCGATTAAAGCAGACTATTATACAGGTAACTTACCTCACGGGGTCACCTGGGTCTAAAATGATTGTTGATATCAAAAACAAAAACTGGCAGACCCTGCAGCTCTCCAGGAGCAGGAATGAAGACTAGTGAGTTAAAGGATGAATTTAAAATGTGTAACATTTGTGTAATCCTGAAGATGAACTCAATCCTTGAACTCTAAATGAGGAGGTGAGTCCGCACATTATGTGACTGCCCGTGGTAATTCACAGGAGAAATAGTTCCTCTTCCTGTGAAGCAAAATTGGTCAGAATATATTACTCAATTATTGGAACTAATACATGCAACTATTCAATAGAGAAAATATCTGCAATGTAATCCTTTAGAGTATATTTATTTATTTAGAAAATTCTTCACTTTTCTCAAAATCTATTTGAAGAGCAGATGTTTTGAATGCTCTGTCAACGTTTTAAGTTGGTGTTCTAGATCTCAATTGCTTTGAGTTACCATCACAGTAGTTGCACCAGCATTCAAATGAACTGTTAAGAATAATCTAATCAGATATCTATGATCGTACTCTTGAAAGGGTTGAGACATGCAGTAAATCTCAGAAAGGCTACTCACTTTGTTATTTCGGTTCTGTTGAGGATACACATGAAGCTATTTCTGTGTGGTGTTTTGTGCACTACAAATCTGCTTTTGAGCAAATGTTTGTATTCCCAGTTTTAACCTGTTTAATCCCAAATTTTTCCTTGCAATGTAAGTGCATGCATTTTACTCCATAGACCTCCCTAACACATAAACTGTATGTAGTTTTGATTTCATGATGGTTAAGTTCAAAATTCAAGCCAACAACAACACTTTTAGAGCTTCTAAAAGAAAAAAGAAAAAAATCGGTCACAAATGTGACTAGTGGGATTAAACTGGATAACAATGATGTGCACACTTTGAATAGAAATTTATGAAAAACTGTGCACACTCTATATTGACAGATTTATTGTCAGTGCATGAATATTCTTGTAAATTTCCGCACATTAAAACAGAGTCAATTGAAGAGGTAATCAGCTTCCACAGCTATTTGCGGGTAAGAGACAGTGGAAGGAATGGTTAGCCATTATGGTGCAACGTGACGTACAGGCCTGTAATTAGCTCTTCAGATACCCAGGGACCAGAACGGATTGCACATTTAAATTTACTTTATAAACCAGTTTGCTTTTTTCCTTCCCTTTTCTTCAAGGGGAAACAACAAGGTTATTCACCCGTCTGGGGTGCGATGTTCTTATCGCTTCATCGTTACGTGGGAGTGTTAAGCAGGTTATTACTGTGTTATTGTGCTCATTTGAAGTCAAATGGCCTGATTCAGAAAGACATTTGATACATGGAAAATCTAGCTTTGTGCCAATCATTGGCACAAAACAAGCATGAGAGCTAATTTCTCTGTCACAATCTTGGTTTTGTGTGAGCTAAAAGATGTTTCATGAGCACAAGGTTTCTGTTAATAATGCCCTGAGCCAGTCTTAGAGCTAAAAAATTAGCAGGTTTTGTAGCACTGAGCTTAAATGGCAGCGGTAGCGGTAATAGTGTCAGTCACCTGCATCAGCCACAGTGTCCCAACAGACACCGTTTTCAACGCATTAACGGACATTATATCACAGCCCAGGTCATGGAGTCAATGACAGAGTCACAGTGTAACAGCAGATGTTAATCTCAGGCCCGGTGCTTAGCAGACCTCTCTGTTCCATAAAGAGTTTCTCTGATAAATGCCCTCAAAATGGCTGCCGTGACTCACAGTGGGAGCAGAGCTCAAGACTTCCAGCCTCCTCAGCTCCCACCCCAGCGCAGAAAAGCGGTCTTATCTTAACTCAGGTGACACCAGGAGAGAGAAATTAATGCGATCTAAAGTGATGGAGGAGAGCTGATCGATAGAGTGTCATCCATCAGGTACTCTGTTGAGTTTCCAGATGGGACAGCAGGGATGTGTTTCAGCTGATGTTCTGTTTTTTTTTTTTTTTTTGGTATTTTTGGGGTTTTTTCAGCTTTATTTGACAGGCTGGTGTAGATACACAGGAAAGGTCCGGAATGAAAGAGGAGGAAAGCCACGTGACAGAGGTCAGCGGCTGGATTCGATCCGGCGAGGTCACACTGCAAGGATGAGATTCGAGGAAAGGCTCTTTTAGCTAAACATCTGCCTTACCTGCCACAGCTCAGGAGAGAGAGCATGCAAATCTCTCAGAGCCTGACGTGCGGAAAATCTCATATTCAAATGCTGCAGCTTGAATTTACTTACAGGGAAGGTGACTGGGAGGCATCGACAGTCATGACTTGCTTACTCTGCACAAATTAGGCTCTCTGAACAGGAGTTACGGGACTCAGAGAAGATGGGGGTTCGGGGTATAAAAAGCATCGCACCTCTACGAGAGGCCAGGGGTTACAGGGCTTTAAGAACGACGGGCGGACTCATGTGTCGTGTTTTCATCTCGATGAGGTGCCGGTGGAGGCTGGAGCAGATGGCAGCTCATGCGGCTTTAGCTGGAGAGGCTCGGAGACTCCGTGGCAGGAGGGTCGTCTAGACGCCAACGTGACTGAAGCCTGTTTAGTTACTGTCCTCTCCAGACGGGTCCGTGTTATGAATAATTAAACGCAGATTCGGTGCCTTGCGGACCATTTAAAGGTTGAAGCGTCCTTTTTGATTACCTACAGGGCCGCTTGGGATCGCCGAAACCCGCCCCATGTCCTCACTCTGCCAGGCCATTGGCTCAAAGGAACTTCTGACATACTGAACAACCAATCGCCTCCTGACTGAAATGACTGAGTATCAATGGTAAATTGTCAGCCATGTGTGAGTTATTGCCTTGTCACAAGGGGCAGATGAGGAGCCTTTACAGGTCAACTGTTTTCATACAAGAAATCCCTCAAAATAAAAAAAAACACATTAGCAGCAATGATGGCTCCTCATTTTTATCAGTAATGACACAACAATAAATACATATACATTCAGCTCAATAATGAATAGGACAAAGGCATTTTTCATGACTTGGCTTCGGACAATTTCAGACTTGTAATTCAATTTAAATGGGCCTTAGTTCCTTATTTGTCTTCATACAAATATTATGCTACACGTAGATCAATGCTGAATCTAGACATCAGTTTCTACCCAAATAAGTTGCTTTGCAATACAACTTTTATGACCTCAAGATCCATAGATGAGTAGAGTATATCACTACATGCATGTCTACGAGTCTGTGTGTGGGTGTGTGTGTGTGTGTGTGTGTGTGCGCTTTGTGTGTGTATCTGTACCTTCATATGTGTATGCGTGTGTCCCTGTGGGTGTCCATAAATTTGTGTATGTGTGTGTGTGTGTGTGTGTGCATCTGTGAGACTGCACAGGTTGCTGTAGGTAAGATTCCCACGTGGGCGATATTCTGGGCTCCCTCTGTGCAGCTCTTTCCCAGCACTGCTCCAGTACAGGCCCAGCAGCCCAGCTGTGTGAATGCAGAACTGGGAGAGCATGGGGCTTGTAAGTCATCCTGTTAAAGACATCTGCTTACAATATCTGCACTCATCTGCCGTGTTTGTTTTGAAAGACATTCACAAGACGAAGACATTTCTTTCTCAATGGCTTTGTAGCTTTATCAATACTTTACAAGCATCAGACAACAATAAACAATGAAAAGCTTATTTGACGTGTTACATTTGGGTAACGGCTTTTTGAATATGGAGGTTTACCCAAGGAGGACTGAATTCCTTTCATTTACTGGGGTTTATTTATTGGGGGGGAGTAGGGCTGGAGGCTCAGGCGGAGCTGCAGTATTCAAAGGCAGCAGCGAAGTCTTGTGACGCCCCCAAATCTCACCCGTCTGACAGCTCGTAATCTCTCGCCAAGCAAACCATTTGTCCTGCTAAAATCTTTGACAAGAGCCCCTCCCTCCCCCCCTTTCAGAGTGACCTATGACTGCCAGCTGACATGGCCCTTAAGGGGCCCCATCGGAGACCAAAGACGAGGAAAAGCTGCATCACTCATGCTCAGTTTGGCCCCAGGGTGCCGGCAGCGAGCTGCAAACACGTGTCCGTGGCAACACCATTCCCGTTCTCCCCTCTACATCTCCAACACACACTGGACACACGACTAAATTTCAAAATAGCACACTTCGTGCGATCATAAATTTGGCAGTACAAATACAGGAATAGAAATACGCCAGGAATAAAACGTGTCTATTTTTTTAAATGAAAATACTCTCTAAACAGGGGAAAATTGAGAGAAATCTCTTGGAAACTGAAGACGACAGGATGTTTATAGGAGAGACGAGCAACACATTTAACGGCACATTCACTCTGCCTGCAGGGTACTGGGAAAATTGGTTCTATTGATAACAATGCACTTAGCACCACCCTATTTAGCAAAGAGGCCTTTTCAGATATGAAAGAGGACATTGAATCAGGATGGCGATAGCAGAAATACTCTGTATTGAAAGAGTAAACGAGCTGTTTGTGGATGTGGGATGTGGAAATGTGAGTTAGTGCTGTTGCGTCTCGGCTGCAGAGAATCCCCACACTGAGGAGAAGGTTGTAAGCGCTGGTAAATCAGACCTCAGATCTCTGTGTGAGAGGCTGACACTGAGCGATACAGCGGATCAAGGCACTTTGTTCCCTCGTACCTTTCCCAGCATCCTTCTACTGCGCCTCGCCATCATTTTATTCACTTTTCTCTGAGAGGACAGCAGCACCAGGAAAGTGTGACTGTGATAAGTGTTACTGTCAGGGTGAGGAGTAGAGAGGGGTGTCCTTCTACTGAGGAATATATTCTAGAGCACGGGAGGCTAGCCTTCAAGCTGTGGAGGTCACTGAGGGGTCATTCACCATCCCCTGCAGCTGAAAGACACATCACTACCACCCCCCAATCACGCCCCACTGCCCACTCCCCAGCCTTACCACAGTCAAGTGCTGTACTCCACTGAACTTACATCCAATGCCATGAATACAATATTCAACCAATGCATTAAGCATGGTCAACCTGCAATTCCTAAGTCTTGTTGATCAGTACTGGCTTGTTTGCGGGGATATGTGCACACACACACACACACACACACACACACACACACACATATACATGTTGGGTTTTCATGTCTTCTGGGGACATTCCATAGACTTGCATTCATTCCCTGACTTCTTTCCCTGACCTTTACCCTCAACAGTACATACCTTACCCTTACCCTAACCCTAACCTTAACCCCTTTGCACAGAATACTAATATTGCCAATTTTCCCTGTTGTGCATGAGCCTATTTAAGGCTTTGTAAGTCAATAGTTGTTTCACAGAGACTGTGGAAAATTATTCCATTGAAGCAAGACGTTTGGAAATTTAATTATAGAATTACTTAACAATTAAGTTTTGGAATTCACGGACGCCGGCGTCTGAATCTAGGTGGAGGGGTTACCTTAACCCTAACCTTAACCCCTAGCCCTAGAATAGCTCAATTTTCCTCATGGGACCTGAAAATGTCCCCGTAAAGCTGCTTTCACAATGGACGCGGAAAGGAATTTTTCGCACAACAGATTACATTCAAAGTCTTTGCATTGACTTTGAATGTAATCTGTTGTGCGAAAAAACTCGTTCCGCATCTGGTGTGAAAGCAGCTTTAGGGTAAAGAAATCTGGAATTCCGTGTCTTATGGGGACATTTTGTCCTCACAAGGGTAGGTAAACATGAACCACACACACACACACACACAGCAGACAGTCACTTAAGTCCAGGCAGACTGCGAGCGCCGTGGTCTCATAACCCAATCAGGAATTGGTCCCAATGACATCAGAAGGTGGCCGTCGCACCAGAGAAGCCGTCATTAAGCAGGCAGGCCGGTGTGGAGGGAGGGGACGGCAGGGACTTCACTTTCATTACCAGCCTCTTTATTTATCTGCCTTCCAGACGCCCGCGCACAGGGGTGACTTACGCCGCTGGCGTGTGATATATTCTCCTGTTTTATTACCCCGTGTTTACTTAAGCAGTGTAGGCAGAGTGTCTCGCCCAAGGGTACGGGCGCAGCGTCTGTCCTGGGGATAGAACGTGCAACCTTCCGGTGTCGAGCCCAGATCATCAAGCGCAGGCACAGTTTTATTGAGCAGCGTCGTAAAAGCTAATCTCAGTGATGTTACTCTGGTGAATTTTGACTCTTTCTGCCTGTTAAAGTAGTGATTTCTGAGGATTTTTCCCTGGATGTTTATACTCCAAGGTCAGCATTGTCTCCAACACTCCCACAAGCTAATGCATCGTTATGCTCAAGAAATAGTAAATCTATTACTCTTATGCTGAATATGTGTAGGTTTCAGGATTGAGAAACAGTTACTGTGAGTTGTGTGTACATGATTGCAGGATGTGATACTCATGCATTAGACATTGTGACAAGGCCAAAGCCATTAATGGTTCAGTCCCCAAGACAATACCTCTGTCGCCTGCAGTGGGTTTCTTCAACACGATTACAGTGCAGGATCAATGTCTTGGTTTAATTAAAGTTTCTTTCGAGGACAATAGTAAATATTTGGGTTTGCTGTCGGACGCAACTCAGGGGCTGTGATGTTCTCAGCACTGTCTCGGCATAAATCAAAATCAATTTCTACGGCCTGAGAAATGTTTGTGTGATCAATATGGCATCAGCAACCGTTGGGAGAACAGAATCAACGGAAATGCCATTGTATGTTATTGCAACAACATCTTCTCCTCAGTGAAGATAAAGGCTCAGGCTTGAACCAGGAAAAAACTGCCCCAGACCAAGAAAATCACCTTCATACTTTTCGCCACAGAGGGTATTAACCCACAGAGGGTATTAACCCATTCCAAGCCATCTACGAGATGTTGCAGTGATCAATGTTTTCACTGTTATATGGTACTTGGGGGTATGGTTACTGATCTTCCAACCAAAATAGGTGCCGCAAGATCAATGAATATCCAAAATGCCGTCACTGGCTAGCAACTTTAAAAAGATACACTGGCAGGGAAAGTGTTAATGTGGTCTAATGCTCAGTTGTGTCTTCATTACCGCCAAGTTCCCCAGCTCATACAGTTCTGTATACTTCTGTCTTAAGCCCTCTCATCATAAGGAATGCTATAAGCCTCCCAGAGCTCCAGTGAGCATGTCATAATATACAATACAGAAATGCCATCAAGAGGAAATACTTTATACATTTATGCATCAGTTGTGATTAGGCGCCAAACTTAATATAGGCATCCTCAAAACTCACGAGAACTCATACAGAGAACTTTCTGCTTTGCATGACAAACGTACCCAGGAGCTACTTGTCGTTAAACAGATTATCCCCCCGGGCTTCTTTGCCTTTCTCTCTTTATTGCCACTGCAGTAAGCTGTACCAGAAATAATTTGCCTTGGAGTTGTGTAATTTTCTTCATTTTGAAAGGGGATAACAGAACTTTACCTCAGGATGAATTTTCAAAAGAATGTCCGGGCAAAACAGCCCTATTTTTAACAATGCGCTCAGACCAACAATAGGCTATGGAGTCAATGTTCAATTCAATTCGTGTTAAATTTAAAGAGAGAGAGGTAAAAGTTACAGTAAAGTTCTATGTAAAGTGCACATTAGCAGCTTCATTTCAGTTTAATCGAATCACCTGTAATGTTCAGGCACCAATAAAATCGCAGGAGAAAGGGTAGAGCAAGAGAGCCAGGGAAGTGCTTCTGAAAAGCAGAGTTCTTCGAATTTGAAGGCTCGCTCAGTATTAAGATAGCATAAATAATGTACACCAGGTCGTTGCTGATGAAATGCTGCACCTCTTTTAGCGGTACCGGGAGTGCACCGCGTGTTTTTAAGTCCTGGCCGCTCTTCACAACTGCAGTGTAATTACCGAACAGACCATTCCATCTCTGCCAATTACAGTTGTCACCATCCATCGTATTATCCCGGCGAGAGGGAAGTGCTGCGGAGAGGCCGGCTGAGTAAGCGCCGTGTTTAATCCTGACCGCGGCTCTCCCCGCGCTCTGTCCTCGCGCGGTTACTGAGAGACCGACTACGGAACAAGAGTGATTTAAACGAACACGAGCCGCAGCAAGCAGAGCGACTGAGCAGAAATAGGGAAATGGACCGTTTAAGTTTGCGCAAATCTAATGTTCAGGTTCTACATTTAAAAAAAAAGAAAAAGTTTTTCTTCACCAGTTAAAATTAGACATAAATTTACATGGGGAGCAAAACATTTTCGACAGATTTTTAAATTGGCAGAATGGTCCACTACAGCTCATACCCAGAAGGATTTAGGCTTCAGTCTCAGCCCGGCAGTGGAGTGCAAGAGACAGGGTTCAAACTGAACTTCCTGAACTGAAAAAAAAAAAAAAAATCAGCTTATTGTGTCCACTGAACAGACTTTTGTATCCCACATTAATTTACATTAGCAGGCAGGCCAGTCTTTGTAATGACCGTGCTGCACCAGGACTGATATACTGGTGGCCTGGGGGCCAGATACAGTCTCCAATAGATCTGGTCTCACCCCTTTGATCTGGAGAGGAATAATTTAGAAAACCATTACTCAAATGGATCAAAAGATGTGACTGTGTCCAATACTGCATCAGTGTATTGTCACCATTCCACCTTCAGGTGAAAGAACAATAATAAAAAAAAAAATCCATCCAAATAACAATCCCAAATCAGAAACGAATTGGGACAGTACAGAAAATGCACATAAAAACAGAAAGCAGTGATCTCTAAACCTACTTTGACTTGTATTTTATTGCAGACAGTACAAAGACAAGATAATGAACGATTTGTCGAGTAGACTTTATTTGATTTGTAAATATACATCCATTCCTGCCATTCTGGCCTGCAACACATTCCAAAAAAGTTGGGATGAGGGTAATTTGGGATCAGCAATGAGATTTTTTTTTTTTTTAAATGAGAAAATTAATGTTACTAATTAAAACAGCCGATGTCAGCAGGTGAATGTCATTATGATTTGGTGCAAAAGTAGCATCCAGGAAAGATCAAGTTCTTCGGAGCAAAATGGGTTGAGGGTGGTAAATTTGGTACCAATACATGAGAAAATCACAGAAAGGATAAAAACAATATTCCTCAAAAAAGATAGGATAGGATTTGAATATTTCGCCCTCTAAAGTCCATGTCATATTTCTGCTCATAAAGGCCAAGCGTGCAAGCTTAAGCTTAATACATGTGATCTCCCATCACTCAGACACCACTGCATCAGGTACCATCATTTATCCATACGTGATATAACCATATGGGCTCAGGATTACTTTGGCAAACCTTTGTCAAGTACTGCGATATGTTGTTACATCCGCAATTGCCAGTTAAAACTTAACTGTGCAAAAAGGAAGCCAGAATAAAACATGAAGAGCCGTTGACTTCTCTGGGCTCGGAGGCATCTTTGACGGACTATCAGATATGCCTTTGTAATGCATGCGGAACTTATGCGTTGTCTTGCTGAAATATGCATGGGCTTCCCTGGAAAAGATGTCATCTTGAAGGCAGTTGCCCCAAAATTTCAGTACCTTTCAGTATCAATGATGCCTTCTCTGAACTGCAAGTTACCCTTACCTTGGGAACTGACACTACCCCATACAATAACAGAGCATGGATTTTGGACTTCGTTCTGGTAAGAATCTGGGTGGTCCTTTTTTCAGTCTGTAGAATACGTTGTCGCTTTGTTCCAAAAAATACCTGAAATATTGATTTGTCTGACAGCAATATTCGTTTCTGCAGGTGCTGGACTGGTCTGCCTGCAGTCCAGACTTGTCCTCACTAGAGAATAGCGGTGCGGTCTGTAACGCAAAATGCAAAAACAAAGACCCTGTACTGTTACACACCATCAGACTTGGTCATGGGAAGAATGGAACAAAATAACACCTAAAATATTTAATCGCTTGGTGTCTTCAGTCCCAAAACAGTTGTGAAATCCATGTCTCCAACCATGATATACTGCACTTATGTGTCGCTTTCAAAGTAAACAGGTCAATATAATAATTTATAAACCACTGCTTTCAGTTTTTGTATTGATATAACATACCGTCCCCTTTTTCTGATTTTGGGTGGTAAAAACATGAATTTGTTGATGCACACACATCATATCTAGCATGAGGTGACATTTTTGGCACAAATGCACCATAAAAGTAAATAATCTGCCTCCAAGATGAGTGTGTGTGTGTGTGTGTGTGTGTGTGTGTTTTAATTGTCTTTGTTCCACAGTGGGTACAGAGCAAACAGGCTCACTTAATATCACGTGGATTGCAATATATTCTGTAATCAAGATTTCCACCGAGATTCATTTTAACCTCAATGTGCTTGGTATGTAAATTTAAGATAAGACAATTAAAGTGTTTTTTTTCCCCCGCTGTCGTGACTTCCGCGGCATTTTATTCCAACAGTCGCTGAACTAACACAAAAAGTTGCACTGCAAGCAAAATAAAATAAACCGCCGAGATCGCTCCGAGCAGAGCACATTTTGCGGCTAGATTGAGCCGAGACTTAATTCTGAAAGACGGGGTGCCGTTCACCTTCCTCAAAATGGAAGGTGAGATGTGAAATGTTTTCGCAAATCCTGCCGCAGAGGAATCCTTGAGCGCGAGCGCGATACTTGAGCGTGCTTGATCCCTCACTCGCGTGAGAATGAGAAAATCCTCTTTGATGCCCCTATCATGCAGCTTCTTTCAGAAACATGGGCGTCCGTGTTTAAGCACCTCTCTATCAATGTCAGGGGCGTCTCCTGTTACCACGCTGAAGTAGCACAGGGGAGACAAGCAGTGCATCGGGCCATCAAACAGCAGCAATTACATCAATGACGTTACGCGAATTCGGACCCAATAGTGCGGCTAAAAATACGTCCCGCATCAATCCTCTCCCTTTGGCACGGTGCTGTGAATTATGCAAGGGAAAGCAAATCCACAAAAATCGACACACTTTCTCGCAAATCTCCCGTTGAGCTTCAAGATGCATTTAATACGCGCTGCCTCTGAACGTGGGATTTTCCCGCTTCCTTTTCTTTCTTTCATTTTTTTTTACAATTTCATTAGGTTTTGCTCTTTTCTCTGACCTTTGAGCTGTCAATTCAGACCTTACTCGTCTTGATTTGTGCTCACTGCGAAAGTTTGAAAAGCCCCTCCGCGGTTATTCGGTAGAGTAGATCTATACTTTCACATCCTTCATGCATTTCCTCAGGGAGATGGGAAATGGGGGGGGGAGAGAGATAGGAAACTATCTTCCAGAAGCTTCCCATTCTTCAGGTTCTTCAGAGTACAGGAGAGCATACCCCTCCCGGTCTGTCTGCCCCCCACCCCCCAAACCCAGGCCTCTTCAGCCCCCACAGCAGCTATAATAGGACTCTTCCCTGCCTGAACTGGGCAGTCACCTCTGTTTCAAGGCTTCATCTCCTTTCACGTGGCGGAGGGATCTAAAACCCACCAACACCAATTAAAACAAACTCTGAAAGCTGTTGTTTGCTCGTTAGCTGGGTAAGACACTTTGTCTAGGCCCAGGGCCACTCAGGTGGGACCATAAAGAGCGCGGCTGAGCTGGTAACCTGAGGGCTGGGGGTCTGCAGGGGGAGGTCTGGAGGTATGATCTCTCTGGAAGAGATTAGCGGTGTCCCCGCTACAGGTGCTGGCTCACACCCCAGCCCCGTCCCGCCTCGCTGTAAACCCCCCCTTGCGAGCTCGGAGGCTCGTAGGCAAATTTAGGCTCCCTTTCATCTTTTAAGGAAGATACCAAACAAAAAAGAAAAACCACAATCTTAGGGCTCCGTGTCGGCACAAAGTAGAGCTCGTGTTTATTCAGCGTCCCTGCAGGACACCGAGATTTGAGGGGAAATCACAGGAATCAGTCGCTGTTTGGGAAGGAATTTGATTTACGGTCCGACAGCACGGTTTTCCAAAAACCAACAAAACATACAGAGTTGCCGAAAAAAGCTTGTTTTACTTCAGCTTTAATGAGCAGATCGAACAGCCGCACTGATTTCGGGCATCGCAAAAATAGAGAGAAGCGCGGCTCAGATGCGACAGAAGGAACAGGGCGTCTCAGAGGGACTGTGGGTAATACGCGTTCAATTCCCAGGTGACTCGCCGCGTTCCTTATTATATTTTGGCTATTAATAGCGAGCCGGGTGGTTCAGATACACGACGGCCGTGCGCGAGACACGATGCCTGGTGTCCTACTCCTCGGTTTTTGTGACAGAGTGCTGTACCGTGAGAGAGAAACCCGTCTCAGGGCATTTTAAGTTCTCTTTATTTTTTATTCACTACCGATACATCGCCTCCCCCCCCGAATCCAAAAATGAACCTGTGAGCCAAACACGAAGCGATCCAGTGACCATATTATTGCTGAAACACTACAAATTATGACCGTTCTTATGAGAAATGGGATGGCCTTCGCTCGGTGAAGGCGAGAGCTGGGAGTGTGATATACAGGGTCTTGTGATGGCCCTGGGCCCCTGAAACTCCCTGAAGGGTCTCCCGACCCTGTCACACACACACACACACACAGGCAGGAGCAGACAAACACTGAATGCATCTGATTTCCGGCTAGAAAAGACCAGCCGTCTTTAAATGGAAAAGCATCATAATTTCACATAAACATCACGTACATTACATCAGAAAATTAGCACACAGAGTTCATATTCACTCACAGACACACAGGAGGGCATGTATTTCTTGTTCTTTGTACATGTTCTGTCGTGTCACTCCGTAAGGCACCTACATGAAAGCGAGGAACAGAACCGTCTGTTTGCCGTGGCTTAATATTGGCACACAGTGCAAGCCCCCTTACCTTTAATCTCCTTGTTCAGCAGAGCATAAACAGCACTTAGTGCTCTTCACAATTACCACCACTCCATTTGTTTGTTTATATTTAACAGTCAAATCCGAGGCCTGCGAGATGTTTCAGGAGATAGGCTATTAAGCACTGAGAGGGATATACGGGCTGCATCACCGTCAGGGGAGTAATCTCACCGGGTCGGGGGTTTTCCGAGCCCCCATCCTCCCCCAAATTCTGCCCCCCGACACCCTCAGCCCCCCTCCTGAGCACTGAGTCCACGACCGCTTCCATTATCTCATGCGCTGTGAGAGAGCATTGAGGTTGCCCAGGCCGTGGGGTGGGTATGGAGTAGAGTTTGTGTCCTGAGTCAGAGGGGTCCAAAGCTGGGCCTCGCCATCGTGACTCAGACGTAAGTATGCGGAGTCATTACAGCGAGGTGAAATCACCGCCCCCACAGGAGCGCTCTGCTCTGCGCAGATGGCCTGACTCGTGCACGCCCCTCGTGCCCGGCTCTCTGACCTCTGTGGGGGAATCGCGGCAGAGGCCATCTGCAGAGGGGCTGAATCCTGGATCCGGGATCAAGGGAGCCGATACAATGCAGGAGAGCAGAGTCCCCACAAAGGAGGAATACTGTCTCTCTCTCTCTCTCTCTCCCCCTCTCTTTATCTCTCCCTTTCTTTTAAATGTAGATGAGGGTCATGTGCGGGTGAGTAGAGGTGTAAACTGTCCTACCAGGGTGTCAGTGGTCATGCTGAGGCACTCAAATAAGCCACAGAGGACCTGATCACCCCCCACTGCCAAAAACAGAGGACCTGATAACCCCCCACTGCTTAAAACAGGGCACCTGCAAAACCTTGAGCGCCCAGTAGGGGGGAGCCAAACTCTGAGGGTGCAGAAGGGAGGAGGAGGAGGAGTCTTAGGCCACACCCCTCTAACCCGGGACTCTAACCACAGAACTGCGTGTGAGGCATGAGTCTGGCATCCTGCATTTGGGGCTGAGTCAGTTTTAGCGGGAAAAATCATCATCATCACTGTGGCCCAACTCTACGCCACCGCTGTCGGATTAACAGACCTGCAGGGTGGAGCTCGGCTAGAGATGCAACAGGAATCAGATGGAGTAAAGCATTAGCACAATGGGAGCAGGACACAGGGTAAAGTGTCACATCTAAGGAAAAGGCGCTGCTTCTTTTTTATACCCAGCTGAGGACTCCTGTTGGGAAAACAGCTAGGCAATGTCACCGTGGAGACAGAGTCCCCCGTCCTGCCCTACTGACCTTGTACCATCACCAAAGCCACACCCACCTGTCAAACTACAATGACGACCACATCAAAGCACGGAGAAAAAACTAATCTGAACTGGAAAAAAATGCATTCAATCTTGATTCAAAATTTACAGCTAAAAATGAAATTTCCCTCTGTGAATACAAATAACATAGGCAGGGCAAAAAATTTCCCAGAGATACACAAACAAACTACTTAAGAAGCACACACACACACGCACCCACACACACGTGCATACATACGTAAAACCTGTTTTTTGTTTTTTTTTTCCTTCCTAAACTAATGTAAAGATGTTTTGGAAAGAGTAAAGAATGCTCCAGACTCCATTTCCAGTAAGTCTGAATGTAATTACATCTCCCTTCCTCACTCACTGTATAGAGTCCAAACTCCATTCCAGCTCATATCTTAAGAGTGAGATATGGAACCGCCTTTACTACAGTCTTACACTGTACTGATAATGGGCCGTAATGCAGGAGGGTACAGGCATGAGTTTACAGAGCTTCAGCAGGAGGGGGGAGACCCAGGGAAGGGTTCAGTGGGGGGTAAACTGAGCTGAACAGGGTATTTACAGTCTACAGGCAGCCATGTTTAGTGATGGCAGAAAGATGGTGTGGGTGGGGAGGAATGATGGATTCTGGGAGTGTGGGGCAGAGTCTCTTACGCTGAGGCGGGAGAGAGGAAATCCTTGACGACTCAAAACCATTAGTCCTGTTAAACCCTGAGGGGCCTTCTGGAGGAGCCCCCATTCTTAAAAAGGAGCCCAGCTTATCTCATAACATCACCTTTACCTGAAGGCATGCACACACACACACACACACACACACACTGACACTCACTCACTCTCACACACATAAGCCCTTACACACTGACACTCACATTTACTCACTCTTGCACACAATTACACACATACACGCTAACGTAAACACTATCACATACTCACACTCACACATTCTCACTTCCACACACACACACACATACATACTTACTCACTCTCTCACACACACTCACTCACACATGTTCACCTTCACTCACTCAGTCTCTCTCACACACATACACACACACACACACACTCACAATCTCACACACACACTCATACTCACTCACACACACTCACACTCTTGGATACACACTCACTCATGCACGCAGACACACGCACTCACACTCTCACATACATAATCGCGCACGCACGCACGCACACACACACAACTTCCAAGCATTCCTGTCCAGGCCAGAAAAATCTCCAGAAGCCCAGAGCTCTGGATGAATCAGCAGGCATGAGTTATTGGGCTTGCGTCAGTAATTACAGCCAGAGATAGGGAGTTTCAGTCTGCCACATACAGCAATTCCAGACAGAAATACAGCACTCTCCCTGACTCCCGGTGCATGTGATGCAGAATTACTCATCATTAGCCTGAAATTTTCTTTGTGAAACTTTGTACTCCAGCCCAGAACAAACAGGAAGTTGCAATAAAGTACTAACATGTCAGGGTGGAGGGTGTGTTACCTGATTATCGATGTGGTAGAGCACAATCTCGGGCAGTGACTGCTCTTCCCCCGTTGTAAAATGCAGCCACACTCAAAGGCCTTAACAGGCCCCAGCTTATATGTGTCAGTCCAAGAACACCATTAAAAAACAAGCATAGTAGCCATGTAGCCAGAAGAATATAACTATCACTGCCTAGCCTCTGCTAAAGTCAAGCTTTTCTCCCTGACGATAAACCATAGTTACACAGACATGAGTGGGAGCAGGACAGTCTACATACAGCTCAGCAGCTGAACTTTCGGAAAGACCAATCAGGGTGCAGACCACGAGGACCATCCAGAACAGATGACCCTGATGAGCCGAGGGTTAGCTGCTCGGCAGCACCTGTAAAGCACATTAACTGTACTACTGCAATCAATATGGCTGCAGTAGCACAGCACTACCGTGATTAGCATAGCAGGAAATGTTCCTGACACCACACTTTCAAGCTCTGACTGGAGCTCAGCTCCACTGATTCTAAAGCAAAGCACTTCAGCACAAAGGCTGTTTAGCTTCACCCCGGACCCTGACCACAATGAGCGTGTCGTGCATATAAAAGGTCCATTCAACAGACCTCTCTCTCATTCTGTCTCTCTCGTTCTTTCTCTCTCTCTCGCTCTCTGTCTCCATCACACAGATGCCCTCCCTCACAAAAAAACACACTCAAGCAAAAACTCACAAAAAACACCTGCACGCCCTACACGCACACGCTCACATCCATGCACAAACTCAAACACAGCTGCATTCACCCAACCCACACACACACACCTACACACACAGACATAGCCATGCGCTAACTCACCAACACCCCCACCCCCAAACACACACATACACTCACACTCAAAAATACATAAACAGCCCTAGCAGACCTTTCTCTCGGCAGATCCAAACAACAGCACTTACTCTCAATACTAACGTGTTCAAATAGAGGGAATAAATGAGAACCTGTTGTAAAGTTACTTTGCAGGCCCATCTGAGCTCTGGAAAACAGAAGTCTGAATTACAAAGTAAAGCTCCTGAACGTGTCTGCCTCCAGCGACCTCTTTTGAAAAGCCCTTCTTTCTGGCTTCAGAGATATATCTGCAAGTTAAAAACATTCCCGGAAACAAGAACCCTGTGATTCCCTGCTCCGCAACAGCCTGAGATCTCTAAAACCTCAAACTTTTTCCTGCTGTTATGGAAATAAGTAAGAAAAATGAAGGAAGTAAGTAAAGAGATAAATAAATAAATAAATAAATAAGCAAGCTTCGGGGCTGTATTAGCTAGTGAGCAGTTGTGAGCGTGCTCAGTGACGATGTGACCGGGTGTGGTAGATGGAGTTTTGGCCCTGTGTTGAAATTCAGAGGACAGATAGAGCAGAGTCGGTTATTTCTGCTCAATCAGCACCAGGAGTAAAGCGCACATGAACACAAGCTCTTGGAGCACACACACACACACACACACACACACACCGTCCAATCCACACCAGCACACACGGTGTACTCTCTTAAATAAATTCTCTCACTCGTTCTTGCATCCCCCACCATACAAACTCTCAATGTCAATATTAACTTCGCCTCACAGATAAATTCAAGCATGTGTTTACTACTCACAATCAACAGAATTTTCCCCTTTATTTTGCCAAGTGTGTGAGTCACCTTAAAACAGGGCTGAACAATTAAATCATGATTTTTTTCAAGCAAAATAACAATCACTGCTGCCATGGGGCAAACAGGTGCACTTACGCACTTTTTACCTTGAATCATACTTGATGCAGTCTTAAACAGCCACCAAATGTCAAAGGTCGTGTCAAATGATTCCAGGAACAAAAAAGTGTGGAGAAATTAGCGAATCACCAGCGAGGTTGTACCAGGATTTTCTATCACCTTTCCAATCACCTTATAACGCATGATTACCTTCAATCTGTTCCTGTGTACTTTGCTTGAATAACAATCAAGTTGTTTATTTCCAGACTAACAAAAACCAATGTGTAGCCTATTAAGATTAAGGTAGTGATAATTTGAAGAAGATAGGCCCAACTAGACTGCTAAGTGAGATGATCAATTAAAAATTGTTAGATTAATTTAAGATGGCCCTTTACTTTGTTTTAAGTTTTTAAAAACATTCATTAAAAGTGGGAAATATTTTGTTACGCCTGTCTAACAAGACCTTAACATATAAATTATTTTCACATTGGCACGAAATAGCCAAACGCTCAGAAAACCAACCAAGCACATCCTGTTCCAATCCATGATCATTTACAATTCAGACTGTTGCCAACCATAATAGCGCTAGAGTGCATCACTTGTTTGATTGCTAATCAAGCAAAGTAACCTAAACGGGAACAGGTAATGATTGATTACAAGGTGATGATTCTGCCCATCCTAACATCTTACCTCTGTTAGGAACATCACTGATAGATACTGCAATTTGTGGAGTTTGTTCCCGAAGCATTTCACTTAGCAACTAATGTTTGCTTGCCATTTGTTTAAGACCGTATCAGACATGATACAGAAAAAAAAGGCACAAGATCACCTGCTCACCCCATGGCAGCAGTTATCCTTACTTCGCTTAAAAAATTGTGAATCAAATAGTAGTGCAGCCCTACCAAGAAAGACTCTTCCTCCCATTTATTTGCTTGTCCTAACCAAGGACAGCTTTGAAAGAATGCAGGTAAAGGTCTCCCATAAAAGTCTCTTTCTTTCACACACTTACATTGTAAACAACTCAACAGAAGGTCAGAGATGGCCTACTGTGGAAGTACAGGCCATAAGAACTGCGTTTCTCCAGCTCCATGCTCACTTCTTTTCCAGAATGACACACAGCATGACACAGTCATGGAGTGAGCAGCCCGGTTCTGCAGAAAACTGGAGATGTTTGTGGTAAAACATGCAGGACTAGGCCTGTCGGAAGCCTCAGGAAAAAAGATCACTATCTTTTGAGGCAAACTACAACAGTCATGTGCATCTGAGTGTAACCGCATGGCAGAGCATCATATGTGCTTTGCATCGAACATTATTAATCATTTCTGCTACAATGGTGATTTATTGCGGTCCACTTGAATGTGAACCTGGTAGCAAACAGTAGCTGCAAGTTTTCATTCAAGTTCCAACGATGCCGACATACCAGCGAGCAGCAGGCCAGAGCTGAAAGGTGGAATTCAAGATATGTGTGGAAACCACTCCAGGAGAATGGCAAGGCATACATTTCAATATGACTGAGCAACTAATGAATTTTAATAACACGTCCGTGCATTGTTAATACGATAATGTAATTGAGCAAAGATGGCTTGTGGATATAGAGTGGCAGAATAAATGAAAGGGGTCATATTACGCCCATTTCCCGGTTAAAAAGTTACATTTTTGTGGTCTTTTTACAAAAATTTGCATGATCAAAAAGCTCCTATTTACAGCTATACAGGCTGTGTGTGCAGCATCTCATTCTCACTCAGAATGAAACATGCAGTTTTCACTCCTGTCTCTTCAAAGCCCCAGCCCTTAAAGCCCACTGTGTTGTATTCAGCCAAACACAGTTCAGAAAGTAGTGCTGGGTAAAATGAGGGGACACAAGTAAAGTTTTGGGTTTTACCTTGAGAAGAAGCGGTAAAAATGAATTTTAACCACTGTTTTTTCACTTCATCTTCCTGAAATCAACAGGGAGGGAATACAGCTTCTTCTCAACATGGCAATATGCACTTACCACCCTCTTTCTGGCCTCCACTCTGTCTAGCTTTGTTTGAAGGCATGCAAAACCAGCCACTAGGCGAGCATTATGCAAATGTATAACACTGTGAGTTAGACATGTTGCAGAGGAACAGTCTGAAATTCAAAGGAGGCATTTCGGGCAGTTTAGGAGATGTGTTTTTTTGTCAGAGAGAATAATCCCTTTAACGTGGACTTCGAGCTCAGTAACTTAGCAGGCATTTCACATGGACACACATAAACACAGACAAAATTACAGCAAATATATAAAATGACCCCTTTAATTGCATTAACTAGAGCATACCAGCCCCACAACCGCAAGATTTACTGTAAACCATTCAATACTTTCCTCAGCTTTAATTTTTCATTCCTGGAAAAAGTGAGAGGTACTACGGGGAGTTCTGAGCATAAAGCCGGTATCCGACACCTGCTCCATTATAAAATCAATGCAGGGCATCTCTTATGAGACTAAACGAGTTAAACATCGCGCGGGTGAAGGCTAACTGACCCTGCGGTGATTACATGAGAGACCCGGTTTGGTCTGGTACCACAAAATACATGCACGGGAACAGACTACTGCCTTTTTAAAATGTCTGTCGGTTGTCTGACAATTTCTTGTCTCAAAGCAAAGGGGGTGAATCCTGGATCCGGGATCAAGGGAGCCGATACAACGCAGGAGAGCAGAGTCCCCACAAAGGAGGAATACCGTCTCTCTCTCTCTCTCTCTCATTCTCTTTCTCTCTCTCTCTCTCATTCTCTTTCTCGCTCTCTCTCCGAGCGCACTTGTTTCCAAAGAAGCTAAGGTCATTTATCGAGTCTGGTTTATATCTCCTAACTCACCGGAGGAATAAGATAAAGTGCATATGAACTTTACACTCCCAGTTACCTTTTTGAAGCATAAATAAAAGATAAGTCGATAAAAGTTTTTTCTGCGCGGCACACAGTGAGTTAGGAAATGCAGCGGAGGGTATTTTATTCCTGAAGGAGATCTTTTATTTCATACGCAGCATAATTCAGCCCATCTCAAAGTTGTTTTGAGTCTCAGACGAAAGCGTGGGGTTTGGAACATAGATTGTGAGACACCAGGGATGGGGGGTGGGGTTAAAGCATTGTTTTTTTGGCAGAAGCTGATGCCTGCCTGCTGTACGTACTGTGCCTGCCGCAATGTGTCACGACCCCAAAGCACCGCACCCTTACTCTCTGGCTTCTGTTCAAACTCAGCGTGGTTAATTAAGTTTGCCAGAGTCCCTAAATAAAGCCAATGTGAACATAGTAATTTTGCCCCTACGTATCGGGACATATATCTGTCGCACATCGTGCGTTGAAACATTTGCTTTTTGTGAGTGGCGGTTCGGCCTGCAAAAAGATAGAACGTTTCATAAAAACATCCCGTCGCCGGTATCTGTGTAAGTCGGCTGTCTGCACCAGTTAAACTTAATTATGCATTTAATTTTTCGAGTTGCTATAGCAATTAAAAGCCTAATCAAACCTAATGTCCCAGGCTCAGCTGGAAATAAAACTGGCACAATGGCTCCATCGCGTCTGTATGCCCAGAGACTCCCCAATCTCTGAATTCAACCCCCATCCCATCAAAAACAAAAATCTGCCCGAGCGACCGAGCCATTCTTGCAAGGGGGGCTTTGAGGTTGCAAGTTCAGATCCCAGGAGGGTGACTGCCATTGTATCGTTGCTAATGTACTTAACCTAAACGATCTGAGTAAACATGCATTGTATGAATGGATAGTCTGTAGGAAAGAATGCAAATAAGTAATGATGTAGAACAGGCCCAAACGACCCCCTTCCGCTCAGAACATCATCTGATAACACAGCCTGTAAGCTAATGAGCCACTGAAACGACACCGCTATTCTTTCTCACGCTTAGTCTTGCAGCAGACTGCCCTGTAGAAAGAACCTGCAGAGCACACATCAGATGTTTTGCCACTTGTATAGCTGGGTACTCAAGGCATGGAAGTCATCTCATCATTTAAGGGGTTCAAGCTTGTAATGTTCTTTGTTTTTAATAATGCGATGTAAATGCTCTTAGTATGAGCTCAGTTTACAGAACTGGTATATTGACCTGAAATTTTCCATTGAAAATGCTGACTCGCTTAATTGATGAGAAGACACCATATATGTATGCCATGAGCAAGAAAAATGACCTTGTAATAATACTACCACCACTACTACTACTACTACTACTAAATAATAATAATAATAATAATTATTATTATTATTATTATTATTATTATTTAATTCTCCTGTTGCCGAGGATTTCTGTATTTCTCTTAACGATATACAGAAGGAGAGTCATAGCTCGCCAGCCTCATCCTTGATTGTTTTGTCCTCAAACTCAGTGGATACATCGTGAGGCAAGACAAAAAGAAACAAATAAAACCTGTTTTATCAGCAGAGATTTATAGCGACCACTTTAAATGATGGATACACTGTGGGAACTAACCTAATGTTTGACGTGATGTGAGTCACGTTTCACCTAAAGGTAAAGGAATTCAAAAAGAGCAAAAATTAACGGGCAGCGTTAACCCGCGTCTCAGGACACGCCATTTCAGTGAGGCAACCCTAACAAGGTCTTCACTTAATTCCATCCGCCAGACTGACATGACGTCATCTGATCTTCGGTAAACAGCTTTGGTTTGCGCGGGTCTTCACTGGTCTCCCTAGACTTAACTCTGGCCCTAACCCTAAATGTCAGTTTAGCGGATGTAAATAAGCGACGACCATCTTGCAGTTGTCCCACTCTATTGCCTGACCTCTGCCCTGTCACGAAGCTGACCCGTTTTAATGTTGTGTCAATGATCGTTAATCCAGAGAGATTTATATGCCTATATTTCTCTATATATTTGTCATTGCTGCGTAAGGGACTGCGGTCAAGCTATGTCCAGCCAGAAACGGAGTAGCCTAAACGTTGCGTTTCCCCATTCACAAGATGGCTCGGATATCGCATGCATAACAAAACGCAGCACGTATTAAGGACGTTCGTGCCCTTCAATGTCCTCATTTTCCTCTATTCACAAGGATGTGAAATCATTGATTGCCGTCCGCACAGAATGCCGTGCGTGGGAAAAGGGGGAAGGTGTACACCTCTTGCAGCAGCTCAGGCAAGTTTGAGCGCACCATAGCCGCTAAGAACCCGTTTTCTTTAATAGCGGGGAAAACATTCATATATTTTAACCCTCCCACCCCATTTCAAAGATTTCCAGTCAGTTTTCGCAAATTACGGCACTCGAAATGCAAGCCTGCAGCGGCTTGTCTCACAGTTTGACCGGTTGAGACAGAGACGCGGCAGTGGCGAAGTGGAGCAGACGCGCAGCTGCGCACGCAACCGAGAGGGCGGCTCATGGCAAACGCAACCTGCACTACGCCAACGCTAATCGCCGATAAAGGAAACAAAGTACAGAATCATTTAAATATGACAAATAAATGGAGAGAGGAGGTGTAGGCAGGACGGACTTTATTTTCAAGTCAAATATAGTTCGATGTCTGTGTTCTCGGCGCTGCGTTCAATGGAAACTCACCACTTGGCCCTCATTTATTGAGTAAATTTAGGCTCCATTAATGATTGTGTGGAGTGCATACCTCACACAGTATGAATTCAGAAGTACACACACACACACACACACACACACACACACACACACACACACACACACACACACACACACACAAAACAAAAATGTGGGGGAAGAATTTGGACACGTCCATGACCCCTTTTTTATGTCCTATATTTATGCCATTGTCATGCAGGAGTTGGGAGGTGCAAACAGATGTTTTTCAGGGCCTGTGTGTGTTTCCGCTCTGGAGAGCAGAAAGCACATCAGACACTTGGGTCAGGCGTCAACAATAAACTGACCTTCCGAAGAGCAGTGAACGACTGCCTAATCTCCCACGCTGGCAATCTGCTGCCATCTATTCACATTTCTGTTTGTTTTACTTATTCGCTCATCAAGCATCCTAACACAGTCTTCCAAAGTTGGACACTTTCCAGATTAAATCAATGTAAAATACTTTTTTGAACAACTACAGAGCAGTCTTGGGATTTAAACTCGCAACCTCAATTACATGGCTAAAGCTTTTTCAGCCAATACTTTAGACTTGGAATGTAACCTGACACAGTCTTCCTGTAGAAGGAGTCACTAGTAGACTCTGGTTCAGAAGCATCGTCAGCAGTTATCGTGATGAATGAGGGGTGATCTAATTTACTTTAGCTGGTGAGGAACTTGGCAGCAATCCCCACATCTAGGACAAATGAGGATTTCTCTAAATTTTCTCATTTCAAATTACAAAAGAAAGACAACTATTAAACACTAAGTAAACTGAAAGACGTAAGAACTTGGAAATGTGAATAAGTTCCTCAGTAGACGGAAGATGGTTTCAGAGAAGCGATTGTATTTTTTTTTCCTCCTATATCGCTGCAGAAGACCCAGTGTCCTTGTGCAGAAAAGCCTTTGTTGTGAGACCTGGACTGGGTGAAACAGCTTTATCTGAGAGAGGCCATAGCACACAGCATGACAGAGGGATCGAAGAACACAAGAGAAGAGATAGGAGGGGATGGGGGGGGTGGGGGTCATTTGGTTTAGGGTGTACGGGAGGGGACAGGCCAGCAGGAGCACGGTCAGCTTTGGGCAGTGGAGTGGACTGAAGTAACTGACCCAGGATCAATAAAGGGGCGGAGTGGGGGTGGGACTTAAGGAAGTGGAAGGTCTGAATTAAAGAAGCTCAGACCACACGCAGCATTTATGTTTCATACTTGCTGCATGGTGAGGACTAGAAAATGTTTTTTCTTATCGAGTCGGGACATTATTGGATTGTGAGGATATTTTTGCCTGTTGTCACAACTACAAAAGCACATCATGACTTATTAGTTAAGGTTAGGGGTAAGGTTAGAATTAGAGATAAAGGTTAGAATTAGAGGTTAAGGTTAGGGTAAGGGTTTGGGTTAGGCATACATTGCTTTTTGTTAAGATTGGGGAAAGGCTGTAGAGACACATAAAGAATGAATGGCAGTCAGTGTAATATTCTCACAAGGATAGACATACAAGGATGTATGTGTGAGCACGCGCACACACACACACTCACACACACACACACACACACACACACACACACACATATATACAAACACAGAAACACATGCACACATATACATACAAACACACACACACACACGCACACACACACAGTTGTGTGAGGCGCTGACTCATCTGATTCTCTATAGCTCAATGCCATGTAGAGCAGTACAGCGGTACAGCAGATGAGGCTGTCACACACGTAATCTTTTCTACGCGTCAAAACATGGATGGCCCAGCATGGCTAGCCACGCACACCAGGCCAGGCTGCCAAACAAATTTCCCACACTCACACACACACACACACACGCACACACACATTCACACGGGCGCACACAAACAGACACACACCTGTCTGTACACACACCTGTCCATGGCCTGGCAGGGTCAGACGTCAGGGCTGCACAGACACAAATACACTTCTATGTTTACTCTCTGAATTTTGGGGGCTCGTCCTCTCTGGGAAAGGCATGCGCTTCTGAATGTTCCCAAACTGAGTCAGCGTTAAAAGCACAGCACCACGAGGCCTGAGTATTTCTGATCTGAGCCATATCTAGACACAGTCTGAAAACCACAGGGAAGCAGACGCAATAGATGTCTCTGCTTCTCCTTCGAACTGCTTTCATTGGTTATACCATTTTAAATATCATAATTATGTACATTCTGTACTTTCTGCACTTTCAGAATTGAGTATTTAAATATTTTATTGCTTATTTCGTTGTGCACTGTATTGTATTTTATTTTAAAGAGCTGAATGCTAGTTTTTGTTCATTGTTGCAGTCTGACTGTCCTTGGCATTGCGAGTCGCTCACTCTAATGATATCTACTGAAAAATAATGCCCTGGCTGCCACCCAGCTTCCGAACCATGATGTAACATGGCTGCCCCATCTAAAGCCCTACAAAAATGAGCATTCTCGTGCATGGACACGCCACGCACACACACACACACACACACACACACGTGCGCACAAGCACAAACACACACAAAGCACAATCCGTCACACTAAAATGTTTATTGTAACACACAAATGCACACGCTCACTGCATGTGCAGTTACAAATCCACATACTCTAAATAAAGCAGAAAATGTATACATATTCTGACCCAGATAAACAACCAGTGATTGAACACAAACAAATGCTGTATGAGATGTTACAGACACATCGTCCCATATTCAACCCCGCCACACAAATATGAAAAACAGGTCAGACAGGCAGCGGAGAAAACAACAATTAAAGGACACATGCAGTAAAGTCTGCATGATGGTGGGACTGAAGACTGTGGCTGAGCTGTGTCACATGAGCACAGGGCAGAGAAAATCAGAACACACTCTGCATGAGCGTGTTCACCGTGTTGGCACAGCAGGGTGCGAAGCCCCAGCGCATGTTATAAAGTACGCTATGGATTCCGCCGAAACGTCTAATATGAAGCCATCATCATTCAGGGCCCTTATAACCTGTAGTCTGTACATCATGTTCTAATTTTTCAATTAACAATTTAATGACATCCTTGTCACAAGGTAATTGTTAGGTTGACTATAATTGTGCAGCACCTTCATCGGTTATGCTTTCCCCTGACTTCGACTAGGCTTCATCTAGCACACAGAGCACATTGACTCGGCTTCATCTAGCACACAGAGCACTTTGACCAGGCTTCACCCAGCACACAGAGCACTTTGACTCGGCTTCATCTAGCACACAGAGCACTTTGACTCGGCAGCATCTAGCACGCAGAGCACTTTGACTGGGCTTCATCTAGCTCACAGAGCACTTTGACTCGGGCAGCATCTAGCACACAGAGCACTTTGACCAGGCTTCACCCAGCACACAGAGCACTTTGACTCGGCTTCATCTAGCAAACACAGCACTTTGACCAGGCTTCACCCAGCTCACAGAGCACTTTGACTCGGCTTCATCTAGCACACAGAGCACTTTGACTCGGCTTCATCTAGCAAACACAGCACTTTGACCAGGCTTCACCCAGCACACAGAGCACTTTGACTCGGCTTCATCTAGCACACAGGGCACTTTGACTCGGCAGCATCTAGCACACAGAGCACTTTGACCAGGAGCATCTAGCACCCACCAGGCACCCACACACAGAGCACTTTGACTCGGCTTCATCTAGCAAACACAGCACTTTGACCAGGCTTCACCCAGCTCACAGAGCACTTTGACTCGGCTTCATCTAGCACACAGAGCACTTTGACTCGGCTTCATCTAGCAAACACAGCACTTTGACAAGGCTTCACCCAGCACACAGAGCACTTTGACTTGGCTTCATCTAGCACACAGAGCACTTTGACTCGGCTTCATCTAGCACACAGAGCACTTTGACTTGGCTTCATCTAGCACACAGAGCGCTTTGACCAGGCTTCATCCAGCACACAGAGCACTTTGACCAGGCCTCACCCAGCACTCAAAGCAGACAGTGCATGAACACAGGCCCCTCCACAGGCAGACTGCATTCAGTGTGTGGCTGAGTGAAGTGTCTGTCTGAGATACTGAAACCAAGAAAGAGCCAAAGTTTTGAATGGGAGTACCAAGGTCCTTCCCAAACAGTATATTTTTAACTAATGATTTCTGGATTATTTCATTCTACACAAGTTCAATTCACTAATTTCAGGTAGAAAATAGCAGATTGCTGTCTCCACTGTCAGAGAATGGTGTCTAAAGTCTTATTAGAAATAAATAAGCAGCTGATTGGTGCCTGATATGTGCATCTCTCTGATTGACAGGTAAAGCATGATTTAATTTATTCCCTGCTAGGGACTGTAGCTTATTGCATCACTGAAGTATCAAACTACCCTTTTGTTCAGTGAGCAGAAACCTCTGGCACAATGCATTGATTTTCTTTAAAGCCATATCCCTATCAGGCAGACTGAACATGTATTGATACGGGCAGGAGGGTAGCAAATGAATAAATAATGACCCGGAAATGCCGAATACGTCTTTAAATTATGCATCAGTTCAGACAATGATTTTATTCTTTTTCATATGAGTTGTGGTGTTTGCTATGCATGCAACAAGATTGTGTTTATCTTGACCTCAGTACTAAGAGAGAATTCGAAATACAGTTTAATGGAATTTATAACCTAAGTTAGCCTACAGTGGCAGTACTGACAGATCGGGGGGGAAAAGGGCAATTTAATAGCCGTTCAAAAGATTTTTTGAAGCTCCTTTGAAAGAGAATCGTTGATTTTGGTGTGTGCAGAGGGAAATTGTTTCGGATAACCCACGCTAACATGGCTAAAAATGCGAAAATCATGAGCTGGGTTTTTGCCCTCCATAAAAATTAACTGTCACATTGAAATCCACTATCCAGCGCTTCTTTGCAGTTACCCAGATTTTTTCAGGTCCATCTTGCACTGTCTACTCCAACCTAAAAAAAAAAAAAAAGGATTTAATGTACTGCCCCCCCCCCAACAGTTTTAAACACTCAGGACCCCCTCACCAGTCAGTAATTCACTGGTGTTTTGTCTCTTCACCTGACATCCTTTTTAAAAACTGTACATTTTTAAGTTCCTTTTCATGTAAAACATTATGTAATCTAGCCTGAAGATGATAGCATTGATGCATGCAACAGCATTTCACAGACCCGTGAAGGTAAACAGTTACACTTTCACCCCACAAATAGCTTTACTCAGATGATTTACATTCGCCTAAAATTCAGGGTTTTTTTGGGGCTGGGTTTTAAAAAAAAAAAAACTTAAATACTTATAACTACAAAGCATTTAAGTGGAGGTCAAACTGAAGGACAAGCTGTTTATTGAATCCAGAGCTGCAGTTAGATAATTAAGCTTTTATTCGGCACATTGCTCTGGGTGGGCACAAAAGAAAAGACTTCTTCTTTTTGTTTTCTTTGAATACAAAGGAAGTCGTTTCTCCATTATTGAACCATTACATGTTCTCAGTCAATTTACCAGATGGATTAGGGCCTGATGGAGGGACTACACTGGACCAAATGAACAGCTAAACAAAGGATTAGAATAAACAGTGGAAATGTTTTTGGGAGCATGAAAACAAATTAACAGATGGACAACTTTACTCTTTTTTTCCCAGTTCAAGGAATGAATGAATTGCCCTACCTAAAAGTTGTGCAGTGATGGTGATACATTTAATAAAATGAAGATAAATCAGAAACCAAGCACTATTCAAGTATTTATTTCATGTAATATTGGATCATATTAATGAAAATAAGTAAACAGATAACAATATATAGTAAAAATAAAAATAATGTGTTTTTGAGCAAAAAAGTCAATATCTAGTGTGGCCACCCTTGGCTTTGATTACAGCATTTAATCTTTCAGGCAAATGTGGTAGGCTGAAGGAAGGCCCTGGCGGGGAATTGAACCCCAAACTCCTGGGTAAGACTCATACTCGCTGACCACATCGTCAAAGAGCCAGGTTCGTTGGCAAGGTAGCCAAGGCGCGTACTTATTAGGAGTCATATTTAGTGACAGGACCCTTCAACTGTCACACCTCTTCCCATCTTTCGGGAGCACATCCTCAC
This sequence comes from Gymnothorax javanicus, assembly GCA_029692085.1. Lineage (NCBI taxonomy): Eukaryota > Metazoa > Chordata > Actinopteri > Anguilliformes > Muraenidae > Gymnothorax > Gymnothorax javanicus. The sequence continues at coordinate 40,404,130 of CM056207.1, forward strand.
ACTCCTTGCCTTACACATGTTACCATCCATTCGGATCCCCCAGATCCTGCCGATTACGCCAGAATGTGGCCGGCATGGAGCATGAGGACACGCTCCCGAAAGAGGGGGAGAGCTGTGACAGTTGAGTGGCTGAGAGCAAAAGTCTACTATCTGACTTTTCCAAGTTCTGACAAAATAGTTTTGTTAGAACAGAATAATCACTTTATTTTGTACAAACAAAATATGCATATTATCATGACGGACTCCAGAAAAGTGTAAAGTGCAAAATAAAGTGATTTTTCTGTTCAAACAAAACTTCAAATCTTATTTTCTCAGAACTTGGAAAAAGTCAGATAGTAGACTTTTGCTCTCAGCCACTCAGTTGAAGCGTCCTGTCACTAGAAATGCCTCCACATAAGTACGTGCCCTGGCTACATTCCCAGTGAGCCTGGCTCATTGGGGATGCAGTCAGCACATTTGACTCTTACCTGGGAGTTTGGGGTTCAATTCCCCGTCTGGGCCCTCCTTTGGCCCACCACACATAGTTTTCACATATTTTTTTATTTCCTCACTCGCTAAACCATTCCATATGGGTTTAAATTCATTCCAAAGAGATTATTACGATGTTTCAACAGATTTGCTCAATTGGATTAAGGTCTGGACTTTGAGCAAACCAAGTCATAGCTTTATGTCACCAGATGATTCTTTCCAACTGAGATAAGTCTTGCGCGACTTAGAAGTGTGTTTAGGGTCATGATTGTGTCAGAAAGAAAACCGCCGACCAATCAGTCTCTTTTCAGGTGGCAATGCATGCCTCACAAGGATGCTGTGATACTTCTGTTGATCCATGATTCTGCCAATTTTTTATGAGATCACAGGCTCCTTTCAAGCAGTCTGAACCACAAACCATAATATTACCACCTCCATGTTTCCTGAAGGGGTTAAACAGTCATTTGTGAAATGTTCTCCAACTCTACGGCTCACTTAAGTTCTGCATTTGGGTGAGAAAACTTTGAATTTTGATTCATCATTCCAACGGACTGGTTCCCAGTCCATAGGGGTCCAATCCTTGAATTTCTTGGCAAACTTGTCTTTTTTTATGTTGCCAGCTCTTGGCAGCAACACACCAATCAGATCATTTTCACACAGGCATCTGGAAAGAGTAGATCTTCGTACTTCCATCTCTTCATTTCTGGCGCTATTATGGAGTTGTCATGCTGCCAATCGCCAATTTTTTTTTTTTTTTTTACTTGTCATGCACAAATAATGAACATCAGAGGCAATTAACTTCTGTTTTGCACCTCTATTGCCACTAGTATTCAGTAAACTGGTCTCTTTGAAACACCTGATGGTGTTTCTTACAGTGCCATGGCAGCATTTAACGTCGTCAGCATCATGTAAGGCCACAGTGTGGCCACGAACAATCTCAGAGAGCTCCTTCCATCGTGCCATCGTATTTAACACTTTGACACAGCTCTAAGTTCATGTCACCTTGGAACAACTGACCATCAGAGGATAATTTCAAACCAGTTTAAACTAACTTTTTAGCATGAATAATCATCATGGAATGAGCCTTCAAAATTGCACCCAGGCTATGCAATAGTCAAAAAAATTTAATTGTGACAGCATTCACTTGTTATTAAAAAAAAAATCAATGTTTTCAGTGTTTTTGTTTATTGCCCATATTTTTTTTACCTCAATATAATTGAGGGAATGATTTGTTTTTTGTTCTCATTGCCTACAATAGTATTTTTCAATACATACATATAAAAAAAATTATACAGAAGTTATAAATTAGGACCCCTTTTAGATGAAAGGGGTGGTGTATAGTCATCACTGCACACCACTATAAATGGGTCTAGGTGAAAGTCACTAAAAAAAACAATTTTTTTTTTTTTTTTTTTTTTGTAACTTCCTTAAATGTGCTCCAATCAATTTCTAACTGGATTTAAAACTTGCATTTTTCAATTCTGCTTCCAGCCATATGCTACACTGTGGTGTGACGTCATCGGGCTCTCTAGCGGGGGGAGTCGAATATCAGGGGGTCCTAGGTTATTCGAAACCCAAAGCACTAAGACGTCTCCCTGGGGCGGGGTATGTGTGTCTGGCATCACTTGCTCTGAGGGTTGATTTCAGTGATGTAAGGAAAATATCAGCTTCTACTCAAATTTTCATTTCCACTGCCCAGAACAATGTGAAAACCTCGCATTTCACAGCAAAAATGAAAATTACAGTCGCCGTATTGTTGTTGCAAGAAGGACGGGGCTTATTGATCAGCAGGAAGTCAGGGTTTGCAGAAGTAATTACTCAGGGAGCGGGTTTTATAATGGGCTGTCAAACATACAGACCTGCCAAACTCCAGCAGGGAAAAACCCCAGAATTCATCAGAGAAGCATGACTCCGAAGCCCTGTTGGAGCCGACCCTGCCTCTGTACACATCGCCAGACTCCGTAATCGCTTTTCTCGGACCTCATGTCACACAAAGCTGCTATGGTCCTTCAATCAGGTTGGCCCCCTAAACAGACCAGTGGGGTAAGGAATAAAATGACAAGCAACACGTGCATCGCATGCAAATATAGGCATCCTATTTTCCCTGAAATATCACAACCCGCACTGCAAGCTGATTATTTATTGGCTTATATATTTTCACTTCATTTTTTAAAATATAATTCCGCATTAAAGCAAACTGTCTGCTCAGATTCTGCAGCAACGGGGACGCAGTCAAAGAAGTCCCGCGGAGGAAGCATTACCAGACCGCTTCAGAAATGAGAAATTAATCCGGTAACAAGGAGTGCTGAGAATATAATCGGCCAGGTTAGAGCTGAAAACAAGATTCACACCGGACGCAGAAACGATTTTTCGCACGACAGATTACATTCAAAGTCAATGCAAAGACGCGAATGCGTTTCGCGTGTATTCGCGTCTTTGCATTGACTTTGAATGTAATCTGTCGTGCGAAAAATTCGTTTCGCGTCCGGTGTGAAAGCGGCTTAAGGTTAACGGAGAGACTGAGTCCAGGGTCATAGAACAGGGACTTGACTTGAGTCGGTGCTGGTCTTTAGGCTCTCTGGTGCGTCACAGTGAGGAGTCGGGGTCCACAGCACCTCAGGTGCATCCCAAAACTCAAATAAAGTATCTTGCCGTCCCAACTCGGCTCCAGCTCCAATCAGGAAGCACGGGCGGACGAGGGCAGAGGAAGGAAGGAGGAGCGGTTTTGCCAAGTGCGAGGATGCAGCTCCTGTCTGCAAACATGACTGAATGAATGCATGAATTAATGATTGCATGAATTAATGAAAAAGACTTCGCTCTGATGGGAATCACACCCCACTGACTCACAGCAGCAGTCTTGGCTGGCTGACGCCGGCAGGAAGCTGATCCCAGCGCAGCTGATGAGCTGTCACTCGGAGCCCAAGTTGGAGAGGCGGGCCCAGATCACAGCCCCACCCCTCTCTGGCCCTGCTCTGAAAGAAGAGGTCTCAGCCCAACATTAATTTCCATGACAACCTTCATTCTGCCCTCACGGAGATAGGAAATCAATGCTCTGGGAACAAAAAGCTTTGGGCTTCACTCGGAGTCCTGCAATGAACTCTGTCACTGCCTTCAATTGCGTTACTCAAGCAAAACATCTCGCACTCTTATCTACGGCCACATTACTTCCCTTTGTTTTCCTGGCTCAAAAAAATATTATTTTATCTGAATTAATGAAAAGTCTCAGCTTTCTTTCTTGCACTGTAAAATAATTTTAAAAAAAAACTATTCTAAGGGGGAAACTTAGTAAAATGTGCCATACTTCGTCAGTCACGTTGAATCAAGGCATGAACTCATCATTGAATGATTCTCCTTGAAATAAAAACAGCAGAGTTTAAGTTTTTGAAGTCCAGTAAATTGAATTTCACAGGCAACACTGCTGTCAGTCCTCTCCTCATGTTTGTGTAGGATTTTCTATTGTGTATGTGGATAAATTTAAACAGAGGAAGGAAAAACTTCAATCCCCAGAATTGTTTCAATGTGTGTATGACAGTTTACATGTCAATTCAGTATCTGGCGTGTCTCATATTGGCTCCAGCATGACTGCTTGTGCTGAGTGAGAGCTGTCATTGGTCCAGTAGACTGATTATGCCATTTGCTCTCATGGATCCATGTGATTGGCTCAGCAAATCGATGAAGGAGGTGTTTCAGAGCTCCACATCCCTACAGCTTGACAAGTCCAATAAATACACAAATCTGGTGTACACAAACACACACACACACATACAAGCATGCATGTGCAGAAATGTACACTCCCACACACACACACACACACACACACAAATATGCACACATACACTCTCACACTTACACATACAAGCACGCATCTACATAAATGTACACTCCCACACACACATGCACACACCCACTCACTCGCCCACACACACACACAGACCCAAACACACACTCTCACTCACACAAATACAAGCACACATATGCATCTACATACACTCCCATTCACCCATGCATAAACATATACACAAACACACACACTCACACATGCACAAACATGCTTTGCTCACTCATGATTGACCGTCAACAATCTTTAATGGAGCTATGCGCAACAGAAATTCCTTATCATTACTGAAACAGGTGGCCATTATGTGAACTGCAGCTGGCATCCTGTGACTCATGCTCACACTCGTTCATATAATTCACTGGAGTAAGCTAGCTAACATAACCAGCTTTATCAAATGCCATTTATCTAGCCTTTGCTCTGTAATGTCAGCATAGCTAAATTTGCCGGAGGATAACGCTAAAGATTAGCAAACTAATGCTAATAGTTTGTGAATTATGTTGAATCATGAATCAGATGTGTGGCCACACTTCATTACTGACATGGTAATGTTAATTTCCACCACAACTCCGGCTGTGCTTTCCCTGCCATTATAAGGCTTAGGCCCGAGTTGATTGTGCAGGAAATATGGAAAACAAAAGATCTTAATACGCAGCGCTCAAACAAAAAAGATCTACCTATTAAGAAGGGTCACCTGTCAGTCTTTGGATGGGCATCCTCCGAGACGGACCCTCGCATGAATGTGACCGGGTCAAATATGAACTTGCATTTTCCAAAACGAAAAGGTTTGCTTATATGACCATTTTGGTCACAGTCTAGTCGGTCAGCCTTTGCAAATGTTTAAAAAAATCCAGTTTTCAGCTTTGTTTGACTTTGTGCTGGACTCCATGTCATGGCGGATGCCAGCAGTCCATGCCCCACATTGGCTGACTCAGTTTCCCGGGAACGTTAGCTACAGAAATGCGAAAAAATGCTTATCTTTGAAGCTTTCCGGGAGAGAGGCAAGGCACTCGGAAGCGTGCATTAGCTACGTCACTTCAGCCGGATTTTCACTGAAAATCTGACCTGACAACTGCACGCATAATTCAGTCTTCCAGCTGTTTTAGGCATCCGAGAAAGTCGCGAAAAGTCTCATTTTTATGTTACTTCGCTGACCGTGCACACATCGACAATAGAAAGCGATTAATACATGTAAAAACAGTGCATAGCCCCTTTAACGGCAATTTTTGTGACCACACAGACTTGTATGCATGGCTCTCGATACACCACATTCAGCTCACATACAGATACTAAACACTGCAAGAGTGGACGTAACTATAAAATGTGCACAGACAGTAAACACTCTCAAGGCATGCACACACAAATGTACGTGCACACCGCACACAAATGCGCACGTTTGAAGATTAACGTTTATCATCAGCCATTTGTTTGGAGGGCACACTATTAATGGTTCACTACAACACCACTTTATCTGAATGTAACCCTGATGTTTTGAAACCATCCCAGAATAAATTTGGCAATCTTCACTCTCAGTTTAATCAGCATTCAGGTTACCGCATTCCGCATAAAAATTCAAACGCGAAGCAGAGTGATGCATTTCCTTCACAGGGAGTGCGAGATAGCTGCTGTTATCTTGCCTCCATTTGCCGCTGCCTAAACTGAATGCTGAAGCACAGTCATACCATCCGGGACATTAGCGGGAGTGGGTGATGTCTCTTTTAAGTAGGCGATTGAGAACCAAAGATAGACCAACTACCCTGATGGGGACGGATGATCTGGGGAAATAGTCAATTAAATCCCGGCTAAATCGGAGAGAAATCCAGGGGACTGTGCTGCGCGCTTGACTCCTATCTGCATGGGGCCATTCTAATTATATGGAGATCATTACTCGAGTTCTCGCACACTTAATCACCGAGCCAGACAGTCCATTGCCAGACCATCTTCAACCTCGCCCGCAAGCTCTGTATGACAATATGTAGGCCTACTGTTTGCATTCCCGACCCGTAAACTACTTCTCTCACACGTGCTATGCTAGCGTTTGAACGGGACAAGCTTGATAGTAGGGATGGCGGGGACTCATTACAACGTAACTCATCCGCATGCATTAGATAAGCCTATCTGCTTGAGAACGACTCATCTTTTTTAAACGCAATGACGAAGCCGGATCATCCGAGCTCGCGGGAAGTGAGAAAATGGTTTTAAACCGCGGTGTGGACAAGTATTCTGACATGTGCACTCTCATAACGTCAGAGGTGGCAATCTCTGTGCATCCCAGTGATTATATTGTACACGAGCCTGTGACGCCCTAATGCACTCCCTGCGCGCGTGTATTTGCGGGCGTACGCGCGCACGTCATAATCCATAGCAAAGGCATGTGCACTATAACGAATCCGTCCTGTTATAATACCCATGCGCTTAACGAGCAGTGTTGTCAGTGCATGCTTCTAAACTCATTTCTGGAGGCTGAATGAACAGTTGTATTATGCCAGTGGAAATTCAAAATAAGCAGGTTTCGGTACATCTCTGCAATTACCTACAGAGAACTTTCACAGAGAAGCGGTCCAAGCAACAACCTGAATAATCACAACCATCAGCTTTGACCCTCTGTGAGCTTTTATCCTCTATTTCATGGACATTAGCTGATGATCCTACCACTCAAAAGCCCGCAGATTGGGTGTATTGTGGAGGTAATCTCGCGCAAACAACTAGACCCATGGGCACAGCTGCCAGGCTCCAGTCAGCGCGGCCTGTGTCCGCAGTCAGTTACATTTAGGAATAATTGTTTCAAACATTCGAGCACTTATATGTGTTGAAGTTGAGAATATCCAGACTTTGAATGTGAGAAGTAGTATCCAAATATTTCATAATGGAAGTCATTTAGATTCACATTAAAGACAGCAACTGCACTATAATATCGCGAACTCTTCTGAAGGCTTCGCCACAGAAAGCTGCAATTTCTAATGCGCAAAACACATATCAGAAACGATAGCCAATATCAACATAGTTTTCCGTGATTAGTTGAAAAACTCAAATTTTTAAAGACCGCGGCGGAGCAGCGCGCATCCAAGGCGAGGTCGCAGCTTGAATGGCTCCAGGGAGAGCGGCTCCGCTTCGACTATTTTAAATCAACCCCTGCAAAAACAGACCAGTTCGGTAAAAGATTTTACAGCCTGCTTTTTTGAGGTGGGGGATGGGTGAAAGCGGGGTCAGGGCGATTTAGGGGGCCCTTGCGGCGGCAGGGTACGCGGCAGTCAAGCTGGGAAACGAGCCAAAACCCACATCCAGCGAAAGCGCCAAGCGCAAAAGGAGAAAGGATCGGAGGATTTGGGCGGGGCCAGCTGCTGAGCGGCCGTCCAATTGGTGGACTGCAAGCGGTTCTCTTTGTGGATCGAGTCAGCATGGATCGAGTTACACCGTTTGCCGTGCTGCAGTTGTGCTTTTCGCCGAGAGCTGCGCAGCATACGGTACAACGCTAAAGAAGTGAAAAGTTTTTAATCTATTTGTTTGCATTTCACGAGGATACAGAATACCTATTCAGATGAGGTGAGTGACGTCTTTGGAAACCTACTTTCTGGCGATTATAAATATGAACTGGTGGACTTACGGGACGGAAGACGAAAGGAAAAGATAGGCAAACACTAGGATCGTTACGAAGCGAGGTGTAGGCAGGCAGAGCGGAACGAAGCGCATCCAACTCGCCCAGTTGTACGTGAAGTACAAAAATAGTACTCGAGAAGCTATTTTTAATCAGACAGACAGACCATCTCCTTACGTCCGATCTGTGTTTGTGGACTTTCCTGTGAAGATTTGAACGGTTACATCGGGGCTTTAACTTCTATCGCACACGTTTTGGCTCCAGCTGCTCTTGCATTTTGGCTCACTTCTCTTGTTTGTTTCCCCTCTGGTTATTAAAGTTGCTGTCGGGAAGGGGGTTGAGGTTAAGAAGGGGGGAAGGGGCGGCTGTGGTGCCATTTGATCGGTCTTTGAAGATCACAGCGCCAAAATCTTGGCCTGAGGACGAAAAGATAGACGACTCAGCGGGAGAATACGTAGGCTACCTATTGCCATCGGAATTAATTTTTGCAGCCCACAACCGAAAAGAAGGAAATCTGGAAATCACGGACAAGAGATGTGTTTGGGAAACGTACAATTTTAATTGTGGATTATGCCACTGCGTGGACAAACTGTGGAATTTAAGGAGCAGACATTTGTTTTCATGAATGTTTGAATAGCACAAGGTAGGGAATCTTTTTTATTAACTCCATGTCCCTGCGTGCGCGCCTGTGTGTGTTCAGTGTTTGTGTGTATGCAGATTTATTAAAATCTGAAACATAGCCTACCCCTCAGAGGCTTTCAATATGCTGTTGATGGTCATTCTGTCATTAATCTCGAGTCTTGATTCATTTCGGCTGTAGTTTTCATTAATCTTGTTTTTAAAAAAATATTGGTCGCAGCCTGTTAACATTTTGCCCTTATGAATGTATGTAATTTATTTGTTGAGGATATATTGGAGAATTTGAAGTGTGCGAATTAATTAGCATCGTTTATATAAATATGTAGTCTAATCCGTGCAATAAAAGAAAAATAAATAAATTAATTAATTTTTAAATTTCAGAGAATTTTGGAGAAAACTGAAAATGGACTTCCGTCTGAAGTGCTTGACGTGCGTACCAGCGGCGTAGGCAACGCAAGTTCCCATATCGACATCAACTCCAATTAAGCCCAAAATCTGTATAAATCTAGTCGGCAATGTTTACTATGCTTCTACTCTCTACAAATAAGCTAAACGTGAAACCCTGTTACGGGATTGCGTAACAGTGTGTCATTGTTAACTGTTACTTCATGTTCCTCCCAACAATAGCTCCCGAGTTAAATGTCCCATTAGAGGGTTCAGTTCAGCCTTCATTTGCAGAGGCTATTAGTTTCAAGGCATTTGGTAACGGTAAAGGACAGTCTCAATTTTGTTCGTCCTTGATAAATCCGGTAGGATTTGTGTCTCCTTCTTCGTAACCCCACTTCTTCAGAGAATGGGGAGAATTTTTTTACTCGAATCAATCCTTCCGTTGCCTTTCGTCAATATGCCTCTGACAGATCATTAGGCTCCAAATTGTCTCTGCTGCCACATGCATGTTGAACTGAAACAGCCAGCAATTGTTGGATTAGCTTAACGAAACACAACTGCGATATTGTGGACGCTATACACTCTCTACTTCTCTATATAATATCCTTCTACGTTTGGCCTATTTTTCCCCAAATTGATACGATATTCCGGTCTGATTTTTGAATGTTTCACCTTGAATGTTTGCATTCATTCAATGTTTACATATAACAGTTTTATCTTTCTGTATTCTACCTGTTTCTCTCTCGGGAAGATTGTTTGGATTTTGGAATTGTTTTACTTTTTGGGGCAATAGCGTTAAAGATTAGAAATATGGGACAAGCCGATATTACAGATCGCGAAGCCTCCGTGAAACGTGGATCGCGGAACCTCCCCTTAACGTGAGATTTGATGAGGTCGACTTGGCTAAATGTTTTTCTCCATTGGTCGTTTTGTTAATTTGCCAAATGTTCCGCTTCAGCGACCTCAATGTGAACTTTTCCTATTCGGTGTCCAAACGCTGTATAACAGCCTATCAATCATGCCGTGCCTGACCACAAGAGAGCCCTGGCTTTGTGACTGGGCCTCTCGGTGATCATTGGACTGTGGATAGAACAGCTGGCCACAGCAATTTCACTCTTCCAGCTCACTGCTGGCATTGTCCTGGCACAGGCCTTAAAGTCAACATCGAGCACACAAGGCTTCTATTATGGGTCTCGACCCCAACGCTGCCAGGGGCAAGCGGATTTGCACCTGCGGGACAGTTTGAGCGTATGGGGTTTCATTTAAAGTGGCAAGCACTTCTGTAAAAGAGAGCGAATGTGTGTGTGTGTGTGTGGGTCCAATCTGACAGTTCCCCTGAGAAAAGCAGCAAGCACTTCCAATAATAGAGAAAGAGAATGTGCGTTTGTGTGTGTGTGTGTGTGTGTGTGAGAGAGAGAGAGAGAGAGAGAGAGTGTGTGTGTGTATGTGTGTATTTGCGTGTGTGTGAGTGTGCACGTGCACGCACGTCCGCACATGTGCGTTTGTGTGTGGGTCTAGTCTTCCTGTTCCCCAGGGAATTGCAAGGGATCATTATTTTGCTAAGAGCAGAATCGCTTCACTTGCCAGAACTTTGAAGGCAAACAAGTTTGGACTCTTCCCATCTCATTTGTGACTCAGCTCTAAAGATTATGCATTTTCTTATTCCAGTAAAAAAGTGGTAATCATTTTCCTGCAGTGACAAAGGTCCTCCTTCATCACTCCAGTTGTTCAGGTCACAGGGTAAATGATAACTCTTTGGCACTCCTCGAGTTACTCTGAAGTTTGCTCACACCTTCATTAGGTTTGAGCCATTGGTTAACATGTCCTCTTTCCCCGCGCAATAGCTGGCAGAGCTGAAGCTACGGACCACATGGTGGATAGTTAGGCCCCGTTTTGTGTTATCGCTACTTATGATACTATTGACCGTGTACGTGATGCTTCACTTTTTGCTATGCTTGATAATGGGACAGACTGGAGTGATTCGTGGCTCTGATAAGCCCTGGTTCTAATAAGCCAGCAGCAGGCTTTGACATGTAAAAGAAGCATCTTGGCTCCACAATGAGTCTTACTTAACTGGCAGAAAAAGCTCCTGTGGAATGAACAGCTGGAACCAGAACACTTGTTGGTCTATTTGGCTTGGGTTCTGTCAATGAGAACACAAGGGAACGAGGACGAAGGACCTGTTCGCCCCATGCAGAAATAATGGTAATGATAAAAAAAACCACAATCTGTATTTCCTGATCTCTCGCTCTGCGGCCTTGTGACACAGTAAGGGAACAGAACGATGTGGAACATGGAACCGGCAGCCTGGCTTCAGGCATCGTGCGGAGCGCCAAGATGGTAGTGGTCTCAGATGAGGAATCAGCTTTATTGTTTTGCTGCCTGTTTATTTCCCGAGTCCCCCAGAGTGGAATTTGCACTGTGGGGGAGCTCAGCTGTATTGCTGGTAAACAGCGGAGAGCCGCGACCCGACAGACGAAGTCAGCATGCAGTTCCTAACCAAAAACAAAAAAAACAAAAACAAAAAAAAAATCGACAACAGCAATTACTTTGGTTAAGCTTTTGTAAGTCCTTGGCAACATCGCCCACTGAGAAGCAGCCATTTGAATGGAATTGAGACTGAAGGAACTTGTCGCAACAAGGCTCTTTCGCAATAAATGAGAGTGGGCGCGCCAAGCAGTAGCATGTTGCGTGACAAGCGAGCTGTTCGCAGCTCTGGACTTGCCAAGATCCAGTATCTGGAAGTGGAGAGCAGGGTAGGGAAGAGAGATTTTGTGTTTGCTGGGGGTTGGGTTTGTGTTTCAAGACACAGTCTGCATTTCTGCCGTGACTTGCAAAGCCCAAGGTTTTATTTGACTTTAAAAGTGAACCCCTCTTCATTCATCAGGTTTAATGAGGAATCATGGGATAGGCTAGCAGCAGGGTGTGTTCGGCACACTGTAACCTTCGATGAATAATACATGTGGGACAGCGTGGGTCCATAGTCAGGGCAAGTGGCTCATCCTTTATAGATCCTGGAGATTTGTGGGAAAAAGAACATGGGTATGGAAGGCTCAACTTCTGTTTTATGTAGAAAGTGGTTAAACGACTGTTTCAGGCAATTCCTCTGCATCGATTTCCTGGTGGTTATTAGGTCTGTCTGGACCGATGAACAGAGTACCAAAGGAAGTCCAGTGGTGTTTCATCCCCTTCATTTGATGAGATGCATCGATAGAATTTAACTTTCTGAGAAACAAGTAGGCCTACTGTAACATCTTTATCCTGAGTGACATGGGTGGAGTAAGACACTTATTATTCACTTAATCGGTGTTATTTCAGGGTGTAGTTCAGTTTATATTTTCCATAAACACGCTCTCGCTTTGTATTCAAACCCACAACCTTCTGGATACCGTTCAAACAGAAGTTCTGAAGAAACCAATGTTCAGGCTTTATTTTTATATTTTATTTAGCTTTAAATAATCTGCAATATCGTAATGAATCTACTTTTTTGGCTCAATTGGAATTATTGTTTTGTTATTTTATCAGGAGGGGTTGGGGTATATGGGAATTTACTGGGTTAGAAGAGGTATTTACTTTGTCCAGAATCCTCCACACCTGGTATGTAACAGATCCTCCGTAATTACAGGCCTGATCCGAGTCCAGATGGCTGCCCGGGTCGCATGTGCCTTTGATTACATCGCACTCCATCCAGCTCACGCACATAAAAGCCTCAGCCATCCCGTTAAATCCCGATAAAACGCCACAAAACGGGATTTGTGCGGGCGAGCCAGTCCCCCCCACGCCGCCCCGCGTCCTCCTCAGTCGCAGTCCCGATCGGCCTGCCGGAGCAGTCGATGTTTATCGCCGGTCCCCGCGAGCAGGTGCGTGCGGAGGCTAATTGAAAAAGCATCAGCAGTCAATGCGCGGTCAGTGCCGGCCTCGCGCGGGGATGCGCGTCTGTCGCTCTATACGCCTTCAGCTAATCCATCCTCCTGCCCATCCGCCGGGGAAGCCAGCCTATAGCTGCTTACGCTGCCCGTGGGGTCATTCTGTTTGCTGAATCACGCATTTTATCGCTAATGCCTATCATTACCTTACACTCAGTTTGACGGGGCAATGCAATCGTCATAATACTGTCAGGCCACAGCAATCTGACTTGTAAATCAATGACTAGAAGACTCTGATGGACATAAAAAAAAAAGTTAAATGAATGGGTAAATAAACAGGTCACTCAGAGAGCCCTGCTTGCTCAATGCTTATGGCTTTATATGGTTCCTTTCCTGTTTCCTGCTATCTTTTTGATAGAACTACTGAACCCACAGGAGAGACGCAGCTGTAAAAGTGTATCGCTGCGTAAGATGGGGTGTGGTTCCGCGGGACAGAGTGCACTTCCTCTCTCCCTGAGCGCGCTCTCTCCCTCCGGAGCCCCCTGATGACCGGCCTTTACTGACCTTTCCGGCTGCAGCAGGTGCAACAATGCGCAGCTGCCCATTTCCAGCAGTGAAGCATCAGCAGAAAAATCTCGCCGCGTCAGCAGGGAAAACAGGCAGGGAGAATGCTAATTACAGCTGACAGCGGAGGGAGGAGGAGCGATTGACATGTAGGGTGATGTGTGATGGGGAGAGAGAGGGGGCATGTGGTGCGTCAAGTAGCTGGTGACTCACTACTGCCCTCTTGCAGCTGGGTTTGGTCCTGCAGTCGCAGAGGAGCTGGTTTGACGCGCGTATCCTGTGGAACATAATGGCTGCATCCATACGCTCCCCTGTCCACGCATATCCCTGTCCACACATATCCCGGTCCATACATGTCCCTGTCCTCATTTATCTCTGTCCGCGCTTATCCCTGTCCACACATATCCCGGTCCACACATATCCATGTCCACACATATCCCGGTCCACACACATCCCTGTCCTCATATATCTCTGTCCACACATATCCCTGTCCGTGTATGTCCCCATCTTCACATATCCCTGTCCATACATATCCCTGTCCTCCTATATCTCTGTTCACGCACATCCCTGTCCACATGCATCCCTGTCCATGCACATCCCTGTCCACACAAATCCCTATCAACACATATTCCTATCTGCGCATATCCCTGTTCATACCAAAACCTGCCCAAGGCTAACCGTGTACAAGGCACTTGCTGAGTGTTTTCTCTTATTTCTGACCGGATGGGGATTTTGGGAAAGGGCACATTGGTCAGAGTATTAGATCATTTCATAATTCATATCTTAAAGGGTAATAAATGTCCAGAGGTGGAAAATTTAGGCCCCAAAAGTAAAAATCCTATCCAGTTTCTAGTTCCAACCCCTGGATTTACTGCTCAGCATAATTCTTTGGCTGGGAGGTGGAACTGGGTAATACGGATAAATCACGATACAGAATTTTTTTATCATGATAACTACAGTAAACTTCTTAAATATTATATATAAAAAAATATTTAAGAAGTTTAACAATTGGCACCAGAAAACCCTTTCGGGCCAGGCAGAAAAGTATAATGATAGGCCCAAAGCTGTTAAAGTTGAAAAATTTGCTGCAATCATGTTTAAAGTTGCAGAAAATGAACTGAGTTTTTATTTGTGTCTTTGAATGAAACATGTACTGAGCCAGGTGTGAAAATGTTTACAGATTGTATGCCTTTTTTTGTAGCTATAATGTGTATATTTTTGTGTAGCTTGTTGCCTTGGATGACCTAATACTTTTTGAATTGTTCTGAGTTGGCCAGGGAAATTGTGGGGAAAAAATAAATAAATGCAGACTAGGAATTCTGAATTAGAAACTGCAAATAAGAAACCAACTTGCCCTTCTATGGACGCATGCATTTAATTTACAGGAATTTAAGAATATGTATTTTGTCAACAATGTCAGTATTAATGTCAAGGACATTCAGTGGTTGGTCTGTTTTATGATCGTAGCTAAACAGGATGCTGTGATTCACACTTGAATCCGTTGCTATGAGTCATCACTAAATGTTCATTCATATGCTTGCTGTGATAGCGTGACATATAAAGGTGTGATTGCGACAACTAAAAGGCATTATAGAGAACTTAAGTTTACTGTTAAATACCTTGGTTAGCTACATAAATTCTGAGCTAGCTAAGAATTGTTGTATTTAGTCATGCTACACAGACTATGGTAGCTAGATGGTATCGACACTGAATCACTTCACTTTAGTTTGTAGACATATTAGCTGATTTTGCTAACGCCCTGACGGCCATTCTCAATGTGAAAGCTTTGAGTATACATATTGTGATGTATGCATCAAAACATCTAATCTTTAGGTGCAAATCTCTTGTTGTCCTTCATGTAATGCCATGAGTGCATAAAGATAATAATAAAACTGTGAACATGCCAGAAAATGTAGGTGTACGCTTCATTTTAGTCAGGGGCTACAATAACTGGCAGTCCTCAAGGTCATAACTGTTTTACTGGCATCGCCTCCCATTCATTTTTGCAGGAGCTCGTCTCTTGTTTCCTATATTTAGTATGTGTGTCTATGCATGTCATAATCGGGTCCTACTGTATACATGGTCCATACATGTGACCAATGCTGCAAAGTCGTCCCGAAGAACTATGAACACTTTTCAAGTTTTTGCTGGTTCAGAGATGAAATATAAACATTATCACAAAATAAGAATTTATGACGATAGAAAATGTTTTATCATCTTCACAATATAATGGTCCTATCACCCGGCCCTATCAAGAGATAACACTAATTAGTGAAGTCAGACTTGCAACTTCCTGAACCCTGGACTTGCCGTCTCTGTAAATGTGGTTAAACATCAAGCCAGAAAAAAAAAAAATAAAACAGAAGCCTCATGTGTTTGTGCAGGTAACACCCACACATTGCTGAAACAGGAAGTGAGCGCTCTCCGCGCCGAACATGGCCCACCTGCTGGGCTGCCTCCTGCTGGCCACCGCGCTCCTCTGTGTCCACACGCTCAGCTTTCCAGAGGATTCCGCCCCCCTCGACTGCGTGGACCACCACTGTAAGTGCTGACTCTGGATCAGTGTTGAAACGATGGCCTTCTCTGAACCCTTGTGCATTCGGCAAAAGTTATTTGGCTGAAAGACTTTAAAGCTTTTGGTGATTTATAGTAAAATTACAGCTCTTTGGGTGAAGTTTTTGTTCTGCTGGCATTAGTTTGGCAATTGGCTGATGGTCATTGCTAAGTTTCTTCGTTTTGTTTGGCAAAACAAAGTTAATTATACGAAACTGTGTGTGGGAGGAGGACCAGATCAATCCCAAAATGCCTTGTCAGTTTGGGATCAAGCAGACTAAAAGGGTTCACCTCACCCCCACTTTGCAGAACAGTGAGAAATTACACTAAAAAATATGCTGACACCATTCACATAAGCATTCCGCATCAGCGCTGTTTCCCTTAATGTTCATTAGGACGCAGAAGAAAAAGCACTTACAGCCGTCAAGTGTACAGTTAATCAATGGGCCCCATCGACTTTTCTGAACGCTAATCCCAAATAACACCATCCCTCATCTCCCCCACAGACTCCAGACGGTACCCCGTCTTCCGGGGCCGCCCCTCGGGCAACGAGTCCCAGCATAGACTGGACTTCCAGCTGATGGCGAAGATCCAGGACACACTCTTCATCGCTGGCAGGTAAATCATTACAGCGGCTCTTAATTGCATTGGATCCAGGGCCCACTACGTAATAATATATAGCAGAGGCGTATTGATTGGAGGATATGTGGGAGATTTATTGTGCTGAGCCGAGTGCCGAGGCTGTGTTTGCTATGAGGGCGAGACTGTCTTTGCCTTTTGCAACAATGAGCTGAAATAACCTGCATTTTGCTTTGTGTCTGTGTCTGCAACAGAGACCAGGTCTACTTAGTCAGTCTGCGGGAGTCCTACCGGAATGAAATCATTCCGTACAGGGTAAGTGGCGCTTCCTGGATGTTTTCTGAATAAGTTGGCATACGTTCAATGGATATCGGGGAGTGCTGGGGGAAGGGGCATTAATTAAATTAAGGGGCTCTCTGCTGCATAAATGGAGAATGATTTTCACTTGTGGAAGAGAATACAGAGTAAGACTTCAGGTTGTGTGTGTGTGTGTGTGTGTTTGAAAGATTGTGTGTCTGCTTAATTACAGACACCCTACCCCTCTCTCCATGACCTGCCTTTCCCTCTTGTGTTCTCTCTGAATCTGAGAGTCCTTTCATTGCTTCACTGTTCCAGTTTCTCTGATGTCACCGCCCTGTCTATCGAGCTCGTTTCATGCTCTCACGTCCTGCCATTCTGAAGCCCAGTCATAACCCCTTTCCTCCTGTCCAATTGTGGGAATGCTTTCATCTATAGAGTTACAGCCCAATCTCCCTCCTGTATGCAGACCAGAGCACTGTTGAGCTTTCTCTGGCTGGATCGGCCTTCCCTCTTCATCCCATTTCAGCTCTCCGTGATTTTTTTCTCTAATCATTGATACCGAGGGAACACATTGACGGGAACACATTGATTCATGGCGCTGTATTTACCCAAGTTCGCTCATGAGCAGGAGCCTCGCCGTCTCCGAGACTGATCGCTTATCAGGTCTCGTGTGGGAGTCCCCTCCCTGCCCAGGATCCACAGCTAACCATCTTTTACTGCTCTGCCTGTTTCTTCCATTCACACCTCATTTAATGTCTTCGATTTACTCGACTCCCTTGTATCCCTCCAGCAGCTCATGTGATTTGCAGCCTATAAGGCCTCATTGCCGAAATATGAACAGCAAATTATTGTTTTCTCATTGTAGCCAGTTGCATATGGACTATTGCAGCACAGAACATGTAGCCTTTTTTCAGATACGGGTCTATTTCAAGTAATGGGGCCAAGGTTCTGGCCTTTTCAGCTGCAAATTAAGTCTCATGGATCTTAAGGTTTCACTGCCCCCAGCAAACATGTTATGCCTTTATATAAATGGCTACATATTCAGTAGTCCGGCTCACATTGCTCTGTTCGCATGGGCTGGGCACGTGTGCTGTTTTCTCTAATTGTTGAAGTTCACAACACGCACATTTCGGTGGAATTTATGGCAGTCCAGTGAGGGATTCTTCAGTTTTTTTCCTACCTTTCTGAACTCTATCGTTTGATTGGCATTTAGATAATTGCTTTATGACGAGAAAGAAAGAAATTGAAAGGAGGTATTTGAATGAGTTTTGGCTTGGACATCAAAGGTGTTTGTTTGTGTAACTTGACCATTTTTCTTGTAGAAATAAAACTGTCAGTGAAAGTTTGAACAGCTCATAAATAAAGAAGTGAAAACATGAATGTGTCGGTTCAGTGCATTGTGGCATATTTATCTCTCCTTTTCCATCCCAGAAACTGACATGGAGGTCTGGCCAAGGAGATCGTGAGACCTGTGCGATGAAAGGCAAACACCGGGTGAGATGAGTTCTGTCTTCTTCTGATTCAAAAAGCAGAAAGTGCTGACTGATAGAAAATGCACTATGTAAGCCTATAACCCGAACCCCTCATTCACAGGAGGAGTGCCATAATTTCATTAAAGTGCTGGCCCCCAGAAACGACGATCTGGTGTTCATCTGCGGAACCAACGGATTTAACCCCATGTGCAGGTTCTACAGGGTATGTTGACGGCTGTCTTTGTTTACGGTCTCTTGCGCGCGGCGTAAACTGCTCCAGCCATTTTAATGAGGTAGCGGCAGCGAAACAAACATCTGTCTGGCGCCGCTTGAAGACCTGTGGAGAGATCTGCAGAAGCGTGGCTTAAAGTATTGCGTTTGGCGTGTCCGCTGTCAAGCGAATCCTTGTTTGTGTGCGTGTATTTATCGCAACTGCTCGGTAACAGCGAACGTGAAAACGATTAACCCTTAATAAAGTCACCGCCTCTGTTTATATGCAGCTCGACAACTTGGAGTTTGATGGAGAGGAGATCAGCGGACTGGCACGGTGCCCGTTTGATGCCAAACAGACCAATGTTGCCCTCTTTGCGGGTATGAAAGTCTGCAGAACTGATCTAATCGTAGTGATGAATGTCTGAGTGGAACACTGTGGGCAGGATGGGTGGAGAGGGGCTGTTTTAATGAAAATGGTGTAGGCTACATTCCATTTAGATATGGGCAGGAGAGTTATTAGTCATAATCATAGTCATTACGCAGAGCTCAGTGCCCCAGTGTCCATAGCAACTATGACCTTGTAAATGAGCGGTCACGGGTGATAAAGTTGTAAACATTTCATTAATTTTAAGAAAAAGCTTGTTACCACCTATGCAGAAATGGAGCACCCCCTTATCCTGGTGCAACAATGAAACATAGATGTATTTATGTATCAAGGTTACCCAAACGCTGACCTTCTCTGTGCATCTCTGACAGACGGAAAGCTGTACTCCGCCACGGTGGCCGACTTCCTGGCCAGCGACGCGGTGATTTACAGGAGCATGGGCGATGGCTCCGCCCTCAGGACCATCAAATACGACTCGAAGTGGCTGAAGGGTAAGTGGCGCCGTCACCGGTTAATGATGTCACGGTGACCATGTGTCTGCCTTTACGTCGGCGTGCCAGCTTTGCATTAGCAAAATGGTGACATTTTGGCGTGTGCCCAAAGCAGTTTATAGCTCATGATGTTCAGCTGGCTGTTAAGTGAAGTGATTCAGCAGGCAGAGCAGCAGGACCGAATTCTTCACCTCCTGTGCTAACTGGCCCAGTTGTGTAGCTGTAATTCTTTACGGTCTCAAAATCAGTGACATTTGTGTGAAGAGCTCCTTCTGAAAGACTCAGGTCATGGTACGAGCTGCCCAGAGACAAGGTCTATAACTCTATCTCTGAGTGAATGCTTTGTCAGGGCCATGCTGAGGAACTGAAGCCATTCAGTTTTATTTCTTGCGTTCATTTGGGTACAATTTTCCTGGCTTATGATTGACATTTGATGACCAGACTACTCACTCTTCTTGTAGAAACATTTCAAAATGTTCCATCATCCCAAGTCATTTATGTGTCTTCAGCTGAAAAAGTATTTGTTTTACACAGAAGCAGGGTACGTCTGTATCAAATTTAGGTCACTACTAAGAGGTGGTGTACATCAAAGGATAATTTACATAAATTTGGGCCCAATTCCCCTCTTCCGACAACTTTAAGCAGAGCCCAATTTTTTTAATGCCTCCACAGACTAACTTTCCCGATTCTCCTGCGGTGTGAGGTGTGTTAAGAGTGTGTTAGACATTGCCAGATCTGCACGGATGCCCGTTGGGGCCGCACCGATTTCAAGTCGGAAATATTAAATGATCAATATTTACAATCTGGCAGTGGTTGGTATGAGGGGGAAATCCGAGGACCGCAGATAATGCGATCTGAGCCTCATCACGTCGGAAACACCGATAGCCAATTGGGAGCCGAGCTGACTGAAACAGAAGTTATAAACAAACTGCTGTCATGGCCATCATGTCATGTTTGTTTACTTTACCGGCACGCTTTTTCTCGCGTGATTGAGTGAAATTTCCGCTTTTGAGATTTGGGACTCGGACTGATCTGGAACAGAATTTGTTTTTGCGGTGTGCCGTTTTGTCCAAATCACTAAATAAGTGTGCTCTCCACACACCAGAGGACCATAATACTACCAAATGCACGATTTTATGTCGTGTGGGGTCTCTCAAATTAAGAATTTTCAAAACTTAACAGATGCTTATCTGTAAAGATTTTTAAAAATCTTGATCTGGGCCAGGCTTAAACCAGGGTTTGCGATATCCTTCTGTAAAGCTTGCTGCAGTAACAGACAACACTAATACCGTTAATGATGTATAAACACTGTTTTTCAGAACCCCACTTTCTGCACGCCGTGAATTATGGGAATTACGTCTACTTCTTCTTCAGGGAAATTGCGACGGAGTACAACAGTCTGGGAAAGGTGGGTCTCGCATAAACACGCAACGCAGTGCAGTACAGTGGGGACAATTCATTCGATTTTGCTGCATTAGAGAGAAGATAAATGCCCACCCTACGCACTGGCTCCACATTTGTTTTCGCGCCTCCGTTTGGCGGTAATTGATGTCTCCCTTTCGGCATTAGTATGCACTTGGTTTCCTCCTGCTCACTCGGAAATTTACCAACACAGCATCCCGGGAATTTCCAGACAGGTTCGAAGCACTTTCCCTAAACCACAAGCCCATAAATATTTCAGTCTCACTAATGCAGGCAATGATACCTGCTCTGTGCAGGAGATTTGCATCAGTGAATTATTAAGGCTTAACCGCATGGTTAATTTAGACTTTGGATCTATAGACTTACATTCCCCCCCTCCGCATCTCTTTTTCCGTAGTTAATTCCCACTGAGTATCATAAAGGATCACTTGCGGCAAATTTACGGCATATGGAGAGCATTTTCTGGCCGACATCCTGTCGGTGGTCCCGAGGCCCTCGGCGGGGTCGGTGGTTGCAGATCTTGTGCAAGGCAGTTGTGCATGTGTTACTCCGGATTCTTCATGATGTTGGCCCACCTCACCTCTGTGCGCTTCAATTCCACAATCCCACAGGCCGTGTACTCCAGGGTGGCTCGCATATGCAAAAACGACCTGGGCGGCTCCCAGAGAGTTCTGGAAAAGCATTGGACCTCGTTCGTCAAGGCCCGGCTCAACTGCTCCGTGCCCGGGGAGTCCTTCTTCTACTTTGACGTTCTGCAGTCCATCACGGACATCATCACCATCAATGGAGTGCCCACTGTGGTGGGCGTGTTCACCACTCAGCTGAACAGGTAGGAGGGAGGGAGTCGGCCTGGCGTTCGCGCTTCTGCGGAAACTCTTTCCGCTCCTTGTTGCGGTGGCTTGATTTTTCCGCACAGTAACCGCAGTTAGAATCTCCCGCTCTGCTCCTGCAGCATTCCTGGTTCAGCGGTTTGTGCGTTCTCCATGGTGGACATCGAAAAGGTCTTTCAGGGCCAATTTAAGGACCAGAAAACGACGGACTCAGTCTGGACAGCTTTTCCCGAACACAAACTGCCAAAACCCAGGTAGGCGCAACATTTCCAACAAGCGGTAATTTGTCCGTTGTTGTGGGGGTAAATAATTGATTCTGACTGGCTGCATGTTTAGCACTTACTGGCAGGCGCTGTGTAAGGGCAGGTGTGTGTTTACAAGCGCGAGGCACAGCATTAGCATCTCTTATTACACTAAAAAAATCCCTGATCTTGCTCATCTCTCTCTCCCCTGCCCCCAACAGACCAGGCTGCTGTGCAGGACACGGTCCCGCTGAGGGGTACAAAACGTCCATCGAGTTCCCGGACGAAACGCTGCTCTTCATCAAGTCCCACCCCCTCATGGACGCCGCCGTCCCGTCCATCAATGACGAGCCTTGGTTCACGAAGACCCGTGTGCGGTACGGTCCCGCCCTTCCCTAACGGAGGCTTCTACAGGCCCCTTCTAATTACCTTTGGGAACAGAGAGGGATAATTACCTCCATTATATTCGCTGAGCGGTGTTAGCAAAGCGTTCTTTGTCTCTCGGCAGTTACAGGCTTACTGCCATAGCAGTGGACACCGCCGCAGGCCCTCACCAGAACTACACCGTCCTCTTCATCGGCTCGGAGGCTGGGGTCGTGCTGAAGGTGCTGGCCAAGACTAACCGGCGTTCCCTGAACGACAGCGTCCTGCTGGAGGAGATCGACATATTCAACCGTGCCAAGTATGTAAAGCGACTCTAAAATGACCTTCCCTCGCTGGTCATATGGGCGCAGTCTCTGAGGACTCTCGAGGGTCTGTTGTGTTTGCTTATGTGTTGCTGAGATGCTGTCCTCTGAAGGCTGGTTAAAACTGTTTTAAGCTTTGAGTCAGAGGTGGGGCAGTGCGGCGTAAGGCGAGCCTCAGTAGCCGACCGTGCGCAACGGACCGTTCGCGGCGTGATTGTCTCTCTGGTCTCGGCGGCAGGTGCATCTCAAACAGCGAGGAGGACCGGCGGGTTCTGTCGCTACACCTGGACCGAGAGGCACACGGCCTGTACGTGGCCTTCTCCAGCTGCGTCATCAGGATGCCCCTCAGCAGATGCCAGCGCCACGCCTCCTGCCACAAGTGAGTGACACCCCTTCGCCCCTCCCACATCTGCAGCAGCCGTTATCACGCCATTGCTTCCTTGTTGTCTCGACCTGGTAAATCTATAGGTCCACTTTTTATCTAGCGCAGTTATGGCACAGCACTAAGAAACCAGATCTGCGAGGTTTACGGGCTCAAATTTGGAGCGTATGGCTCAAATCCAGCTGAACAGCAGTGAAGAGCCGGCAGTGCTGGCCCAGTAGCCTGGTGTAATGTGTAAACTGTGTCAGAGCTATGCTCGCCTGCCGGGTGCACGGGGATAAAGATGGTGTTTGTGACCTGCAGGTCGTGCATTGCCGCTCGTGA
The DNA here is from genome assembly GCA_029692085.1 of Gymnothorax javanicus. Classification (NCBI taxonomy): domain Eukaryota; kingdom Metazoa; phylum Chordata; class Actinopteri; order Anguilliformes; family Muraenidae; genus Gymnothorax; species Gymnothorax javanicus. The sequence continues at coordinate 40,427,363 of CM056207.1, forward strand.
TCCCTACTGCGCCTGGATGCCACACCGGTCCTGTGAGAAGATCCTGCCAGGCCAGCTGTGAGTATTTAATCCCACTTCACTGCCCGGCCAGAGTTGAAGTCAGCGTTTGAGTGCCACGCTTGTTAAGGAAGGGGCTTGCACGGGCGGCCTTGTGCAGTTGCGACTCCTTGCTAACTCAAGCGCACAGGTGCACGCCCTCTTTTTAACATCCCCTCCGTTCTCTCTCCCTCTCTCTCTCCTGGACAGATCTGGGTACGAACAGGATGTGGAATACGGGAACACTGCGCGGCTGGGCGATTGTAACGGTGAGACTATGTTCTAGCGCTGTATCTGCAGTTCTTGGCAGTAGCTCACACACTTGCGGTCTCTGAGCGCTTTACCTTTGGGAGCGACTGTAGCACACGGTCACGGTCATATCTTACTAACGGCACCCACAGCACATGAACATGATACACATCACCATGGACGGAGACCTACCAGGCTGAACTACCCCTCAGAAACGGCACCACCCAAATCCACACTCACATTTCACCCCACAGAGCATGGCGGGGTTTGCATGTAGCAACGTGTTAGGATTGGCTTTCCTTCTGAATAATTTGTCAACAAAAACTTAAGTTTGTGTACTGCATTATTATTATTATTATACTGATTTTCTGTTCCTGTTAATTCTTGTAGAATTTTTGGCAGCTACATCTACGCCAGATTACAAATCATTTGGCGACCCGACGTCTGGTTAGTTTTTTATAAAAATATTTCTTTCCTCTCTGGAGTTTCGCGCATCTCACCCCCCCACCCCCATTCTCTCTGTTCCTCCCAGTCACTTGTCATATTAACACCCCGTCTCTCACAAACAAATCCCGCACAGACGTGTTTCCATGACAATGCTCTCGTCGTGCTGTTAACCGTTTCACTGCTTAAGCGCAACCTGTCGGCTCCTAAACCATCGAGCATAAAGCCTTCATCCCTTCATCTCTGTCATCTCCGTCTCCCGGCGCACCATCTCCCTCCGTCTGTCATGTCTGCACATTAGCATGCAGCGCTGGAGTTTTCTGACATGCAGTGAAATCTCATTAGCAGTGTGATGTATTTCAGAAGTATTTAAGCTGAGGACATTCCGAGGATTGTATCACCTGGATTAATCATCCGTTTAAATTCTCAGAATATTTCCAACGTCTGGTTCTTAGTAGCCACAATACTATCATTCAAGTTTAGTTGTGTGGCTACGTTTTATTAAGGATACATATTTATTTGTTACCATTATAGTTATTTTTTGTTCAGAAAATTGTCATTAACCCCCCCCTCCCCAAATAAAAATGGTCATCAACAAACTAACTGCAACTTCTTAAAAATGCATCCACTAACCATGTTTATTGAACCGTTTGATTTGTCTGCTACTGTTTTTGCCTTTGTGGATTTTTTTTTTTTTTTGGGTGGTTTGTGTAACAGTTTTGTTTGTCACCACAGACATGGAGTTGTCATCAGCGTCAGTCACAACGATGACGCCTGTCCCCATAGCAACAACCCAAATCACTACTGCTCAGACACCTGATCTTATTGGTTCGAGCGAGTCTGGGCGGCGAGACGTCCCCACCATCCCGTCCCAGTCGTACAGGTCCTTACCTGCTGTACCTCAGGGTAAGCCGTCCCATGAGAAGCCCACAGCTGCTGAATGGAGGCCCGGAGGATAGCTGCCGTTAGCACGTCTTTAGCGCGCAAAGCGTCATGTGGTACACAGCAGCCTATCGCCTCGAGGCGGGGATTTGGCCCCGCAGTCCCACCCCTGACCGCTAGGGAGCATTTCAGCCGGCCCAGAAACTCCTGCCTTGTTAGCAAGCCGGAGCAGGTGCACATAGACAGTGAAAAAAGATGAACTCGTTAATAATAAATCACTTCTTTCATTTCCTATTTATGTGCTGTGGAAACGCCAGTCTCAAGCTTTTAGCGCAAAGTGCCCCACTGCCCCAGTTTAGCAGCTTCCATCGCAGCAAATGTGGAGTGGGTCAAACGTCACATTCATTAAATTTGAATCAACTTTTCTTTTTCCACATGTTGTCACCATTTTAGTTGCCAGCTTTTGTCTTTATGTTTTGCTCGAGTGGAAATTCTTAATGCCATTCCCATTTAGCTGCTACTTGGATATTCTCACAAATGGGTTGACTGCGGCCCACTTTTATTTTTAGTCCGTTCCTTCTTGCAAATTATCTCAGTGCACAAAGGGGTGCGATTTCCGACAAAGGAAAGACCCTCCTTGTGTGAACATAATTTGCAAGCAGCTATGTTGGACCTCCATCAGCAAATATGGCAATTATTATTTTCATATTTCACTGTTTCATTTTTGGTTTGTACTTGTCTTCTTATGTTTATGTTTTTGAAATGTCTTCTCAACATCTTTGCCTTTTTCCATCTTGATTTTTCAGTTTCTGTGTTCTTTGATTTCACTGTTTTTTCTCAAGCAAACATCTTCCTCCACTCCCAGTATCTGCAGACTTCTCTTGAACGTTAGTAGTTTCCGGTGGGATCTTTCGGCACCCTGGGCGTTGCATGAGATGATGACTAACTCTCTAAAATGTCTGTGGTCACTAACAAATCTGAAGCCTTCCAACCCTTTTCAGTGTACAGAATTTTCCTCTGAACTTCTTATTACAGTAATCAGCACGTCCTCTAATTTAACTACACACGAATCAGTTCCTCTGGGAATCTTCAAGATGGTCTTCTGTTCTGAACTACCTTACCAAATAAACCATTTTCGTTATTTACAGCATGTCGTTACAAATACTCACTCATCTCTTGATAACTTTTTGTGTAAATTGTATGCAAGGTCAACTAAAAGAGTTCACAAACGGAAGCACTGGTACAACGGATAAGATGGCTTGTTGAAAGAGCAAATTCAGATTCTTTACTTATTGTCTTCATTTTTTCAATTGTCTGAACGATCTGGGGAAAAATTATATTCAGTGTAATCCGAAGGAATCTCAGCAAAGGCAATAGATCTCATGCTCTAATTAAAAACACCCGTCTGGAAATTCCACCTGTGTATACGGGGAGAACGTCGCCTCGGGAAATTATGAGAATTTAAATGCAAATTTCCCTGACCCCTCTCACGTATCTGGTGTGCCCTCATCTAAAATCCCATCTCTTTGTTCTGTTGATAGAGGCATCAATCAGGCGGCGAGTGTTCCTTCATTACCGACAGGATGTAAGAATGACAGAAGCAGGCTAGTGTACAGCTGTCGTCTCAGGGAAAGGTGTGTTAGGGGCCCCAGCGACTCTTGAGTCACCTGTGGTTTCGGCAGGATGTGAACGCTCTTCTCTGTGTGCTCAGGTGTGTGGGAGGTGCAGTCGGGCGAATCCAACCAGATGGTCCACATGAACGTCCTGATCACCTGTGTATTCGCCGCGTTCCTGGTGGGGGCGATGATTGCGGGGATGGCGGTGTACTGCTATCGCGACGCCTTCCTGCAGACGCCCAGGAGGATCCACAAGGACGGGGAGTCGGCGCAGTCCTGCACCGATTCCGCCGGCAGCTTTGCCAAGCTCAACGGGCTCTTCGACAGCCCGGTGAAGGACTACCAGCACGGCATGGATTCCCCGAAACTCTTCACCAACCTGCTGAGCGGCGGGAAGGACCCCCTGTCCGGGGCCGACCCCAAAGCCATGATCCTGGGGGGCCAGCCGCCAGAGCTGTGCGCCCTGCCCACGCCCGAGTCCACGCCCGTGCTGCACCAGAGGAGCCTGGTGCCGGCCCGGGGCCAGTGGGAGGGGGGTAAAGCTCAGGGCCGGGTGCTGCCGTCCCGCCGAGAGCCGTCCCCCAAGAGCCCGCAGTGCTTCCCCTCCAGCCCGCCCGCGGGTCACCCCCACATCCCGAGCGCCGTGGTGCTGCCCAACGCCACGCACGAGTACCGGGCATCCTTCTCCAGCGGCAGCGACGGCTCGCGATGCGACAAAAAGAGCGGCGAGCGAGTCAGCCGGAGGGAGCAGCGCCGCGCGGTGGAGACACGGAACACCCTCAACGACCTCCTCAAGCACCTCACCGACGGCGGGGGGGAGGAGGAGGAGGAGGAGGAGGAGGAGGGGGCGGGCCCAAGGCCATCCTGCTGGACCCGCCCAGCTCCCCACGCCACAACATGATGCTGGACCCCATGGCGGGCGCGGCCGAGGTGCCGCCCAAAGTGCCCAGCAGGGAGGCGTCGCTGTACTCGCCGTCCTCCTCCCTGCCCAGACACAGTCCCACCAAGCGGGTGGATGTGCCCTCTGGCCCCAGCTCGCCCACAGGGCAGCAGGACACGCTGGAGCGGCAGAGGGGCTACCATCGCGCCTCCCAGAGACACTCCCTATCCGCCCTCCCCAAAAACGCCAGCTCCCCCAGCGGGGTGGGGGTGCCCGTGTCCCGGCAGCCCAGCATCAATAGAGGGGGCTACATGCCCCCCACGCCCCCCTCCAGACTGGACTCACACGGGATGCCGCGCGGCGTCCACCCTCCACCCTCCCTGTCTCGACAGAGCAGCTGCAGCGGGCAGGGCTCCCTGCCACGCGCGGGGGTACGGAGAGCCCCCTCCATCAAGCCAGACGTCCCGCCCAAGCCCAATGCATTCGTCCCACAGACTGCTCAGATCAGGGTCGTCAATAAGTACAACTACTGAGTGAGCACGAGCTGCGAACACAAAATGGCCGCTGGCCGGAGGGACAATCACCCCGCGGACTGGGGGAGCCCCCGACCCCCTAAAGATGCGGGTGGGGAAGGGGGCGGGAATCATAAGTGGCCAAAGAGGGAGTGACGCTGTGGACACCTTCATGGTTTTGTGTCCTTTTCCTGACTTTCCCCATTTGAATTAGCGGTTCTCTCCTGCTTTAGCGCCCCCTGGAGGGACATGTCGAGAAAGCGTGGAGGAGCTTGACTGCTGGGGTTTGGAAACAACCCCCGTAGCTCCTGGAACAGAGAGCTGAAAGCTGGGAATACTTGAAGAAGGGGTACTTTTATTCACTGCCAATGAGTGTCGTCTTCCCAGTAAATGTGAACAGAACAAAGTTGTATGCATTTCACTCCTCATTTCAAAAAACCGAATAATGTGTCCACCCCTCTGACTGTAATGAGGTTCTTGTTGAACGTAAACTCATCACATGGTTGGCAAACCAAAATGACAACCATCCATTGGACAGAGGCGTGGTGTTTAGTACAGGAAGTATGTCCTGTGTTGAGCACAGGCATTGGCCAATGGGAAGTATGGAGGCACAGTGTCTGCAGGGCAGTTAGTCGTTTATTACAGAAGCAAGTTCTTACAGTCTCTATCCAAGGTATGTTGAAAGCTTAAATGGACACATATTTGGAATTTTCCACTGAATATGGGCTGATGGGTTCCCTCGGAGTACACTGTCATCTCACTGGGAATTTTCCGCAATGGTTTTCGCTGCTGCTACTTTGAGTAAGAGAGGGGAATATAGGGTGATGTTTTATAGTGTTTAGTGTTTTGGACACAGTAGGCATTGAGGCTCTGTAGCTCTACTCTGATGATTTATACAGGTGACTGTGGTACGTTTTCGGTGCTTGTGCGGTTTACAGGGAGCTGGTGCTGGGACGACCCAGACCAGGTGTTACTGGGATAAGCTTGTGATGTCAGGCCCCTGACAGCAGGTATGGCAGTGAGCCAGCCAGGTGAAGTGGGGAGTCTAAGAGCCTCAGGACGTATATCTGTCACTATTAAACAGACATGGTGGCCTTTTAGTCCTACTGTCCTTCCTGCAGTCCTCCAAACTCACTGAGAATTCAGTCTAGAATTCAGGCAGAGAAGTTTTTGTTTTATTTTCCCTTTTATCCTGCAATTTTCAGTCCCTTTGAAAGATGATTAATTGTGCAATTATTCCAAACAAAAGTTAGCAACGTATTCTGAATGGTCATGCTGGTAATGACAGTGTGTTGAGTGCATATTATAAAATGTATAAATATTTTTTAGCGGAGTTTAACCCAATCCATGCATTGTGTGCCTTATTCAGTAAACAATCTAATATTGGAGGAAATGTCCGCTGTTGTTCGAGGGATAAGTATTTTGTGTATGGTCCACCCCCCCAGGGCAAACTGTGCGTTTTGTAATGCTGCAGCCACCGTAACAAAGAGCCAGCTAGCTGAACAAACGTCCCACCGCCGGGCGAATGTGGCTGGAATATAATGCTGAGGGCTGTCTCACCTGAGCTGTGGAAAATCTACCGACCAATCAGCTTCATTCCCGCTACTCTCAATTATCGGCATACTAGAGGCTCGCACCATATTACACAGGAAGGCTGTGCAGCTAGCGTAACGTGCAGTCCTATCCATTTCACTGCTGCACTATAACACCATAACACAGCAACTATCCATTTAAAAATATAGCCTATACATTTAATTCAAGAAATAATACTCAACTCTTCAAAAATAAAACAAAAAAAAAAAAACAAATTGAAGTATCAATAACTAGTTTCAGTCCAGCTAATTTGCTAGCGAAGAGAAGGTTGGACAATTATAAAATGTTCTATATGTTCCAATCCGGCCAGGAAATAAAATGCCTTTTGACCTTCGTTAGTTTTCCAAAGGAGGGTTTTTAAACACTAAACATTTTTACAGCAGCTGCACTGGAATTTCGTTGTTCTCTCCAAATCTGGGCCACATCTTTTATCCCATTTCATTGTACAATTTCATTGACTGTCTACAAGTAAACCCCTCACTATATTGTTTACAAGAAATGTATGTATTCGAACAATAGCCGATTCATCAAGTTGGGTGTCTCTACCTGCTAGTAATTTTTCAGTTTTGCAATAACATGTGATCTGTCCATGATGTGTTTGAGGCTTGGAGGTTTTTATGGTCGAGCTACCTTGTACATTGCAATATGATGTCAAGTCCTCGTGTTGCAGTTAGACTTCCAAGCTTTTCAGAATGATTACACCGGAGTCATTGACATTACACTACTACATACAAACAGTTGGCTGAATTACTGTTGTGTGTTTCATAGGGCCATTTAAACATGTAGATAATGTTGTAAAAATGTACTGTGAATGTGTAAATAATTATGTTCATTGTTTTTTTTAGGTTTTTTTTTTTTTTTTTTTTTAAACACGGCATGTATAGTTGAAATAAACCATTACTGCTCAGAAAATCTACAAAAACCTTTGAATTTTTTATTTTCTGGGTCAGCCTTTCACGACCTATACCCTGAACACAGATCATAACGTTGATATTAAATACTGCATAAAAATGCAGAAACATAATACTCAAGAAGTATCTATTGATCTCAAAATGTGATCTCTGAAACTAAAGCTGACAGGAAAGTGGGTAGCTGAGCTTGGTCATAATTCCAGTGTGATTTTACCGTACAGCAGAAGGTCATGCATTAGGCTCAGCTGACCATTATTCACCTGTTTTACCTATTCTGTCAATGTCTGTTTACATTAAATTCTGGGGGTCACATTCCATTATGACATCACAGAGGAGATAAAAGGTTGGCTCTAGAATACGGATCACTGCCGTAATCATCCCTGCTTGGTTTCCCCGCCCCCTCTGTTGACCCGGTGTAGCGCTGTCCTTCAGCACGCGGCTGCTGTCGTAGCGCGCCCACGCTCCTCTAGCCAGGGGCGAGACGCATGAATACACCTCCTGTAATACCGACGTGGACCGGCCTCTTTTTCAGGCTTGATTGCTCGTGAGCGTAGCGCAGAGCAGCTTCTCCCTTTGTCCTTGTAGCCTCTAACCCTGCACTGTTCTCTACAGCTTTTTCAATCATCTGTATAAAAAGGCGCAAGGGCTACGGAGAAATTACTCAGTGCAAGGTGACTGGAACCTTCGCCGTTAAGTAACCAATGGAGCCATTCCGACCTGCTCCTTTCATCATCTCTCCTTGCGTGTTCCCATGCCGTTATTTCCTGCAGAATAATTGATTTCAGCATCCTCGCTTTCGGGGTTTCTGAGCAAGTGCTTCCTGAAGCGAAATGAAGAAAGTGTTGGTTAATTTGCTCCAGCGCGTCAGAGCGAGAGACGCGAAGCCGGTCGCCCTCGGTGCATCTCATGCTGCGCGGTGGCGTATACCAGGCCGGGCTGAATGTTAAGCAAACCCAGTCCACACCAGCATGAGATGTCAGGATCGTGCAGCCAATTAGAAACAGCGAATGCCAAGTATTCCTTCCATCTGAATCGCTCTGCTCTGGCTTCCAAGTGCCACAGTTGGTGGCGAGAACTCGAGGAGAAGAGCAGTCCTCAGTCAAGGCCTCAGTTGTTGGCGATTACAGCCAGCTATAGGGGTGGGTTTAAGATGGCGAAGGTCTGAGGTCACAGTAAAAACTCCTCAGAAGGTCACTAGGGCACATAGGCCTGCAAGTGTCGGCTGCAGAACCTCCCTGGACATGGGCACTGTCGAGACGGCTCTGCAGAACACAAGCTCATCATGGGAGAAGAAGAGAAGAGGGAGGAGAGGGGATAAAATAATCAAAATGTGAAAAGCACCTTCAGCAGCGATGTTGGTGCATTAGAACTAAAGGTGGTGGGTACAGATCTGACTCGCAGACACTGAAGCGGTCCCTGGTCCAGCCTTAAAGAGACTGCTCCAGTAAATATCCAGTTCAGCACCGGTTTAATCAAACATGCCACGGTAAGCGAAGTGGGAGTGGGGGGAGTGGGAGGGGGCGGCAGCGTAGCGGGAAGCATTTGGGCCTGTCTCATCACGATCTTGATCCCTGGCTGTGGGCTCAGCACCAGCTGATGTGCCTGAGAGATTCGGCACCAGGTCTGTGACCCCCAGAGCAGAAACATCTGTCGCAACCTACCGCCACCCCGCGGCTACTCATTAGCATATCTCCTAACGGCGATTTGCATATGGAAATCAAATCGTTTCCTGTAACTGACGAAACTTAACTCAGCCAGCGAGAGTTCGCCAATCCGGCTCGATGGCTCGGCAAATGACCGAGGTGCATCTCAGATTGAACAGGTGAACTGTGCATTCTGGGGGCAAGGTAGAGAGGAGTCGCATTTCCTGAATAATGCATTTGGGCAGGCTACAGGCTGTTAGTCACTGCGCTGTCAACACGGCGAGATCATCTGCAGCTCAGATTCACACATGTGCCTTGGCGCAGCTGTGATTTTCGGTATGTCGACATATCCTGTAGGTGTAAGCTGACATAGGAGGAAACATGGTCCGGGCGGGCTTGCGGTGTTGCAGGCTTACATGAGGCTGCAGAATGACAGATGGGGATGCTGTCATCAATAACCTACATGTCATTCACTGCCTGAGTATCAGAGATGGGGCACTGCTTGCGATTTTACCGCGTTACCGTGGCACCTGGCTGTCAGTTAAGTGCACCACCCGGTCAAAGCTCTTGTTTTCCTCGAGAAGAAGTGCTCTCAGCTGCCTCTGCTTAATCACAGACCAATTAAAGGAACAGCGTATCATTACGGATTAATGCCCTTCATGTCTCTTTATATTTCTTTCTGTCCATTAAGTGGGAGCTTTCACTGGACAGCACAGAGAAGTGAATAAAGCACTGGTAATATCCCCACTGGAGCACATCAGTGTGGAGAGAGAGACCAGCTCTCAGTGTTGGGTTAGCGCCAGGAGTGTCAGGTCAGGTATAATTCCAACAAACACATGGAAACATACACACAGCGCTGCTCTGAATGGGAAAACAGCCCAAGCCCAACACTCGAACCCGCACCTGATCACAGCCAGAGACCAAAGAGCAGGAGCGATTTAACCGGCTATCCAGCTTCCTACCCTCTGAGAACACTGCTCTCATCCAGAGAAAAAACCTTATGGGCACATGAAATATGGATTTTGTGTTAAAATTAGGTGGTCTGGAAAGCACAGGCGAGCATCTTTGAGCCGCTCTTTATTTTTGGAAGCAAAGAAAAGGCAATTTACCCAAAGGGCACATACCACATACTCCTGTGTGATGCACAAGAATCCAAGCATTAAGGGACTGAGGCTTCGACTGTTGCGACTTCACTCAAAACATTTTTGTGCCAAATTTTAGGTCTGACAACATTTGGCATCGGTATTAACCAAGATCGGCGTGGATTTTTTTTTCTTCCTTTTTTTAACCCTGAAAAGTCCATCGGAATGTCTGGGCCTTGGGTTAATACAATGAAATGAGGCCAGCAAAATCCTGTCTTTAGCCTGAAATGCCCCTGACCAGGCCCGGTGCCAGGATTAGGGGACTGAGGGGGCTGATAAACACTGCTAGGGGGCAATTTTTTCACAATAAAAGTTATTGATGTGACCATGCAACAGCCTCAGAGGGCGAAACAATAACTAGCTGATAGTCACGTGTTTCAGCTAATAAAAGCTATTTTTGCTATTTTTTTTATAGATACATAAAGCTTAAACTGAGGGGGAAAACATTTTGACTCAGCAAGTTCAAGAGGTCATGTGCCCTTCAGACCCCTTGAGGCACAAGTCCCAACCACCCCTGACCAAAATGTGACTTTAAAAGGACTTGCTCTGACAGCACTCAACACTCCCGAGCTTTTAAATAGACTTCTCAATGGCTTCAGCACAGTGTTTATTTAAGGAATGAATGAGGGCACTTAACTGGTTTGCTAAAAGGCATCCCGTCCTCCATCAAAAATAATTACGCCTATAATACCACTCCTGGCTGAAAACCAAGCGACTATTCATGGAAGTAAATAGAAACATCAACACCAACAGCCCCACAGCTGAGGGAAGCCAACATTTAGGTTTGTATTCAGACTGAAGGGCCACCGGGATAGCAGCCGCGTCTGTGTGTGTGTGTGTGTGACGTCAGCCGCAAGCTTGTTAGATCTCGGGCTTTCATGCCTCCTAATCGCACTCTCTGTAATAGTCCGAGCGCCCCTTCAATTAGTCCTACCGCGTGTCAGCGAAATTGGCCCCGCGGTCGCTGACGTTATCCGCCTCCTCCTCCTCACTCGCGCAAAAAGCGTTCACATAATCACGTTACATTCCCAGCGCTAACATCTGGGCTGCCGGGGGGCTCGCGGGAGCGTCTGTATCTCGTCTGGAATGCGCTCCCGTATCACCTCCGGTCTGAGCCGTAAATACGAGCGAGCCGACAAGAACGAGGAGATCCAGCACGCCTATTCCAATCCAACTGCAGGGTACTGCCGGACAGATAATTACAGCTTTTATTTTTAACGCTGTGCAAAACCGAACATTGCAACTTTAAGTGCGGAAGTTCAGATGTCAGTGACTTGCAACAGAATCTTGCTGCTAAAATAGAATGTATAACATATAAAACGCCAGTTTTATGAGGCTTAAAGGCCAACTTGCAGGTTGGAGACTTCAGTGAATCAAATATACTTGCATCCAAGCACAACAGTGACTTCTGAAGACATTTTTATGAGCAAATTTTACTTCTGCATCTGAAAAGCCAAACCGTAAGTGAGAAGAGCTGTCAAGTTTATCAATAAGAAATGAAAGGATCTTAACGCCAGTTTGACGATGAAGGGTTGTAATTATTTATTTATATGCATATGACAGACAACAACCTTATCATTATAAGCCTGAAAGAGTCCAGGAAAAGACTAGGGTAAGAAGGAATAACCGTGTAGAAGAGAAATCGAGTTGAGGTGTCAGGATAACCAGTGGACAACTGTGCAGGTGTCTGGGCGAGTGACCAGCTTTACCGTATAGATAGCTTTATATAGTATACATGCATATCTGTGGGTGCTCGCTAACAATATTTAATGCTGTGTTCACATCACAGCATTGTAAAGTTTGGGATCATGTTATGTATCAGGCTATAATAAAACTAGCATAGGTTGCTAATATAGCCAACATTATTCATTAGCCTATGCCTTTTTGCCATTGGGTTTTACTATATTAGCCTGGAATCCATACTGATAAAGTGCTGGTCGCTCCCAACGGTCACTGACTTATCAGTCTGGCCTCAGTCATATAGCCAGCGTTTAGCCCTTACGTCACTAATAAAATGAATACATGAATATTCATGTTTTCTGCTCTTGGCGAGAACCACCAATCGAATATGAGTTACCTGGCCAGCAACGGCATTCGTGAATGTTATTTGACATGAGCTTAAAAATTAGATTGTGGTTTGCTTGTGTTTATTCTTGGAGTGGTTGTTAGGTTTTGAACAGGATACTGTTTGGCCATATCTGCATTTTGTTTATTTCAGTGGGATTCCCCGGTATAATAAAGGCTAAATTAAATAATACTCAAATTACATAACGTATTTCACTGTAATTGGCATTAGCTATAGTTCGAAGGGCATGATTGCATCAGCTAGATTAAAGTAATACTCCACCCAAAAACTATAATTTGTATTTCACTTACTCACCATTAGATGTCTTGAACGGACAAAGTTGTTCTTCATCTGGCGCAACTTTATGGCCACTGGAGAGTTTTGAAAAATTATCCAAATTCCTTTTTTGCTGGAAGCAAATGGGGTCATGCAGTAGCAATGGGAAAACTCCACAAAACGACCGTTGACAAACTTTCAAACCATCGTCCAACGCATCGTCCAGTATAATCCAAGTCAGCTTTGTCCACTTGTATCCTCAGAACTCTAGAAACGCGGTTATTTTTTGCTAAAAATAATAAAATACCAGTTATGCTTCGAGTAAGCTCGTGCATTCAACGGAAGTCCCGCCTCCCGGCTCGTTCATTGCCCAGAGACTCTGCTGCCACTCAGATGAATACTCGTATAAACATGAGCCGGGAGGCGGGACTTCCGTTGAATGCAGAACTGTGATATTTTTATTTATTTTTAAGTCTGTCTAAAGGGGGGGGGGGGGCACCCTTGCGACTGTGAGGCAATCACAGATCTCGCATGGATTTTGTGCGAATATTTGAAAGTCAAACGCTGGTCTACCGACTGAGGCCAGACGTACAAGAAAGTGACCGTTGGGAGCGACCAAAGCTTGATTCGGATGGATTCCAGGCTATTACTAGATGGCTACGCTGCCGCAATTAATACGTATCCTATGTTGCTTCTCATTATTGAAATCATTGTGCGGTCATATCAGGAAGTTATTTAATGTAGAACACAAATCTTACAGTGCACAGTTCACATTTTAGCAAAGTTGAATCTCTGACAAGTCCATGACCTATACATCCACCAGTGTTCTTTCAGTATATGATAGGGACCTCACCAGCTGTTAGTCCCACTCGGTCCTGACTTCGACATCCCATCCTGAACTCCATCATATCACTGGGAATTTATTCTTCTGGTCTGAAATAAGCATCACATGCCACTGCATTTTTGTTAACAGATGTAGCAAAAAAGTCCCATGTCTTCATGTGCGCCGAACACGCTCAGGCATTAGCATTGTTCATTTTCCTATCCGTGGCGGCTGGTGAGCTGAAAATTTGGGAGGTTGAGAACATGCCTTCAAACTGCAGTCATTAATTAAAATGAATATTTCCAAAACTCAGAAAATACTCAACGCAATCAGATGCGGCCACTTCTCCTTGTTAACATAAGACCAGAAAAAAACTTGTCATTTAAATGGGAAATTGCATTTAAATCAAAGTTGACATTATTGAGATGTGGATACTTTTTGCCGATATTCCTGTTTTTGGGTTTTTTTTTTTTTTTGTAATTTAAACAGTCATGTAGAGCAAGTTAGACAGGCTGCATTCACAATGTGCAAAAATAAAATGTGGGAGTTCACGGAGTCAGCAATACATCTTTTTTGTAAAGTAAATAAAACGTTTTTATGAACTGAATTTACCATTTAATTGCAGCTGCACTGCATCAAGAGGGAACCCGTGTGTATAATTGCTGAAGGATTATTCTACTCAATGGAAAACTTGGTAATCAAGAAAAACGATTAAAAATGGGGCAGGGGTTGTAATGTGGTAAAAAGCCACTAGTTGGCAGTATTGACTTTTTTTTGTTAGGCAATCTAAAGCTAGGTTTGGGCATGTCCCGGGCATGCCTCAGAGGGGGCTGGATAAGAGTATATAAGGAGAAAAATTAAGAGAGTGGGAGAGTAGTTGGAGAAATTGCAAGGAGAAATTGTGGAAGGATACATTTGACCAGACCTGTCACTCTTTTCAAGACCTGTACCTGTGGTGGAGGTCCCAAGACATTAGCAGCCCATCTCCATTACCAAGGGACTGTAACTATCTTTTTTTTATTATTATTATTTCAATCTTGGTCAGTAGGGTAGAGAGTTTAGTTCTGTTTGTTTAATTAAATCTGTTGAAAAGAATTTTGTCTGTCATCCCTTGCTGTCCGTGACGCCATAACAAATTGACGCCATAACAAATTGGGGCCATAACAGGGTCAATATTTTTCTATTCCCTTTTAGTTTCAGCTGAGCAGCTGTCACCGTTTCCTGTTAGGAAAGTTGTGAGCTCCATGTCCTGAGAGGCAGGAGTTTGTGCTACCTGCGCAAACATTTTGATTTCCCGTTATGATAAATGGTGAAATGCAATGTAAAACCACTGAAAAATGACCAACTCACTGTGTCACAATAGCTCTGACACACCACCACCTACTACTACAAAGAGCTGAGGAGACAGACTCATTTATTACACAATAAGATGCGATGTTGAAAAAACAACAAAAGGCAGCCACTTTTTCCTCTGAATTTGTACCCTCAGATTTTGTGAAACATATTAAGTCGCGCTGAAATGTACGAAATCTTGCATTTACTTCCCAAATGGTCATTTTAAGACAAGATTAATTATAAATCTCAAAAAAAAAAAATTTACCTGCAAGTTGCTCTTTAATAAAAGCGGAAGCAACCAGGAGGCTCCAAGAAATATCATCTGCAGGAGCCAGCGCTTGCAGTGTACAGGCTGTGGAGCAGCCTATTTCTCAAGAATACAAGAGGCAGGCAAGACAATTATTTTAAAAAAGGCAATCTTCCTACAACTGCCGCTGCAATTCTCTTAGCAGGGCATACTTGGAAAGAAATCTACTTCCAATGGCTTTTTTTTTTTTTCCTGGAGATTAAAAAAGGTAGCAATTACGCCAAAAAATTTGCTCTCCACTAATTCCATTCTTTCATTCCTTCCTCAAGCACCTAGAATATGAAACCTTTCATTTTCATTTGACGTGTTAATTATACTGAGGAGAACGAGGGGTGTTTTTGCTCAAATCACTCAAACAGAAAAGACCTCCATTTAGGGTCTCGCCCCGCTGATAACGATTCAGGAAACATGCTCTTGGAAGTCCTAAGAAACCACAATATTTCATTTCAGGAAACTCGCAACAAAAAAAGACTGGTCTGGTTGAGACGGATCACAGTTTCATGGACATGGCTGCGTGACACCATACTGAAATACACCGAACAAGCATCATATTGAGGCCCAGAACACCAGCGAATTAAATAACAAAAGACACTCTTCCCCTTGAAAACCAATATGCCTTCACCTGACTGTTTAAAAAAAAAAAAAAAAAATAACTGGAATGAAAAAATTTACCTGCTTTGTATTTAAAGACTTTATTCTGAAGAATGTAAGAGAGAGTGGCCCCATTGTACTACAAATTCCAGTGCAGAACTGCAGTTCCCGTAACACATGCCTAATCTAATAATAAACAGCCAAATCTGAGTTTCACGCTCAGACATTACAGGTGCTGACCTCCATCAAATCTCATGCACTCAAAAGTCTACTGTTTGTTTTTTTAAACTGCATCTGAAAATATACTTCATCCACAGAGGAATGCCTATCATTAGTTACAGTTTATTACTAAAGTGATATAATACATTTCATATTGAGATAAGTGAGGCCCATCCACCCAGGCCTTGTAAGACTTTGTTACAAGGTCTTGTCTCTTTGGATAGGGAAAACCATGCAGTATGGATGAAGTATACGACTGATGTTTAGTTAAATTTCCATCATCAGTTGAGTTGTCTTGCTTGGATGAAAGACGCCCGGAGGTACAGACATTTAACTTTTTGGTGATCTGTAGAACCACTCAGGGCTAGTTCAAAGGCTGAAATCTGATTGAAATCTGATCTGAAATCTGGCAACCCCCTGTACGCACCCATTTAGGGAAGATATCATCCAAAAACAAGAGATTCCACTCCTTTCTCCATCTGCACCTCTGTTATGCCTCTTTAGAGTGAGATGAACAGAAGCAGAGAAGACAAACTCCCCCAGACAAATCAGGGATGGCGTTGCAGTCTCATAGTTAGGAAAATGGGCTTCAACCTGGCCAATCATGCCCACGGCCAAGCCATTTAACCAAAACTGCTGCATAAATACACATCATATTTCTACAACAATGCAAAAACTGTCCCAGTGGTGATGGATTACCACCTCTGTCTAATATCTGTGAAATAATAATGCAATGAATAAACCCCGACAACAAAGCTCGCCATCAACGGCAAGGGTGGTTTTCTTAAAAATCAGTCAAAAGAATTTGCGTGACAAAGAATTCCTCACTTTAGTATAAACCTGAGCAGCAGGGGACCTTCATATTGGCAGACAGTTCTCCAGAGCCTGCAGGTGCTCTTATCCAGGGAAAGCTGTGAATATAGTGAAACAAGAGGCAGCTCACTGAGGGGGTGCGTACAGAATGGACCCTCAATAGTGGGGCGAGTGCAGGAAAGTAGCCGCTTGCATCCACAGGGACGCACCTTGTTATTGCGGCTGAGGGACTGATCATTTCTCACCTGCTCCAGGAATTCGAGGGGGGGCAGCATGCGTGCAAGAGGGGACCGGCTTTCCCAACCAGGTCCTTGGCCCACCGACGGGGCGTCTAGCATTATTCACTCCCTGACTAAGCCTGTGAAATCCCCTGCTCGCTGATTCGACCAATGAGTAGACCTGCCTATGTGCAACCAGCCCACACAAGCAACAAGACCAGACAATTTACAACATGTGCATCACCTCATTTTTCCATCTGCAACAGCCTAATCTGCGAACCAAACCCATAAAACCAGGTGTGTCGGCCACAAGTTACACATTTTAAGTGTCTTGGGTAAGTTTTCCTGGCTATGATTAAAAGCTTAGCACGTTTCACGCAGT
This sequence comes from Gymnothorax javanicus, assembly GCA_029692085.1. Classification (NCBI taxonomy): domain Eukaryota; kingdom Metazoa; phylum Chordata; class Actinopteri; order Anguilliformes; family Muraenidae; genus Gymnothorax; species Gymnothorax javanicus. Next base: position 40,444,300 of record CM056207.1, read on the forward strand.
GTGACATCATCAAACTCCTTCATCTGGCAGACAACCAGCTCATTCCTGCATGGGCAAACAACACTTAACAACCTTGTTTTTTTTTTTTTTTTTTTTTTTTTTGCAATGGAATTAATCTCTTTGGAGCTGGCTTTTCCAGCCTAGTAAAAACAGGCCTTCAAAAGCATGTCAGGAGAAAGTAATTTACTTCTAAAAGGCTTCGCTGGCTCTCTACAGCCTTAAATTACCTGGCATGATGTGACATCGATGCTTGCATGTAGAGTGGGCCATTCCAGTGTGTCCCTCAATCCTATGAATTATATTTTTCACCACCCCACCCCATCCCATCCCACCCTAAGGTCAGGAAACAGAAATAAACCCACAAAGGGCTGCTCCCCATAGCCCATCTTGAACACAAACAGGTCGATGTGAGACAGCTACAGTAGCGGAGAGATGATTTCACTCAACACACTCTCCCGCCAAACACTGGCATCCTTGTGTCACTAAAGACCGGCCCGAAAACCGAGGAGGACCCCTAAGAGGGACTTCTGATCCCTAAAATCGAGAGCGAGGAGGGCCCCTCAGAGAGACGACTGATGACGAACGGGTTCGAGCATAACGATGTGCGAGACACGGAGGATCATAATCTTCCATGAGAGGAGAACATAAATCTAGCAAACGACCTGGATGCGCCAAAGCAGTAAAACCGGCCGACCGTCTTAATGTCTGCTGCTGTTCGTCAGTACTTACATGACTTATAACTCATTTACACACTGCATGCTGACCACTGCGTACTTACCACAGCAGTGGGTCTGATATTAGTCACATGTATTGGCAGGAATGTGAATTTGTTCACCCATCTTAGCACTTATTGTTTATTGCTTTTCAATGTTTAGTTATTCATTACTTCCGCCAGAAAGGTTATTAGGCAGTAATTTTTGTTAGTTTGGCTGTTAATTTCTTGGTTAGTTAGTAGGATTATGCAAAACACTAATGGACAGATATGCTTGAAAATTTTGCCAGGGGTGTATCTTGGCCTGACTTAGAGGTGATTAGATTTTGGCAGTTATCCGGAACTTGATTTTTTAAATTCTCCACTGCTGCAAGAATGGATAAAATTTGACATTCTGAGTCATACCTTCACAAATATGTAAGGATATGAAATGTGAAAAATTGGGGGGCATTATCTCAATGATGTCAAGAAAATATCACAAACTGATGGTGTTGACAAATGGGGCACTGTCAGCCTTGGCAGAGGTTTGCAATCTCAGATTGTTCTTGTTTGCTTTCCTGCTTTTACAGAGGGAGCCATCTTAAATCTTGAGTTATTTTGGAAACTTTTTCTCCGAAGCAAAGAGTAGAACGGCACAGCTAATAAAACGGATCACCAGGAGGATCACACACAGGGAGTTCATGAAAAAAGCTCTCAAATTCGAAGAGGCTGCTAGTCTGGGAAGAGATTTAAATCGTTCACAGACACACAAGGAAAGAATCCTACATGTCCTCACATTCCAGGTGTTCTGCTTATAATAAGTAACGTTCAATCTTCGATTGTATAGGACCCTGCAATGCAGTGCATTTTTGCATATTAAGTACGATGCAACTTCACAGATTCACTGTACATTTACTGTTACTAAAATTGGTATTTGTGGTGGCCAGTTAAAACGGACAACCAAAAAGCCAATGCTACAGCCTATTATCAGTCTGCTGGTGCCACTTTTGATGATAGGATCTGTTTAGGAAATGTATTTAGCCAGTAAACGACATGGGTTATGTTTTTCATAACATGCTTTGCATAATAATGCATAGCATAATTTGACATGTACGGTACCCAGCTAGCTAGCTGTACAGCTGCATGAAAACAGGAAGTTTAATACAAGGTCTGGAGTTACATAGAGTTTTGCACCCGCTTAACTTAAGAGATATAGCGTCAGCTCGTTAACTGCTACACTGCCTGAGAACAACGGCACTTTGCTAGCTAACTGCAATGTTAAACTGTCTGGCTGTCACCTTAGTGTCATCACCTTAACCTCAGATATCACAATGTCCTCATGGACAGTTTTTGAAATAACTATGGTTTAGTTCCGGGGCCGCCGCCGCCGCGCCCGCAGAGATTTTCTGTTCTGGGCTCTAGAAGCGAGAGTTTTTACAGGAATTTTTTCTAATTTTACACAGGCGAAGATATTTATTTGACAATGCTCAAGACCGATTATCGGCAATTTTGGACGTCCAATATGGCTGCCGGCGGCCATTTTGTCCAAAATTTGGGGATCGGGGAGATGCACAACTCGTCACCATATCTACTTACCTCCGCCCAACGAAGTTAGTGGAGGTTATGTGATCATTACCGTTTGTCCGTTGGTTGGTTTGTTGGTTTGTTTGTAAGCAGGATTACGCAAAAAGTTATGGATGGATTTTCCTCAAATTTGTTGGAATGATTAAGTATTGTTCAAGGAAGAGGTGATTCGATTTTGGGAGGTCAAGGTCAAAGGTCAAGGATAAGGGCATGCAAAAGGTCAAAAACAGATTAAAAACATATTTGCGCAAAGACTACAGGACTGCATAAACACAGGGGTTGCTAGCTAATACTTGCAAAAATAACATTAAGTACATTGGCGGAGGTACTTGCGCTCTCTGAGCGTAGTTATTGTTGCATATTAATTTAGTGTGATGCAACTTCACAGATTCAACCAAATTTTAATCAGCTCATCTGCTACACTATATCTGTTAATGTGCAAAGTTAAAAGGTTATGCCAAATACCATTCATGAGGTGTTGAGTATGAAAGGATTGTGACTCACTCACTCACCCACTTCCATTAATGTCATATTAACTGCAGGGAATATCCTTTAAAAAAAAAAAAAAAAAAAAAAAAAAGGCAATACTTTTATATAATACATTTACAATATTTTTTATAAGGTGGTCGGAGGGATCATACATGAAAATTTGTTCATTAGAAAATACTGGTTATGTCCAGCAGGTGGGGGCTGTGAATGAACTCTAGAGTCAGTATTCATAAAACTTCACAACGAAAAAAACTTCATTCGCTCATAGCATGAATGTGATGAAACTGCTCTAAGATCAGAGTTTCTACTTTTAAGGGTCTTCATGAATATGGGCCCAGGTGTTTCTCTCCTCTCCCTCCAACAATGCAGGAATAAATATTGACGGATGATGCAGGACTAGACTGTTGTTGGCACTTGGAGAATAAAGCAAACATTTGAAGGAGTGTTTAATCTGGGCTGAGGCGAGGAGGGGATGAGACTCGCAGATAAAAGAAAAGAATAAAAATCTCCGATGGTGCCACAGAGCAGCTATCAGCCAATGCTTCCAGCTCTTCGCACCCACTGATGTTAAATCTACCGCTTCTGTAGGGAGGGGGTAAAAAAAAAAAAAAAAAAATTGCATGTCAGATGAAATTCACATTTATACCCAATATATTCACAATGTCGCAGAGGCAAGCTGAGCAGCCGCGTAGATAAACGTGGAGAGACTCTTTCAATGCAGCGATTGTGTGCAGTGTGGAAAGACTGGTGTATTTACAGTATACGGTCTGGCAGAAAGGAAATATATCTGAGCGCTGGTGCTACATTCATCACGCTGCTTTGGGTTAAATCAACAGCAGATTTAGGGCTTTGGGGGAAACTCAGATATTATCTGAAACCAGCCCTTTCCACGTTCTGCCATTTCAGCAGCGCACAGGAACTCTAAGCCACCCTCACCCTCATGCAAGCAGTTTTTTGGCTCCAGCAGACAGGCTAATGCATGTTTTGTGATATGAGCAGACTCCAGTAACACTCTTACTTCTCATAGAAAACAGATTATCTGTTCATATCATCACCTATTTCAACTGAGACAAAAAAAATAAACAATTTAAATGGCACATGTTAAGGCCCAGCTGAAGCACATGGTTAGAGGTGAGTTTTATCATTGATTCAATATTATTTTCATTGTTTTTTTAAAGGATTAAAATTGGCCCAGAAATGCTTCTAGGCCGTGATTCTATTGGTTTTTGTCCACAGGGACGAAGGACCTGAATGTAGAATACCTCCTCAAAAGAGCACCTCAAAATGACACCAGCACCCCAAGCACAGCGCACTAAAGAGTGGATTCAGGATTCACCACAGATATCAGGGCCAGGACTGAGTGTCGATAACACCACGGGAAAAAGACAAGAAAAACTGTAATACCACAGGGGGAGGAATTAACTTTTACTGGCCAAACTAGATCATGTCATCATGGGGCTCCTCCTTAAACATGCACAGCTGTTAGAATTAAGCTGGTTGAGTCGTATTTAGTGTGTGTGTGTGTGTGTGTGTGTGTGTGTGTGTGTGCGTGTGGTCTGTGTGAGTAAAGGCGTGCTAGTGAGTGACAGAATGTGAGTGTTCATGCATGTTTGTGCGTGCATTTGTATGTGTGTGTATGTGCGTGGGCTTGCATGCTTATTTGTGTGTGTGCTTGCATGTGTGTATGCTTGTGAGTACTTACACACATTTATGTCCATGTGAGCATGTGCATGCATTCTCTTGCACCAGCCATTTCCCTGCCTATGTGTGTACAACCTCGTTTCCAAAAATGTTTGGACATTGTTTAAAATGTCAATAAAAACAGACTGCAATGATTGGCAAATCATTTAAGCTCTATAATAAGTTGAAAATAGAACAAAGACAATGTACAAAATGTTGAAACTGAGAAACTTTATTGTTTTTGAAAAATATCTGCTCATTTTGCATTTGATGCCAGCAACACATTTCAAAAAGGTTGGGATGGGGCCATCTTCACTACTGTGTTAAATCATCTCATTTAAGAACACACTGTGTTTTGGAACTGAGGAGACCTATTACTGTAGTTTTGAAAGCAAAATGTCTTCCCATTCTTGCTTGATTAAAGATTTCAGCTTCTCCACACTTTTGCAGCTTTTTTGTCAAATTTGTGCTCTAAATTTTTAAATGGGTGACCCGTCTAGACTACAGGCAGGCCAGTTTAGCACCCAGACTTTTTATACAACAGATCCATGATGTTGTTACAAGCGCACAAAGTGGTTTGGCATTCTCTTGCTGAAATAAGCAAAGCCTTACCAGAAAAAAATGGCTGGATGCCTCTATGTGTTGCTCCAAAATCTGTATATACTGTTCAGCATTAATGCTGTCTTCACAGATGGGCAAGTTATCCATGCCACGTGCACTAATGCACCGACAATACTATCATGGATGCCGGCTTTTCAACTGTGCGCTGATAAAAAGCCGGATGTTCCTTCTCCTCCTTAACCTAGAGGGCATGGCATCCTTGATTTCCACAAAAAAATTTCAGATTTTGATTGGTCAGACCGCAGGATAATTTTCCACTTCATCTCCAGGCCATCATAAACAAGCTCAGGCCCAGAGAGGGTGGCAGCGTCTCTGAATCTTGTTTATTTATGTTTTTTTTTTTTTTTTTACATAATAAAATTTATACCTGCATTTGTGCATGGATGCAGTAACAAATTGTGCTCACTGAGAATGGTTTTCAGAGGCATTCTTGAGCCCATGTATTGATTTCCACCGCAGAATCCTGTTTGTTTTAAATGTAGTGCCACCTGAGACCCTGAAGATCACAGCGATTCAATATTGGTTTTTGGCCTTGTCCCTTACATACAGAGATTTCTCTGGATTCTCTGAACAATGTTACGATATTACATACCTCAGATCATTCAATCCCCAGTTTCTTTGCAATTTCATTCTTAAATTGTTGAACAATTTTCCCATGCAGTCTGTCACAGACTGGAGAAGCCCTCACCATCTTCTGAAAGACTCAGCCTCTCTGAGATGTTATTTTCATACCCATTCACATCACTGACCTGTTGCCAATTACAATCTAATCAGTTATAAGAAGTTCAACCAGGTGCATTTTTTAGCATTATAAAACATTTTGGAATCTTTTATTGGCCCTGTCCCAACTTTTTTGAAACATGTTTCTTTCATCAAATTCAAAATGAGCAAATGTTTTTCAAAAAACAATACATTTCTCAGTTTCAGCATTTGATATGTTGTCTTTGGGCTATTTTTGATTAAATATAGGGTTTTAATGATGTGCAAATTATTGCATTCTGTTTTAATTTACATTTTACACATTGTCCCAACTTTTCTGGAAATGGGTTTGTATATGACCACTTGTAAGACAGTAGTGTGGGGGTGTGTATGTTATCACTTGTTAGACAGTAATGTTGGGTTGTGTATATTATCACATGTTAGATAGAAGTGTTGTGATGTGATCAATATCTTTTTTTGGAAGGGTTGTGGTGTGTAAATTATTTCCTCAGACATTGGGGTGTGTATATTCTCGCTTGTTAGAAGTGTTAGGGTTATCACCTCTTGTTAGACAGAAGTGTTGTGGTGTGTATATTGTCTCTTATCAGTCATAAGTGTTGGGTTATGTATATTACCTTTTGTTAGACAGTAACATGAAGATGTGTACATTATCTATTGTTAGACAATTGTGTCAGGGTATGTATATTATCTCTTGTTAGACAGAAGTGTTGGGATGTGTAAATTATCTCTTGTTAGTAGTTTTGGAGTGTGTATATTATCTCTTGTTAGACAGTAGTGTTGGGGTGTGTATGTTGTATATTATTTCATTAGACAGTAATGTTGGGGTGTGTATAATTTCTCTTGTTAGACAATTGTGTCAGGGTGTGTATATTACCTCTTGTTAGAAGTGTTGGGGTGTGTAAACTCTCTTGTTAGTAGTTTTGGAGTGTGTATATTATCTCCTCTTTGACACAATTGTTGGAGTGTGAATATAATCTCATTAGACAGTAGTGTTTTGGGTGCATATATCTCTTGTTAGACAACTGTGTCAAGGTTTGCATATTATCTCGTGTTAGACAGTAATGTTGGGGTGTGTATATCATCTTGTTTAACAATTGTGTAAGGGTGTGTACACTCTCTCTTTTTAGAAGTGTTGGGGTGTGTATATTATCTCTTGTTAGACAATTGTGTCAGGGTGTGTATATTATCTCGTTAGACAGTATTGTTGGGGTGTGTATATTATCCCTCGTTAGACAATTGTGTCAGGGTGTGTATATTATCTCGTTAGAAGTGTTGGGTTGTGTATACTATCTCGTTAGACAGAAGTGTTGGGGTGTGTAAATTATTCCCTTGTTACTAGTTTTGGAGTGTGTATATTATCTCCTCTTCGACATAATTGTTGGAGTGTAAATATAATCTCTTGTTAGACAGTCGTGTTGTAGGTGTGTATATTATCTCTTTTTACACAGAAGTGTTGGGGTGTGTATATTGTCTCTTGTCAGACAGAACTGTCTGGGTGTGTATATTATCTCATTAGACAGCAGTGTTTGGGTGTGTATATTATCTCTTCTTAGACAGCAGTGTTTGGGTGTGTATATTATCTCTTCTTAGACAGCAGTGTTTGGGTGTGTATATTATCTCATTAGACAGCAGTGTTTGGGTGTGTATATTATCTCATTAGACAGCAGTGTTTGGGTGTGTATATTATCTCTTGTTAGACAGCAGTGTTTGGGTGTGTATATTATCTCATTAGACAGCAGTGTTGGGGTGTGTATATTATCTCTTGTTAGACAGCAGTGTTTGGGTGTGTATATTATCTCTCGTTAGACAGCAGTGTTTGGGTGTGTATATTATCTCTTGTTAGACAGCAGTGTTTGGGTGTGTATATTATCTCTTGTTAGACAGCAGTGTTTGGGTGTGTATATTATCTCTTTAGACAGCAGTGTTGGATATTATCAGACAGCAGTGTTTGGGTGTGTATATTATCTCTTGTTAGACAGCAGTGTTTATATTATGTGTATATTATCTTTTGTTAGACAGCAGTGTTTGGGTTGACAGCAGTGTTTGGGTGTGTATATTATCTCTTGTTAGACAGCAGTGTTTGGGTGTGTATATTATCTCTTGTTAGACAGCAGTGTTTGGGTGTGTATATTATCTCTTGTTAGACAGCAGTGTTTGGGTGTGTATATTATCTCTTCTTAGACAGCAGTGTTTGGGTGTGTATATTATCTCTTCTTAGACAGCAGTGTATGGGTGTGTATATTATCTCTTCTTAGACAGCAGTGTTTGGGTGTGTATATTATTTCTTGTTAGACAGCAGTGTTTGGGTGTGTAAATTATCTCTTGTTAGACAGCAGTGTTTGGGTGTGTAAATTATCTCTTGTTAGACAGCAGTGTTTGGGTGTGTATATTATCTCTTGTTAGACAGCAGTGTTTTGGGTGTGTATATTATTTCTTGTTAGACAGCAGTGTTTGGGTGTGTAAATTATCTCTTGTTAGACAGCAGTGTTTGGGTGTGTAAATTATCTCTTGTTAGACAGCAGTGTTTGGGTGTGTATATTATCTCTTGTTAGACAGCAGTGTTTGGGTGTGTATATTATCTCATTAGACAGCAGTGTTGGGGTGTGTATATTATCTCTTGTTAGACAGCAGTGTTTGGGTGTGTATATTATCTCTCGTTAGACAGCAGTGTTTGGGTGTGTATATTATCTCTTGTTAGACAGCAGTGTTTGGGTGTGTATATTATCTCGTTAGACAGCAGTGTTTGGGTGTGTATATTATCTCGTTAGACAGCAGTGTTGGGGTGTGTATATTATCTCTTGTTAGACAGCGTGTTTGGGTGTGTATATTATCTCTTGTTAGACAGCAGTGTTTGGGTGTGTATATTATCTCTTGTTAAACAGCAGTGTTTGGGTGTGTATATTATCTCGTTAGACAGCAGTGTTTGGGTGTGAACATTATCTCTTCTTAGACAGCAGTGTTTGGGTGTGTATATTATCTCTTGTTAGACCGCAGTGTTTGGGTGTGTATATTATCTCTTGTTAGACAGCAGTGTTTAGGTGTGTATATTATCTCTTGTTAGACAGCAGTGTTTGGGTGTGTATATTATCTCTTGTTAGACAGCAGTGTTTGGGTGTGTATATTATCTCTTCTTAGACAGCAGTGTATGGGTGTGTATATTATCTCTTCTTAGACAGCAGTGTTTGGGTGTGTATATTATTTCTTGTTAGACAGCAGTGTTTGGGTGTGTAAATTATCTCTTGTTAGACAGCAGTGTTTGGGTGTGTATAGTATCTCTTGTTAGACCACAGTGTTTGGGTGTGTATATTATCAGTGTTTTGGGTGTGTATATTATCTCCACATTTTGGGTGTGTATATTATCTCATTAGACAGCAGTGTTTGGGTGTGTATAGTATCTCTTGTTAGACCACAGTGTTTGGGTGTGTATATTATCTCTTGTTAGACCGCAGTGTTTGGGTGTGTATATTATCTCATTAGACAGCAGTGTTTGGGTGTGTATAGTATCTCTTGTTAGACCACAGTGTTTGGGTGTGTATATTATCTCTTGTTAGACCGCAGTGTTTGGGTGTGTATATTATCTCATTAGACAGCAGTGTTTGGGTGTGTATATTATCTCGTTAGACAGCATTGTTTGGGTGTGAACATTATCTCTTCTTAGACAGCAGTGTTTGGGTGTGTATATTATCTCTTGTTAGACAGCAGTGTTTGGGTGTGTATATTATCTCTTTAGACTGTTAGACAGCAGTGTTTGGGTGTATATTATCTCGTTATATTATGTGTTTGGGTATTATCTCTTCTTAGACCACAGTGTTTGGGTGTGTATATTATCTCTTCTTAGACAGCAGTGTTTGGGTGTGTATATTATCTCTTGTTAGACAGCAGTGTTTGGGTGTGTATATTATCTCTTGTTAGACAGCAGTGTTTGGGTGTGTATATTATCTCTTGTTAGACAGCAGTGTTTGGGTGTGTATATTATCTCTTGTTAGACAGCAGTGTTTGGGTGTGTATATTATCTCTTCTTAGACAGTAGAGTTGGGGGTGTATTGATATTACCCTCTCTTTCGTTTGCTTCACTCCTCTGTTTATTTACATCGCTCCTGACAGCTGTAGAAAACAGAGCATTTAAAATTAAAAAGTCTAACTCTCACTCCCTTCCCTGGAAGAAAGAGTCTGCAAAGTAGTCAAAAGCTATCAAAGCCTAGAGCGCTCCTCTTGACAACAAAGGCAGATTTAATCTAAAGGAGGAGAACAAACGCAAACAAAAACAGGACGGAGCAGCACTGTATTTACTGTTCAGGATTGCGTCTCCTCTACGTTAGAAAGAGCGTGTGCAGAACGAGCGTCTGTCGGCGATTAGCGCTTATCTCATCATGCCGCAGACTTCGCCCTCAAAACACTGCCAGAGCCGTGCATGAGAATCTGATGATCGGTGATAACAGTGACATATTATATCCCCTCCATCCCTTCAACACAGGCAAACCCAACTTTCACTGCATGATGCAGCAACGGAAAATGGCCTCGGCTGAAGACTCAGTTTGCCTTCTCAACACTCCCGTCTGAGAGGGACTAGAGACAAAAGAAGGAGCCCCTGGGGCGAAGTCCGCTCCCCGGCACGTAAAGCCCCGAAACAATGCCTGTTATTATCCGCACGTAACAAAACCTCCCATTGTGTCCCCCGTACAAAAGGCCCGTATGTGCCGCGCGCTAGCAGTGCATAATGAGACGGAGTCAGACACGAGGGCCGTCTGTCTCCGCAGAGATGCTCTCCAGTGGAACCGAGGGAAGGGGAAACCACAGAAGAAGACTTGTTTCAGCTCCATGACCTGTTATTCCTCGGAAATGGTTTTAAACGATCATTTCAAAACATTTTTTCATGATTAGCATAGAATTCCCCCGAAGCAAAGGAGAGAGCACAGACGACAGAGAGAAGAGTTCTTAGCTACGTTATGTATAGACGTTGACGGGCAATGGTTAATCTGACCAGCTATTAATGGCACTATTTAATGATTATAGCTTCTAGGAGACTCTCTGCTCAGCCATGCTTCTGAATGGACACACAAATGAGTCCATCAGAGAGAAAGTGGCCATTAAATTTCACACGATGGTCATTCTTGCAGGTCAGCGGCCATTTGCAGCACAACAGTAATATATTGCTGTGTGTGTAGGAGAGGGGTCAGTGTGTATGGGCCGATACAAGCTCAGTCAGGGACCACCAGAGGAAGGTAGTGCAAGAGTGTGTGTGTGTGTGTGTGTGTGTCTGGGAGTCCATGTACGCGCACACACACATGTATGCTTGTGCCTGTGTAACTGTGCGCTGATGCAAGTGTCTGCATGTGTATGTGTGTGTGTATGTCTGTATGTCTGTGTGCTTGTGCATTGCGCGCGCATGTGTGTGTTTGCCAACATCCTCCAAAAAACACCAACCAGAAATATTCCTTGACACCAGAACATCACAGTATGGTCACAAGGCAGATGCTGTAATCTACAACTTACAGTGTATTTAAGAGAAGACATTTTAAACATGATTTGAAATAGCAGCATTTATGCTGATCTTTTCTGCTCATTGCATTAGCTGCTGTCGGTTATAAGGCAGAATAACAGTGCTCTGCTGTCAGCAGTGACAGGACCTACAGTGAAGCACACAGTCGCTGTCTAAGAGCTCAGCACCAATCACAGCCCAGCGCAGCAGAGCCGCAGGGCTCCTCAGCACAGAGAGGCCTGTTCATCTACAGCTGAGCCCCGGCGACAGACCAGCCAGCCTGCAGGAAACCCGCTTCAAAAGCCCCGCTCTCCTGGGCATTATCTCAGCACATCTAAAGGCTTTTTCATTGGTCTACAACACTTAAGGTGATGACATAATTGCCACCCGCTCTGACTTGACTTGACAGGATACAAGTCGTTGAGTTTCCGGTGTTTCAATTTAATCAGAAAATTAATTTGCTGGCTTCCTGAGATGCACCAACAAGTTGAATAAAGATTCATGACAAATATAATTTCAGGGTGACAGCAGGTACCTGCTATCGGTCTCGCTCATGCCAACAGCAGTGATGTCAATGGCAGACAGACCAAGCTTTCTCCAGGACCTCAACCCCCAGGCCTTTGTGAGGCCACATGCAGCCTGAGGATGATCTGACACCATTCCAACAGCGAGCGCTCTGTCCAGGCCCTGCTCCTCCACATCTCTCCATCCACAGACCTCCACCAGGAAACATCGCCAAATACGGTCATCCAGAACCAACAGGATTTAACACAGAACAAACAGCCGTGCAGCATCTCTGAGCATGGAAATTTTGTTGTGGAAAAACTACAATCTCTTTTTATACAGTTATGCAAACACCGAGACCGCAACTTCTCATGAGCCCAGTTTATTTAGAAATCGCATGAACCAGAGAAAACAAGCGTGACCTGCTGTTAGATCAGAGAAGTGCGGCGTGCTTCAAGCAAATGAACAGTCAGTCACTCAGCGATTGTCGAACAACTACCCACTCACGTGATCTCAACACCCACTAAAGAGGGTCAAATTATCTTCACAAGCAATATTTCAGCCGTGTAAATATATAAATATATAACTGGACTACTCTCCCATAAGACTGCTTGCAATCTCTCAGACTTTCAATCACCGGGTGTTAATTTCTGCTCTTGACAGATATACGGTTGTGCATTAGCATTTTCAGCACTTTTCAGCATACTGCACCGCAACAAGCCCAGTCCAGGATCCAGTCTCAAGCCTAAGGCAAACAGACACTTTAAAATGAAGCACGAGCGTAAGCCAGTTTGGCTCCAATCACAAACGAATTTGTGACGGTCTCTGCCTGGCAGGGCATGGTTGGTCGAACTCCTCCTTGTCTCCGGATTCCTGGCCTGCGTTGTACCAGGTAAGCCCATTGCCTGGTGCCTTTACTCTCCCAGCTGAGCTAAACGACAGAAAATAGCATGTTAGCAGGTGTGCTAGCCGTGAGGAGAATCGCCATCTTCCCCTTTCCAGTCCCTTAAATGCTGGAAACCTGGCACAGTTCCCGTTTGACTGGCTTTCCTCACGCAAGCCTCTTTCACACTATCCACTCGGAGACCAGCAGTACTGCTAGCACACCTGAGACTACGCCATTCCACTGCCCTGGAGGATCAACCAGATATCCTGCCTCATGCACCAGAAGGAAAAACCTGCCAATATAAATAATAAACTCCCATCTGCTCTGTGAAAAGGCCAGTTTTAGGAGAGTCTTCATAAGAGAGGACACGGAGACGACATGCCGTAAATCAATCTGGCACAGCGCAGCCACAGACGAGGTTTTCACGGTCGCAGCGGGAGGCTAGAGTTTAAGCGTGTCCTCGGCGTCGATACCATTTATGACCCGCTTCCACTTTTGTCCACTTCCTCTCTTCTTCCTTTAATCAAATTCATTTGTTCTACTTCAGGGCAATTATTAGGAGCCGACAGTGGCAGATTTAATTAGGGTGCTTCTGACCCCAGTTGCAGTTCTGGGCTTGTGTACAGAGCAGACGAGCCATCATTACTGTGATACCGAATAATGAGAGCAAGAGTCGCGGCGGGCGCTTCAAGCGATCTCTTCAAAGACTCGGCGCATTTCATTAAAGAGAATAGTTATGTAAATGACCGACCTCTCAAGTGCGCCTTAAGAAAATTGTTAGCGCTGAAACATGTTAACGGTGAGATGACTTTGTCTGGCTTGAGAACATGTTCACTGAAACTGCAACATGCTTTGACCTTAACCACAAAAAAAAAATGTTCTGTACCTGTAAGCTTGTGTTGGCATTAACTTACAAAATGGAACTGACACCATGGCACAGTAGTGAAATGTTCTATTCGCATTCTGGCATCAGTGTGTGACATACTCTTAATGACTCACTTCAGCAACGAACAAACTCTTCGTTACAAACTCTGTTCAAGTCGTAGTTCTTCTCCTTGCCATCAGGGTATGTGCAATTGCAGGATTCTGGAAACTTCTGAGTCTATTTCTCTCCTGTATTTAAGTGTTGATACTGTGTAAGCTTCTGTCCCCTGAGCGCTCTTTGAAGCTGGTCAGGCTTCTTGCTGCAGTCGAGCGCACCGCTAAAATGAATGCATTTCAGAATTCCACACGGTAAGAAACCAATGGGCTTTGCGAGATGAAGAGGTTTTGCAAAATGTGTAATACCATGATTTGCAAATGTAATTTCATGCAGTCCGCTGAGAAGTAGTGCAAAGCATTCTGGGATCTAGACGGATAGCTTTGCCAGGAATTAGTCTGAAACTACATGTCGATGAGCCAGAACAATAGGGCCTCCTACCTTACATGCTGTTTGACCTCTGTGTGGGTCAGTGCATGTTCACACAGGCAGTATCAGGGGAAGGTTGTGAGTGTGTGTGTGTGTGTGTGTGTGTGTGTGTGTGTGTGTGTGTGTGTGTGTGTGTGTGTGTGTGTGTGTGTGTTTGTGTGTGTTTGAGCGGCATGTGTGGTAAGTTTGTACATGTACTTCCATACTTGTGGGGACTTACAAAAACCTGCCTTGGCCCTCCGTCAAATTGGCGTTCACATGAATGCACTGACCCAGGGTTTCCCAGAACATTTCCAAGAGCATCACACCCCCTCCATCAGCTTGTCTTTTTCCCCACAGTACATCATGGTCCATCTCTTCCTCAGGTAAGCTGCACATGCGTACCCGGCCGATTTACACAATGAAAAAGGTAACAGGACTCATCAAACCAGACGACCTTCTCCCATTGTCCCAAGATCCAGCTCTTATGCTTGCATGGTGACTGTAGGCGCTTTTGACGGTTGACACGGGATAGAATGGGCAGTCAACGAAGGCCCGTACGTTATGCACCGTATTTTGTAACGCAGTCATTCCTCCCTTAACCATTATTACAATTTTCTGCGACCTGTTGGTTAAGACCAGATGGGATAGCCTTTTGTGGTCGTCGCACATTGATGACCCTTATGTGCCCTGCACCCTGTCTCGGGTTCATGGGTTGCCCCTCCTTGGAGCACTGTTGGTAGGTACTCATCAATGCTAACTGGGAGCAACCAACCAGGCTTGCTGCTTTAGTAATACTCTAAACCACTCATCTGCCCATAATGATTTGACCCTTATCAAAGTCGCTCAGACCCCATTTCTTCCACATCCAACATATTGACTATGAGAACCAACTGATTGTTTATCTCTCAGGCAGTAGTCTTAAACTGGTCTGTAAAAGGGCTGAGAGGCTGCAGGTTTTCAATCCAACCAAGCAGAAGGACACCTGACGCAACTAATGAACTGCCCAGGCTGAGATCAGTTGATTAAAGTACTTGCAGACCACCAAGGACAATCAGAGTCAAAATTTTGCATTTTTATATATTTTATACATTATATATTATTATAATATTTATAACAATAAATAATAATATTATATATTACTATATTATTTTATATATTTTATATTTTTTGCATATTTTTTCAGTGCTTTGTTTCTAAGATCATTTTGAATTTTTAATTCATCATTTCTCCACAACGCGAAAATGTGATTCTGGTCATTTTTCCATTGTGGTCTTCACTTGTATCAGGTGTGCTTCTGCTTGGTTAGAATGAAAACCTGCAGGCCCTTGGCCCTTTTCGCGACTGCTGCGGTAAGCTCTGTCTGCAGACCTTAGCATGCATTGGTGTTACAATATAATCAGCATTATTCACCTCATCTATAAGTGATTATGAGGTTGTGGCTCATCGGTGTAAAGGGACTTCAAGAGCACATTATACTTGGTCAGTCTACCAAAATTACTAATCTGACCATGATAACCCAGCTTACGGCATTGAGCAGCACACTGAATTTTACCCATTTTTACATACAGCAAATGTCTTCTAAATTAAGTAAACAGAATGATGTGACCAGCAGTACAGTTAAATCTGAGGAGCATTACAACTGCACAAAATGTGCGCCAGTGACTGACTGACAGAGGGAGGTTGATGCTGCAGATAGCAGAAAAGTCCAGAACTGGAGCCCTATGTCTTTCCTGCGCAAGGATGTGAGTACTCCAAAATAAAAGCCTTTTTACATTAACAAATTCATCATGCCAAAATCTGGCTCTCGCACTGAGAACCAGCAAGACTTCACCCCCAAGTTAAATTTGTTTTATAATGGCATTTTAGCCCGCAGTCGCCACAAATATGAGATAAGTACAGAGTTTTTTTCTTATGGTTTTGGGCATCACAATTGAACAACTAAGTTAATGTGCTATATTAAATAAAGCTTCACTATTTGTGACCACCACCGCAGCTGAAAAGAAAATTTTAAAAGTGATTGTTTTAGGATGAATGCAATGCAACAAATATGTCTCAATGTCAAAGGGCAATACTGTAAGAAGAAGAACCGAGTCCCAATAAAAATGTTCATTTTGCATAATGTCAGATGCATTATGATAGTAGTAGGTCATAAGTTTTATCCTGAAATCATTATAAAGTTGTGATGTTGAATTAAAAAAAGAAACAAAACATCAAAATTGGCAATATAATTCAAAAGCAGCTTCAAACAAAATAACTTTCTACAGCAGTTTTCATTTATTTTTTACTCAAGGCTTTATTTTTAAAAGAACCAACTTCACAGTGGTCTGTTTCTCAGAAACCAAGCCATCTCGTTAGCCCTACAAAGTAATGCCCACAGACGAGCAATACGCTTATACTTTTATTGTATTTTTTTTTTACAACATCAATAAATATCTTGACACGGTTTTCTTCAGAGAGGCACTGTTTCTTGACTTCAGTTCAACATCAAGAAAAGCAGCAGTTCTACACGCGGAGGAAATTTAAACCCCTCAGACCACATCTTCCCTTTCCAGGGCCTCAAGCTCAGCTCTGCACAAACACCCAGGGACAGCCTATATTTCCTGCCAGGTCAACCAAAAACCCATTTGGATTCTGAACATACATATTTAATAGCACAGGGCCTGAAAAGACAGGGCTGTAAACAGTGTTGTTTAATTGAGTCTTAACCCTGATCTAAATCTTTCATACAGTAAATCTGTTACAAATGTGTGTTTTTTCCTCCCTCTCAACAGCGTAAGGGAACACGTGTGATGGGGAAAGAGACTTGTGAATGTGATGTTTTTCCTAAGTAAATAAAAAATGGATGGCAGTCGTTCATTTGTTTGGCCTTGTCTTTGCAGCGCGTTCGAAATGCTTTCAAAATGAACCACACTTCTGGGAACGCCCACATGAAAACAATAGTTATAAGATAAATCCCATAAGCATATGGTTTCATGAGCATGCTTATCCAACAAGTTTTTCTATGAAGACTCGAGGACTTCAATCAAAACAAAGGCAATCTGATTCCCGTCTTAATTAGAGCAGTATTTGAATTATCCTTCAGTTTGCAAATAATGTATACACATCACCAAAAATAGAAGTAACCAATAATTTTACCCCTCTGATTCAAAGTATTACCAGACCACAGCATTCCTTGAACAGAAGTTAAAGAAACAGACTACGCGCAAGAGGGAAGGGAGAAATAAGAACTGAGGAAAAGGTTTGTGTCAAGAAGACGAACAAAAAAAAAAAAATCTACGACAGAAATAATTGAGACGGACCTTTTCTGCCACCTGGTGGAGTTACTGATATCCGCGATGCACTTCAACTAATCTAAGGCCGCACTACACATGCCTTGAAAAGTGGGCCAGCAGCGCACTTGATTTTGTTTCCAGAATTTTCCATATCTTGCTTCATTCGCTTGTTTTTCTGTCTCATATCTCCAAAGGGAAGTGAATGCGGTGGGATCGAGGCAACAGTGGACTCATTCAAGTCGCTTGTTTTTACAAATCTTCCAATCTTCTCTCACAAGGCTACCGTTACATTTTCTTTCCTTTAGTGCCACCCATCGGAGAGACGCGAAAGTAAACTATGAAAAGATAAGAGCTAAACGTGAATGAACCTGGAGGAATTTTGTTATTACTATACTCATGACCATAAAAAACGCAGCAGTCCGTGAGTGTTGATATTTTTGTGTTTTTATCCTTTATCCATCACTAAATATTGCTCACTGCCGTTCAGTGGATTTCAACACAAAGCTGTGGATATATTAATTGTTCCAAATGAAATGATATATTTAAAAATTTGTATAAATGTCCAGGTGTTGCTTTTTTATGGTCATGAGTGTCTTACTAGTCGCCCTGACAGGTTGAGCTAAGGGCAAGAAAAAGAGAGGCAGTGAAAATTCGGTGAGCCAGTTCTCATTCCAGTTGCTGCTTATTACATGTAGTACTTTTCCCATAGCCCAGCTCATGACATATTTTTGATAATACCATAGGTAGGGGAGAGTAGGGAGGATTGGGCCATGGGGAGGAGTGAGCCATTTTGATTTTTTCTGTAGTTGACTTGAAATGACCTAAGGTTAAAGGTCATACAGAGTCACCTAGCAACCCTGCAGAGGTCAGGCCTAACAGAGATGCAACAACATCAACAAGTAAGTATGCAGAACAAACACTGTCATTTTCATGGGGCAAAGTAAAATTTTTCTTGTAACAATCAATCACTGTCATTCTGTAACTTATCAAGATTTTGATGCGTATGTGTTATCTGCATATACCAGGGAATATTTTGAGTATATATACCAGACCATGTGCTTGAGCTGGGATGCTGGCGAATGTTGAAATCTCTTGAGGTACACTGAGGGAGGAGTGGGCCCTTAGTAGGAGGGAGGACTGAGCCATGGTTCCCTACCCTGCGGCCCACTCCTCCTCCATGTAAAAATGCACTCTAGGATGAAACTGTCATGGTGAAATACACGGTTGAGAAACCACAGGAGTTCAGTCATCGGTTTGTGTTCTCAGAAAAGGAGGATATTGATACTGTGTCCATTGAAGATGTGGTCATGTTTCTTACCCAACCAAATCCGGTCTGTGGCACGAAACATGCTTCAATGCAGTTTGTGTTTGATGTTAATCTTGATAAGTACTTTCATGTTTAAACCATATCTCTTTCATTGACAGCCAATCCTGGCATTGAGAATAAAAGTGCACTAAGTTTAATTTGATAGACGGTGCTCTACAAATGTGATTTTGGACAACTATTTTTGTTGTTTTCATCTGTTTCAATAAAGCTTTTTGTCAACTGAGTCTTTTGTCTGTTGTTTTCCCATCAAAACTAACGGCTCAGTCCTCCCCATGTGCTGGACCAGGTCTCCCACATATGGGGAGGACTGAGCCATTATTTTCCATAGTAGATTTAGACTTCACTGGCTCTTACTTCTGGTCAATACCTTTTGTCACCTGGGTTAGCTAAGAGCCTTCAAGATATGCTTCCATTTCCATATAACCTTTTTATCTTCAAACCCAAAGCATGGGGAATATGATCCAAAAAGAAATATGTGGCTCACTCCTCCCCAGTCTACCCTACATATCACCTATGCAAAAATTCTATTGGCTGGGAGCATGGGATGGGAAAAAAAAAAAAAATCGCTCTGCGTTACATCACACTGCTAATATTTATCCAAACCATAGAGAGCCAAACTGAATATCAAGTCAGTTAAATTGGTATGGCTCAGCGCTGAAGCAAGGTAGCCAAGAGCCACTCACATAACTAAGTTAATGTAACTTACCTAGCTAGCTAGTGGGCATGCACTTCTTTTTCATAGGAAGCATGTCACAGTAGTTTGTTAGCTAGCAAGCTAACATCAGCTAGCTGCTCAATTGACTGAATTTATGTACCGCCGCTACTTCAAACGCAAATGTGACTCATACCTCTTTCATACTGTGCCAAGAATTTAGGCCTCTTCTGAAGCAGCCTAACTGGGTCCGGCCTAAATTCGTTTTATACTGCCCTTCGCGACCACCCAGGGTGCGTGCGAGACCAATGTAGTTACCACGGTAACCTATCGCCCCTCTCACGTATGCATTGCGCGCAAAATTTTGAAAGATTATGCATACACGTATGTGTGGTTACAATATATGGTATATACGAGTAGGCCTACGTAGCGGTAAATAGTACGTCACGTTCTGCGCAAAATTCAACCATTCTTCGGATGTTTGGTGAAAATAGGGCACTTAACCTTTCTCGATTAATTAAAAATCACTTGACAATGGAGACCACCTACATATTGATATTTGCGGTGCTTGCAGCTCACCTTGGACATTTTGGTTCATGGGCCACTGAATCTAGAGCGGTCTCAACATTCGAGACGTTTCATACTGCTGCTAAAGCGCTTCTGAAGCGGCCTTGAACCACCTCTGAGAGTGCTCTAAATTTAGAGCTACTTAAAATTTAAGTCCGGTCTCATGACCCTTTTATACTGGGATTTAGAGCGCTTCAGAGCCACCTCTGAAGCGCTCTAACTCCCCATATGAAAGGGGTATCAGCGACTGTCAGTTAGTAGAGCATCAGAGTCAGATAAATGCTAACATATAACGGGCGCTAACGGAAATTACATTTGTTTTCTTTTGATTGACGGAATTCAGTTATGTAATAAACAGAATCTTATAGCCTTGGTTGTGTCAAAAGAAAGTTATGAAACTCGTCGAGTTAATTTTGGGCGTGTTGCTCGCTAGCTTGCAACAAGTGCAAAATATACTCAACTCGTTTCATAACTTTCATATGAAACGCCCACTCGTGTAAGATCCCCAATTTATCAAGGATGCTGCTGGGTTTCTCAGCTCTTAGTATCCTTCCGAAATTCCCATCTCTGCTTTCCTGAATCATTGAACAGACTGAAGTGTTTTTAACGATGGGGGATCGAAACCTAGTCAGGTACAATTAGGGAAAGGAACGGTATGTAAATAAGCCAGTGGAATCAGATCCATTTTATGTTTTTAGATTCCACCATCTTTTCTTCCTCGCCTTTCCACCATCTTGAAATACAGCCCTATATTATACACAGTTAGGTCCATAAATATTTGGAAAGGGACACAGTTTTTTTTATTTATTTAGTTTTGTACGCTACTACGAAGGATTTGAAAAGAAACAATCAAGATGTGCTTGAAGTGCAAACTTTCGACTTCAATTTAAAATTGTTTTTCAAAAACATTGTCTGAACCATGTATGAATTATGTCAATTTTTAACACAACCCCCTCAGTTTTAGGGGCTCAAACGTAATAGAGCAAACTGACATACGGTAATCAACAATTAAATTGTCATTTTTAATACTTGGTGACAAACTATTTGCAGTCCATGACTTTCTGAAGTCCGAACCCCTAGACATCAACAGACACGGAGTTTCTTCCCTGGTGATGCTCTGCCGGGGCCAACACTGTAGCCATATTCATTTCCTGCCTTGCTATTGGGATGTTTTGCTTTCAGCAAGTGAAATGCATGCTCAGTTAGATTCTGGTCATATGATTGACTTGTCAATGGTAGAACAACTCTTTGCCTTAAAAAAATCTTAGGCTCTTTTTGCAGTATGCTTTCAAATCACCATCCATCTTGCACTACAAAGCATTTTCCAATTATATTTGATGTATTTCGCTGAATCTAAGCATACAGTATAGCCCTAAACGATTCTAAATTCACCCTCCAGCTTTTGTCAACAGTTTCATCACCAGTATATACAGGGGAATCAGCTCAATTAGCAGCCATACATGCCCACAAATGACCACTCTTCACAGATGAGGTGGGATGCCACAGGTCATGAACAGTTCCCTCACTTCTCTATATCCTTCTTTTCCCATCTTTCTAATGAAACTTGATCTTTGTCTCCTGTGTTTATAGGATGTTGTTCCAGACCTTCAGAGGCATTTTTCAATTTTTTTGGCACGTTTCCTGTTTTTGAGCCTTACCAATAGTTGACATATTAAAATCAAGCCCCTGTATTTACTCTAGTGAAGTCTTCTCTTCATCGCTGACTTTGGACCTGATGTGCATTCCCTCTAGAGAATGTTCTTGATCTGGCCAACTGCTGTGAAGGAGCTTTGAACCAGGGAGAGAATTTTTCTGTCATCCACCACAGTTCTTATCTATGGTCTTCCTGCTCTTTTTGCATTCCTGAACTCACCAGTGCTTTTGTTCTTTCAGTTTATGGGGCGCCGTTTGTAAAATAGGGTGTGTTATTTTATACTGTACAGTTTTTGCACATTTAGCGTCAAAAACCAGGGAAAAAAGATTGTTGCCATTTTAAACAGTCTCTTTTTCACACATTTATGCACAAATATGTATAAATTGGTGTAGAAAAGGTGATATCATTTTTTGTAGTATAACTTTTTGAAGAAGGAAAAAGAGGACATTAAATACTAAATCTAAAAGTTAAATATAAATCAAATTGCTAAATATAAATCTAAATTATATATATATATATATAGTCATGCCCAAAATTATTCATACCCCTACCCATTTTTGGGTTTTTTCGAGATATTTTTTGACAAATCAAATTTATTCTTGCACAAATGACACAGTTTTGACATCAGGCTTTTTACAGTAAATTTTTGAGAAATACAATTCTGTTTGGTATTTTATTTGACAGATTTACAAAAAATGCCATGTCCAGAATTATTCATACCCTTTTTCTCAGTAATTGATGGCAAAGCCTTTATTCATGATTACAGCCTCCTTACGCTCCTGTTTGATCATACAATTCCACTGTTTGGCCATTTTGGCAAACTGGTCCTTAAAGTTAAGGTATCCTTGCATGAAATTGGTCTTCAGTTCCCTCCACAGATTTTAGGATTCAGGTTGCTTCTTGCCAAAACATTCACTTTGTTGTCCAAACAAAAGCCCCATTATCCTGCCTCCATTCCTGCCCAAACAAGCTTTTCCTGTGGTTTGTTTTCATCTGTCTGGTCCTGTTTCATAACCATTCAACAGCTGAAAAGCAACCCCAGAGCATTATCTTCATCCAGGTTGAGCTTTTCTTATGCCAAACAAAAGCCCCACCTCTGTGCCTAGATCTGTCCATAACATTTGTATCTTCATCCAGGTCATAGACTAGTTCTTGAAGATTGTCTGGGTTGGAGAAGTCTAAGTGGCGTAAGAAAGGTGAAGTGTTCAATCCAAAAAACATGGTCCCAATGGTCAAACGCGGTGGCGGGAACATCATGCTCTGGGGTTGCTTTTCAGTGAATGGGCCCGGAAACCTTGTTAAAGTGAATGGCATTATGAAACAGGACCAGTATATCCAGATCCTCAGTGAAAACATCAAGCAATCCGGCGAATAACTTGGTCTTGGGCAGGAATGGATCTTCCAACAGGATAATGATCCTAAACACATGGCCAAATCGGTCAAGAAATGGTTAGTGGACAACAAAGTGAACGTTTTGGAGCAGCCAAGCCAGAGCACCGACCTCAATCCTATCGAGAATCTGTGGAGGGAACTGAAGACCAAGGTCATGGCAAGGAAACCTTAAACTTTAAGGACCTGGAGAAGTTTGCCAAAGAGGAGTTGGCCAAAATCCCAGTGGAAATGGGTAGAAACCTTGTGATCAACCACAGGAAGCGTTTGGAGGCTGTAATCGTGAATAAAGGCTTTGCCATCAATTACTGAGAAAAGGGTATGAATAATTCTGGACATGGCATTTTTTGTAAATCTGTCAAATAAAATACCCAAAAGTACTGTATTTCTCAAAAGATTATTTACTGTAATTCTTACAGCCTTATGTCAACTTACTGTGTCATTTGTGCAAGAATAAATTTGATTTGTCAAAAAATATCTCAAAAAAACCCAAAAATGGGTAGGGGTATGAATAATTTTGGGCATGACTGTATATATATATATATATATATATATATATATATATACACACAGCGCCCTCCATAATTATTGGCACCCCTGGTTAAGATGTTTTAAAAGCCTTAAAATAAATTCAATTTTTATTGCAGAAGCATACTCTCACACTGAAAATTGTAGAAAAATGTAACCTTCAGCTCAAGTGAATTTTAAGGGAAAAAAAAATCCCTGACTAAGAAATAATAATTTTTCATAAAATCACCTGTTCCACAATTATTGGCAGCCCTAACAATTCCTAAGAAATAAATGTAATTGAAGTATTTCTGTCATTTCTACAGTAGTTTACAAACTTGATCAGAGTATCTAGGAACATTTAATTAGTAATTCATCACTTCCTGTTTCCCTGGGGTATAAATATGACGTGACACAGAGGCCATTTCTCTTATCCACTCTTCAACATGGGAAAGACAAAGGAACACACCATTCAAGTAAGGCAGATGTGTGTCGACCTTCACAAGTCAGGCAATGGCTACAAGAAAATAGCCACTCGCCTGCACCTGCCCATATCTACTGTCAGATGAATCATTAAGAAGTTTAAAACAACTGGAACAGTGGTAAACAAGCCTGGACAAGGATGCAAGGTTATTTTGCCACCACGCACAGTGAGGAGGATGGTAAGAGAAACAAAAAGTTCTCCAAAGCTCACTGTTAAAGAATTGCAACAAATGGTAGCATCTTGGGGCCCCAAAGTCTCCAAAACAACCATCAGGCGCTATCTACATGCCAACAAGCTGTTTGGGAGGCATGCACGGAAAAACCTTTTCTCACTCACAATCATAAAGGCAAACGTCTGGAGTTTGCTAAGCGGTACCGGGACTTCATCTGGGACCGTGTGCTTTGGTCAGATGAGACCAAGATAGAGCTTTTTGCCAACAAACGCTCTAAGTGGGTCTGGCGGAACACAAAAGTTGAGTATGCAGAAAAGCACCTCATGCCCACTGTGAAGTATGGGGGAGGATCGGTGATGCTGTGGGCCTGTTTCTCTTCCAGAGGCCCTGGTAACCTTGTTACGGTGCATGGCATCATGAACGCTTTGAAATGTTATATAATATATATAAAATTATACAGCTATTATAATCCCACTAATTTACGCATTGACACAGTCGGCGATTTTTTTTTTTTTTTTTTTTTTTTGCCAGCATTCCTTGCGGTTTTTGGCAGCTGCAACTATGTTGCTTTTTGCCTGGATGATGGATTTATATTCCTCGTATTTATTTAAGATTAGGCAGTTGCTACGGGTACGGCAGTTTTCCAATTGCATTTCAATGCAGAGAGGTACGGCAGTCCCAACTTCAAACCCTGTCCTAACCTAAACCTAACCCTAACCCTAACCATAACCCTTATCCCAATCCCTTCAAATCGAACAATACCTTTATAAAACTGCCGTATGTCTAAACCTTGCTCTAAGAGTATTGTCTGTTTTTCCGTCGTGAAATGTGCGGTTCGGGAGAATTTGTCCATGTTTGCGATTGGTCGTCTGTAGCAAGCACCGCTCTTTTTTGGTGAGCGCGCACAGATTTGGATTGGAAACCCCTGGGTTCACTTAACGAATTGATAACCGGTTTAGTGAGACTGATAATCAAGACCGCGGATGTCCGGTTAAGTGCAGCTGGGTAATTGAGGGAAACCCCGGGTATGTTAATCCAGCTTCGTGAGACAGGCCCCTGGACCTTAGCTGAAGCAATGTTACTGAAACTTTACCATAAAAAGTGCTTAATTCCAGTTTCAACCAGCCTCACTCCAGCTGACACCAACTTAATCAACCAGCTTCACGATGTCTACCGTTGTCTGGCAAGAGACCAGCTTTAACGAGCCGCAGACCAGCAATGACCAGCTACAGGTGGTGAACACACTGCTTAGACCATCTAAATCCATCTTAGAAATCCGCCTGGTCCTACGCAGAATTTTCAGCAGGAAAGTCCGATTTCAACTTCACAAATCTCTCAATGATCCTTTTTTTTTTTTTTTTTTTTTTTTTTTTAACATGCCTCGCTCCCACACACCAAAAATTAAAATAAAATGCGATGCTATTCACAAACAAGACAGAAGAGGACAACATAGCACAAGGATTCTCACCGCCACCTCCAGCAGTAAACACGGCAAATAAAACTTTATGTATTTTTATCCATCAACGTCTTTTTGTCTCTTTCCTGATAGCAAGTGCGTTCATCAGACAGACCCAGCCAGTGAGTCATCGGTGTTTGTTTGCTGCTTGATTGAATTTGCGACGAAAATAATCAAAGTTTTGGCCGCCGGTTCCGATTAAGAACGCGTACAGTTTCAATGTTTGAAGACAATTCAGGCCATTTAAATTAAGCGCATCATTTTGTTCAATTGCCAGTTCGAAACCCGGATATGTTTTGTTGAAACATGCTATTTCTGCGACAGCCAAGTTTACTCACCCACAAAGAGCTTTTCCTTGCACTGGGTCAAATGAGGGAAATAATCAATTCTGCAGAGGAAAGGTAAAGTCGTGGCGTAAGGGCATGCCCCAACATGATCTAGAAGTTAAACAGACTGGGACTCATCTATCTTTAGTCCAGTTCCCATGGACGTAGCATCACGATAACGTGGTCCCGGCCAGATTTGATAAAATTCAAGTGACGGTTAGGAGTCCGAACAGAGAATTACATTAACCGTGGAATTTTAGTGCTGGTTAGGTAAGGTTGCTTATATGAGTAGTTCTATGGCCCAAACCACTTAAAGTATCCTCCATAAAACATGCTCTCCGATTTCATTTGTGAGACTGTGACTGCTGTTGGTGTTTCTGTCGATAAATACTGTATACTTTTTACCTTTATAAACCAGAAAATTCAATTTAATGGAATAAAGAAGTATTTTGCCAACAAAAACAACTTTATTCCCTGGAATGTAATATTAGGAATCAAGCCTTGGAGGGGCAAACC
Source organism: Gymnothorax javanicus (assembly GCA_029692085.1). Lineage (NCBI taxonomy): Eukaryota > Metazoa > Chordata > Actinopteri > Anguilliformes > Muraenidae > Gymnothorax > Gymnothorax javanicus. Next base: position 40,470,666 of record CM056207.1, read on the forward strand.
CCTGTTGTGTTCACAAAGTTAGGTGCATAGGTAATTGGAAAGTGACAAAGTTTTTGTAATCTTAATTGGCTCTGTACGCCACTACAATGGATTTGAAAAAAGAGAGATGTGCTCAAAGGGCAGCCTTTCAGGTTTCAGTTAAGGGTTTTTCCAAAAATATTGTGTAACTGTGCAGGAAGGAATTACGCACATTTTTACATATGGTCCCCTCAGTTTTAGGGTCTCAAAAGTATTTGGACAAACTAACTCAATCAAAATTTAAATTTTCCATTGCCTGTAGTGTGGAACTCACAGACATCACCAGATGCTGGGTTTCTGCCTTGAGGACGCTGCCAGGCCTTCACTGCAGCAGTCTTCAGTTCCTTCTTGTTCTTGGGACATTTTGCCTTTAATTTTGCTTTCTGTCAGTGAAAAGCATGATCCCTTGGATTTTGGACCGGGAATTGGGGCCATTGTTGAATATTCTTTGCCTTTTGAAAATGTGCTGGGTTGGTTTTGCAGTGTACTTTGAATTGTTGTCCATTTGCACTGTGAAGCACCGTGGGATGAGTTTTGAGGCAGTTAGCTGAAACTGAATGGGTAATACAGCGTGTATCAAAAAAAAAAGTTTACACTTTGAAAAATGTCTCCAAAATTGATATTATATCATTTTCCAAAAAACTGTTATGATGTATTGATGGACTATGCCCTCATGCTCCTGTTGACACCTTGTTAATCGCCTGCTGTTCCGCATGAGTGAACACGGATTGTTTATTATCACCCGATTTAAACTGGCTTGCACACAGAATTGAGAGGGTTAAAAACAAAACAAACACAATGGTTGGCAAGTTCAGACATTTAATTTCTTTCTCCCCAATTTTCATGAAAATTAGATTAACCCTTTGTCCGCTACCAGCCCGCCAACTTCAGACTCGGATTGCCGAGGTTGCCATTTTGAGGCAGGATCCTGCAATGGTCCGACGGTCTGTTTATGACATGCTGAGGAGAGCAGAGGTCTGTGTACAAAGGAATGGAGCCCATGTCGAAGACTGAAATTTGAATGCAATGTTCCTTGAACCATGGACTTAAAGGAGCTGTATGTAAGAAATGTATGTTGATTAATCATGAAATGGCCCTGATATACACTGCACAGCCAAAAAAAAAGTTGCACACTCAAATATTTAGTTGGAACCCCTGTAGCTTTGATTACAGTGCATATTCGTCTTGTCATTATTTTGACAACTATATGCAATGCCAGAACATTTATTTTCGATCAGAAATGCCATGATTTTTGGCCGAGATCTTGTCTTCTCGACATAATGGTTGAACCACTCAGTGGTCTTTCTTGAGCACATCCCAATAACTTTTAATGTGTTTAAGGTCAGGACTTTGTGGTGGCAAATTTGTTTGTGAAAATGATTCCTCATACTTGTTTTTGTCATTCATGATTTTCTTTGCTAAATCCAGGCCAATAACTTGCCTGTTCTGAAATACTGTAACATCTTTTCCACCATCAAGGGATGTGTCTTCCGACATGATTTTTTAAGAAATGAGTAGCGACGCACTTCATCAGTCAGGGTTAAAATGATTATTGCCTGCTGAAACATTTTAATAACCACAATAATGACCCAATTATAGAATTTGTTCATTAATTTCCAAACGGTGACTTTTTTTTTGGCCGGGCAGTGTATCACCAGACATTAAAGGAGCAATATGTAAGAAATGTATGTTGATTAATCATGAAATGGCCCTGATATATCACCAGACATTAAGGAATGATGTTAATTTCAAATACTTATATCACTGACAACAGTAGTCCAGCCAGAATATTCTCGTTACAAAAGCGAAGTTGCAGCCCACAACTAATGTTGATGTTGTCATTTTGTGTTTTGGCCTGTTGCGCCGCCCTCCACCTATCTCCCAATCACGAAGTCAGCAGCATTTCGGCATCCAGGCCAGTTACCACTGAGCTGCAGCTACCAGCGTTTCGGAGCACAAATGTCTGACGTTACTAAACCTAAAAGGCCTCGTTATGATTCCGAAATACGTCGTGACAAAGTCAGAAACAAAACAAGGATCTGTATAGGGCGTGCCTTTGAAAGATGGAGACGGCTGAAAGCAGAGAAGAATTTGAAGACTGACGCCGAAGTTGCTAATTTTCTCCTGGACAGGTAAGATTCAGCTAAGTTTGGCTAACTTAATTCTATTTAATGTAGGCACGGACATTTCAGATATTCTCTACAGTCGAATAACATTATGTATGTTCGTTCATGGTACGTTAGTGCGTATTCAGGTGGGTCTTCGAATTGACTAGGTAACAAATTGTTTGAGAAATAAAAACCGTGACTTGTCATTGCTAACATTAGCAATGCCTTATTAGTCCGTTTCTCTGGCATTATGCTGAGACGCTGTGGAAACTGTTCCAACATTAGCACAGCCATTATGGCAATATGAAATGTAATCGAGACAGTACAGCGGTCAAATGAGTCCTCATTCATTCTTTACGCATATTATAGTATGGACTTTAGTGGGCTATCCACACAGAAGAGTGACGAGCAAGTTGACCAATATGACCGTTGCTAGTTAGTCATTAGTCTCGATCTTTTCTGAACTGAACTGAACACAATCCTGTGAAAGCAAATCATTGGTGATATTGAAACGTAGCCATGGTAGCTACTTGTAGTAGACGTTCTTGCTGGATCCGGCAACCTAGCTGGCAACCTCTCGTCTGGGGGAGGGGGACAGGGGACACTGCGCTCTACAGTATTTTGAGTGTGATTGCAGTACCAGTTTTGGCCACAAACTTACATACGGCTCCTTTAAGTACAGTCATGCTGTTGTAAGTGTGCTGAGAATAGCAAAATGTGAGTCCGATGTTAGTGGGCTGGTAGCAGACAAAGGGTTAATCCAATTTTCATGGAAATTTGTGAGGAAAAAAATTAAATGTCTAAACTTGCCAACCATTGTGTTTGTTTTGTTTTTAACTCTCTCATTTCTGTGCGCAAGCCAGTTTAAATTGGGTGAAAATAAACAATCCGTGTTCACTCATGCGGAACAGCAGGCGATTAACAAGGTGTCAATAGGAGCATGAGAGGATGTCCATCAACACATCATGACAGTTTTTTTGGAAAATTATATATTAATTTATTATACTAATTTTGGACACATTTTTCAAAGTGTACACTTTTTTTTTGATACACCCTGTATAACCCTAGAGAAGTCAGACTTCATCCTGGTGCTTTTGTCAGCAGTCACATCCTCAATAAATACTCCAGTAAGAGTTCCATTGGCAGACACACACGACCATGCTTCGCAGATGAGGTGGTATACTTTGAATGATGAGCGGTTCCTTCCCTTCTCTGTACTTTTCTCCTCCCATCATTCTGGTTCAAGGTGCCCATAGCGTGTTGTTCCAGAGCTGCATTTTTGGATGTCTTTGGCTAACATCCTGATACTAAGACTGACTAATGTATTTTGGTAAACTCTCTGGCCTGTATTCTAAAGTCAGGTCTAAGTGTGATTTAACTTAGACCCTGGTTTAAGTATGGTTTAAGTCTAGTTTATTTATCGATTTTATCGATACTTAAACCCGAGATTTATGATTCACTTCTGATGTGCAGTTTAACTTAGACCTCAGTCTAAGTGAGGTCTAACTTTGTATACATTTTTAAACTAGATGTAGGGATGGTTTAAGTCAGTTTTAACTCTCTTCCCTGACCGACATGTCTCATCTTTTGGATGTTCTAAGGCAATTTGCAGCTGCTGTACCAGAGGCATCATTGGTTGACAGGAAAAACCGATTAAAAAACTTCAAATCTTCTGTCGGTTCCACTGCTCTTTCAATTCTCTCATTGTTAAAATTGTGACAATGACATTGTTACAGTGCGGGACTTGCCAGGTTAAATAAAGGATAAATAAAAATAAGTAAAATAAATGTCTCGGTGACCATCTCCCTCACTTTGGTCAAATTGATCTCCCAGTCGTTCCTTTTGTTCTTTAAGATCTCAACACTTCCCTCGACTAATTCTACAAAGATGCGCATTTCCCCTGCTCTCCAATTAGCCTTACTGTCGGGGTGTCCGATCCTATCCAGTGTGGTTGCCGTGTTTTGTGACAGCCCACCACTAATACACCTGCTTTTCATAGCTTTGGAATGACGTTTGTTGAGCATTGTAAATGCTAAATGTGCTGAAATTTTTCATGTTGAAATAGCAGATGTGTCGCAAATGTTTAGCATCACCTTCTGATCAAATCTCTTATGGTCACCTGGGCTGCAGTCATCTGCCTTGGCTTGGCCTCAGCATTGCTGCTAGCAAAAGTCATTATTATTATCATTATTATGTTGTTGTTGTTGTTGTTATATGAAAAAATAATTGCTGTTGTAGGCTGTAGTAGAGTAGTAGCTGGCCTTGCACTTGGCGGAAGTATGTTTTGTAATATAGTAAGGGTGAATGTCAGCTGTTGTCTGTTACTTACCAAAACAAGAAATGTTGCTGTCATGAAAACCTTTAAAGCTAGAGCTGGACTCGCGAGAGCCCATACCTCCACCAGCATAGTTGGATTTGAACTTTAGCCTATATCTCAGCTGTACTTTGGCCGAGATATGCCAAAATTTAATCCCTTGTTCCGCTTTGCTACTTTAACATCCTGCAAAGTTTGGTTAAAATCTATGCAACCATTTTTGAGATATCCTGCTAACAGTCAGGCAAACAAATAAATGACTCTCGCCTAGCGGGACCGTTGTCGAAATCGTCTGGTGCCTGACTCGAGACTTCAAATCTCCGCCTGCATAGCTGGATTTGTACTTTGGCCTATATCTCAGCTGTACTTAATCTCTGCCAGCATAGCTGAATTTGTACTTTGGCCTATATCTCAGCTGTACTTTGGCCTAGATATGCCTAAATTTAATCACTTGTTCCTCTTGTGCTACTGTAACATCCCGCAAAGTTTGGTTGAAATCTATGCAGCCGTTTTTGAGATATCCTGCCAAGAAACGGACAAACAGACCGACAGACAGAGAGAGGACTAACGGAACGAAGTGACATGGTTGTCAATTTTGACAACCAATAAATGACTCCTGCCTAGCGGGACCGTTGTCGAAATCGTCTGGTGTCTGACTCGAGACTAGGGTCAATTTTGTAGAGTGGTGAACAGTTACTCAGTACTTTGACCTTTGCCTCAGAACTTTAAATGCGTGGCCTAGGACAAGTGGAAAATATAACATTGCGTAAGGGCACTCGGTAGAGCGCACACCTCCGCCACGCCAAGGCAACTCTGTGCATTAGTTATTTTCGTTGGCTGTTGTAGGGTATTGTTGCATTCTACCGCCAGGTGGCAGCAAAACCCAAAAGCACGCCGATTGGAAATCCGGCCCATTGGAAAGACTTCAAATCTCTGCCAGCATAGCTGGATTTGTACTTTGGCCTATATCTCAGCTGTACTTTAGCCTAGATATGCCTAAATTTAGTCAGTTGTTCCTCTTGTGCTACTGTAACATCCTGCAAAGTTTGGTTGAAATCTATGCAACTGTTTTTGAGATATCATGCTAACAGACAGACTAACAAATAAATAAATAAACAAACGGAAGCAAAAACATAACCTTGGCGGAGGTAACAATCTGGTTTCTCCTTCATCCCCCTCATCCAATGAAAGGAACACATATCCAATAGGTAACTGTGGGCTTATGCAGAATTGGGGATCCTATCTTGCTTTGGCCTAGAATGAATTATCAGTTTGCTATTTTGCGTTGGTTTTGGGCTGATATTCTCATGACTCTATTAACCGCATAAAACGTATGGACCCATGTACAGTATGGGTCTGTAAAATGCGGCTGCTGTATTCAAACCTGTGGAACTCCAGGCCCATTTTAAATTCTAGTGGAGATCCCATGGTCTCCAGGGATCCGAAATAAGTCCAGCTGAATTTCAGGGAAGCGTGTATAAAATGGAGAAAAATATCTAGATATTTTCTGTTCGATGTAACGCTGTGCCCATAAAAGCTTGGTGTCCTGAGTTTGAATATCTTTCTCAATGTAAGTGTGATGCAACTGCATTGAAGTGCTGCCATCTGCAGATACAGAATATATAGGCTATGTGACTTTGTCCTCTTATAAAAAAATGCCTTTTCTGACTTTGATTCAACTGAAAGGAAAATTTAAGTGAAAATGAGAGTTTTAGGGGGTTAAATTAGTGTAATTGTTTGTATCATTTCAGTCGTTCAATCGAGCTGCTTCAGTGACCGCGACGGGAGTGATTCCCTAATTGGCCGAGGGCGAGTACCACATTAAGAAGGAATACTTTCATCCCGTGATCCCTTGTCATACGTTTTCCCCTTCATTTCTTTTAAAGGGGTAGTTTTTTTTTTCTCGCGAAATCATTTATCTTTCAGCCTGCGTGGAAATAGTTTGAGAGATGAATGAGGATTTCTTTGAGGCTTAAGGCCAGGCGAACCGTGGGTTTTAGCTGGCTTAGTGCATGAGTCTCATGACTTTCTCCATCATTTTATAGCATCTGGATTTTTGAATTCTGGGACTATGGATAAAAACACGTTGTTGCACAAGAGGAGGAAAAGGAAAGAAATATTACTTTATATTGCCCTGGTTCTACTTCTCATATACGGTGCTGTCCACTTAATATTCAAAGTTGCAGCAACTTCTCGAGAGCTTGGTTCTTCACGAATACGCCGGGATTTGGGTAAGTGCCATTTTATCAGGCGGCTAATAAATCGTATTAATTCGATTCCATGAGGGGCAGCGATCGCTGTTTGAACCAACACTTCTGTTAGTTTTATGATTAGGCCAATGAATGCATTTATGCCATTGGGCTGGCCTATTTGTTTTAATTTCTTTAATTTTTGAGAACATGCAATCATGTTGGCTTATTAAGTCATTGCTGATTCATCCAATTTTAGAGATATAACTGAATGTTTTTACTTAGCATTCTATTTTAATTTTGCGATTATACCATTAACATTATGTCATGTATTACATGCGTTGACCAATCACTGAAACAATCTTTTACATGTAGCTATTATTCCATGGTATATCCCCCTTGTGCCTACAGAAAATGAAACTCAATGCGTTCAACCACAGTCTTCAGAGTTTCCAGATGGGTTCTTCACTGAGCAGGAGAGGAAGGACGGCGGGATTATTATTTATTTTATTATCATTTTCTACATGTTTCTGGCAGTATCGATCGTATGCGACGATTACTTCCTGCCTTCTCTGGAGCTTATCAGTGAACGTAAGTGCCCATATGGGCTATTGATTTACGCATTTTATGACTATAACCTGTCAGGACATTCTCATGAATGCTGCGCCCAGTCATCGTGCTTTTCCGTTCGCTTGTACGTTGATAACAGGCCGTACTTTTCCTCCAGGTCTCGGACTCTCTCAAGATGTAGCAGGGGCAACTTTTATGGCTGCCGGCAGCTCCGCTCCAGAGCTCGTCACCGCGTTTTTGGGTACCTAACATGCTCAAATTTGTCCTGTATTGCGCTGATATTTGACTATCCACTCGTAATTGTTACATTTCATGGGGCTATAGCTTCTTTACACATCTTGTTGAACAGAATTTACTCGTGAAAAGGGAACGCAAAGACCTAAGCGGCATCTGTTGTAAATCAATGGGTAAGGGAGACTGGGGTCCAATGAGCCATGGGGACCAATGAGCCATATCACTATTTTGCGATCAATCAAGGCCAAAGGTGTTTAAAATAGGCAAATTAGTGATATGGCTCATTTATCCCCATGACTCATCAGTCAATGGTCAAATATTTTGCCTATTTTAAGCAGCTCTGTCATCACTTGTTCGCAAAATAGTGATATGGCTCATTGGTCCCCATGGCTCATCGGACCCCAGTCTCCCCTATTACGAATGTAATAACATACCAAATGTCAGAGGTGTCAGCTTATGTCCAGTGAGATGCTCAGCGTTACTTCAATTATATAGCCTATAATTGAATTACATAATCCGGCTTAGTTCTGAAAATTATACTGTGTATCTGTCCAGTAGGAACCACTCACACTTCGCCAAAGCAAAGTTTGTTTGTTTTTTTGTTCTGATAGGGCTTATTTCATCCTTAAAATCGTGCGGTAGGCTAATACCAGAGTAATTGACGACAATGTAAAGTAATGTAATTGTTTTGATGACGAATTTCTCTTCCTCTGATTCTTTCGCAGGAGTGTTCGTTACAAAGGGAGACATTGGAATCAGCACAATTGTGGGTTCTGCTGTCTACAACCTTCTTGGTATCTGTGCGGCCTGTGGTCTCCTGACCTCCGTGGTATGCCACACTCAAGCTAAAAGGGTTTTGATGTTGAGGCTCATTTTCTACAGGTTTTGCAGGTTGCTCCCATAAAATTGGTTCAAGCATTTATGTGTTTGTGCCATCCAAACAGGAAGTTTGGAAGGGCCTGTGTTTAACATTATCAACTTTCTCTCACCTTCACCGTGACTCATCTGGAATTCTATCACAAGGCAGTTAAAATAGGAAACATAATGTTTACAACTGCATTTTATTGCTGTGTCACAACAACCCAAATCCAGCGACAATGTGTTTGGAGCATCATGTGTCTGTTTGTCAATCTCGTCTGCCAGGAATGTCACAAGGTGAAGAACAGTAAACACCTTTCTCAACCCCCCATGCTAAAATTATGCTTTCATCTTACTCAGGTTGGACGGCTTACTTGCTGGCCTTTGTTCCGAGACTGCATAGCCTATGCGATAAGCGTCGCCGCGGTGATTGCCATTATCTCTGATAACAAGGTGTACTGGTAAGTCTCTCTCTTTGTTCCCAACTTCCTCAGAGCTGATTAAGATCATAACTCTGGCTAGTTTAACTGAAACACTCCGAAAGCTGGCAGACATTCACTCGGCACCTTTCCCCCAGACAAACAACTTGCCCTCAGTTTTCTTATTCAGCCATATATATATATATATATATATATATATATATTTTTTTTTTTTTTTTAATAAAAGCAATGTTTACTGCCAGCAATTGGGCTAGATAAATTCCCCTCTCATGTGCACCAATGGTTCCTCAGTCCTGGGGACCCACTGTGTATGCTGGTTTTTGCTCCAACCACAGCTCAAATCTCAGAATGCTAACAAGTTGTTAATTATTTTTAATTGCACCGCTCTTGCACATCCTGATTATTTACCCTTTTAGACCACATGCCGAAAATGGCAATGATGAAAAAAAATTTCATAGTGTGCTATATTGGAAATTACTTTTCTAACGTAAAAAAGTGGAAATTTGCAACTGATTACATGAAACTATGAATTGGCTTCTAAAATATAGGACACTTGGTCTCTAAAACTAACTGTCAATAGGCAATTAAAAATTTAAAGACAAAGCATTTTATAATGAGTCAAACTTGTTAAATGTTACTTGTTTGGTTTCAGGAAAGAACTTCAACACCTACAATAAGAATCTTAATCAGCAGCTTCTTGATCGATCGCAATCTTGTATTTGATCACATAAAACATATCGCTACCTTCGCTTGGCATGCTTACTTGGAATACATCAAAATAAAAAATATGAATGTTAGGCTTTGAAACATCATGGAATGGATAGCCATTTCTGTCATAATGTGGTAAAATGTCCCTCTCATCTGAAAAGCAACTAATTAAAATAATAATAATAATAGCTTGTTAAAATTGTGGGATTGTAATCCTGGTTGGAACAAAACCAGCATACACAGTGGGTCCCCAGGACTAACTTTGGGAACTACTGATGTACACTCAAATAAACATGTTAGCATGTTGAGAATTAAATATTTTTGCTTGCTCTCATATTTATCAGGGGTACAAATAGATGCTCTGGGCCTCAATAACCGCTCAGGTGTTTAGCATAATAATTTTTTTAGTTGACATAGAACACAAAGAGTAACCTTCCAGTAATACGGGCAGTGAATGCTGCACTCTGATATGAAACACAGGTCAGGTTAAGTCATTTCCTGTCACCACTGTCTCCCTCTCGCCAGGTACGACGCGGCAAGCCTGCTGCTGGTGTATGGGATGTACATTGTGGTGCTGAGCTTCGACTTTCGCATCAACGGCTACATGGTGCGCAAGTTCAGCCCCTGCTGCGGCTGTCTGTCCAAGGCCATGGAGGACAGTGGAGATCAGCAGCCCCTCATTGGCTGGAACGAGTCGAGCACCCTCCTGACGCACCAGCGCTCCAGAACCGACAGCGGAATTTTCCACGAGGACTCGGGCTATTCCCACCTCTCCCTCAGCCTGCACGGACTCAACGAGATCGGCGAGGGTGAGCCGACCGGACCAGTCTCCAGTTCCTCACACAGCACAAATATCACCATTACAACCAGTAAAACAGGATCACGTGATATGGTTTCATGCTGACCTGCTATTCTGCCATTTGCACACTGTGAACAGCTAGTGTTTACTAATAAACACTGAAAGGTAGCTTTTGAAATTTAGCTTTTCTTTTTTTTTTTTCGGTGTAATAGAAGTGAATTGCTTTCTATTACTGGTTGTGATAGGAGTTAAGGACAAAAAAAAAGGGTTTTCTGCAGAGGCCGTGTGCACGCACATGTTGCTCATGTAGACGGCGTCAAACGGTACTTGCGCTCACCCTCAGACGTCTCGGACCCCTCGTCTCATGATCAGTTTGGGTTGCTGCCCGGAATCTGTCAAATCCGGGCTGTAACCAGATGTGGTGCTCTTGAGCTACCATAGTGACTCTTGGCTGCCCTGAGTGGGGTCGGTCAGCGACAGTGCCTGTTGTCCTTTCTCGGACAGACAAACGATTGATTGTTGACTGGTGACAGTGCAGATGACGCGCTATCCTTTCAGCGGCTGAGACCTGCCCATAACACGCTAATGGCTCTTTTTCCTCTCCTGTGTCATTAGCCATTCTATTTTCTTGATGATGTAGCATTTTTCATTTTTTATGTTGGCTTTATGGAGGTTATTTGCCACACCCAAAAGAACCAGTCAAGCATCACTGTACACATCACAAACAGCTCAATGTTTGTTATTGTTGAAGTGCTCGGCGCATTCACGTGGCGCGCGTCAGGATTACAATACCACACCCTTTTTCTTTATTTCCTGTATTATCTCTCTGGAAAAGCAATAAAAATGGACTTATTCTTCAATTTGCTGCCGATACAGTACATACCTCACCGTTGCGTTTTTAAAGGCGCTAAGTTATATATATGAAGAGTTTGTATCCCAAACATAATACATCCATTTTTCTTATTTTGAGTAAATAAGCTTTTTTTATGTTAGCACCTATTGCATTTTATAGAAAAACGCAAACTTTGACCATGAAAAAAATTACCTTATAGTATGAATCTATAAAAATGGATTTTTACACCATGTGTAAGAGGCGCAAGGCTATTGCTCTATGGTATTATCTCAATTTTTGTATTTTTGGCATTTATTGTGTTTTGGAAACAAACTCTTCATATATTTGTGTTCTGACTCCTCTCTGGCTGCCACTGTGGTCATGTGATCATATGACGCGCAGTCCAGTTAGAAGCTGGGAAAGCCACAGACGTTCATGTTTCAAATCAAACACATTTTTTGCAAACAAGGTTCAGTTTGTTTATAATTGTTTTAAAGATGTTTGTATGCAGATCACACACTTTAAAATGGTCAATGTGAAGACACCTTCTCCCTGAGTATAATACAGTTGAAGCAGAGTTTTTATTTCTTTATTTTTCCTATCGCTGTGGCAGATCACCACAGTGTCTTTGCCATGCCAGAGAATGACCTGAAGAGGATTCTATGGGTGCTGTCTCTGCCCACCATTGTGCTCCTGTACCTGACCATACCAGACTGCCGCAGAAGATTCTGGAAGCGCTGCTTCATGCTGACATTCTTCATGTCTGCACTGTGGATCTCAGCCTTCACCTACATCCTGGTGTGGATGGTCACTGTCGTGGGTAAATATGCCGTTCTTATTTGTGTTGGTGGTCTCGGTAGGGGATTAATGTACATTACAGATTGGTGTAAAGGGTCAATGTTATCTGTAAATATATTATACGTATTGGTATGGATGATCAGTGGATAAGTGTACTAGTGTACTGTACATACTGGTGTGCAGGGTCACTGTAGTGGGTAAATATACTGTAAATACTGGTTTTGAAAGTCACCATAGTAGGTAAATATTCTATACATGTGCCCAGGGTCAATGTTGTGGGTAAATACATTGTAGATACTGGTGCAGAGGGTCAGTGTACTGTAGCATGGAAATATATTGTAGATGCTGGTGTGTAGGATGAGTGTAGAGTGTAAAGAGACTGTATATATTGGTGTTGAGGGTCAGTGCAGTGGGTAAATATATTGTAGATATTGGTGTAGAGGGTCAATGTACAGTGGTGTTTAAATGCAGTGTACTGTCGTTACTGGTGTACAGGGTCAGTGCAGTGTGTAAATAGACTGTACATATTGGTGTGGAGGGTCAATGTGGTGGGTATATACAGTAGTGCGATGATCTGAACTTTCATCTGAAAGGGGTCCTAAAATATTGCTTCTCTTTATTTTTTGGCGAAAATGTACAGAAAAATAACATTGTAGGCAATGAGAACCAAAAATAAATAAATAAATAATTCCCATAAGTTATTGAGGTAAAAATATGGGTAATAAATAAAAACACTGAAAACATCCATTTTTTTATAACAATTGAAAGGTGTCTCAATTTTTTTTTTTTTTTTTTTTTGACTCTTGCATAGCCTTAATGCATGTTTGAAGGCTCATTCTATGATAATTCATGCTAAAAAATTTGTTTAAACTGGTTTAAGGCAACATTATTCTGCAAAATTACCTCTGATGGTCAGTTGTTCCAGTATGTATGGTGACATGATCTTATGATGCTGAAGACATTAAATGCTGCCATTACACAGTAAGAAACACCATAAAGCGTTTCAATCAGTGGCGTCTCTGGAAGTGATAATTGGTGGGGTCCGGACCATGCCTTTGCGTCAGTGATTGTTCCTGGCTTGTACTCAGTTATTTTCCGTTATTAACACGTTTTCCAATTATGTCAATAATCCTCTGGCAATCGAAGTTACGGTTGCTCTCTCCATGCGATCTATTGACGACTAAATAATGGGATAAATTCGGATCAGAAAAATTATTTAGGCCACTCAAAAATTGTTCAACGCTTTGTGAAAGACAAACTGCTCTCAAACGTCTGCGCTACCTTTTCCTCACATCAAGTGATTTAATTGGCGCTTCATGATCGTTTTGTTTAAATAAAATAAAAGACCATTTGAAACGTCTGTGACTGTGTGCAATTCTGAATAACGCTGATTTAAATGCACGAAATTACGCATCCAGATTAATGATTGTCGCCGTACCGAAATGTACCGTACCGTACCGGCGTGTTCTCGGAGTGAATCTATTGCTCTGTCCCTCAAGGAAGTTGCATGTCGCGATTGCAACTATTAAAGCAAATTCAACCAATCCACGCAAATTTCTTGCGGACAAAAAAAATAAATCGCCGAGACATTGCAACTTTCATTGCCACTTTTTGAAAAAGTTACCGCAAAAAATCAATAAAACAATAAAAAAGCCGGGAAAATCCTGGAAGGATTGTTTGTCAATTATGCGAATGATTGAGTGCAAGTCAGGGTTAGTAATTGTTTTAAAGGGGAGCTCTGGGCCCCATCAATCGTCAGTCCTAGAGACGCCCCTAGTTTCAAAGAGACCGGTTCGCTGAAAACTAGTGCCAATAGAGGTGAAAAACGAAAGTTAAGTGTTTCTGATGTTCGTTATCTGTGTATGACAAGTAAAAGAAAATTGACTGTTGACAGCAGGACAATTCCATGATGATATCAATAGTGCCAGAAGGGAAGAGATGAAAGTGTCAAGATCTATTGTTTCCAGACGCCTGTGTGAAAATGGTCTGATTGGTCCTGTTGCTGCCAACATCTAAAACAGACTTGAGTTTGCCAAGAAATTCAAGGATTGGACACCAATAGATAGGGAACGAGTCCTTTGGACCGAAGAATCGAAATTCGAATCATCACCCAAACGCAGAACTTAGTGCACCGTAGAGTTGGAGAAAAATGACTGTTTTAACCCTTCAGTAAAACATGGAGGTGGTAATACTATTGGTTGGGGTTCAGTCTGCTCGAAAGGAGCCGTGGATCTCATAAAAATCAACAGAATCATGGTTCAAATGAAGCATCACAGCATCCTTGTGAGGCGCACAAAGAAACATCTGGTGACATAAAATTTATGGCTTGGTCTGCTCAAAATGGAGACTTTCGTCCGATTGAGCAAATCTGTTGTAACATTGAAAGAATTTCTTTGGAATGAACTTAAAACCATACGGAATGGTTAAGCGAGTGAGGAAATTTTTAAAAAAATTTTTGAAAACTATGTCTGTAATCAATGCAAAAGGTGGCCACACTAGATGTTGACTTTTTCCCTCAAATAGACTTTTTTTTGTTTTTACTATATATTGTTATCTGTTCATTTATTTTCATCGACAAACTCCAATTCCAATGAAGTTGGGATGTTGTGTAAAACGTGAATAAAAACGGAATACAATGATTTGCAAATCCTTTTCGACCTATATTCAATTGAGTACACTGCAAAGACAAGGTATTTCATTTTCAAACTGATGAACTTTATTGTTTTTTTGGAAATATTCACTCATTTTGAATTTGATGCTTGCAACACGTTCTAAAAAAGCTGGGACAGGGGTATGTTTACCACTGTGTTACATCACCTACTTTCAACAACACTCAATAAGCGTTTGGAAACTGAGGACACTAATTGTAGAAGCTTTGTAGGTGGAATTCTTTCCCAATCTTGCTAGATGTACGACTTCAGTTTGTCTTTGCAGTGTACTCAATTGAATATAGTTCGAAAAGGATTTGCCAATCATTGTATTCTGTTTTTATTCACGCTTTACACAGCGTCCCAACTTCATTGGAATTGGGGTTTGCATATGATCCAATATTACATGAAATAAGTACTTGAATAAGTAGTTGGTTACTGATTTGTCTCCATTTTGTTAAGTATAATCATCACTGCACACTACTGTATACTGTATATACTTTACAGATTGGTGCAGATGGTCACTGTTGCAGATAAATGTGTAACACTTTACTTATTGTTATGGATAGTCACTGCAGTGGGTAAAGAAACTGCATATTGGTATAGATGATGACTATAGTGGGCAAGTGTACTGTACATATTGGTGTGGAAGGTGACTATAGTGGTAAATATACTACACATACTGGTGTAAATTGTTGCTGTATTGGGTAAATAGATCATAACTACTGGTTTGGATGGTCGCTGTAAAGATACAAATAGTTTACATTACACATTGGTGTTGTCTCACACGTACTAATAACATTTATTTACAATAAGATATGGTGCCAAATCTAGTGAAGCCAGCAAATGGTGGTGTCTGTTTAAAACGTCTTCCACAGGCTTTTAGGAATTTGGCATCTCTCAAAACAAACTTCCCTCCTATGAAAGAGTGAACATGCGAATAGCATCTGTCTTGAGGCTCATTTATGCTTAATGTTAAATTCAGATACGAACAGTGCATCACGTATGCACTCTGCCTTTATTTTGTCCACATTTTTACGCTTTTTCTGAAAACTTGAGGATACGGACAAAAAGGAGCAGTTCACCAAAAATTGCGGGGGCCGAGGGATAGTTTTCTTGATCAACATTATGCCAGAAATAGTGTTGCAATGTCACTAAGAATATGTGTATAAAATTCCCAAGTTCGTATCGTGCTTATTGCATTATAGCAAACAGATGCATGAAAAGAGGTAACAAAAAAGACTGAGGTTAATAGGCTCTTAATTTGGTTGTTATTACATTAATACAATACAGATTTGCCTCATATCGTATAATTCGCCTATAAATAGCTCGTTATCTACCAGTGGAATTTGTGGCCCAGTGTCTAGACTTTGACCAAATAGTAGCTCATTAATTGTCTTTAGTCTTTAATTTGATCACTTAGAGATAATTTGCCTCTGCTTATGTAAGTATATGTTTGCACTATAGCCCAAGAAGCACAAGTGTGGCTATTTCTAACATAATTTGATTAATATTTGAAGTGATCCATCATGAATGAAAAATTTAGTCTTCGAAAATGAAAAGCTTGTTAAAATGCCGTTATGGTTGGAAATAAAACCAGCATGCACAGGGGAGCTCATGAACCGAGTTTAGAAACCACTAGTCTAACTAACTTGGGGGCTTCCAACCCTACCCAGAAAGGGCCAGTGTGGGTCATTCCAACCAAGCGGTTGTACTCTGATTCTACTAATCAACCCCAACAGTCTTTACCTGCGTTCACATTTCGAGGCTGAAATTACTTAAATCCGATTTTTGCCTCAATGCAACAAAGATCTTATATTTTCAAGGCTGTGTGGACACAGAAATCCAATCTTCAAATCAGAAATTGGGCCACTTTCATACATGGTCGTAGATCAGATACTAATCTGATATGTGGCCATGCGACGTGAATGAGAACGGTCAGATTGGAATCCATGTGGCTTTTTGCCTGTACGCATGCACTGAGCGGTTAAAAATGTAAAAAGCTAGCTGTCTCGCTTTATTCGCCTTCTCAACCCCATCAGGTACAGCTGTCTGTCTGGCGTCCTCCAGGGCAAAATCCCATCCAGATATTGGCTACAAGCACATCCATTTTTTTCAGTTTGAAACAAGTTTTAATACCATTAGCGCTCTCACAAATATGACGTATTTTGCTGCAGATGACGCATACGACTCGCACAGAAACGAGTCAATGTGTCCATGCCTGCCGTGTTGGAGGGCAAATGCGTTCACATTACAGATAAGTACAGTGCACTTGAAATTACGAATGTGAATCGTCAAGATGGGCATATCTGATCTGAGCAAAAAAATGAGAATTGAAGAGCAAGGCTCGTGAAGTTAATGTCACGTTAGGTTAAGACCTTTATTTGTATGAACCGATTTTTAAGTGCTCAGTTGAAATGAAGGCTGGAGTTAGATGATAAAACGGTAATTGTGGGTAAAAAAAAAAAAAAACTATTACGCACTCAACAGAACAAGGAGAATCACTGAGTGTTTTGAGAGAGTAGCTTCAGGGAATTTGTGAGTGGTTGGGTTAGGGGGTTCGTGAATCACATGTCTGGATCCAAATTCTTGAAATGCCATTGTAGTGTCTTGGGGGATCAGCACGGGCCTTCGACCTGACTCTCGGTTAGTGTAGGATTAAGGTCTGCTTGGCTGCAGTGGAATACCATGTGATGCCAGGAGACACGAAGGGGCATAATAGGATTATTATACAAACCGAGCTCATAGAGTCTCACGTGGGAAAGCAAAAGAAATATTACTCTACCGGAGCCCCCCTTTCAGCAATCAACCCATTCACCAGGAAACTTTGTCCCCATTTCGCATCTGAATTCTATTAAATAGGCGGCCTTTTTCCTTTCCTCTCCTCTTGTCCATGACCTGGCTGGAAACCATCATGTGTCGACGGAAAGTTGCGGCGAGATTTTAAAGGTACCTTGATTCCGACATGCTTGAGAAAAATCAGATGTCCTTCCCTTGAATACGTCATGAGCTCAATGACGAGGATAGCCTTCGTAGTTTATGGGAAAACATTCGGACACGAATGATGTATCCAGTCACAACAGCTGCAAAGGATTGTCATCCACATTCCATCTTCACTTTCTTCCCAGGTTGATCCTGTGTTTCCTTCAAGGAAACCACAAAGGAGCCAATTGCCTCCTTTCCTTCATGGAAAAGACAATTTGGAAGTTCCTTGTCATGGCTATCAGCCACACTTTCTCGTTTATGTCCATTAGTGAGGAAGGTTCCTTGCTCTTTAGAGAATTTGAGTGCACCCGTAGGGTACATCTCAATTACCTCCCTAGCTTCTTTTCTTTGCGGCTTAGTCCCTCCCACCAGGGATGTATAGAGAGATGCCGGGAAACCGTGCAAGGAGAGATGAAACAAGGAAGTGTGTTTGCAGAGAAATTAGGTGCCGTGTCCTCTGAAGAGTCACGAGAAGCGACACCGCTCATCTGGATCTGCTGCCAGCATCTGTCATTACACATTGATGTCGTTGCTTTCAGCTGAAAGTGTTCCGGGAGGGCTACTCTCATGTAACCTCGCTCAAGGCTCCTCAGAGCTCCCTCTTCACTCCTCGCAGCCAAAATTACAGTTTTGAGATGGCCTGCAAGATGGCGGGTCAAGAACAACTTCCGGTTCAAGCGAGGATTGAGGAGCGAGGAAATTCAAATGAGAGAATTAAGATGCATCCATTAATTTCAAAGCCTCCCCTCTGGTCGCGTACAACACCATCCCCTCAGCATATCAAATTAGGCTGTGAAACCATAAGAGGCAAAAGTAGGGTTGAGATGCTAAACATAAAGCTGATGAATTAGTCAAAAAATTGATAATTTTTTTTTATTTTCAAATTTTTCACATCACTGTCCCTTAAAAAACAGAACTATAGATTTTTTAAAATCCTCAGCATAGCCTGATAACTCCTATTTAATCCCTAACAGGAGAGACCCTGGGAGTTCCGGACACAGTGATGGGTTTGACGCTCTTGGCGGCTGGTACAAGCATCCCCGACACGGTGGCCAGTGTGATGGTGGCCAGAGAAGGTAGACCGACGTACAGTGCTTAACAAATTTATTACACCACCACCCAATGTAAGGTTTATGCCATAGCTGCCTTAAATTAACAGTGTTGGTAATTACCTAAATCATTTTTATGTTTCTGTTATGGTTAATCCACCAGTATGCGCAAACTCTTTAACTGAAATGATATGTTTAATGCTAAAATATAATTATTGTTGTTATCCATGAATTTTCAAATTTACCGTTTTACAAAAAAAGCATTAAAAAAATAGTTAAGCACATTAGTTTTTGATTAAGATGCCAAATAACAGATATGTTCTTGCATTCCTGAACATAAAAATTAGTTTTAGAGGTTGAATGCAAGAATGCAAGCTGTTATGAAGGACAAAGGAGGCCATACAAAATATAGTTCTTTTTTATTTTTTTATGTGTGAATAAGGACTATTTACTGGTTTCAGTTTGTTATTTGCCAAAGAAATAACAAAATAATTTTTACAACCCCAATTCCGAAATAGTTGGGACAAAGTGTAAATTGTGAATAAAATCAAAGCGCAATGACTTTCAAGTCACACCAGCCAGTATTTTATTCACAATTGAACAGAGATAACATAGCAAATGTTGAAACTGAAAAACTTTACAATTTTATCCACAAAATTAGCTCATTTCAAATTTGATGGCTGCTGCAGGTCTCAAAAAAGTTGGGACAGGGGCCTGTTTACCATGGTTTAGCATCCCCTCTTCTTATTAACAGAGTGGAGGCGTCTGGGCATTGAGGAGACAAGTTTCTTGAGTTTAGCCATTGGTATTTGATCCCACTCTTGTTTAATACAGGCTTCCAGCTGCTGGAGAGTTTGGGGTCTCCTTTGACGGACTTTTCGTTTAATTATGCGCCAAATGTTCTCAATCAGTGAAAGATTAGGACTGCAGGCAGGCCAATTCAGCACATGGACTCTTCTACTACAAAGCCATGCTGTTGTAATAGCTGCAGTATGTGGTTTTGCACTGTCCTGCTGAAATATACAAGGCCTTCCCTGGAATAGATGTCGCCTGGAGGGGAGCATAAGTTGCTCTAAAACCTTTATATACCTTTCAGCATTCATGGTGCTTTTTAAAACATGCAAGTGTCCCACACCATATGCAGTAATGCATCCCCATGCCATCAGAGATGCCGGCTTTTGAACTGAACGCTGATAACAGGAGGGGTGGTCTTTCTCCTCTTTTGCCCGGAGGGCACGACGCCCATTATTTCCAACAAGAATGTCAAATTTGGACTCGTCTGACCACAGGACACTTTGCCACTTTGCTACAGTCCATTTTAAATGAGCCTTGGCCCACAGAACACAGCGGGGCTTCTGGATCATGCTCAACAATGGCTTCCTTTTTGCATGATGGAGTTTAAGGTGGCATCTGTGGATGGCACGGCAGACTGTGTTTACATACAGTGGTTTCTTGAAGTATTTCTGGACCCATTTAGTAATGTCTGACAAAATCATGCCAGTGAGTAATGCAGTGGTGTCTGAGGGCCCGAAGATCACGGGCATACAGTAAAGGTCTTTGGCCTTGTCCGTTACGCACTGAGATTTTTCCAGTTTCTCTGAATCTTTTGATGATGTTATGCACTCTCGATGATGAGACCTTCAAAGCCTTTGCAATTTGACGTTGAGGAACATTGTTTTTAAAGTATTCCATAATTTTTTTTTATGCAAGCCTTCACAGGTTGGAGAGCCTCTGGCCATCTTTACTTCTGAGAGACTCAGCCTCTCTAAGACATCCCTTTTATAGCCAATCATGTAACACAACTGATGCCAGTTAACTTAATTACTTGCTAAATGTTCTTTCAGCTGATTCTCTCATATATTTATTGCTTTTTCGGCCCTTTTTTGCCTGTGTCCCAACTTTTTTGAGACCTGTTGCAGCCAGAAAAT
This sequence comes from Gymnothorax javanicus, assembly GCA_029692085.1. Lineage (NCBI taxonomy): Eukaryota > Metazoa > Chordata > Actinopteri > Anguilliformes > Muraenidae > Gymnothorax > Gymnothorax javanicus. Next base: position 40,491,144 of record CM056207.1, read on the forward strand.
TTGAAGTGAGCTCATTTTGTGGATAAAAATGTAAAATGTCTCAGTTTCAACATTTGAAATGTTATCTATGTTCTACTGTAAATAACATATTGGCTCATGTGATCTGAAAGTCATTGCATTTTGATTTTATTCACAATTTACGTTTCGTCCCAACTATTTCAGAATTGGGGTTTTAGTTTTAAACAAATTTTTGACTAATTTCTTAAATATTCGTGTATTCTCGTTTTTTTTATGACAGGTGATCTAATAAATTTGTAAAGTGCTGTACATACACCACTAAAGGCCAATAACCATAGATTTACTTCATATGGTCACGTAATTCCCAACATGTGCACTGATGCATTCTCTCTCTCCTGCAGGTAAGGGAGACATGGCAATGTCCAACATCGTTGGCTCCAATGTGTTCGACATGCTGTGTCTGGGACTGCCCTGGTTCATAAAGACGGTGTTTGTGGACACGTCGTCCCCCGTGGAAGTGAACAGTACGGGGCTCATCAACACCGCATGCACTCTCCTCCTCTCCATCGTCTTCCTCTTCGTGGCCGTGCACCTCAACAGGTGGAGGCTGGACTGGAAACTGGGCCTGTCGAGCCTGGTGCTCTACCTGCTGTTTGCCACCCTGTCCATCCTTTACGAGCTGGGCATCATCGGAAACAGCCCCGTACGCACCTGTGGCAACTGAGTCCAGCCTACATAAGACCCCTGAAACAACCCCATAGTGCTGGGAAAAAGTATTTGCTGCCTTCCCAATTTCTTCAGTTTGTGCTTATTTATCGTATTTGAATGTTTCAGATAATCCAACTAATTTTAAAATAAGACAAAGGCAATGTGAGTAAAAAAAATGCAGCTTTTAAATGATCTTGCCTTAATTGAAGGCAGTTATTCAAAACCTGTATCACCCATGTGAAATAATTATCGCCCCTAAAAACCCAATGACTGGTTTTGCCTCCCCTTGGTAGCAACAACTTCAATCAAACATTTGCAGTTACTGGCAATTTTTTTTTTTTATTGTTGTGGAGAAATGCTGGCCCTCTGTTCTTTGCAGAATTGTTTCAATTCAGCCACATTGGGGGGTTTTTGAGCATTACCTGCCTGTTTCAGGTCATGTCACAGCATCTCTATTGGATGCAAGTCAGGACTTTGACAAGACCTCTCCAGAACCTTGGTTCTTTTGAGTGATTGCAAGGTGGACTTGTTTTTATGCTTTGGATCATTGCCCTGCTGCATAACCCAGCTGCGCTCAAGCTTTTGGTCACCAGCTGCAGGACATTCTCCGTCAGGATTTTCTGGTATAGAGCAGAATTCATGGTTCCATAAATTAGGACAAGTCTCCTAGGTCCTGAAGCAGCAATGCAGCTCCAGCCCTCAGACTACCACTACATTTGACCGTTGGGGTGTTATTATGGAAAGCTGCATGAGCTTTATACCAGATGTAACTGGACCCATGTCTTCCAAAGAAGTTTCACTTCTTTTTTTTGGGGGGGAATTTTTTTCTTTTATTTGACAGTTATACAGTGTAGTGAGACAGGAAAGTTGGGGAGAAGAATGGGGGAAGACATGCAGCAAATGACCTGAGCCGGAGTCGAACCCAGGTCGCTGCGGGAAGGACACAGCCTTTATGGTACGCGCGCTTAGACCGATGAGCCACCGGGGCGCCCCAGAAGTTTCACTTTTGACTGATCAGTCCACAATATTATTTCAAGTCTTGAGAGTCAGGATGTTTTTTGGCGAATACTAGAAAAATTAAGTGTATTGGACAGCCCTGGTTTTCACCTTGCAGCTCTCCCATGGATGGCATTTTTGCCCAATTTCTTATTGAGGTTTCAGTAACACTGGCCTTACCTGAGGAAACTGAGGTCTGTATTCTTTTGTGACCTTTTAGAGCAGGGGTCCCCAATCTTTCCCAGAAAGGGCCAGTTTGGGTGCAGGCTTTCATCCAAGCAGCTACACACCTGATGCTACGAATCAAGCTTATTAGCAGAGAGTCCAGGGGTTGATTAGTAGTATCAGGTGTGTAGCTGCTTGGTTGCAATGAAAACCTGCACCCACACTGGCCCTTTCTGGGAAAGATTGGGGACCCCTGTTTTAGAGGATTCTTCAATGCGCTTTAGTGGAATTCCTGTGGGCTGGCCACTCCTGGGAAAATTCACCACCCTTCAAAGTTCTCTCCCTTTTTAGATAAGGGGTCTCACCATAGTTCGCTGGAGTCCCTGATCCTTAGAGATGACTTTGTAATCCCTTCTAGACAGAAGGGTGTCAATGACTTAGTTTCACATCTGTATTTGAATTTCTTTCGACTGTGACATCATGTGCTGCTTTTTGCCTTCTTCACATTGCCAGACAAGTTCTACATGATGTTTAGATTCAACAGGACTGGCATTAATCATTCCTGGGTTTGTCCAGTGGGACTGAACCCAATTATCAATGGTAGCATTCAACTGGTACCTTGACAAATTGTTATCCATAATTGTCTCTGAATGACTCAACTGGTATCTGAAGCACAGAAACCTGATTACCCACCAGCAAGAAACCTAGGAGCAGTTAAGTAGCAGAAAACATTGTGGAAGCACATGAATGGCAAATTGAGTGTCACGTATTCAATTTTTGGATGGAATCGTGACTAGTATGGGGAAGAAAATATACTCAAGTACTCGTATCCTAGTAAGGTGATTGGACGATCTTTTGAAGGAGCACAAATTGAAATTTTATAATGGGCAATGTGTGCGTGATTTGTATTGGAAATTACTGCAAACTGCGCAAACCAGGAAAAAACAAACCATCCCCATTGCTTCTTGTTCTTTTATAGCACAACATGCTCTTTCTTGGGAGATTGCTCTGTTGTAAGAGCACCGTTTAAATCTCAAAAACCCATTCGACTGGCAGCTCTGCTGACATTAAGTCGGTCACGGTGCAGGTGGGCGGAGACCATTTTTTACTCCTCAGCAACTCCCAGTCAATACGGCCAATGAACTAGGATTGGCTGACTTAGTGATCAAGGGGGCAGTAACTGTTTTGCATAAAACAAAGTAGTGATGGATAACTTTTTCCCTTCAATACATGGCAATGCATTTTGTGTACACTCAGGTTGTTTTTGTCATTTAAAATTAGTTTGATCTGACACATTTCAGTGTGACAATGTGCAAAAACCTATGAAATCGGGAGGTATCACAGGACTGTTTGCTCCTCGGACAACTGAACCCATCCTGATTCCATCCTTAAAATCGCCCCATGGGACAACAAAACGCGCAGTTCCAGAAGCCATGGCTTAACCCAGCTGAGGACATGCCCAGGGACTTTATCTGCCATTCGCTCCTCCACATAAAACTTCACCCTGGACACTAATGACTGCTATAGACTCACATCAGGGCATCGAAAAAGGCTGGACCAGGAAGAGCTGGAGCTCCAGGGACATGAATTTCAAACCAAATTTTCCACTTGCCAGTAACCCCTTAGTAATTCTACCAAGTGCATATAAAATGACAGCCAAGGGTTTATCAGTACTGTTCTGTTAAGCATGCAGCATGGACAGAAGTGCTTGTAACCCACAGATTAATTAGGCACGAGTCTACCAAGGTCATTTCTACACTGGACAAATTTGGTTTTCCTCACTGGTTTCACAAACCCATTTATAAACTGAAAACAAATCAGCCATGACCCATTTTGATGCTGTGGCCATACACCTAAAGCTTTTCATCTTTGTTTATGATACTTGAGACCAGCGATTTAACTGTAATATTTGTACCAAACTATTTTTACTATTAAAGACATAGGAGCACAAGATGTTTACAATTTATTTTGTTCACTCACTGCCAAGCGTGATCCAGCCATTTCAGTTCAGAGATGGGATATCAGGGCTGGCTGGAAAGTTGTTATAAAAGTTTTCATGACTGAGAAGATCCTAACAGACTGATACTGCCACAAAATAATGCATTTTCAAGTTGCCCGTGAAATTTCCTTCAGTGCCAGTAATACACGCTCATTTCGCTGGCAAACACAGACCTGCTGCTTGTATACCACTGCCAGTTAGAGGGCTAGTCCAGGGTTTCCCCCACATAGACCACTCTGTGGCGGGGCGCCACAGCTTCAATGTGGAGCGCCACAAGTTGATTCCCGTTAATTCTAAGTAAATGCGGAATTGCCGCGTGTTGATAATGCATGCGCAAGTTCGCTAAAGGTACAGGGAGACAGAATTAAAGTATCTCTCCCCCCCCCGGCTCAACAAAATTCAAGTCATCTGTTTAAAAAAAATTGGTCTGCCACCACACATTACTTGCTGGTCTGTGGGAAACACTGTAGTCATATATACCACTGCCAGTTAGTGGCTAGTCTCAGACTAAAAACTGACCACAAGCTTCACAAGGAAATGAATCGAGCGACCATTTAAAAAAAAAAAAATTAAAAAAGCTTATTTATTCAAATAAAAATAAACAGGTGACCTACTAACTAAAACTGGATTAACAAAAAAAAAAAATAATCACAGCGTACAAACCATAATCCATTAATATAGGGGCAATTTAAACATTGTTTATAACTTGATTGAAAACCTGGGCCAAGGACTGTTTTTTAAAACAAAACCAAGTAGGGCCTGGAGGTGTAAACGAGGATGTGGTGTCGTTCATGCCTTCTGATGGATGGGGACGTCATCTGCAGCGTTCACGCATTTCGGTCGATGCGGACGTCCACCTCTCTGCCGTTGATTTTGGTGCCGTTCATCAGCCGGCAGGCCTGATCGGCGCTGTCAGGGGTGTCGAAGCGAACCGTGCCGCAGCCCTTCGACTTCCCGTTCTCCATTTTGATTTCCGCAAACATCACCTGACCTGGAAAAAGCACCGCACAGCACAAAATTCAAATTCAAAAACTCAACAGGAAAAGTCCATTAAACAAAATGAATTCTCGCTGCATACAGTGCTGCAGATATAATAATGAGGTCCGTCCTCTCAGGGTGAACTACACGGGATGCCAAGAACTCAAACTGGATAGAGAGGAAGTACAAAGTAAGGGAAAACGCACTTTACATTTCATTTCAAGGATAAAATGCCTGTGCCAACACTTCACTGGAGAACATTACACTTCATCTTACCGCAGTGGCTGAACTTCTCTTTCAGTTTTTGCCATGTGAGGTCATACGGGAGCTGAAACGCAAGTGAAACATCAATACATTTCCTGCAGTTTCCAGCAATCATTAAATCTCACATAATACTGTCATTTACTTCTGTGACTACACTGTAGCTCAAATATTTTGTGGAGTGTAAGTGTGATGAATGACGAGCAGGGATGATTCTGAATTGGTACGTACATTTCGCACGAAGATCTGGCAGCCGGCCTTCACCGCGGTGGCTCTGTCTGTGATGGCCGCGCTGCCAAAGTTCCCGAACCCGCGGCCCATATCCATGCCCCCGCCCATCCGGTCAAATCCCGAGCTCATGCTCATGGTCCCCATTCCACCACCTGACCAGAGAGAAAGGTACATCATCATACACCTGCGTTCGCTAACGTACCACTGCGCAACGTCACACCACCCTGTACTGTAATGCATTTGCAGGCAGCTGCAGTAGACTGCAGTTGGATGTTTCTGGTACTCGGCAGATCCAAACAGAGGTCCCTTACCCATTCCGCCAAAGGAATCCCCAAACCCTCGGCTCATAGCCATGTCGCTCCTCCCAAAGTCACCCATCCCGGAGCGAAACATATCTGGAGCACAAAAATAGCACTCCGTGAACAAAAATACACACACACACACACACTGTGGCAAAGCATTTCCATCCATCTCACTTGCATCAAGTTAAATTCACCCTGCAGTTTGGCCTGGGGAATATTAAACAAGCGAGACTCCATTCAGTCTCTCAAATGTTACACACAGACATGTTCATTCATAAACTCATCCACTATCCCATCTCCACTTAATTATGCAAACCAATGACTATACTTAGTGCTGCCCTGATTCCCTGACCAAACAATGAGAAGGACTTTGCACACAGTACCTCCCATTAGGCCCCCCCTGCTTGAGCCAAGGCCCATCGTCCCCATTCCGGCTCCAGGGTTTCCGCGGAAGTCATCCATTCCTGTGAGGAAAGAGACACACGTCAGCATCCTGTAGTATAGGCTCACACGCCCAAGCTGAAAAGGGTGAACTGGGCTCAAGTCTCACCTCCCATCCTGCCCATGGGGGCCATGTCTCTGCCACCGAACCCACCCATACTGCTCATGCTGTCCATACCGCCGAAACTGCCACCCATTCCTGCCGAGAGAGAGAGCGCAGTGAGACCGGCTCCCAGCTCACCTCACTCAGTGCACCGTTTTCCAACAGGGCATTAGGCATTTACAAAAGGGGATAAAAGAGCTGTAACAGCTCTGACACTGAAGTTAATGGTATACTGAGTGGGAATTTAGAAGGGCGTGGTGTGTGAATCTCCATGCCTACATCCATATATTCCTACAGAACAGTAGCCTATTGCCACATTCCCATGTTGGCCCGCGGACACTCGCAGCCACTAATGCGATCATTTCATGCATTTAAATTACCAGCGGTTTCGACTAAGTCTTCAGGGTATTGAATTAACTCAATATCCTGAAGAAAACCACCGTCTAAACGTTGGGAATTGTATAAATTATAGCATTGTAGCTGCAAGTGTGCTAGCGCGTTCTACTACGTACCCAAGCATTGTTTCGCTCATTTTTAGCTATCGCGCCAATTCCGGCATATTTACATTGACACATATTGCTGATATGTTGATTAAAATTCACAGTCCTAATTCAATAAATTCAACTAGATAACTCTGTCGCCACAGGGACCGAGTCTTGCATCTCCCGAATCCCCAAATTTTGGACAAAATGGCCACTGGCAGCCATATTGGACGTACAAAATTGCCGAAATTCAGTCTTGAGCGTTGTCAAATAAACATCTTCGCCTGTGTAAAATTAGAAGAAATTCCTTTAACAATTGTCACTTCCAGAGCCTGGAACAGAAAATCTCTCTCTCCCGACTACTATCGGCGATAAAAATAAAATAAACCCGAAAAAGCGAAACCATAGTATCTCCCGACTACTATCGCCAGGAAGATAAAATAAAATAAACAAGAAAAAGTCATATTCAAAGCTCACATTTAGTGTACAAACTTGTCCCCATTTGTCGCTCAATGAATGTCAATAGCAAATAACGGCTTCTATGGAAATGTAATATGCAGTCATATTCAAATCAAGTACCAAAAAAATCCATTTAGTGTACAAACTTGTTCCATTGATGCCTCCCCAGCCGATTTTCGCAGTACTAAGTTGAATTAAGATTCAAGGGCAATAACTCTGTAAAAAATACAGTTTAACTCGAACTGGGTTTCAAAAATGTCGTTAGGTGTAAGAGTATCGTCAGGAGTACCTACAAAATCAAAATGTCATTCATCTAGGTGTAATAATTTCCCAGTAAATTTGTTTCCCATTGATGCATCCCCCCAATTTTTCCCGCACTAAGTCGAATCAAAGATTCAAGGGCAATAACTCCGTAAAAAATAAAGTTTTGAACTGGGCTTCAACTCGTTCAAGAGTATCGTCAGGAGTACCTACAAACAAAATTTCATTCATGTAGGTGTAGTAGTTTCCGAGAAAACTTGTCCCCATTGTCCACTATAGAATAAAGTACAAAATGTGACGTTTCCATGGAAACGCCAGAAAATTGACATCCCAGAAAGCTGAAAATGACTGGATCGTAGTTTGTGACATGGTTCACGATTGTACTAAAGTTTGGTCGAAATATTTCCAACGGTTTTTGAGATATGACCACGGACGGAAGGACGGTCGGGCCGCTATATACCCCCGCTTACTTCGTAGCGGGGGTATAATAAAAAAAAAAATTAATTTGCAAAGGCAGTATACTTAACTGGTAAATTCATTCTTAGTCTGCATTCCTATTCATTTATCAAAAAAAGTTCACACATTTTTCTTAGAGGACATTAAACGACAATTGTCTGTAGAATATTCCAAATCCTGTAGCTCGCAAGACAGCACATTCAGCTGGGCTAAGGCTGTAATATGCAGCTTTGCATGTTTTTTTGATTGAGTAACAACCAATCTTGAACAGGAACAAGTTGAGAACCGAGCAACACAGGCTTCAATGCCTCTGACGGTAGACTACAGAAGATCCCTCAGAAAATCTGGGGGCCATCAGGTTGAACAGGTCAATTCTTGCCAAATTAAATGCATATTTTGCCCCCAGTTTAATGATGCAGATATGGGATGGGGTGAGGTCCAAACTTTAAATCAGCGAATTTATTAATACTCACTGTAGGCACATATTTTGTGTACAATGGTGCAACATAATTTACATATTTCAAATTTAGTAAAACCAGTTTATCACCTTATTTTTGCATTTTAAACAGGACATATGAAAAACTGACTTTTTCAGTAGTGCTTACAAACCCCCTCACTGTAAAGTAAATGAGTGACTCCATATTTTTTTTCCTTTACTTAAAATATTCCATTAATTAAAATTTAATTTGCTTGACGTGTTTCATGAAGGCAGAAAGATCAGCTACGGAACAAAAAGTGTTGTGTGTCATCTGCAATTTGATTATATGCAACGAAGTAAAAAGCTAGATGAACATCCTCTGTGTGTAGAGATTCCAGAATTTTTGCCAGGGGTTGAATCCAGTTTTTGTTATTGATATTGCTGCAGTTCTCTTTGGAAATTATTTAAGTTGTTCCTTGAATCTGCATGTTGTTATGATAACAAATAGCTAAACAAATTAATGCCAAAGAAAAAGCCAAAGACATTTAAATGAAGACGTGATCATAAATGCCAAGAACTGAAATGTTGAAATAAAAGTTTAATTGTTAGTAAATGTTAATTATTTTATAGTTTGTGGATGCGAGATAAATAAAATGGAAGAAGAAATAATTGCTGTGGTGTTCAATTTAATTTTGGTGCAAAAGCATGCACCAAATTGCACCACTTATTTATTCGATTTTATTATACAAGGGAGCATGACAAAGGACTCCCCTACAGTCCTAGCAACAGCATGGCGCCACATGCAACTCTTGACCGGCTACTCCCCCCCCATTTAACCTGCCACTTTCATTTCTAGGGAACGCTGTATGATCTTAGAAACATTTCCTGTCTAACAAACAAACAGAGACCCATGCTAGTCCTAGCAGTCCAGCAAGTAACTTGTAAGTAGATCACTACAGGCTCAGGGCTAGTGTCTAATGAACAGTGAAAAGGCTAGCTTTCAATAGCAATTATGACTGCAGGCAACACTTTTTATATTACTAACTGGTATGGCAATGTTGTCATATACAGCATTAGTCTCAAACAGGGGTCTCAAATTAACTGGTCTGTAGAAGGGCCAGGGGGCTGCAGGTTTTCATTCAAGCCAAGCAGAAGCACAGCTGATACAACTAATCAACTATGCAGATGGAGATCAGTTGATTAAATTTGTTGAATGAGGTGTGCTTCTGCTCTGTTGGAATGAATCCTGCAACCCCCTGGCCCATTTACAGACCAGTTTGAGACCCCTGGTCTAAAACCACAATAAAAGAATGATTTTGGGCAAAGTAGCTAAAATTGTTAGCACTAGCTAGCTCGCTCGAGTTTACATAGTGCGCATTTAGCTCTGCGTCAGACCACAGCTCAAAATACAGCCGGGAGGCCTATGCTTCTGCCGTGGCGGAGGCGAGGGTAAGGGGTACATTTTGATAGTCTTAACAGCAATGACAAATCCCACTCAGTATACCTATAACCTCCACAAATACAATATAAAGACATCTGTGTGATGTGGTTACTGTTGAAAACATAAGAAAAATAAACCCACCTCCCATTCGTCCCATTCCTCCAAAACTAGGCCCATCCATACCTGTGAACAGAGCCAGAATCAAGACACAAAGGCTAGCTCAGTGCGCACTGGGTCTGAGGATCCATGTTCAGGGAGACCCAAATGCTCTCCGCTAATACTCCAGAACCACCCACAGGATCAGTTCAACAGTTTATGATGCCATTTTTGTATCCAGTGTCAATTCAGCACATTTCTAATCAGATCACATCAGGAAATGCCGCAAAGATAAATTATACCAATTCTCCAGCAAACTTGTATTCAGTGGAGCAAAACCACAAACTACTCAAACACCACCTCTCCCCCACTTAAACCTGCGGCAATTTTCCTTTGATAACCTCATTTCACAGGTGGCTGTGGGCCATTTCAGGACCACATCACGCCACAGGCCGGAATCAAACAGCCCATTCTAACCAGACACACTGCCCCTCCTATGCAGGCCTGGCGTATAAACATCAAACAATCCTTAAGTTGCTCAAACCCTCTAGCAACAAGGCACGTCCCAAAGGCATCATTCAAATGCTGTGATTGGCTGGCTTCGGCAGGGCGAGCATAAACGGACACTCCAAACTCTCACTGACCTCCAGGGCCCATGCTGCCCATGGCTCCTCCCCCACTCAGCCGGTTAGTGTTGATTGGCTGTCCCCCTGGCCCCAGCCCCATTCCGATTCCTCCGAGACCCCCTGCGGAACAAGCAAGAGAAAGAGCAAGCGTTAGCCTCAAAAGCCAATCCAGCACCGAATAGAGGTGTGTTCCGGCCAGAAGCATCGAGACAGGAAATGGGACGAGGGACTCACTGGGTAACTGCGGCGCTTTCTCCACTGGGCGGAAATCATCCGGGGGAATGGACTTGTCGTCCTACAGGGAGAAGAATGCATCAGGGACCAAGACAACCTCGCAGGACTGCTGTTACCAAAACTACCTGACCATTAAAACAACTGAACTATGGCTTTTTCACATTCCCCAGGCAACTGGCCACTACTCTTTCATGTTCTCCCAGCAACTAGCCACTGCTCCGTCATGTTGCCCCAGCACGGTCTATGACACAGTCGCCATTTCTGGAGACCCACTTGGGACGGTCAGTGAACAGGGTTTGCAGGAGCTCTGAGCTACAGCCACTCAGGAGGAGAGGCGTACGCCTCACTGCCATCTGCTGTAGCCCTGAACCATTTCTTCCATTTTATTTCCCACAAGCCATTTGCTATGGATACCAACACTCCCAAACAGCAAATTTACATACAGGCCAAATCCAACATAAGTGCATGTCAGGCACCGTACAGGTCCCCCTGAACTACAGTAACCCACAGATGTGACAGTGATATAGATATTCATACACTTAAGACCAATGTAAAAACCTTAACTTACCATTTTAACGTGCATAGGCCGGTCAAACAGCATCTGCCCATTGAACATGGCTTAGACATTCAGTCAAGGAAATTAAACCGAGTGGACAGTGGTTGGGGTCTAGAGGACAGCGCCCCCGAAGTTTAAGTTTTGAAATGCCCCGATTCACACTCCCTGATGAGCATTTTTTTTTTATGTTTCCGTTCGCTACAATTTAATCAATTATGAAAGATGTCTTGAGTTTTTCCATCAACATTCATTGTTTTTATCGTTTTTTACACTTCGAGTTACAGATACACAAACACACACAAAAGATGGACATCTAGTTTGATAATATGAATTACTATAAAATTTAATATGGTGCTGGAGACTTACGTCATCAAGAATGTGCTGTATTAGTTATTTTTGTAAGACCATGTTTTGAAATATGTTGATTTGTTACACTCAATGGTGGTACCAAAATGTAAGTTTCTGGGACCATTGCTTTCAGCAAAGACTCTGCCACGTTTGCACCATTACTGGAAGACTAAGATGGGGAAAATGATGATTAAATTCAAACTTTCAAAGCACCTGGAAGAGTTCAAAAGGGCATATGCTCCAATGGATATAATTTTGTCAACTTTTTGATAGCATTCAAATGTTGTTTTAAGAAATGTATAGTTAGCTCAACATGTTAAGTAATTTGTACAAGTAGCACAACCCTGTAAGCCCACAACGCAAATAAGCCTAACGTGTCAACAAATTATCACCAAGATCTGGATGTCAGCATACAGATATCGCACCCGATTAAATTCAAACTCCACGCGAGCGAGGGTCAAGTGAAGTCCGAACACCAGCCGCTCAAGCAGAACAGGTCGAAGACATTGGCGGAGAAACCGTGAAGCTACCGCTACTCCACAAACGCAGCAGAGACCTATTCAACTCTGGCCGTGATCTTGTGAGGCGACTAACAAAAATTTTATAAATATCTATAAAAAAATTAAATGATAGTGTTGTACTTTCTAATTATCCTTGTAAAGCTATCAAATATAACAGCAATTCAAATAAAGGAAAAAAAAAAAAAAAGCCTGAAAATCAAATCGGATATGGAGAGACTCATTGACACTGAATGAAAATGGTTCCGCTGACTTTCCCATCATAGCATCATGCATTACTAATGATCCACAATAAAATCAGGAATATGGACAATGGAAATCCACGACCAATTAGGCATTTACTTACAGAGATCGCAAGTTAAGTGCTGCAAAATCCTGAGAATGTCACTTCAACAGCGGGTCTGAAAACAGTACGCAGCGAACATGTGCCCCAAGATACTGGAGCCTTACTACCAGTATCTTTAATTGTGCCGTTCATGTGCACGTGTTTGCAATGGCGATTACATCCAGGAATTGTCAAATGGAAAGAGTAAACCAATCCATCTCCGGTCTGCTGTATTCTAAGCAAGCACTACTACATTAATCATTTGTAGGAGTGATGAGTTTTGAGGTGGTTAACCAACCGAATATGCGATAATTACTTTAAATACATAACTGGGCGATCGCGAAGAGCACTGCATGCATGCACTGTACGAGGTACCACTCCACATTGCGTGTGCATAGTATACACGTAATGCATACGTGGGATAAATGCCTGAAAAGTGATAAAATCGGGAGGATTTCAGAGGCGCCTGTAAGGTTGGGAAGCGGCCTTATTCTCCGGGATCCTCCCGGAGAAATCGGGACGGTTGGCATCTCTGCAGGACCCCTGGGTGCCCACCAGAGGTTGAAGACAAGGTGCTTTTTAGCAGCCCAATCAAATAACCTCCATCACAAAATTGAATCATTGGTTCAAATCAGTAAGTAACTAATGTTTATGCTTGCTTTATTATAAACCACGCCTGTGCCTGGCCAAGACTGCAATCACCCACAACCATCCATCACTGCATGGCAATACACACACGCAGACACACTATTCAAGAATGTCATCGCGGTAACAAACTGCCTGGCCCCTGACAGACACAGGACAGTGCGATGACCCGTATGTGAAGGATACAGATGGCCTGCACAGCCTCCAGCGCCTGCTCAAACGTCACTGTGCCCATGCCTCTGCTCTTCCCGTCTTTATCGGACTTGATATCGGCCCGCTTGACTGTGCCGGCCATGCCGAACACCTCCTTCAGCTTCTTCCAGCCCACCTTAAAATCCAGCTGAGGAAAGGGAAAGATGCTCCTTAATGATAAATCACAGTTGGCATCCTACCTGCAACATCGGGAGGTGATTGGCGCCACTCATTAACTCAGCTAGCAGACTACTCCTATTCATACATCCCAGCAAACTGTAGGACAGAACTCCCCAAATCATGATCCTCAAGGGTCGAAAACAGGTTTTCCTCGTAGGGCTATTCAACATTATCCTGCAAGGGCCGGTGTGGGTGCAGGCTTTCATTCCAACCAAGCACTTACACACCTGATACTAATCAACCCCAAGAGTCTTGGCTAATGAGCTTGATTATTAGTATCAGGTGTGTAGCTGCTTGGTTGGAATGAAAGCCTGCACCCACACCGGCCCTTTCTGAATAATGTTGAATAGCCCTGGTCTAGACAGTTAGTGCAATATCTTAACTAAATTGGCCAGACAGAAAACCAAGGATGGATTTGATTGCATGGCCAGATTTGAGGAGTCCCGTTTTACGATTTCGGTTAAGAGGATCAGGGCGAAAAGCAGATGGAGAGATTTGAACACCTAATGGCAGCTATTGCCCTCATTAGCACAGCTGACCCCGCCTTCAGTTCAGTGAAATGCCGTCCTGCCCCTCAAGTCCTTCGACTGCAGCAGCTATATGGGCGCAAGCGACAGGCGCTTCTAAACTCACATTGGCCACGAAGACCGTGGTACCGAGCCGCCCGGCCCTCAAGGAGCTGATGATCTCCGGCGGGATGTTGGGATTGTTGGCGATGGATGGAGGGAGGTTCATTACGCCATCCTGGCCCCGCCCTCCCGGGAACGCTCCGCCCGCACGCTGCAGCATCCTGCGAGCGTGTTCGCCATCTGGATCCTGGATCAAACACACAGTAAAGTGCCCCTCCTCAGAATCAGACATTCACTTCCCTTCTCAAAGCAGCCGGAACAAACACAATACACTCCAATCCCCCACCATGAGATGCATGATATCTGGCCCAGAAACAAAACGCAGTGGAGGGATGGACAGACTGAAGGACAGAAGTATGAAAACACTCATCAACACGATAAGACATATCCATTAGAAATATTAAACGGTTTAAGAGTTCAGACGGATGGACAGAGGCACGGACAGCATCCATTCCCAGATCCCCATCCGCTGTGGAGGGGCATAATAACCCAGCAGGCAAACCCCCGCCCCTCCCAGAATCTCACCTCCTTGATGTTTAGTGGTCGGCCGTTCAGATCGTATTTATTCATCACCTCCATGGCCTTCTTCACAAACTCCTCATCCCGGAACTCCACCACACTGGAGCCAAGGAAATATGCAGTCAGATGGGCGGAATGCACCACCATATCACTGCATTACAGTATAAAAAATAGAGTGGAGAGATACATACCCACAGCCCTGCAGAAACATGAGGGGTGTCCAGGAGCCGGCAGGCATCAGATGACAGAGGCAGAAAACAGAGATTAGCGTCTCGAGACCATTTCAGTTCAGGTACTGCCAGGGATCTCTTGCCTATTCAGGCCACTAACACATTACACTGTCCTGCTGGAGGCTTTGCATCATTGAGGATTTTAGAACAGTACAATTACATATCAGAATACAGAGGAAAAAACATTAAAAAAAGCTTTGAGTTTGATTTTAAAAAACACAAGTAACCATGATATTATCCAGATAAATTATGCATTACAATGGCGTAGAAATACTTAGACAGTTACAACATAAGCAGCTTAAAATTTGTAGTAAGGGAACACAAGTGAGAACAAATTGCATTTTTATTACAAATAATTACTCAGAAAAATCACTTTTGTGAGAGTTTTCTTGATGTTCCTGGTATGTGGAATGACGGATGCAACGATTCCATTGATTCAACCAGTAGTTACGGATTTGGAGGGGAAAGAGTTTTCTGAAGAACGTGAACTGAAATTAACAATCTAAAGATAAAGTCAATTTATTTATTTAATGGGCAATATCAGTCTAGGGAACAAATCCAGACCAAAAAGAAAATTCCACTGTGCAATTCTTTAAGACAGCCACACAGATCCACCAATTGAAAACTACCACAAAAATACAACATTTGTGTGAAGAGAATTACAATTTTTTTAATTTTTTATTTTCCCCAACATTGCACAAATTCCAACCACCCCATCAAAAAACTCAATCTACTACCAACAGATACTGGCACTCGCCACACACACTCTCCAGGTCGCCAGCACATCACAAAGGCACCAGATGTAGTAGTTACGTGGTAAAACACTTGGTAAAAGAGGCACAGACGCCGTTTAACGCCTCTGCAGCAAGTCGTCCAAATAGCACTTACCCTGGACTTTCCTTCAGCATCCTTAAAGAGCTCCACGTATGTAACCTCACCGACTACATAAGACATACAAAGGGAAAATACCAAGAGACACAGCAGCGTTTACAAGGCCAGTCTTCTGTTCAACATTTCCCCTTGGCAAACACTACAGAGGAAAACTCCATTATTTCACAAGTCAAAGAATCCACAGCCTACATTCCACCAGGCAAGACCATGCCCCTCTCCTCATTCACTGGCACATCAATCCACCACAGAGAGAAAAGACTGCATCATACAGCCCTGGACATGTTACTAACTTATTTGTCACATATAATTACACAGGTTTCCAAAACCATTCAGCTTAAGGTGACCATTCCAATTCAAATATTTTCAAAGATATACATTTCAAATAAAGCAAAATTCCAATAATTCAAAAGAACAAAGCATATCAGGACAAGATGATATGCCATTTTTTCAGGGAAAAAAAATCAAGCATGTATCTCCCTGCAGCAGGTACTAAAAACAAAACATCAACATTTAGAGGTTACACTGTGGAGCTAAGCAATACTACAAACAAACCTTGCAGTAAAATACTACACACATCCATGAAAAACGTAAAAACATTTCAAGAATTCCCAACAAGAAAGCCTAAAACAAGGATAATTCCAAAGTTTTAAATACTCAAAATCAATAACACTGCTACAGTAAATATTTGACAAAGCAAACTCTTAAACCCAGGGTCAAAGCCCTCCTTCCAATGCACACTCAAGGCCTTCGAAAACTGCTCGGACGAGGGGAAACCTGCGCTTAACCTCCATCTCCGGATAACTATACCTTTCTCTCGCATAAGATCTTTGATGGCCTGCCACTTCGTGTCGTATGGGATATTGCTGACGAACACTCGGTTTTTGTTGCCCTTCTTGTCTCGCTGGTCTCTGGAGTACGGCTGGTATCTGTTCGACCTCTTATTGCCACCGGTGGTTTTCTCCTTCAACTCGGTCTTCTCCTTAGGAGCTTCTTCAGGATCACTGTGGCTACGAAAAGCAAAGCGAGATTCTAAGAGCAACTTCACATCGATACGTGTAGTAAAAACAACGCAACATTCACCATTAAGCTGCTTTCACACCGGACGCGAAACGAATTTTTCGCGCGGCAGATTACATTCAAAGTCAATGCGTCTACATTGACTTTGAATGTAATCTGTCGTGCGAAAAAATCGTTTCGCGTCCAGTGTGAAAGCGGCTTTAGCAAAGTAAACTTGATACGGATCGTTAAGCCATTCTCGTCAGCAAATAATGCAAAATACTACATATTACTTCAAGTACCGTAAGCAATTTAAATACTTAAATACTAAATTGCTATTAAGCCAAGCGTACGGCAATTAAAACAAGCGAGGATGTCGTCTAAAATAAATGTTCGTGCCAGTGTTGGCTTAGCAAGACAATGATGTAACATTATGTGCAAGAACACTAGCCAACTTCAATACAGCCGATTAAAGGCAACATGTTGACATTACAAATTCAGTCTTATATGATGAAGTTTAAAATCAATAGAAAGCTGAGGGGGTTAAAAACTCGCCAAAAATTCCCTCGACTCCCGAGCATTGTTCCAGGCTAGCCGGATAGCCGGCTAGTTACATTGTTTTAACTGCACCATAAATCTTCCGCGGACAGCCAACGCTAAACGCGCGCATTCGCGTCTTAAAATTGACTTTGAATGTAATCTGTCGTGCGAAAAATTTGTTTCGCGTCCGGCGTGAAAGCAGCTTTACGCGTTATGTACAGCTCATGATACATTTTATCACACATATCAGCTAAAACAAGACTAATAGAGGAACATGCAAACCGAACTTGGATGATATGCTAGCTTGTAGTAGCAAGCCAACACCGGCTATTCCAGTCTCCATCTTAGCTAACGCTAGATTAGCCTAGCAACGAGCTGCCCGACTGAAATAGAAACCCAACACACAGAGCTTTCAAGATAAAATAGCTACGTTTTCTCGCCATTGGTAGTTTCCGACATATCTTCGTTTTTGGCATCGTTTTCAACATCGTTTTCGGCGTGGTTTTCCTCCGCTACGGGTGCAGTGGTTTCCTCTTGATTCACTTCGGGCTCCTGCATTACGTCGGCCATTCTTCTTGCTTGAGAATGAATCGCAAAATGCCTGCATCCGAAACTGCGCATTTCAAATGTGCAGCAGACGCATGCCAGTATCGCGAGATTTTGAATTCGAAAGCGCTGCGCTTAACTATTGACGCTCATTATTGATTGAACAGTTTCGATGGGTGAACCATTCCCTTTCGAGTTCTACAGGATCAGACAGATAACAATCAGTCACTTATTTAAAATCTGACATTTTGTACAGTTTTTTTTTTCATTTATCGCACGAACTTGAAAAGCTATTCTCTACCCTTAAAGTAATATGGATCAAGAATTGCTTGTTTTGCCCTAACTCAAATTAATTCGGAATGCTGCCTGTGTGTGTGTGTGTGTGTGTGTGTGTGTGTGTGTGTGTGTGTGTGTGTGTGTGTGTGTGTGTGTGTGTGTGTGTGTGTGTGTGTGTGTTTCTTCACGGGGACCGTTTCCGGTATTAACAGTAAACTTGCAAGGACTAGTAGCCCTTAAGAAGACCAAAGCCTAGTCCTAACCCAGCAAAATGTCACATTTAAGGTAATGGTTAAGGTAAGAGGTCAGGTGTGAATGGAGGTGAGGTTAGGTAAGTTAAGGTAAGCCATGATTTGATTATAGCAAGGGTTAGGTTGTCCTCAATGAATGGAAGTGAATGCAATGTCCTAATAAGGACAGCTGCGCATACTTGTGCGCCTGTGTGTATCTGTGTGTTTGTGTTCACTTTCCAATTTCCATTAACAAGTTTATGGCATGGATCTTGAATTATGTTCATAACCTTTTTTACCCAAAAATTAATTGATGTAAAATCATTAAAAAAAAAAAAAACTTAATATCTTAGACCTTAAAAAACTGGGGTACTTCATTGATTACTGATCTTTTTCATCACTCACCTATTTACTGGATTGTGACCATTCTTTAAACTTCGGCCTTTTGGTATTTGTGGAAGACCATCGACTACTAACTACATACTTTCATTCACTGGGTCATTGGCTATTAGCAAAAAAAAAAGAACAATTGTGTTAATGTATGATGTGACATCTCAGTTGTTACCACCAGCACAGACAATTCAAATCAAGTACTGTATTTTGAGGCTGAACATTAGCAATTATGGCAAGTTAGGTTGCCTTCATTCTTGACCCAGTTACTTTCAGGAAGGATGTTCTAATAAGATTGTTGTGACTTGCAAGTTCCACAAAACCCTGCAATGACAGCGATCAGCCCCACAATATTTGTGACCTTGAGTTATGGTCACAGCAGTGATAAACATATTGGGAAGAAACAGCTGATTTCATAATCCAATTCCATTGGATTATCCATTTATCCATTATCTTAACCATCTCTTCCTCCCTGGAGCTGAATATCCCAGCTGGCTATGGGCGAAAGTCAGGGACACACCATGGACAACTCACCAATTCCATTAGATTATATATAAATCAATATACGAAATCAATATACATAACTTTATTTAACCAAGTGAGAGGGGAGTCACCCCCATATAGGTGACAATGCCTCAGAAGTTTAAATCTTCAAGATCCTCTAAGAGAATTTTTCATTTCTCGGCACAACTAAATCTGACGCAAAAACTAGCAAAGGCCATACAAAGAAATAACTGTCCATGAGAAGCCCGATCCCTTCCTATGGACTTTATAATTTAATTTAATATGATGGGTAAAATACACATTCAATGAAGATAGTGGAATATTTTTCACAAGAATGTGAAATTAGATTTAAAAAAAAAAAAGATTGCTGTGAAGCATAACTCTTGAAGTCTGTTTGTTGTATTTAACTGGTTATTGTATCACTCTAAAGGTTTATCACTCTAAATATCAATTTGATATTCAAGAAAACAATATTTATTGCTCAATGCAGTCTTAATTAATTACTCTAACACTAATTATTAACGAATTATTTTTTATCAAAATATATTATTTTGGTTACTGTAATTATCAGAGGTCACCTTATCTTTGTTAATAATTCAAGCTCTTATCTGCTCCTATAAGTACAGTGAATAAAGGTTTTGTGTAAATTGTACTGATGTCCTTTGAACAATATTATTTCATCATGATTTTATAATGGGTCAAACACCAATGGATGTGCATGACTGTTTTAATCTGGCGGCTCTTAGTAATAAATCAAAAAAGCTAAACTCATTTTCACCTGAATCAACATTATGCAAGCGATAAATACATCATTGTAAACCTGGTGCAATCATTATTGAATGATGGCTGTCTAGCCTTTTTTCTCCATTGAATGAGGAATGCGAATAAAATAACTAATATTCAGTCTGAGAACTTCCTATCCTGCAAAGATATTGCTGCTCATTATTTTCAGCTTTAAGGATCATAAACTCTAGCTTGAACACAATATATTCTAAGCTAAACCCAGCTCTACTGGATTATGCCCTGCACTGTATATGTATAACGTAAACCTTCCATCTGTCAGGTATGCCATTTCATATGCTAAAGTTTATCTTGCATTTCAATGAGACTTAGCCTACATATAAATACGATAACTCTCAACAGCTTACGTATATCAGTCAAGCTATGCATTCTTAGCATGAGATGTAGACTCTGTAGTTGCAAGAACACACTAACTTGACAGCAAATTATTTAATTGTCCACATCATCATATTCTTCAGACATAATGGACACGAGAGAAACAAACATTAAAAACATCCTATGCAAATATTGTTTCAATATATACACTGCCCATCCCCCCAAAAAAAAGTCACCATTTGGACTTTAATAAGCAAATGCTCAAGAGCCTATGATTAAATCATTATTGCATGAATGAATGTGTTTCAGCAGGAAATTATTATTTTAATTCTGACTGATGCAGTACATAACTTCATGTTTTTGAAGAAACATGTTGAGGGACGTATCTCATGGTCCTTGAAGAGATGTTGCTGTGTTTCAAGGGGTGTAAATTATTGGCCAGCATCAAGCAGAGAAAACAGCTGAGGAAATAGCTGAAATTATGGTAGTGAACCGTCAACTTCACAGAAGACATGGGTTGTGGAAAAATCATAACTGATCCAGATCGGAGATCACTAAAATGCTTGGTGAAGTGTCATCTTTAAAAAAATCAACAGTAGAATTAAAGACTACATTAACTTATGAGGAAAAGTGCATTTCTACATGCACCATGCAATTAGAACTCGGAGGATTTGAACTGAACAGCTGCATGGCCGCAAGAAAACCACTTGCTAGCTGGGCTTATTGGAAAAAAAAAAAATGACTTCAATTTGCAAGGGAGCATAAAGATTGGACTGAGGAGCAATGAGAAAAGTCACATGGTCTAATGAGTCCAGATTTACCCTATTCTTGAGTGATGGGCAGGTCAGGGTAAGAGAGGAAGTCCATGAAGCGATGCACCTGTCCTGTATAGTGCCCACTGTGCAAGCCTCTGGAGGCAGTGTTATGATTTTGGGTTGTTTCAATCGGTAAGGTCTGGGCTCAGCACCGTTTTGCAGCACTAAAATTAATTTAGCAGACTACCTGAATATACTGAATGACCAGTAACCCATCAATGGACTTTGTCATCCCTGATGGCACTAGCATATTCCAGGATGACAACGCCAAGATTCATCAGGCTCAAATTGTCACAGAGTGCTTCATAGAACAAGAGGAATCATTTTCACACATGAATTGGCCACCTCAGAATCAGGACCATAACCAATTGAAAGTCTTTATGATGTGCGAGAGAAGGCTTAACAGAGTGGTTTGACTCCCTTTTAGTTAAAATAAGTCTTGGCCAAAATTTAATTCAAATTTGGTTGGAAATAAATGTTGAAACTTTGTATAAGATTGTCAAAAAAATACCACAGCAAATGTGCGCCGTGATCAAAAGGAAAGCAGGCAAAAAAAAAAAATATATATATATATATATATATATATATATTATTGTGTGAAATTTTTTTTTGTTATTTGTTTTTTGGATGGGCACTGAAAAACAATTAAACATTACTATCCAACCAAACAAGCACGAAAGTGGGTTTCTTCAGCACTGGTTCTCTAGCATGTAAGTATCACAAATATCAACATTCGCCAGGCCTAACTCCAGCCCACACAGCCCATTTGGCCTTGGCCTGAATATCACAATGAATTCTGGCCCTTGGAATACTGACATGGGCCATGCATGGACCAGCACAGTCTCAGTCTCGCACTGGGGCAGAACAGATATACACACCAGCCCCAAATCTTAACCTTGTGTAAATGGAATTAAAACCAGCCTGTAACTACAACTAAGCCCTGGACCAGCCTTATTATGCCCACGTTAAATACATGTGTACAGATGTATGTGCTCAACTGGTAAAAATTATGACTTATTTGTTCAGCATAAAAAGCCTTTTTTTGTAAATATTAAAAAAAAAAAAAAAAAAAAAAAAGGTTCTGCATAACAGATCCAGGAAAAGAATAGAGTGAGGACAGGATAATGAACAAGATTCAGGCCGAGGGCCTGTGTGTGTATGTGTGTGTGTGTGTGTGTGTGTGTGTGTGTGCGCGCATGCATGTGTGTGTGTGTGTACTGTATGTGTGAGCGTGTGTGGGCCAGTGTGTGTGAGTGTTTGTGTGCGTGTGTGTGTGTGCGTGTGTGTATGTACTGTATGTGTGTGCCTGTGTGAGTGTGTATGTTTGTGAGTGTGTGTGTGTGTGTGCATGTACAGAGTCTACCTGAGTAGTTATGCTTACCGCAGCTATACAACTAACTTACCTCACAGCAGCGAGAGAATGCTGCAGTCAGCCCAGCGTGGTTTCCGGAATAGTTCAGTGAGAAATAGACTATGATCCAATCACAATGTGGTATATCCAGTCTTAACCTACCAATTATGCGCGCTGACAGAAAAATAATTAGAATGGGGCAAAGTGTCTGTCCCCAGTTGTTATGTTTTCGCAGATCCTGGCCAAGCCAATATGAGAATGGGAAATCTCTGCTTATTTTACAGAATCAATGCTGGGCTAAAATTAAGAGTGAATATTTTTCCATGCACATTTGTTAATCTCAGCATAAATTTTCAAAAAATGTGTGACATGGTGAAGTGAAAAATTTGTGAATTAGCAAGACACTAGTGAATTTTGGAATTATGGCTCGTAGATTCAAAAAAAAGTGCGATGTGAATAACATCACACTATGTTCCACATGTGGCCCAAAATCTCCACACCGATCTGTGTTGCACATCTCCCATCCCCTCATGCAGAGCCATCATCGCCGCACCTGGCCCACGTTTGTATGTCATACAGTGTCGTGAAAAAGTATTTGCCCCATTCCTGATTTTTCTGTTTTTGCATATTTATCAAACTAATATCATCAAACTAATTTTAATATTAGAAAAAGACAACCCCACTAAGCACAAAATGTCATTTTTAAACAACGATTGCACTTATTAAAGGAAAAAGCTATCCAAACCTACCTGGCCCGATGCAAAAAAGTGATTGCCCCCTTGGTTACTAAATCAACAAATTAAATAAATTCAACCGTTGATTGGGTTCAATTTCACAGGACACATCCAGGAGTGATAACTGCCTGCCTTGTTGAAACTAAACGTCACTTAACCCCTTAAGCCCTGAGCCTCTGGCTTGAAAATGACATGCCCAAAATGAAATGACTTTATCTCTGCAACAAATTGGTCGATTTGAATAATATTGGTATCATAATAAAGGTAACACCATGGTGAGTTTTGTCATGGTGCAAAAATCAGTGTATATACCCCCCAAAAAATTACTCACCATTATCTGTGCCATAGTTTATTCTAACCAAGTAAATCAGAGCAAAAGTGGAGAGGTTTTAGTTTGGGAATGTCTTGTGGCCTCTCCAAGCTGACACTGTGTGCTGTTCCATATTTCTCAGAAACTAAACTGTTAAATTCATTTGATTTCACTTATATGTCACTACAGGCATTCATTCCATCCAAATACACAACCACTTTTTATTTTTTAGAATTTTTAATTATTTTTTTTTATTATTATCTCTGCCAGTCCTTTAGCCTATACAATTTCCCATTCAAAGATAATACATACAAAGAAAATGAAGTTTGACTCCACTGGAGCAGATTTATTTAAAAAAGCAAATAAATAAAATTATAAATACAAAGGTAATGTAAAGGAAATGGTAATAAAGTAAAAAGATCAAAAAACCCCAGCAATTATTTTTACAAGAAAAATGCTATGATTGCCTGAGTAAATACATGCTGAGACCAGGATTTGAACCATGGCGGTTTGAGATGCAGCACCTGATTCTAATCACTAGGCTACATCAGCTGACTACAAACTGCATGTCAAATTGTCGATATAAAGAATGAGTCGGGAAAACACGTCACTCATCCGACTTGTACCGCAGTTTTCTCAGTATTCATGCGGAATGGCACAAAGATTCTGTTAGAAAATGACTTTAAAAACGACTGTTGAATATTTAATATAATTTAAGATAATTTACAGAAAATATCACAATCAAACCATTTAAGCTTTAATATTATTGCGCTATTGAAGTACATGCGAATGGCCCATGGACTCAGTTTGACGCACTGGGAACGCAGGGCTCTGGCTCAAGCTAGGTTTGTGCGATTAAGGTGGTTTAGAGCTCGTTGGAAACATCAGAACCCATAGAATCAAATGGCTACTGGCAAAGTCTTACTGACAGCATCACAAGCCAGTCACAGAGAGGAAAATAGCATTGCAAGCAAGCTGAATGCTAAGGAGCTGAGATCTTTGAAGCAATGTCCTGGAAAAAAACATGCTTGAAGACTGGAAGATCTAGTTTCGTTATAACATGGACACATTGGGCTAACAATAGCAAGCGCAGTTTTACCCTCGAACAGTTTTTTATAACAAAATACCAAAGGTAAAATTTTTTTGCTCATCTCTGTAGACTGTAAAGTGTATGCCTGATGTTCTTTGAGTATGGTGTCAGTTTAAAATGACAAGGCTTATATCGTTGGATTTCTGTGGACATTCCTCTTTCATTTGAGTTATCGTTTATATGCATTGCACAAATTCAGTAATAATGCTTGCGACTCAGCGCTGATATGATTTTATCTTATGTTTTACTACATGGTTATTTACTTGCTTGGTGCTTGAATTGTGTTCGGTTGAGGTAAAAAAGGTCAACATGAGCTTTTTGCCGAGTTTCTTCACGTAAAGTGGATGAGCTGCATGACGTTGTTGCGATAAGGAAACATGCTGTATTTATTATGCGTAACGACCGCCCCCAGTACTGGGGGCATTCGGGTTTAAAGGGTTAAATAAAGTAGACAAAAACAGTGCATCATGATGCGATCTAAAAAAAAATATTTAAGAACAGATGAAAAACAAATTTGTTGACATCTATCAGACAGTAAAGAGTCTCAAAGAAATTTCTAACTCTCTGGGATTCCAGAGAACCACAGTGAGAGTTATTATCTACAAATGGAGAAAACTTATAACTATGATAAACCTTCCCAGGAGTGGCTGGCTGATCAAAATTCCTCCAAAAGCGACTCATCCAGGAGGAATGAGGAAGAAAGTGACTGGGCAAAAATGGCATCCATGGAAGAGCTGCATGGTGAAAACCACCTCTAACCCAAAAGACCACAAAGGCTCATCTCACTTTTTCCAAAAAAACCTCTATGTACTCCCCCAAGAATTTTGAGATAATATTCTGTGGACTGAAAAGTGAAAAGTGGAATTTTTTGGAGGACATGGGTCCCTCTACATCTAGCGTAAAGCAAACACAGAATTCCACTGTAAGAACATTATTCCAGCAGTAAAACACAGTGGTGGTAGTGTGATGTTCTGGGGCTGTTGTGCTGTATCAGGATCTGGGCAACTTACCATAATTGATGGAACCATGAAATCAGCTCTCTGCCAGAACATCCTGATGGAGAATAACCTGTCATCAGTTTGATCTAAAGCTCAAGCGCTGTGGGGTTATCATATCCCAGCTCCAGTTATACAGCAGGACAATACACCAAAACACACAAGTAAGTCCACCTCTGAAAGGCTCAAAAAGCAAAATTATAGTTTTGGAGAGGCCTAATCAATGCCTCAGCTTGAATCTGATTGAGATGTTGAGCATTGACTTTAAATAGGCAATTCATGCTCGGAAAAGTAAGAAACGAGAGAGGGCCAAAATGCCTCCTCAGCAGTGTAAAAGACTTATTAGTTATTGTAAATGTTTGATTGCAGTTCTTGCCACCAAGGGTGGCACAACCAGTCATCAGGTATAAGGAGGCAATTATTTTTTCTCAATGGGAATATAGGTGTAAGGCCACGCCTCCAGCCGTCCAGCTCACCGGTCTACTAAGACCCGGAATGCACTTCATTCAGTATTCAATTATCTCTCACACCTGTTTCTCATTGCCACTGGGTGGTAGCAGTGTGTATTTTAGACCCAGTTTAACGCAGTCTCATCGTCTCGTAAATCCACGCCTGTGTGGCATTGTTAGTCTTCTTTAGACTTTTTCTCCGTATTCGCGTATCAAAACTCGAAAGTCTTTAAGGTTAGTGCTGTTTATGTTTATTTCAGCACTTTATTATTAATGCGCCTCATTTCCTTTAGTTTTCCTATTTGTAATACATTGTTACACTGTAAACCCTGATAGTGTGGTGAACTCAAATGTTTTGTGGAAACCGATTACCTCAAAAAAATTGTGTAGGCCAACTTGATTGCATTGTGTGGAAGGAACTTAAAGAAAATAAGGTAAAGTTTTTTTTTTTTACATGTTTTAAGTGCTGTGAACACAAGATCATTAAGTTGGCACACTCAATTTTATTGAGGTAATCGGTTTCCACAAAACATTTGAGTTCACCACACTATCAGGGTTTACAGTGTAAACACAGATCCACACGTATGCACTTTAATCCCTGATAGTGTGTTGAACACAAGTGTTTTGTGGAAACCGATTACCTCAAAAAAATTATGCATGCCAACTTAATGATCTTATGTTTACAGCACTTCAAAAAATGTAAAAAATAACTTTACCTTATTTTCTTTAAGTTCCTTCCACATAGTGCAATTAAGTTGGCATACACAATTTTTTTGAGGTAATCGGTTTCCAAAAACACAGAGTTCACCACACGATCAGGGTTTACAGTGTACAATAAAGACTTCTACAAGTGCATGAATGGTGTTGCCTAACCATGAGTAAGCCATTGGAGACAGAAATGTCAGGGTTGACAGTGTGGTTGACAGTTAATACAAAAAAAGTGTTATTTGATTTTTAGAGGAATGATCTTTACATTATTTTAATGTTTAGTTCATTCGTGAAAAAAAAAATAATTGAGTGGTACTGTATAACTAGAAGAAAATTGACTGGTAAAAGGGCTAAGAGAAGGCAGAGAAGGATGGTCAGACTAGTTCAAGCTGACAGGAAGGTGACAGTAACTCAAATAACTATGTATAACAACAGTGTAATGCTGAACAGAGTCTTTGAATGCAGAACACATTAAACCCTAGAATGGATAGACTTCATTCCCTCGAAAAAGTATTTTCCCAGCCTTGATTTCTTCTATTTTTGTTTATTTATCATTCAAATAATTTTAATATCAGACAAAGGCAATGTGAGTAAACACAAAATGCAGCTTTTAAATGATCATCTCATATATTGAAGGAAAACCATTATTCAAAACCTACTGTAACAGTTGTGCTGCGAGCACAATTCAGATGCACGGAGGACAGTAAGTTAAGGACTGGACTCAGGTGCAAGGATGGACTTGGTTGTATTTATCATGCCTACTGCACAACAGCAGCCACAAATGTTGCACTAAAAAACAAAATGGAAGCCAGGTTCCTTTAACACTATAAGTAATACAGACTGTGAGCTTTAGCTGCAGTATATCTGTGGATCTGTGATTACAATAAAGACTTCAACAAGTGTATAAATGGTGTTGCTAACCGGTGAGCCATTAGTGATAGAAATGTCTTGTGACCGCCAGAAGGGTTAATATTTTCCAAACACAATGAATTCCACATCCATTGTAACGCGAGTGCTTGGAACCCAATTGCAGCAGACCGAAGATAGCAGTAATGATCTTTACTTTCACCACAGGCAGACACTAATCAGTAGGCAAGCAAAGATACACTTTATTGAACCCTGTGGGGTAATTTGTCCTCTGCATTTGACCCATCCTACAGTTAGGAGCAGTGGGCAGTCACAGAGCAGCACCTTGGGACCAACTCCAGTTCTACAGGCAGTTCCTTGGTCTGGGGTACTGGTTCCTATAATACGTCTCTACATCTTTTTGTGGGTGGGGGAAACCGGAGTACCCGGAGGAAACCCATGCAAACACATGGAGAACATGCAAACTCCACACAGAAAGGCCCGAGGCCAGGTTTGAACCCACAACCTTCTTGCTGTGAGGTCTTGCTAACCACTGCGCCACTGTGCAAGCAAAATGACAGTTTAGTTCAAAAACAGAGTCTTTGACTTGTTTGACGAAGAACAGACCCAGAGGCTGGGGATGAGTGAGCCGAACAAGGCAGCAGGTGAGCACAGGAAGTATGAGCAGGTGAGTACAGGTTGTATGAGCAGGTGAGTACAGAATGTACAAGCAGGTGGGTACAGGAAGTATGAGTAGGCTTGCACACAGCATGCAGTTCTTGATAAGGTGATGGTATTGCGAAGGGGCTGGCAAGAGACGTCGTCGAGCTGGCAGAGGGTCAAGAGCCAGGCAATATGCAGTCCAGGTGAACAAGCCAGCAGGGAGCAGACAGAAGGAGAGTCAGAAACAGGAAGGGTTGGCAATGGAGAAAATGAAGAACAGTCTGGCAAAGAGTAAATGAACTGGAGAGGCTTGTATACTGGGTTGATTGCTGAAGAGCCGCATCTGTGAGACCAGGCGAGTCGAGTAGGGTGATAAGGTGGGAGTGGCTAGCAGTAGGAGTGAGACAGAGGCAGGGTGAGTGGAGAATTACTGGCTGACCAGAGGAGCTGAATACAGATTGCGACATCCATGACCAAAAACATGCTTCTCTAGATATAACTGACTGGAACGTTTAGTAGAGTATGAACCTATCCAGCAACCATACTGAAACCACAATGAACTTGTATAGACAGGACATTCACAAAAGGGGTGAGGCATACCAATGATAACACTTGGGAGCAAGGGAGGAGACAAGACAATAAATGAATTAAAGGAGACAAAACTGCAAAAACACATGCAAACTGCTGGAACAGGGAGGAACGAATTGAGGATACACAAGGGTTGTGAAAATGCAGGCTTGATGTGCCCGATTTGAAGGTGCTCTGGGTATGCCAAGCTGGAGGGGGACTCGGGGAGGACCTGGGACAGGCTGGAGGGATTACATCTCCTGGCTGTCTTGGGACAGCTACAGAGTATCTTGAGGTGAGCTGCAGGGAGTCTTTGGGGAGAGGAACGTTTGTGCTCTCCTGCACACCCCATTGCCACCGCTACCCTGACATGGATTAAGTCATATAAACAGTTTGGGTAATTTACATGCATTATATGTAGTATGTAGCTTGAATACTGAATGAAGCTCAACAGAAAAACACCAAGGCCTCAGAAATGAACCTAACCAGCAATTCTGCCATGGAATTACGCACTAATTTCCAAACCATTACACAATCACCCTTTAATCTACTATACTGTCATGATCCAGATCAGGAAACAAATGCAGAATCAAAGTACAATCCAACAGTAGGGTTTATTGATAGTAATGTGGTAAGACAGAGAGACGGAACCTAGAGCAGAATGGCACAGTTCAATGCATATGAGCCTTCGGCGCAGGGGGCGGATCCTGTGCCTGATTCTGTGCACAATTTTCCAGAGCTGAACTGGCAGAAGGCAGGACTGTGGAGTTTAGCAGGCATGCAGTCCCAATCCCGATGACTGCAAATGGCTTTGGAGGATGTTCCTAATAAATTGGGTAGAAAAACAGACTGAAGTTTGATTAATAGGATTGCAGTCCCCACCCTGGAGACTGAGAGTAAGGCTTAGGAACTTGTCCCAATTAACAGAACAAGGAATATGTTACTATCATTAAAAGTTACAAATAATTTCCAAAGACAATAAGTTCATTGGTAAACCTGACTGGTTGCAAAGGAGCATATAGCAAGTGACGATCCAGCAATTTATTCGCTCAAAGTCAGGGATATAAATAAGTCAACACACACATGAGGGAAGGGAAGCATGAATATAACACGGCCGGCATGAAAAGCACACAGGACATCAACCAGTGAAGAGAGACAAAGTATCTAATAGACGTGCAAGCTGCTGGATGGGAGGAGACACATGAGAAATTCACACGAGGGTTTCGACACCGTGCTGTTCATTCAGATTCAGTAAAGAAATGTTTACCATTAATGAAAGATTAAAATCACAGTATTTAAGTTTAAAAATGACGAAAGGTAAAGTTGAATATACTTAATATAATATTGTATATATTGTATAATTATATTTTAGCACAAAAATATAAATATTTTCTCATCTATTACTCATAAAGAAATATGAGGTCTAATCAAGATGTTCTAGAAATGTGCCAGTAACAAGGCAGGAATCTTTTTCTCCGGATCTTAAACCATGCTGCGAGAAAACAAGTGCAAACACGGCTGTCATAAAGAAAACGCAGAGAAAATAATATCGAATATTTTAGGCATGTAAAATATTATGATTGCGCAACATTCTCTCGATCTTTCCCTGTTCGTCCTTTTCGGTTTGGAGAAAATCAGGGGAGATTAGATGACAGTCCACCCACTCATAATAATGTGAAAGCAGAAACATAACATGCCATTTTGCATAACAATTGAAAACTTACCAACGTCACTTTCGAAAATAGCTTGAAGGCCAGAACAAATGTGTAGGCTATGATCAACTGGTGGACCCTACGTTGATCAAATTTTTAAACATTAAAATATAAAAACTTATGATGATTTTTTTTTTTTTTTAACTTATGATCAGGGCCATCTCTTTACCAGAAATAGATAACTGAGCGCGTCGTTCTGGAAATCACCATAAAACGAGGGCGGTTAGTTTAGACGAGGCGCACGCATTGAGTTCGCTTGCTGTGTGTATCTGAAGCCGGTGATGGACAAGGGCTGGACCTGGTGATGCGAGCAAGTGTCGCGCGGGATGCGGAGAGCCCGTGTTTTTGGGGGTGTGCATAGCGACTGAATGATAATGACGGTGGCAACCAGCGTAAGCCGAGCATCCTTAGTCCACTGGAGATTTCTGTTCTTGAAACAAGCAGTGAGTTGGGCGAGCTCGTTGCTGGGGAGTTAGAATAAAAATCAGTCTTTTTTGAAAATATTTTTTTTTGTTTATCACTGAAGCTGCGCTCTTTGGAATTAATCGCGATACCACACGCAGAAAGAGAATCTTCCTTGGAACGTAGGCTAATTGAGAGTGACCATGGGTGGATCAGGGCTGCGCCGTCTTGGCGCACGGAGAAGGGGGAGTGCGAACACTGGATCGTTTGCAACAGGTTTCTGATAATGTGCCCAAGACGAACGTGAAGCTGTTCCGACCCGAGATTACCAGTAAACATCATATTACCGTAGCATCCGTCGCCGTCTGCTGGCACCGGCGACATACCTCAACGTCTGCTGACAGCAGACGGGCTGCGCCGCTGTCCGTCAGGCGAGATTAATGGTAAAAAAAAAAAAAAAAGGCCAATTATTCTCAAATGAATGATTTCATGTGATGACACTGGATTCACGAGGCACTGTCACTCGCGCTCACAGCGTGCCACGGTGTCACAGCCTTGTTGACGAAAACATTATATCGGCTCCCGTGAGCGCTGCTGCATGCGTGCAACAGGTAAGATCTCTGTTTTGCATATTTCTCCCGTTAAACGAGCCCACACTTTATCCGTGGGCAGGGTGGGGTTCGAGAACTAGCATAATGTAATTCAATAGAATAGCAGTGGGAAAATACTGTTTTGGAAGGGTTAACTTGTTGCCCTGAGCATTCTAAATTAAAACAAAATCTCTCAACAAGCGCTATTTGCATTTTCGTTGGTGTCGCGTTTTTTATTGTTATTTTCATTTATATATTTATTGTATTGGTCTTGATATTCCCATTGCCAACAGACTCCATCTGGAGAGCGCAATTACAGCTGTCAGTGGAAAGAGTCCCATTACGACTTAAAATTAGACTCCATGTCATTCGCATCTGGTAAAAGTCCTAAGGCCATGTTTGATCCAGCACCTACCCTGCCAGTTGTGCGGATGAAAATGACATGCGGTAACAATTGAAGCCAATTTTTAGAACATATTTTCAGACGACGTTTTCTATCAGCACGCCGTGTAAACAA
Organism: Gymnothorax javanicus; assembly: GCA_029692085.1. Classification (NCBI taxonomy): domain Eukaryota; kingdom Metazoa; phylum Chordata; class Actinopteri; order Anguilliformes; family Muraenidae; genus Gymnothorax; species Gymnothorax javanicus. The sequence continues at coordinate 40,523,139 of CM056207.1, forward strand.
AATCTGAAACAGTACACTCGGCCTTCATTATGATGATGATGATGATGATGATGATTATAATTATTATTATTATTATGGTGAAGTCAGGTCGTTTGGGACACTATTTGGCAGATTGCCAAGAGAACCACCCGAAGTTCCGAAGACTACCTTATATACTGAACAAAAATATAAACGCAACAGTTTAGTCCTTTCAATATTCCGCATAATTATTTCTGTGGTTGGCTTAGTTGGGTTTATTTATGTGACCAAGGTTGTGTGCCACTGGTCTGTGTGCATTTCAGTCACCTTCTCCATATCATTGTCAAGTTCATGCCCTTTGTCAAAATTGGCCTGTCAGACAGGTGGGGCCTGATCCAGAGCTACTGAAATCAGGTACAGTCAGCCCAGGCACATCCTGTACTCTGGTCAATAAAAGGCCACCTCAAAAGTTCCAGTTCTGCCATTGTTCAAAATGCCATAAATGACTCGAGCCATCCAGGAGCGTGCCATTGGCATGCTCAATGCAGGAATGTTTCTCAGGGATGTTGAAAGGGCTCTTAATGTCCATGTTTCAACACTAAGTCGCATAAAACACCTTTTTGAGGAATGAGGCAAGACAGCACACCGCCTACATGCATGACGACCATGTGTGACAACCCTCGCCCAAGACCACCATATCTGGACTCTCCATCTCTGTGACTGTCTGAGACCAGTAACTGCCACTGCAGATGAGACAGCTGGTCCCCACCATCGCCCCATTTTTGCCAAAACCGTGAAAAATAATCTCCAGGAAGTCCATATCTTTATGTGTTTTGCTCTTTGTGGATTGGACCTCTCCTCAGCTCGATGAAAAAATTGGTTCAACGAAGTAAATAGACACATTTGATGGCCAATGGCACAATGGAGGACTGTTTTCTTTAGAGACGAGTCACATTTCCAACTTCACAGAGCGGATGGACAGGGGATCGTTACGCTGACATGATGGTGTGCATGGTGGCACATGGTGGTGGAGTGCTGGTCTGGGTGAGAATATTCCAAGGACATTGCACCTAACTGCAGTTCATGAACAGCAACTTGAATGCAGTGTGATTTCACACTGAGATGCTGCTGCCTATCGTCCTACCATTCATCCATCAAAACAATAACCATCCAGCATGACCATGCTAGACCTACGTCACCCATGTATGCACAGAGTTCCTTGAGCCTGAAAAAATTTGTGTGCTTGAATGGCTGGCTTATTCCTTGGATTTGTCCCCCTTCTAGCATCTTTGGGATGTCCACAAGCAACGAGTTTGTCATTGGATCCCACTTTCGGCCAATAGCCGCCAACTCCGCACAGCTCTTGAAGAGAAGTGGGAACATGTCTCCCAAGTCACCATTGACCATTTGTTACAGTCCTCACAGCAGACATGTGCAGCAGTGCAGCAGGCCAAAGGCAGACATACCAAATATTGATTTTTGAAATTTGGACAATAAACCCCATCCCCTTTATCATCACGCCATCGCGAGATTCTTGTTTGTCTGTTTAAATCATTGATCAAAATATATTGTAAAATGGTCATACAATCTGTCTACACTCAATTAAAGTACAGTGAGCTTCTGAACATGGTCATATTTCTCACAATAAGAAGTGTTGCGTTTATATTTTTGTTCAGTGTATATTACTTTTAGAACTTGTGATGGATCTCAGCTATATTTCTATGAAGAAAATTTGTTGCCAAGTAAAATACTCCAGACACTTTGGACCTTCAAACACATCAAGAACCCCTCCCTCACTCTGATGACATATTAACCCCAAATGGGACAGCCAATAGGGTAAAATGGGACATTTTAGTATTCCTCTCAAACTATGCCTCCCTCCCCCACCTGTGTGTATGTGTGTGTGTGTGTGCACGCATGTATGCCTGCATGTGTGTGTGTGTGCAGGTATGTGTGTTTGTGTGCATGTGTGAGCTTGAAAGAGGGAGAGAGACATACATTTGAGCACACATGCACAGACACTTGCAGTGCGTGTGTGCATGCATGTGTGACATGCACAGACAAATGCATGCATGTGCTTGCATGTTAGTAGTAAATGTGGCTAATTCTGGGCTATTGTGGCTTACATGGACTCATTGCATCATCTTCAATATTTTAAAATCCTAAAAATCTCTGTAATATGACAGGGTGGCACACAGTTGCAACTCATAATCTATTGGCAACTGCATTCAACAAACATCCAGGTTTCACTTCTGAAAAGTGTCCCGTTTTAGCTTAATTTTTTGTCCCAGTTTACCTACTGCATTCAGGGAAATTGGAACGGTTACTTAAAACTCTTTCCCATGGAAATGAAGTGCATTGTAACAATATTTTTATTATATGTCGAACAGAAAATAAATGCAACATCGTACAAACATTTTTGGTGTTACACTTGCATTCTTCAAGCTGCAGTGTCCTTATTACCAAAAAGAACAAATCAACATGCCACACTGCATGGCTTGCAAGTTCAAGGACCGGTGATTTTTAAAAAAAAATTATTATTGTTTACCCTTGTTACCTGACTTCACTCTATTATTATTATTAGTAGTAGTAGTAGTAGTAGTAGTAGTAATAGTAGTAGTTGTAGTAGTTGTAGTAGTAGTAGTATATTTGTCCCTATCACCCTCCTGAAATTTCCATCATCATAATTGTTCCCAAGTGTGAGAGTGTAATAGTGTAATAGCTTAATGAACCCAAAATGGGTGGAGCCATCTTATGTTATCTGCTATTCACAGACCAGAATCGATTACTTTACTTTATTGTGCCGGTCCAAGATATTTGATTCCATATGATCAGTTAGTGGAAGAGTTCATGACTGTGGCGCCTTTAATGACGGAGCTCATCCGCACATCAGCTGCACTGGAATCTCTGTTTTTCTCCCTTGAATTGATCATCCTGGTTGCAGTCCTGGTCCAACACTGACCGTCCTCACGGGAGAGATGCTGCAAGATGCTCACCATGTGTAGCATCCACTTCAACCACTCCCTCGCCGCCGTGAGCGGGAACGACCTGATGGCGCACTCCCTCTCGCTGGAGCAGAAGACGGCCTTCGCCTTTGTGGGGATGCTGCTGGTGTTCCTGGGTTTGCTGATTGTCAGGTGTTTCCGGATCCTTCTGGACCCCTACAGCAGCATGCCATCCTCCACCTGGGCGAATGGAGTGGAGGGACTGGAGAAAGGCACCTTCGAATACGCCCTCACCTAAACAGCCGGCCCACGCGGGACACCGGGACACGGCCATTTTATTTGACAACATATCGCTGCTGGCTTGGCCCCTGTTTACCTGTCAAAATGAGTCTGCTTTGATCTGGTTTGTTCAGCTGACAATCAAAAAGTCACATGGACCAGGAGGTAAATGGAAGTCTCAGGGAAAAATGGATTTAATCTAAAAACTCAAGATTGATAACAGATGAATAGGGCTGTTTGTGTCTTAAACAAGACACTGAGGCAGTCAGCTGTCTCCCGTCATTGTTTGCGCATGCAAAGTTTTTCTGCTGTACATTTGGACGCATTCAGTGAAAAATAATGTTTTGCATAGCTGAGTTCCCCCTTGAATAACTCTCTCATTTTCTCTGAAGCTCCCCAGTAAACTTGTGAAGTTTTTGATGTGAGGGTTCTGCTCACTGTGCTCTGTCCAAGAGGAACTAGAGTGTGAAATTTTCTAGAATCATGTACAGTTCATTGGGCTTTTATTTGTTATCAGGGATTCATTAATTGGACCAAATGCAGTGTCCTTCTGTAGACACAGGACTATTTTGCAAATTCGAATGTGACAGTTATTGCATCAGTGTGCCATGGATCTGCATAATTTCAGTTTAGCAAATGACTGGCTCTTGTCAGTTAATGTTTTTGTCAAAACAAAGTGGTGAGTCCGCTTGTGGAAAGCAGCCCTTTGAGTACTGCTGAATTATGCCTGACATTTCACTGACATCGATATGACTGCAGCCCTTTGATTGTTTTTAGAAAGAAAATGTCCTTGTCAAAAAAGCAAGATTTATGTTTGTTCTCCTTCCTTCCCAGCAACAGAGCTTTGTGCCCTAGTAGAAATTGCTAGTTTTCGTGGATCAGTTTGAAGCTGTTGGTTTGACTCTAATGCAGCTTAGCCATTGAAATATGGGGCATCATTCGGTCAAGGGATTAAGCGGATTTTCATCCATCCATCCATCCATTATCTAAACCGCTTCTTCCTCACTGGGGGTTGCTGGAGAGCAGAGGCCTATCCCAGCTGACTATGGGCAAAAGGCAGGGATACACCTTGGACAGCTCGCCAATCCAACACAGGGCTCACACACTCATACCAAGGTGCAATTTAGAGTCTCCAATTAGCCTGACGTGTGTCTTTGGACTGAGGGAGAAAACTGGAGAACCTGAATGGAACCCACTTGAACACAGGGAGAATATGCCAGCAGAGAAAGGCCCCAAGCTGGATTCAAACCCACAACCTTCTTGCTGTGAGACAACAGCAGCACCCACTGCACCATTCTCCTAAAATACATTTGTTGGAAACAAAGGCAGACAAAAGCCAGGATGCTGTGCCATCTCTGCATCGATTGGTCTGGTGTGATGAAGTAATGCTTCTCCCCAACACTGTAGCTAAAGTAAAGGTGAGAAGGCTAAGCTGGATGGATATCTATCATTTTCCCATTGGTTCATCCTCTCCCACTCGCCACCAGTGAGAGCAGAGCAGAGGTGCTGTTTCTGAGCCGTGCAGTGCAGTGAAATTGAAGTGTTCCTCGTGCTGTGTATTCGCCTTACTGTGGCCATGACTTGGTAAATGTGCCTTCGTTTAGAAACTTCGCAGTATGTCTTCGTGAGTTAGGAAAGTGAGATTATTTTGTCTCTGTATGGCACCAAAATGTATTTGAAATGAAGTAATAGAGATGTACTTGAAGTGTGCACTTTCAGCTATAATTTAAGGCTCGTGTCAAAAAAAGTGAATGAACCGTGTGGGAATTTTATGGACTCAAAAGTGATTAAACAAACTAATGTAATCACAAATTGCCATTTTTGATGCTCATTTTTGAAATCCTATGCGGACAATGACTGCCAGGTCTGGAATCCTTAGACGTCACCAGACTCTGGGTTTCTGGATGCTCTGCCAAGCCTTCACTGCAGCCGTCTTCAGTTCCTGTTTGTTCTTGGAACACTTTGCCTCCAGTATTACCTTCAGCAAGTTAAATGCATCCTCAGCTGGATTCAGGTCAGGTGATTGACTTAGCCGTTGCAGAACATTCCACTTCACAGTTTCAAAAAAGTCTTGGATTGCTTTCATAGTGTGCTTTGGGTAATTGTCCATGTGCATAATTTGTGAGCCAATAAGTTTTGATGCTTTTGGCTGAATTTGAGCGGATAACATTGCCCGCAGCAATTCGTAATTCATTCTTCTGCTTTTGTTAGCTGTCACGCCATCAAAAAAATTCAAAGGAATCTGTTCCATTGGAAGCCATAATTGCCCACACATGACTGTGCTTCAGAGGTGAGCTGGAATGTTTGGGATCATGAGAAGTTGCTTCTCTTCTCCATAGTCATCAATTTCCATCATCCTGGTATAAGTTGAATGGTACAGGCTTATTACTAGTGGTTTAAAGTGTGTGGTGAACGTGAACCCACTGTATTTATTCTGGTGAAGTCTTCTCTTCATTATTGACTTTGACAAAATAATGCCTATCTTGTGGAGCATGGTCGGGCGAAGTGTTATGAGGGGCTTTTCTTCTCCAGGGAAAGAATCTCGCTGGTGGGTTTGTTTTCTTTTCCAGCCTAATGATGGATTGCATCAACGGCAGTGACAGCTCATCAGCGTTCACTTTAAGTTTTTGTAGCAACTGGTTCCAAATACGAATTCCATGCTTGAAATCAACTCCAGATATTTTATCTCTGCATCCAATTGTTCAATTGCTTTTGGTCCTTAAAAAAGTGAGGGATTCTGCATAAAATGTGCCATAATTTGTACAATCCTAATTCTGAAATAGTTGGGACAAAGTGTATATTGTGAATAAAATCAAAACGCAATGACTTTCAAATCACACCAGCCAGTATTTTATTAACAATAGAACAGAGATAACATAGCAAATGTTGAAACCGAGAAATTTTACAATTTTATCCACAAAATGAGCTCATTTCAAATTTGATGGCTGCTACAGGTCTCAAAAAAGTTGGGACAGGGGCCTGTTTACCATGATGTAACATCCCCTCTTCTTTTTAACACAGAGTGGAGGCATCTGGGCATTGAGGAGACAAGTTTCTTGAGTTTAGCCATTGGAATTTAATCCCACTCTTGTTTTATACAGGCTTGCAGCTGCTGGAGAGTTTTGGGTCTCCTTTGACAGACTTTTCATTTAATTATGCGTCAAATGTTTTCAATCGGTGAAAGATCAGGACTGCAGGCAGGCCAATTCACCACACAGACTCTTCTACTACGAAGCTATGGTGTTGTAATAGTTGCAGTATGTGGTTTTGCATTGTCCTGCTGAAATACACAAGGCCTTCCCTGGAATAGATGTCGTCTGGAGGGAGCATATGTTGCTCTAAAACCTTTATATACCTTTCAGCATTCATGGTGCTTTTTAAAATATGCAAGTGTCCCACACCATATGCACTAATGCATCCCCATACCATCTGGGATGCTGGCTTTTGAACTGAACGCTGATAACAGGAGGGGTGGTCTTTCTCCTCTTTAGCCCAGAGGACATGACACCCATGATTTCCATCCAGAATGTCTAATTTGGACTTGTCTGACCACAGGACACTTTGCCACATTGCTACAGTCCATTTTAAATGAGCCTTGGCCCTCAGAACACGTCGGCGCTTCTGGATCATGCTCAACAATGGCTTCCTTTTTGCATGATAGAGTTTTAGGTGGCATCTGTGGATGGCACGACTGACTGTATTTCCAGAAAGTGGTTTCTTGAAGTATTCCTGGGCCCATTTAGTAATGTCAATGACAGAATCATGCCGGTGAGTGATGCAGTGGCGTCTGAGGGCCCGAAGATCACGGGCGTCCAGTAAAGGTCTTCGGCCTTTTTGCCTGTGTCCCAACTTTTTTGAGACCTGTTGCAGCCAGAAAATTTGGAATGAGCTCATTTTGTGGATAAAAATGTAAAATGTCTCAGTGTCAACATTTGAAATGTTATCTGTGTTCTATTGTAAATAACATATTGGCTCATGTGATCTGAAAGTCATTGCATTTTGATTTTATTCACAATTTACACTTCGTCCCAACTATTTCGGAATTGGGGTTGTATAAAATTAATCTGATTTGAATGTAAATGCCCTTAAAACTGAAACTCTGCATTGGAGTGTAAGTACAATATGCTGTGGTAGATAGCTAAACTATGTTTGTACAATAATGTATGGATGGGAATGAGTGTGTATGTACAAAGTATATTTTAGAGATTAAGTGAGAGACAGTTACAGACAGTGTGTGTACGTGTGTATATCTGTCTTTGGTCAAAAGTGTGGATTGTTTGTGTACCCATTTAATGGGGAAAGTGCATGTGTGGGAAAGAGTATATGTGTGTATGTGTCATGTGTGGAACAGAGTATATGTGTGTGTATGTGTCATGTGTGGAAGAGTATATGTGTGTGTATGTGTCGTGTGGGAGAGTATATGTATTTGTGTATGTGTCTTGTGTGGTATAGAGTATGTGCACATGTGTGTGTCTGTATGAGTGTGTATGCACACGCACATGTGTGGGTCTGTGTGTACGTGTTATGTGTGTTTGTGTGTGTGGTTATGTGTTTATATGTGGTATGTGCGCACGTATGTGTTTATGTTTGTATGTGTGGAGTGGGAATGTGCGTGTGCGTATGTTTATGAATGCTCACCTCTCTGTTGGGAAGAGACTGAATCCTTTTTTTTTTTTGGACAATCTTAATAAAATGTGTCTTCTCTCTTTGAAATGCTGTCTGACTATTCCCTCTAGGCTGGAATGTTAGAATCGTGGCATCCGGGCACTGGAGTACGCTCAGTGCTTAGATGAAACCAGGGCTTTTCAAACAATCAGACATTCCAGCAGAGGGATTCATAAAAGGGCAGCAGCAAGTACTTCTGTTTCCTCAACCAAAAGGCCAGGGAATAGCGATGAGGGCATTTGAGAGTCCAGCCACGTCGATTATAGTTAAGGACTTTTTACGAAGCGGTTCCAGTTGCTTATTCTCAGTGGAGCCTGGCACTTAGCTGTAATTTCTCTCAATAAAATTTAAATCGGGGCAGGGGACGCTCTAACAAAATTAATTGAAGCCTGGTCTTATGCAGAGCTCAGCTTTAGATTCATTAAAACAGCAATGGAATATGTTTTGTAACATTTCTCTGACTCACTACTGAAGATATGAATCGGCACATATTGCACGTGGGCTAATTTAGCAAACCTGCGCAATAACAAGCCACCATATGCTTAATTGTATCACCCCTGGGAAAATAGGTAATAATAAGCTCAATACACAGAACCACTGTGATCATACAATATTGCAAACACATTACCTCCTAGCCCAGACATGCTGGTGTATAGTGCAGCAATCACAGCCTACAGTTACTAACCAAAACGCTGCATATTCAAATCTCACATGAGACGTGCTTCCCTCAACAAATGTATTAACCCAAGAATGCATGAGCAGGTGTGTAGTCACATGATATGTACCATAGTTTTAAGTTCTGACCTATATATCAACTAATTTGCTTGATACCTCAGGTTGTGTTTGAGGGAAGGTGGGTTGCATTCTGGGGAAAAAACTTTCTTTCTTGCTCAGAGGAAGGACATGCTAAGGCTGCTGCAGGAGTCTGAGCTTGATGGTCTTCAAAGTCCCAAAACACTTTATTTGTATTTTAAAGTACATTTTTGCCACAGTGAAGATCTTCAGCATTCAGAGTGAAAATATGACGGTCAAGTCTTGGACAAAATTGAACTGCAGACAGATTCTTCTTTCAACTCTGAATTTAGTATAGGAACAGGCTAAATTTTTATGCAGACTGCAAATATATAAAAAATATTCTGAAAATGAGAATCATTAATAAAATTCAAGTACATTTTACAGCTGCATGTGTAAAGGATGTGCTACCAAATATGAAATGTGATCGCTTTATTCAGCATGATGTTAAACGGCCCGATATTTCTGGATGTGCCCGCTGCTGTCATTTCTAAACGGTTCATCCAGTACAGATGAAAACACCCTCAAATTAAAGCTGACAAACTGCACCTCATCCTCATTATCATTGAATCCTTTCCAACTCAAAGTGCCGGAGTTATGAATTAGGATACTGACTGAATACTGCTTGTATGTCCAGAAGACTGGGTCGGAGCATTCCCGAAACGGCAAGACTGGTGAGTACCATCTGTGGTCTGAGAAGGGACTAATCAGAAACTGGGAAAAGGGTGCTGGGTGCCCAAGGCTCATTGATACACAAGGGCAACAAAGATGATCCCATCTGGTTCAAAGTGACAAAGGGACTACTGAGGCCCAAGTCGCAGAAAACTTCAATGATGGTTGATGGTCTGTGCGGTATGTGTCACAACTTGAACATGCATGGGGTTGCATAGCTGTAGACCAGTCAGAGTGTCCATGCTGACTGCTGTTCACCATCGAAAGCACCAACAATCGACACATGAACGTCAGAACTGGACCGTGGAACAATGGTGAAAGGTGGCTTAGTCTAATGAATCATGTTTTCTTTTACATCATGTGAATAGCCAGGTTTTTGTTTATCGTTTATCAGGGGAAGAGATGGCTCCAGGATACAATGTGGAAAGACAAAAAGTTGGTGGAGGAGAGTGATAGGCTGGGTGTCCAGGTGGAAAATCCTGGTTCTGGGAGGATACCAGTTGTTCCAGTTTTAAACCATTGTTTCCAATTCTTCCTTGATATACATCTTCTAGGGTGTTCATTACCGTATTTTGCACATCTTAAAGCACTGCATTTTTTAAGACAGGAGGCAGGACTGGACTGGAGGTAGGCCAGTCTAGCACCCGCACTCTCTGATTAGGAGAGTCTGTAATGTGTAATGTGCAGAGTCTAGCTTGTGTTTCCCTTGTTGAAATAAGCAGAGGCCTCCCTGAAGAGATGTAATCTTGAGGATATTATATGTTACTTCAAAATACATGTATATTTTCAGTATCAACTGTATCTACACAGATTTTCAAGTTACCCATCCCATAGAAACACTAACATACCCCCATATGATGAGAGACCCTGGCTAATGAACCTTATGTTGGCAACAACTGAGGTAGTCATTTTCTTCTTTTTGCTGGAGAATAAAACATCCATTAATACTATAAATAGTTTAAATCGTTGACTAGTCTGACGAGAACACAGGGTTAAACTGCGCATCAGTCCACTTGGAGATGAGCTCAAGCCCAGAGAAGATGGCAAAGTTTCTGGGCATTTTTGACATATTGCTTCCTTGGTGAATTCAGAAGTCTTCTCTTGAATTTGTGGATGCAATGATAAATAGTGCCCAGCGACAAAGGTTTTCCAAAGTAGTCCCGGCCCGAGTGATTATATTCATCGGAAAAAAATATCAGTTCTCAATGTTGTGTCGTCTGAAGGATCAATGGTAAAAGCGACTCAATATTGATTTTCAACCTCACTCTTTATGCAGAGATTCCTCCAGATTACCTGAATCTTTCAATAATATACTGAAACACAGAGAAAATGCCACACCTAATTTTTAAAATTGTTGCTGATTTTTGAAGCAACCAGAATTAGCACGGAAGAAATATAGTGGTATGAAGGTTAAAAGCTGAAATTTGTGCAAATCCAGGTTCGAACCCAGTTTGTGTGTCTGTCAGGGGATCACTTCTCCAATGCGCAACTTTATCATGCCATTACCAGCAGGTTGAGTGCATCACTTGAATGACATGCAAGTGCAAAGCAAGACATTCAAGGCATAAAAGGCAAAGTGGTTCATCCCCATCAGCATCAGTGTCAGAATGCTACGGCTTGCAGAACAGCAGAGAGAGTGAGCTTTGGGGATGCTGTTTGGGGGAACATCTCAAAGAGAGGTTGCCCGCCGGTTCAGGGTCAGTCAGTCCACCGTCAACAGACTGGAGCATCGCTACCAACAGACAGGAAGTGTTCACGACTGCCCCCGACCAGGACAACTTTCGATTACGACGGCACTTCAGGACAGACACATCCGGCAGATCCATATGAGGAACCGGTTCCAAACAGCAGCAGACACGGCTTGGAACACAATAAGAGACCACAGACACCCTATCCATGTCATGACCGTGATTTGGTGACTGTGAGCTGCGAGGATAAGGTGCCGGAGGCCGTATTGAGGCAACATCATGACACAACATTGCAGAGACAACAGACTCCAGTTTGCTCAACATCATCATCTTCAGCCACCATGAGTCTTCCACCGTTAGACTTTTTCTGACGAATTTGCTGTCATTTGCTGACGGCCAACAACGGGTGTAGAGGAGGCAATATCAAGACAGGTGTGTTCTGGAGAGAAACTTCGGTTGTTTCTTCTTTTTGGTTATTAAATATGGGTGTTGCGTTTTCACTGCGTGTCAGTATATTATACACTGGTGGGGGTGAAATCAATTAAATCCTCACTACAGAACCTGTTTTTTTAATTGTTGAAATATTCAATCACACTGTGTTTTTAGCAAAGCAGCGAGCCTCAAACACTCACTTGTAAACTGGACATTTTGTGAATGCCCCCATTAAGCCAAGCATGATAGTGTGACCTTTTCAACACCCTCTTTTTAGAATTCCAACAATTTGTGAGACTCACGTTCAGGTCAATAAGTATTTGGACAGTGACAACATTTTTATCAGTTTGGCTTTGCATGCCTAAAGAATGGATTTTTTTTTTTAGGCAAATAACAGGATTTGATGTTGGCATCAAAAATGATGAAAAGCAATCCATAAAATATAAGTTGTTAGTTTTCGATAAAAAAGGTCAAAACAATTTCAAGGCAAATCCAAATCAATCAATTTTACAATTTATCAACTAAAAAATTGTTTACTTCTTTTTTGAATTTGTCCATGTTTGGCTTTACCAGAGATATATTAGCAGGAAGTGAATTCTGAAGTCTGGATGTACGAGGAATGTAAGAAGATTGATGTAGATTGGTATTTGATTTTGGGATGGAAATTGTATATTGATGAGAGCTATTAGAGGATCTTGTTGGCTGAAGATTTCTTGCTGTTAGAAGTAGGATACTGTAGAGCTCTTCAGAAGGCTTGAAAAAGAAGTGCCGATAAAAGGTGCACAATGATGCCCAATCCTCCTCAGCTCAAGAGGGTAAATTCCTGCGTCCACTGGGTCTTCTATCTTCGGAGGGCTTTGCGTAGGAGTCGATCCAGCAGACTGAGTGCTGTGTTGCCTGCCCCTGACCATACTGGTGACGCATATTCCATCAATGATCTGATGTAAGCATTGTACACTGTGGTCCTGGCTGAAAGAGGAAGGAGGTTTCTTGAGTGGCTGAGGATGTATAGCCTTTTTGCAGCCTTTTTAGCAATGCAGTTGATGTACGGTGTCCAAGATGGTGTGTTTGTTATAGTCATTCCTAGTAGAGTAATACTTTTTGTTGGTTGTTGACGGGAACCCATGAAGAACAAAGGTGGGTGGTTCTGACTACGTTTCCGGCTTATTATCATTTCCTCAGTTTTCGTTGAATTAAATGTAACTTACTAATCTATTGCCCATTTTTCGATTGCATTTAGATCTTGTTGGAGACTGTTAGCACTGATGGCTCTATGACTAGGATTCTTGATGACAGTGTAAAGGGTTGAGTCATCAGCGAAAAAATGAATATCATTCTCTACCTGGAATCTATGATCATCGATAGACATTAGAAAAAGTAATGGTCCAAGAACACTTCCTTGGGGCACACCAGCTATTACAGGGGTTGACACAGAAGTGAAGCCATCTAACACAACAACTTGTTGCCTATTGGCTAGGAATGATGAAATCCACCCCTGTAGACTACCATGAATTCCAAAGGAGTTGACCTTTGAAAGCAATCAAACAGGGATTGCATGAATGGTGGACTTTCAGGTTTCAATGTTTTTATAAAGATATTGTATTTACTATGAAAGCATCAAAGCCATTTTTTATACTCAGTCCCAACAGTTTTAAGAGGGGCTTTATGCAAATTAGCATAATCATGGACTAAATTTTCATTTTTATTACTTTTCAGCAAATTGTTTGCAGTGAATGGTCTGGAGCCCAGAGACATCGCCAGATGTTGAATTTCTTTCCTGAAGATGTTCTGCCAGGCCTTCTCTGCAGTTCTCCTCAGTTACTGCTTGTTCTTGGGAGGCTTAGCCTTCAGTGTTGCCTTCAGCAAGTGAAATGCAGGTTCATTTCGATCCAGATCATATGATTGACTTGTCTGTTGTAGAACACTCCAGTTCTTTGCCTCAAAAAATCTTGGGTTGCTTTTGCCGTATGTTTCCACGTCATCGTCCATTCACACTTGTGGAGCGTTGTCCAATAAGTGTGGAAGCACTTGGCAGAATCAAAGCACATAACACAGCCCCAAAAAATTCAAAACTCATCCTCCAGCTTCTGTTAACAGTCATTTCACCAGTAAATAGTTGGGAACCAGCTAAATTGGCTGCCATACATGCCCACACATGACCGCACTTCACAGATGAGGTGAAATATTTTGGATCATGAGCAGTTCCTTCCCTTTTCTACAGTATTTTCTTTTGTTCCCATCTTTCTGGTACAAGTTGATATTCATCTCACCTGTCCATGGGATGTTGTTTTAGAACTATAAAGGCTTGTTTGGATTTTTTTGGGGCAAATTTCCTGTCCATAAGCCTTACAAATGGTTTGGGATAAACCCTCTGTATGTACTCTGGTGAAGTCCTCTCTTGATTTCTGACTTTTGCACCAAAAAGACAACCTCCTGGAGAGTGTTTGTATTCTTGATCTGGCCAATTGTAGTGAAGGGTTTTTCTGAACCAGGGAAAGAACTCTTCTGTCGTCCACCACAGTTGATGTCCATGGTCATGGCATTTTGGAGTCCCAGGGCTCATCAGTGCTGTCTCATTTTATAAGAATAAGCCAAATAATTCAGTTGGCCAGACCTAATGGTTTTGCTTTACTTCTGGTGGGTTTGTCTTGATTTTTCAGCCTAATAATGGCTTGCTTCACTGGCAATGACAGCTCTCTAGATTTATATTGAGCAGCAGAATCCACAAGCAAATGCAAAACTAGAATTTAATTGTAGACCCTTGTATGTGTTCACTTTTAAATAAAATTATAAGGGAAAAAAAAAACCCCTGTCCATGGAACAGCTGAGCAGCCTCCGGTCCAAATACTTTTGAGTACGTAAAATTGGGGGGACCTCTTAATAAAAGTTCCGAAATCCCTACAGCCTCCACCCAGTCTCGGTATGCATGCCCTCAAATTGAAGCTGAAAGTCCACACTTTGTGTCATTATATTCAGTGTTTAATTTCAACCCCAGTATTCTCTGGTTGACAGCCAAAAAAAAACGACATTGAAGGTGTCCTATTATTTATGGACCTGACTGTATATTGCCCTGGTCCCTATTTTTTTTTTTTTTTTTGGAACATATTGCAGCCATGACTTTCAGGATGAGCATTGTTAAGGCAGAACATAAATAGGTTTACAAATCACTGCTTTCTTTTCAGCTTGCATTCTCAACATCATTCCAACTTTTTCATAAATATGCATTGTGTTCCAACAATAATGACTTTGTGTGTGTGTGTGTGTGTGTGTGCGTGTGTGTGTGTGTTTGTATATGTGTGCATGCATGTTTGTGTGAGCATGTGAGTGTGCTTGCTTGTCGGTGTGTGTGAGTGTGCATGCTTGCGTATGTGTGTTTGTGTTTGTGTATATGCATTCATGTGTGTGGGTGTGTGTGCATGCGTGTCTTTGTGTGTGTGTACTCATGTGTGTGTGTGCGGGTGCTTGTGTTTGTGTCTGTGCGATTGCATGTGCGTGTATGTGTGTGTGCGCTAATAAAAGCTTAAGGGTAGCTGAAAGTCATCACTCTGCCGGGAATGATCTCTTGCACAATGGTTGGCAAATGCACTGTGACCTGCATTCACGCCGTTATCTGGGTGGTTAGCTCCCTCGCTTTGTGTTTTCCCCATGGTGTCCTTGCTTCCTGACCCATATGGGTGCTGTTTCTGGAACAGGAATGAGGTGGATTCAGTTTTGTGACCAGCTGACCCTGGCTAAGCTGTTGGGGGGGAAGAGTGGTGTTCGCCCATTTTCTTCTGATGGAAATAGCTTTTAGCTTAACTCGTGCTCTTTATTTCAGGTCCTCGCTAATAATTGTACGGATACAAACAAACAAACAAACACACACTCACACACACACACACACACACACACACACACACACATAACCACAGGATGAGCCATAGCTTTCCGAATGCAAGTAAATGTCAGATGAATAATTAAAATCACAGTGATTAAACCATCAAATAAATATGGCTGTAAAATAACAAAAACTGAGTATATATTTTGCAGGAATATTGTTTTAAAAAAATTGGTAAAACAGCTTTCAGGCAACACTGACGAATAAATATGAGAATGACATTTGTAAAAGCAATGCATGTTAAGCCCATCTGAGTTTTCCTTGTTACTCTTATGCAACTATAATAAGGAAGTATTTTGTTTTTGTAGTCGCGTGTTTGTGTTTAGGGGGGAACATCTTGTTGCTTTGATGAAAAGCCTTGGCTATCCTTCTCACCAAGTATGATCTCACATTAACTTTTTTTCTCAAAGCAAAACAGACTAATACATGTAAAATACAATCTCGTGGTCTATCAGAGGGATTCCATTCAGACTAAAAACTAGTGTATATACCACATTAATACATGCTAAACATACAACAAGAAAATGTAAATAATTCAATGCACTCCTGTAATCTGACACATTTTTAAGAAAATTTCTTCCAAGAAGAAAAATCCAAATTTCTTAATTTTATTTACGTATTTCTCAGATAGTGCATTGCAAAGTCTTCTTTAGGGCCTGGCATCTTAGCCATTGCACCGAAGATTGCTTTGCTCTAAATTATTCTGAGCCCACATCAAAAATCCCCTCCTTAACAAAGCTTACTGAAAAATATATGTATGGAGGAATTTCTCAGAAAAGTACTTGGCCTCCAGCCAAACCACAGAACTGAAACTATCCTTTTCAATGAAATTAATGATGGATTGTGATTGTGTTCTTGTTTTGTGAGATCTGAATTCAGTATCTGACACTGTGGACTCTAAGATTCTGATACTTTGACTTGAGAAATGAGCAGGCTTCTCTGAAAGAGTTCTTAAATGGTTTATAATAATATCTGATTAGTATTTCGCAGGGAAAGATTATTGGCCCATTATTCTTCTCTTTACACATTAAAAAATCATTAGTAATTAGCATGGGGTTCATTTTCACGGATGATGATATGCAGTTGCATTTTTTGCATTGTCTGAAGATGAGCGCTTTGTGAGCTCCCAAGAAAAATGACAAATATTACATTTTTAATTTCATCGAATTTTTTTCAATTAAATCAGAATATGGCTGAGGTTTGGATCTAATACCCAGAGAGAAGGAACATGCATCAACTCGAAGAGCCCATTTTTCCAGCACGTGCTAGATCTGACAATATGACCACAGACAGATCACTTTGTCCATTC
The DNA here is from genome assembly GCA_029692085.1 of Gymnothorax javanicus. Taxonomy (NCBI): domain Eukaryota; kingdom Metazoa; phylum Chordata; class Actinopteri; order Anguilliformes; family Muraenidae; genus Gymnothorax; species Gymnothorax javanicus. The sequence goes on from CM056207.1 coordinate 40,539,756, forward strand.
TGATCTTCCACCAGCCACCAGGACAGATTGGTAATTTCCTGCCTGAGCTACATGCAGTGGGGCGGAGGTGAAACTAGGGGGTGTTGTTCTATCTTGGGTGGGGGTGTCCATTTAAATTTGATCGCATCAGCGGGGGTGTCTTGTGTATGACTTGTAGAAACCACATCTAAACTGAAGCATGACCTATTTCTTATTATACTAGATGGTGCCAATAAATGGTATGTGTCATGCAATTGTTGGTATTTAAAATTGGTATTTATGTAAATAATGTATAATGACTCTATCGTGTATCATTGTATGATCATCGTAAAAACTCTGTTATTACTTACGGGCATTGACATTGATGTAAATGAACTGAGACGCCAGTGTACAATTTCTCATAGCCAGCTTCTCCCGACTGTAGGTGTAATGACGGCATGGTTGAAGAATACTCAAAATATGTCAGTTAGTGGCATAACGTGAGCCTAAAATGTAATGTTACTGGATTTTATTTGATTTCACTCAATCAAATTCAAACACAAATTTTTGGTATATGAAATCTGCACTGCAGCCTACGTTTGCACTGCTTGACACAGTATGGTACATCTCATTTCCTGGAGGCAGAGATACATTTATGGTCAATGAATGTCCCATCAGAGATTTTCATTTCTAAACTTATGTCATGAAGAATTCTTTCTGTGAAGGTTTTGGGAAATGTTTGATCCAAAAAATCCAAATTCCCTCCTTGTGCAGTTTCCCTGGTCTAATATGCTAATTTTCAATTCACTCTACACTTAACAAAGTACAGAATTGTATAATGATAGCAAGTTGCACAGAACATACTGAAAAGAACAAAGTGATGAGAAGTGTAAATTCAATGACAATCACAAGAGAAATAATTGCGGAGTTATTAGTCGTGTTTGGAATTGCTTACTTCTTATTGCTCAATTACTGATAATTGCCACAGCGTATTATTATAGAGTTTGTGACCAACATGAAATTTACCGGTACGTCAATTTCTAATACTAGGGGGACACACTACAACAGCCAAATTTTTACAGTACACAGCCAGGGCTATCTTCATGGGGTCATGTATTCCTAAAAACAATGTAATCAATGGTAGTGCGGTGTTGAGACCCAGGTGATTTTAATAAATTTGTGGCATTTCACTGTGTGATATACAACATGGTTCTTGTCGCATACTGGCTATTGCACTATACATTATTAAGAGGAGAAGCATGTAGTAGCCAGTATATACAGGTGCAACAAGCAGTATCTAGTAAACAAGTTGTGATTTTTAAACATGACCATTTATCCCTCGGTGAACTCCCAGCACAGTTTTGTTCTTTTTAATTCCATAAATGCCCCAAACAATATACCTTAATATGCTGAATCACAAAATTAATCACATTATTTATTAATATCCCCAGTATAAGAGTCAGGTCCTTCATGTTTGCCCCATTGTGTAGAGTGTAGGCCAGATCCCAGGTAAGGGGTGTTGAAGTTGGTCCATCCTGCTAAGAGGATATCGTTTCTCTCTCCCTCACCACCACGTGCGGCTGTAATGCGTGTATGTGTTTGAATTTATACAGAAGAACCATTTCTGTTAACGAATTGTGAAGGGCTGCACTAGTCCTTGCGTGTACAGCGTATGGATATGGATAATCGGGCATTTGGAGTCAAGAAGTTAACAATCAAGGCGGGAGCTTAAATGCTGATCTTTCAGTCTAATTTAAAAGATTTAAGTTGGCTTATCATTTTGTATCTGAGAGCCATTACATATATAACTAAGACCTTTTCTCAACAGGCAATAAATTTCTTTATTAGCAAGAGATAACACGACTGCAATTTTTTTTGTCTTGCAAAAAATATGCATAAACTATTTCCAAATTAAGCAAAATTTAACAGCAAGAATCTTGAAGAGCCAAGAAGAAGGCTCATGTTGCACCTATACTTGCTTCTGTACATAGGCTGCCCATGGCAAGTGAACAATTTTTCAAATTATTTTTCTTGTTTTTGTCACACATTGATTCTAATAGCACATTTCATATCTGCCCTGCTGAACAGATATCAAAGGTGACCACAGATCTGATGATAATCTGTCAGACATTCCAAAGGTGAACAACCAGAGGAGAGGAGGGCGCTTCATTATGCTTCCACGTCTTCACACGATGGAATACCTCGCCAGAATCAGAGGCATCGAATGTTATGGTTTTTAAAACCCTTCTGAAAATGGGCTTTTGTGTTTTTAATTGATTATATTGTTTTCTGTTTTGATGTGTCTTTCATTTTTCTTGACTTCATGAAATATACTGAATTTAGTATTTGCTGCCTTTGTTTTATATTATAAATTACATTAATTGCATTATCGTGTTTTATTTTTTATTTTATCGTGGTCTATTAATTCTTGATCTATTTTCCTCAGTTTTTAAACCTTGTCTTCCTTTTGAGAAGCACTTTGGTTTGCCACTTCTTGAGATGTGTATTTCATTGTGAAGTTCATAATTATTAATATGATTATGATGAGGAATATTATTATAAACTTAATTCTGTTGGCTTTAGTTAGCTCCAAGTAGTACTGTCAACGCTAAAAATATGTGGTTTTGTTGCAAAAATAATTAACCCTTTGAATAGTAATTGAATGCTATTCGTTGTGCATTCAGTGGATTTCAGTTTTAATGAAGCGCATCATTTTTGTTGTAAAGTATAATAAAAAGCATCAAGGTCAAGATGTTCCAATCTTAAGACCTAAGTGACCTCAGTCACTCGTATGCATGTAGTTTTCCACTCAAGGCTTGAATGCAGTGGAATTTACCACTAAGAGAGCTGCAGGTACCTTACCTTGTGTCTGTATAGTAATCTCCTGTGTGATTTCTTAATATTCAGGTGATGATTCATCTTGACTGGCCAGCTCGTTCAGAACAGCACTAAAAATAGGCCCATAAACTCGGGCATGACATGTACTTCCTCAAAGAGCATCAGAACCGCAGTATTAATAATGAATACTTCTAAAACTCAGGCAATAATCTTTCTCTATCTTTTCTTCCTGTTTATGGCCAGGTTAATTTTTAAGTGACCCTCCTATTCCTCCCTTTTAGTGAGGCAAGGACAATCCTACCATCGTGTCTAATTGCACAAGGCAGAGCCAAGGGGCAGAGCCAATCATCATTCCCCACCTGCCCACGCTGGGGTCAGGAAGAGTATATAGGGGACTGTAGGATGGGCCCCAAGGGCATAAATTTTTCGTGCTCTGGAGTTATAGTTCAATACTGCTGGGCAGGATTGCTGTGTTTTTGTTCAGTTAGGCTGCGCACTGTCTGAAGTTGCCGACTTCGGACACTACAGATCTCGTTTGAGTTTGAAAACCTTGCGCATCACTACAATTGGCTGATCTAACCCCAGGCTGGGGCGTATAATTTGGAAAGCACGCTGAACACCACGATGGAGAACTTCACTTCCAGCGGCGGTGAGAATCACAATCCGGCGTACGAAACCGTAGGGGACGAGCCCCCTCCGTACGAGACGTCCTTCTCCGTAGGCGAACGGCGAGATGTCAGGCCGTCAGTGGTCAGTGCCTTTGGTCACAACACTCTGGATCGGGTGCCACGCATCGAGCACTATCGCAACGCGGGGAGCGTCAGTGGCCACCGTGCGGTGCGGCCCTCCCTGCAGGAACTGCACGATGTTTTTCAGAAGGTAAGTCACCCCAAAGTGACCTCTGTTTGACCCCTGAGTGCGACCCCTGAGGGACCCTGAAACAGAAGCAAATGGAGCACCAGCTGTATATGGAAATCCAGTTGCTGCAAGAAGAGAGAAATATAGCACAACAACAACATTAGAAAAGACGATCAAATTGTCTTGCACAAACCCAGGCTTATTTTATACTTCTATTAGTAATTTCACGGATTTACACAGGTCTTCAGCATTTTTGGCAAACTCTAGCAAGGGTAAACTTGAGGAAATGCTGAGTTCCTGCACATTCTTACACGAGGACATTCTTACACTGAGTATTGCAGCACATTCTTTCTCTGGCGATGAGAAGAGAATACAGGCTCCTTCCATGTCTGGCAACCGGAGCACGCAGTTGGTCAGGGTAGAGAGGAGGATGCCACATCTCCACAGATAAATACACTCTTCATGAGATGGGATTTCAGCACAAAATCCATCAATCTGCTGTTTGTATTTCCACAGAAATGAGAGCAAATGCAGTTAACGAGTGTATGAATTGGACCAGAAAAGGTGTCAGTGCCCTATCCAGCGGTTGCATGATGAGTGCGTCACTTTTTTCTTGGATGTAAGCTATTTGTAATGATACCAGAGGTTGCTGATGACTCAAAAAATTAAGAAGGACAGGGTGGAAACCACAGATAATCATTATTCCCCCACAAATAAGGTGAAATTATATCCTACCTAGCCCTTGTAAATTGAGAGGTAAAACTTGCTTATTATTTTTTTTATTTAAAAATGTAAAACAAAAACAAGGGTCTATTAAGCAAAGTGAATAAAGCATGATTTTGTGGTCATATTCAAATTAAGTTCTCTCATATTATACTAAGCTTTATCATGCCACTGTGATATTTTACAAATGGACACCAGGGTTAGCCCTGAATAATATTTAGCCTGCAATAATAGCAATTCACAGCATGACAAAAAAAAAAGGTTGAAGCTATTAACCACATACTTAATGAAATGCGTATTATGCAGAGGAGAGGCAAACACTGAAAACCAATAAACAAAAAAAATTGTCGGCAATTTAATGCAATCAATTTGAAAGCAAGATGTATCAAGATGTTAAAATGTGCGGCATAGCTGTAATGCAGACAAAGAAGTTGTGCAAAGTGCTCATACAAGTTTATAAGGTATTACCATGTTATACAAGCTGGAAAGCTCTTGCTGCAACTGCATGTATTGTCATTTGCACACCTTTCAAATCAGAGGCAATAATTACAGCAACGTCTTAAAACACACTTGTTTTTCAGTGGTTTTAAATTCTGCTGTTTCGGTTTGTTAGAATTTAAACAAAGAGTTTTTCAATGCTATTTGACACTTCAAAAAAAAAAACCAAAGACAAATTCCTGTGTGGCACCTAACTCATCATTATGTCTCAAGTTTGGACAGTTTTGCATGAATGCTTCTGTCTGAGGTCTAGTCAATCTCCCACAAGAATACAAGGAACTGCCTCAATCTTCTGTGTTATCTCGCTGTTAATGCTGCTAGCGATCGCAGGAATGAACTAATTCTAGTTGTTTTTGACACCACTGTAATGACAGACAATAGACAGACTCAAATGGATGAAAATCAGAAGTGCCGGTATTCAGCACCAGTGAGCAACGGCCCATATCAGGCAGTGAGGCTAATCCCTCGGCAGCAATCAAACAACTGTCACAGGGAGGGAAGCGCAACCCTGTTCATCCCACATGGAAAAGATCTTCCAAGATTTTTAAATGGCCAGCCAGAGAATTTTAAGTAAAATAGATGGCACTAAGTCCACATGTAAGATAGTAATAAAATAAAAAGAAAGTCTGCCACATATGGTGGGACAAGCAGCAATCTAACATATAATGGTATAAAAACAAAAAAAAAAACATTGATGAATATGAGTAGGGTAATGATATCTGAAGGGAGAAACCATATGTTTCTGGTAAAACATACTGAAGGCTGACATGATTTGTTTCCTTTCAACCTTCTTTATCTAAGACTTGCAGCCTAAAAATGCTAGGAGCCTCTTTAACTCTACACAATCATTTTGTAAACCGTTATTGAGAGCTCATCACTGCTGTACAGTGGAAACATGCAATGAGGGGTTGGTGGTCAAGAAGAAGGACACGTCATTGTCCTACAGCGTGGTTAACTCATAAATATGGTCGTTACTTTGAGGGAGGGAAGTGACACGTGAAATGTCTTCTGCGTAAACGTATAACTTATGAGTTACATTGTACACTGACAGTATTACTGGCTGTGGTACAATATTCTGTATTAAAGTAGTGTGTTATGGTCATGGTCCCATGTTCTGCAGCAAGGCTGTGGTACTAGTGATAGAGGGTAGTGCAACACTGCTCTTATTATAACTCTGTGGCTTTAACCAGGGGTTGCAGGTTTAAAATGTTGTGTCTACATCCTTCTGGACTGACATTGAACTGACTGTTTTAAGCTGCTATCTCACTGTATAGTTAATGTACCATATACATTGAACAAAAATTTAAACGCACGAACCAAAAATGCTGAGTTAAATTGACCTATAATGAAATATGCCCACAAATAGTGTTTATTGGTGTACTAAATGATTTGTTTTGCTCAGTTCTGGTGACCCACTTCTCATTGACCACTGGCACATGGTGGTGCAAGTGTAATGGTAAGGCCATGAACCTGTTGGGTTCAGGCTGTGAAAACTCATGAATTGTGTACAGTAACTTGTTAGTCATGTTTCTATTGCTTGAATATTAAGGCAAGAATAAAATAATAATTGTTTTGTTGAAATATTTCCCGATTGATAAAAAAATAATTTGAAAAAAATCACTCGGTGCGTTTATATTTTTGTTCAGTGTACATTATTTGCATATGCATACTACATAAATAATACCATGATAAATAATGCTTTATTGAGTGTCACAGCATCAGCAAAGAACATAAATTTTCTGAATAAATTAAGATTAAAAAAGGGCTGCATGGTTGTTTAGTATATTAGCACATCGAGGATGGTGTTAGCATAATATTTCTTATCACAGAATAATGGCATTAGCATTCCGTTTCTTGTTGCAGAATGAATGCATTAACATGCCATTTCCCATTGCAGAATGATTGCATTAATGTGCTACTTTGCATTGCAAAATGATGGTGTTAGCATGCTGTTTCTCATAGCAAAATTATGGCATTAGCATGCTGTTTCCCATTGCAGAATGACAGCATTAGCCTGCAGTTTCTCATTGCAGAATGATAGCATTAGCCTGCTGCTTCTCGTTGCAGAATGATAGCATTAGCCTGCTGCCTCTCATTGCAGAATGATAGCATTAGCCTGCTGCTTCCCATTGCAGAATGATAGCATTAGTCTGCTGCTTCGCATTGCAGAATGATAGCATTAGCCTGCTGCCTCTCATTGCAGAATGATAGTATTAGCCTGCTGCCTCTCATTGCAGAATGATAGTGTAAGCCTGCTGCTTCCCATTGCAGAATGATAGCATTAGCCAGCTGCTTTTCATTGCAGAATGATAGCATTAGCCTGCCACTTCTCTTTGCAGAATGATGGCATAAAACCATTGCCTCTCTTTGCAGGATCATGGCATTAGCATAATGTTTCCAGTTGTAAAATGACAGCAATAGCATGTTTCACCTCTTTTCAGATTGACGGCATTGACACCATGGACAAAATAGACGGCAGTGATGGGACTCCCTCAGTGGACCTGGAGTCCTTCCCTCCCCCTGAAAAGACTGGAGCAGTCAAGTTTGGCTGGATCAGGGGCGTACTGGTAAGCACACACACACACACACACACACACACACACACACCAGGATAAGCACATGCACCCTTCCTGTGCCAAGGCCGCAGTCTCACCTCGCTCTCCCTGCAGGTGCGGTGCATGCTGAACATCTGGGGTGTGATGCTGTTTATCCGTCTCTCCTGGGTGTTTGGTCAAGCTGGCGTCGGTGAGGAACCCTGAGGTTCTGTGGAGAGCCTGAATAGTTCTCCCATTTAGAACCCCCTCTCGCCATCAACGCAAGAGAAATCAGCACACTCTCTCATTATCTCTGAAGCTTTATTTAATGATACTGCACTCAAATCTCACTCTCCCATCATATATGAAGCCCCGTGATCCTCCATACCATTCTTTGCCCACATGTGCCAGGGAATATGATTTGAAGCTGTGGCTCTTGAGCTTCTGATCAGATTCTTGCATGGGACTGACAGATAATGAGTAATGATATCTGGAGCTAAAGCCAAGAGGGAGCGGAGATGGCCGATTGCTGTCATCCAGCCAATCCTCGGGACAGAGAAAGCTGAATGTAGAATCACTAGGCAGCAGTGGTCAGAGCACAAACTGTGGAAACTCAAGAGAGGATTACCTGCTCATTCATTGCTGGCCTCACAGGGTCAGACATGAGAGCCCCATTAAGTTATTTGAACTTATTTCTTCTCTTTAACTCCGCTTGCCATGAAAAGCTTTAGATATTACACTCAAGTTCGTTAGTTTTTAGAAGTGAAACTAAAGGTTATCCATTTTCTTGAGTAACTGTGAGTTACAACAAAGCTTATATTCAAGTAGAGTCAGCTCACATTTTTAAGGCAACCAGTGAACTTGCGTTTCCAAGTTTAATTGGCTTTATATGTATTAAAGTGCATGAAGCACCCTTCATCTGGGACAATAATGCCCATAATGTCAATGAACTCAAATTAAATTACACAGTCTGACCTGCAGGAAAGAGCCCTGTCACAAGGCTCCTATTAAATTTACTCAGAAGAGTCTCTGTGCCCATTGTTTCCAGCCCTCTCCCACACAGGCCAGTCACACTGGGTGTTATAACCTTTAACGATTTGTAATTAAAGCTGTGATAGCCACAAGCTGCAGTTCAGAGAACAAAACGCAAAGTCACTTTGCATTGAGTTACGGCCTTAAGTCTCAGGAGCATCAATAATTCTTCAGCACGATCCAGCAGCAAATCACTGCAACTCACCTTTAGTCTCCGCAGGAGACAGTCAGTAAGTAATGTCGGTGAAATGTTCATAAACAACTTCAGTCTCAAGCGAAAGACTAATCGCTAATTATTCTCTTTCAAATTATGCCTGTAAATCTCAAAATATTTAATATTTTAATCTCAAAATACATCTCAGTCGTGCTTTTGAAAACATTAACCAAGTCAAGAAACTTGACTGTACAATCCTCAGAAGTTTCAAGGGATTTTCTAGGACAGATTTTCTGCCATCATACAACAGCAATAACATACATGCATAGCATTTCAAGGACTTAAAAGAGGCCGCGATGTGCTTGGACCATACAATCAATTTCCTTCACAAAACTGCAAAACAATCTACTCAAAGTAAAGCTAGGCAAAATTGTAAGCTATCATGACATTGCTTGTGCTAAAATGCCATGAAAAGCTTAATCATGGAACAATCGTCACTTTACATTGCAATTAATAAGACATATTTGCATTGCTGGGAAGAATCTGGCTGTGTTTTTTTTTTCTTGTGGATGAGATAGGAGATGTGATTGTGGAGTTGCAGGAATGATGGGATTTTCTGGATTCTTCTGTCCCAGGTCTGGGCACTGTGGTTATAGCTCTCAGTATGGTGGTCACCGTTATCACCGGCCTGTCCATGTCTGCCATCTGCACTAATGGGGTGGTCAGGGGAGGTAAGACATCTTACACACCTGTCGCTATCCTGAGGACAAGTACAAGCACTCACACCGACACACGCACGCACACACATAGATCACCATTTTCAGTGCTCACATTTTTCCACATGTGGAAGCCGATATATTGCATCGAGCATTTGTTCTCCTTTTTGTGAAAGTGTGTTTTTCCTGGTAATCATTCTGTTTTTTTTGGCCACTCCATTTCTGACAGAGAATTTCTTACTCTGTTTCTCAAGCTGTTGGACTTTCCATTTTCAATGCTCTCACATTTTCTTCTGTCAATTTACCTGAATAAGGACGCCTGTTCCTTTTATCGAATGAACGCAACGGAAAGAATATAACAGAATAAGTAAGGTACTGGACATGGACAGAATAAATGTATGCCAGTCTGACCTTTGCTCTCTATTTCAGGGGGGGCGTATTACCTGATCTCCCGCAGTCTTGGGCCAGAGTTTGGTGGCTCCATTGGCCTGATCTTCGCCTTCGCCAACGCAGTAGCTGTGGCCATGTACGTGGTGGGATTTGCTGAGACAGTGGTGGACCTTCTCAAGGTGTGTTTTTCTCAAAGACGGCCTCCCTATCCCACAAATGGAAAGGACCACTGTACCTGACTGTACTCAAATAAGCAATAAACAAATAAATAAACAACTGCAGCGTTTTGACATGAACAGGGAAGTGAAAATTGAACTTCCACTGGACCTTAATCCACCTGAGAGATAACAAGTTTGCCAAAAATGCGCCAGCGTTTATCAGAGTATTCCGTGAAAATTATCAGCAATGAAAGCGGACAAACTCCACAGCTGTTTACTGCAAAAGTATGAGGTGTGACTGCTTTATGGGACACTGTTAAAGGGATTATGTTTACCTCAAGGTAATGTACACCACGGGGTTAAATACGCTATGGTAATTCCTCAACCTATTGATCAATAGTTAAATCTGAAAAATAATTCAATAGTCAGTAGTCAATAGTTTTAATCAATAATTAAATCTGCAAAAAAATATTGTTACTTGAAAATGAAGTATTTATCAAATATCTTAACTCCATAAAATGTAAGGATCCATTGAATGCAGCTTCTGCATTCAAACTTGTGGAGCATCGGGCCTAAATTCAAATGAAGATCCCAAGGTTTCCAACAATCCCAAATATGGCCCCATGAATTACAGGGAAATTAGAAAAAAAAAAATACAAGATGTAGATATTTTCCATTTGATGTAATGCAGTGACCATATAAACATGGTGTCCTGGGATTGAATATTTCTCTCGATAATGTGTGATGTAGCCTCAGCGAAGCGCTGCAATCAGCAGATACAGAATCTGTATGTGACATTGTCTTACAATATGGAAAAATGCTTTTACTGACTTAGAAACTATTTAAGGGAAAACTTAAGTGACAAAGTTAGAGTTTATGGGGGTGAATCGCTATAAAATATAAATAATTTGAAAAGCTATTTGAAAGGATAATTTTTAGTAAATGATGAGTTGTGAGACAGTAGTTTTTACTCTAGTAAGACTCTGCAGGAGTTCGTTGGCATAGGAGTGACAACACATCGGGTGGAGTTTCAGTGTGGTTTCCCTAGAATACCTCACACCATGGTATTTAGCTGAGTGTGGTGTGGTCAGAAGATGTTCACATGATTGTATTTACCAGTGTATGATTTGATTGCTAATATTTTGCAGGAGCATGATGCCCTGATGGTGGACATGGTGAATGACATCAGGATTGTTGGGTGCATTACAGTGGTGCTACTCCTGGGGATCTCTGTGGCTGGCATGGAGTGGGAAGCGAAGGTGAGGCCATATTTCCCTCTCATTACACACTTCTTCCCTCAACTCTGCCCCTTCTGCCCTTTGACAAGGTCTAGAGTGGGTATAAGCAAACACAATGTGATGAAAACAGGCCATATGGCCCAACAAAGTCTGCCATTCTCCTTCCTCTTAAGTGTGCTGAAAACTTTGTTTACCTAAGGATGATATAATATCTAGCACTGTATTAATTTTAATACTGACCGCGAAAATTATGAAGTTCATCACCCCCAATACCTGACCCAGGCATGCTACTCTATGCTGTGACTCCATGTGAAAAAAATCCCTCCCATTTTCTTTTTAATTTGTAATTGTTTTGATCATCCCTCATTCTGTAAAGTGAACTAGAACACAGTTTTGACTGGGAGAATATACAGTAACAAAATGTGAACTGTACCAGCAGAGTAATGCAGTAAATTAATGAAATGGCTCATGTCCTTTAAGAACCGGGATAGTTCAACAGGAGCACGAGAATGTAATGATAGATGTGGTCCATACAATGTGAAATGGTCATGCTCTTGTGATGAAATGATATGAGACATTGTCCTGCTATAGTGATGTAATTATACATACATCCATATGATGTGGTCCTGCTGTAGTGATGCAATAATATGTGACATAGTCCTGCTGTAGTGATGTAATGATACACATGTCCATACAATATGATGTGGTCCTGCTGTGGTGATGCAGTAATATGTGCTATATAATCCTGCTATAGTGATGTAATGATATATACATCCATACGATGTGATGTGGTCCTGCGCTAGTGATGTCATATGTAATAGGCTTATAGTCTTGCTATTGTGATGTTATGATACATATGTCCACACAATGTGATGTGGTCCTGCTCTAGTGATGTAATATGTGATACAGTCCTGCTATAGTGATGTAATGATACATACATCCATATGATGTGATGTGGATCTGCTCTAGGCTCAGCTCATCCTGCTGGCGATTCTCCTAGTCGCCATTGTTAACGTGTTTGTGGGGACCTTCATTCCGGCCACAACGACCAAGAAGTCCCAGGGCTTCTTCAATTACCACTGTGAGTGCAACACTGACTGGCCATCCAATGTGAAACACTGAATAACTACTTCCCAGCTTTAATTTTGTGGATATTAAGCACTTGATGTTCAGCAACACTCATGTAATGATGGCTGCCGAGCCAAAGTTGAGGAGGCAGAACCCACAAAGGTTAAAATCACTATTACACCCGACTTGTGTACATTGTATTCTCCATTGTACCTCCCCGTATTGTCAATAAAGGAAAATCCATTTCCTTTATTAACAACACATGCAAAATGAAAAATAATCAGTTTATCAGCTGTAGCAAGTGTAGGAACCGAAATAGAACTCTTTATTTGAACGAAAAATTGTGCACATTACAATCAATATGGAAACATGTAGCTAATCGCAATTTTGACTGTTTAATGAAGAGCAGGTTAGATAGCCTGCAGACTGTGACAAAATCTAATTTGTAAGTTAACAAAATAGTTTAACTTCTATTCTTTTGTTACACACACCAAAACAAAACATATTTCTTAGATTTAATTTTTTTTTTTAATCTTCCTAACATTGTGTAAAGAAAGAAACTGTGTTTACCTGGCAGAGGATTATTTTAATGCTCTTAAATGAAGGATTATTGAAAATAGGTTAGGGATGATGATATGTTAAATGGGCTATGTTCTGTTACCTTGATTTTATGCTCGACAGGTACAACTGCTACACGACATATTATTACAGTACAGAACACTTTCAGGTGTAAATTTTGGCTGATACTTTTTTTATTTTTAGCGCTTTATTGCTTACTGGCATGAGATTGAAGATAAGGGGCAATAAACAGCATCTCATTGTTGCCCACAGGGAAGCATGAAACAGACTCGGTGACTGTGGGCTGTGGCTCTTCGGAGTGTTTATGTGAAAGTTCTGAGAGTTGAACCCCTTGCTTGTCCTGTAGGGTCCATATTTTCTGAAAACCTGGGGCCAGATTTTCGGGGACAAGAGTCCTTCTTCTCAGTGTTTGCCATCTTCTTCCCCGCTGCCACGGGCATTCTGGCCGGCGCCAACATCTCCGGGGATCTGAAGGTGAGGCGGGAATGCATGGCGAAGCAGAGCCCTTCTATAATGCACAGAACCTGACCGTGCACGGTCCTATCAGCTGAAACTGCCAAAAACAGGACTCTGCTGCTTAGAACTTCGTAAATCATAAGCCTGACAAACCAAAATATATACAGTCACACTATCTCGTTCTCTCTCTCACTCATATACACACACACGTGCGCGCGCGCGCCTGCATTGGGTTTTCATGTCTGGTGCGGACATTCCATAGACTTGCATTCATTTCCTAACCCCTTCCCCTGACCTTAACCCTCAACAGTACATACCTAACCCTAGCCCTAATCCTAACCTTAACCCCTTACCCTAAAATAGCTCTATTTCCTCATGGGGACCTGAGAATGGTGGTCATAGAAATCTGGAATTCCATGTCTTATAGGGACATTTTGTCCCCTCAAAAACATGGACCCCCACACACACACACACACACACACACATACCCCACATAGGGGTTTTAGAGCTCTGTAAGCCTTTCCCTTGCTGTGATGAGTGATGTGAACTTCTGTCCATTTTGTTTTTCCTTGTTGCAGGATGCCCAGTCTGCGATCCCTAAGGGAACCTTGCTGGCCATCATTATCACGGGGATCACCTATCTGGCTGTGGCACTGTGCGTATGTGAGTACACACCCATTGTGAGGAAGTATGCTCCACTCAAGGTTTTAACAAGGAAATCATGACCAATCCGAAGACTTAGCAGCTTTTCCAACGGAATTCTATATTAATTTTCCAAATGCATCATATCTAGCAGTCAAAATTAAAATAAAAATTTATTGTTTAATTTTTGTTCTTTGACATAGAACTGTACATTAGAAAAAAAAAATGAATGATTTCATATTCCATTGCTATGCCATACACCTATTTTTTTTCCTTTGGTTTGTAGCTTTTTATCTTTTTGATTTTGTCACAGTTCATGTATGATTTATGCTTCCATGTTCTTCACCTGACTGATTACCGCTCCCCTAATAATCTTGCCGTCTCCTTACAATTTACACGCAGAATTTTTAAAGATACTCTGCGGAAACTTTATCCCTCATGAAGGGAACAGGAATTTACTTAAGTTTTATTTGTTAATGCAGCCCAAAATGAAGTGCCACAATTGAAAAACTTACAGGCCCTGATTGAAAGCAACAGAATCCATCTACCATCTGTTCTGGAGTCCCCCGGTGGCCACTCTAAATTAAAAGAAAAATCTATAGACACATAAATGTTCTGTTTTTTGAGTCAATCTCCATAAAACTCTTGAAAGGACTACAAAGGACTTGATTAAAGCTACAACATTCAGTCTGAAGTGCCTTTGAAGTGGAAACTTGCAAGCAAAATATTTCAGATGATAGCAGATTTCTGCTTTTTATATAGTGCATTGATGGTTAATGTTTTCCCAGCTCCTGAGGGCTGACTCGTTTATTGAATCTAAACTTGTGCTGTGATCTACATTGTCTGCGGTCTCAACAATAAAGCACTAAAACGGTCTTGATAGAGCTGGAATTCAGGTCGCACTGCAGTGAACTCAAGGCTGCCGTTCTTGTGTCTTAATGCACAGCTGCCACGGTCGTGCGCGACGCCACCGGTAACCTGACTAGCGTCATTACATCGGGACTATCTTGCAACGGCTCAGCCGCGTGCAAGCTCGGATATGACTTCTCTTCCTGCGCCGTCGAAACATGCAAATACGGCCTCATGAACAACTTCCAGGTCTGTAAGCAGTCAAATGAATACAAAGTCTTACAGACCACACCGTGATCTCATTCATTGTTTCAGAGCAAATCCAAATTGTTACAGTACATTGCCAATAAATACTGCCAGAGTATACTGTGTGTGCTTGTGTGTGTGTGTGTGTGTGTGTGTGTTTATTTACGTGCAGGAAATCAAATATTTTATTTTCCTACACTGGAAAGCACTTTCTTCTGCAAAATGTATTTCATGTTTAGTAAAAATGTTGCATCTGTCCAAACTCTCCCAGGTCATGACCATGGTTTCTGGGTTTGGGCCTCTGATTATTGCCGGGACATTCTCTGCCACACTGTCCTCAGCCCTGGCCTCTCTTGTCAGTGCACCAAAGGTGTTTCAGGTAAGTTCAGAACATTGTTTACCAAGTAGACGCAAATGATTCAGCGTTGGAGGACAGTTTTATCATTACAAATAATATAAACAAGTGCAGCCATAAACCAGTTTGATAAAAACATACAATACAAAGGTACAATTTGTTATTATATCAATTCACTTTGATAGAAGTTATCAGCCTGTGAGGTTCATTAGCCACATATGCATGCGTCAGCACTTTCTCTCTTTTACAACTGCTCTGGTTGGTTTAATCTTGTTTATTATGACTGACTCACAGGCTCTGTGCAAAGACAACATCTACAAAGGACTGCACTTCTTTGCCAAGGGGCATGGAAAAAATAACGAGCCAATCCGCGGTTACATCCTCACCTTCTTCATCGCCGTGGCCTTCATTCTCATTGGTAACAGCACTTACCAGTTACAACCGAGTCAAGAGTTTAATCTGATGTTCCATTGATAGGGATTTATCTCTCCAGCCAAAGTGATATGAATACCATTAAAGACTGAACCACCAGTGATTTTCTGATGCCAACACGAAGTTATATCCATGTCTGGTTGTTGAAATTTGTCCCCTAATTTGCACCTGTTTTTTTTTTTTTTTTTTTCCAGCTGAACTCAACACGATTGCTCCCATCATTTCCAACTTCTTCCTGGCATCATATGCCCTCATCAACTTCTCCTGTTTCCACGCCTCCTACGCTAAATCGCCAGGTCATTTTCTACCCTCTCTGTTTCCATATTGCTTGGTCGCCTGGGGCAGGGGCTAAGTCGCCATCATGGGAGGTCATGATACATTTAACGATGATCTCATATTCCCAGGCTCATGAAACCGGCGACAAAAATTTAAAGTGGCTAATTTGGTTCAGCTGTGACGGCCTTAAACAACTGACCAAGAGCTAGGTTCATGTTTGAAATGCGCGTGCAGGCCGCGTTCAACAGCAGTGGACATCCTGCACATTCTATCGCCCTTCTTGGAGTTGCATTCCCCATGGGTCATACAACCCACTAGGACCAGGGCTGCATTAAAATACCTCTTAAATATGAGCGTCCTTTTTTCTTTCCTTCCCACTTTTCCTTAACCTCGCCAGGAAACGTCACATGGGTGAAGGGAAAGTTGCAGGGAGATTTTAAAGGTTCCTTGGGACATTTAAAAAAAAAAATCGGACATCCTTTCCTTCAAAGCATTAGCTTGATGGCGAAGATGACCTTCACATTTCAGAATACTTCAGGACAGAAATGGCATATTTAATTACTACAGCTGCAAAGGACTGAGGACCATAATTGATCTTTCCTTTCCTCCGAGGTTGGCTGTGTGCGTTTCCTTTCTGGAAGGAAGCAACAAGAGCTAATTGGGTCCTTCCATGTCCGAATTTCAGAGAAACTTCCCACTTGACCATCTCAGATTTGGCTGAAAAAATTCCAGCGGGTGCATACACCTCCTAATGGGATAAATCCAAAATTTTAGCTCTCCACTCCTCATAGTTTTGTCATAAAAAATAGTTTTGCAACTAAGTTCCGGCCCTTTTTGAACAGCGATTTCTGAGGAGCCACTTTCACATGGCTATATCTAGAAAAGTATTTCAGCTAGGTCCTTAAAATTTTCAGGGGTGAAAATCTGCTACATTAACTTGAGGAATGTGGACTTATGAATGTGTCCCTTTCGTTCATCATGTATTACTGGGTGCTTAAAGTTGCTCGAAAATTTTACTCTGCACTCTGCGGTAGCACATTTGAAGGACTGTAAAAAGCCGAATGTCAAAGACAGGGATTTGGTTTTGCACATACAGCTTCCCATATATGTAGTGTATTTTGAATTCTAATTCTGCCCCTCTCTTAATGAATAATCTAGAAAATATTAAGGCTTGAAAATGAAAAAAATAAAATTTGTGCTGTTTTTAACATTTTATACCAAAAGAAATGACACCATTCACCAACATCAAATTGACTGTTTTAGAAATATTAGATGCCTGTTATTAACATATCCAAAATTTGTGATGGGGTTCTGCTTTATTTTCTTAAAATAAATTTTTGAAAATTTGGTATTTTTGTGGACACACAGCATTTAATGGCATCAAAGGCATATTCAAACATTATTTTATAAAATGCACATAGTTAATGATAAAAAGCTTAAACTCAACAAAGTGCTTTTTTCAGACACTCCCTGTCATCACTACCAGCCAAACTACTCTGTTTATTACTGATGAAGTTTCCTTACTCTTAAGAGAATTTGGATGCACCCCAGGATTAAGTTCTCCACACATCAAACACTTGGCTCTCCTGTACTGGGATTGTTACCATAGACCATATGACCTTCCAGGGGCAGATTTGAGATGTTTTGCCCTGAAAAATGACACTCAGAATACGTATCCAGATGAGCTAGCATAACACAGAATGAGTCTGTTTGCAGGCCAGAGCATGGGGCACACTGACTTGTTCGCTTTGTGGATTTGTTCTCCAACAGGATGGAGACCTGGATACAAGTACTATAACATGTGGCTGTCTCTGTTTGGAGCTCTTCTGTGCTGTGCAGTGATGTTTGTCATTAACTGGTGGGCAGCGCTCCTGACCTATGCCATTGAGATCTTCCTCTACATCTACGTGACAGTGAAGAAGCCAGGTATGATAAATAAACCCATTTCTCACATGAAACAAACAAACTCAGACAAGGCTCTAGACTTTGAGAGCAGTCTAACAGCTCATGTTTTCAGATTCATCTTGCATTTGCCATTTCCCTGCCCAACACAGATGTAAACTGGGGGTCTTCGACCCAAGCGGTATCATTCATCAATGCCGTGAACAATATGCTGACTTTGAGTGGAGTGGATGATCATGTCAAAAACTTCAGGTGAGTACTAAAGATCAACTCCACAAAGCTTGGGACTTCACCTGCAATACATTGTACAGTTGCCCAGGTCAGCCTGACAGTAGAGATGCCTGTGCCCTCACACAGACCCCAGTGCATGGTGCTGACCGGATCCCCCAAGACCAGGCCGGCACTGCTGGACATCGCCCACTCCTTCACCAAAAACTATGGGATGTGCGTGACCTGCCAAGTGTTTGTGGTAAGACCCTGCCTTCAACACCAAAGAGAGAGCCAACGGGATAATAAGAGGCCAATGGCATTGTAGTATGTAGAACAGTGTTAACCCTGTTCTTGGAGAGGTACAATCCTGTAGACTTTTTCTACAAGTCTAATGTAGCACACCCGATTTGGTTAATTTGCCGCTCATCAAAAATCTTTAACTGGAAAATGTGGTGTGTTTTGCTTTGGTTTGAATAGAAACTTTCAGGATGATAGCTCTCCAGGAACAAGGTTGGAGACCACTGATGCAGAACATTGACTTAGGGAAGACATCATCTAAAAAATTGCTGGCATTAGCTAAAGCAGTGGTTCCCAAACTCGGTCCTGGGGACCCACTGTGTACGCAGGTTTTTGTGTCAACCACAGCTCCAATCTTAGAATGCTAATGAGTTGCTCATTGCTCTTGATTGCACTATTCTTGTTCACGCTGATTATTTATCCTTTTAAACCACATGTCAAAAATGGCCATGATGAAAATCATTTCATAGTGTGCTAAATTGGAAATCTTCTCTAACATAAAAAAAATGGAAATTTGCAACTGATGACATGAATCTATGAATGGGTTTAGTAGATAAAATTGGGACCCAAGGTCATTAAAAGCGAACAATTATTAGGCAATTAAGAATTCAAAGGATGATCAAACCTGTTAAATGTCCTTGGAACAAAGAACCTGAGCACCTGAATTCAGAACCCTAATCACCAGATTACTGACTGATTGCAGTCTTGCATTTGATCACATTAAACATACTGCCACCTTTGATTGTCGTGCTTACGTGGAATACATCAAAATAAAAAATATGAATGTTGGGCTTTGAAATTTCATGGAATGCAGCCATTTCTGTCATAATGTGGTTTAAAGGGTAAAATGTCCCTCGTATCTGACAAGCAACTGCTAATTAAAAAATGAACAGCTTGTTAAAACTCTGGGATCGTATTGTGGTTGAAAAAACCGCATCAAGGACCGAAACCACTGGCTAAAGCATCAATAAAATGGCAGATACCATTCATTATTTAAGGCTGATTTAATGATATAGAAGTCTGAGGAGACCTTCATTTACCATTGAGGTTGGTGAATTTGGCACCACATTGCTGATTGACTTCATCCTCTCCAGGGGTCTAAAAGCGAGAACATCATGGAGATGAACAGCAGCATGGAGAAGCAACAGATGTGGCTCAATAAGAAGAAGAGGAAAGCATTCTACAACGCCGTGGTCAACGACAACTTCAGATTGGGGGTGGAGAGTCTCATGCAGGTACATGATCCCAAAGAATTTGGACTCTTAAATCCAGATTTAGTTGCACAGCTGCGCCTATATCCGCCACGGTATTTTGAAAAAACATTGGTTATAACAAAAGCCACAAAAGCCGAATAATTCGATCAGTTCCTGAATTTATACCAGGAAAGTGTTGCGATTTAAACATTGCTTGAGTGAATTTCAAATATTGTTACTTTCCAGAAAACATTTCCATCTTGTTGTGTATGCAAGCAGCCTGTTTGGCGTCAGCCTGTGAACCAATTCTTTCTGTTGAATGAACCTATAGTCACCAATTCATGCGTAATGTTACAGAAAAGGTATGCCACTTAGATATAGACATTTTAAAATGGTCTTCTTGCTTGTGGAAAGCTGCCACCTGCAAGGATTTTATTGTCGCCAGAGAGAATTCCTTTATTTACTCCTTAGCAGGACACCATGTAATGGCCAGAGACTTTATAAGAATAAACATTAATGTATCGCTTTCATTCTGTCAATCGTGAAAGTAAAGGAGTCAGAATTTATTGGAGCTTACCTTTTTGTTTCACCAGGTATTTGCTGTTCGTGTAAAGGAAACCGAAAGGCGTAACAATAAATGTGGCGACTATAAGTTTCAGCATTGAGAACCGTGATGACTATTGGCACAACTATGCTAAGGCTTTTTGCACGTGAAAAATCTTTAAGCACATACAAAACCAATTACATGGCCAATGATTGGTGCAAATCAAATACCTTAAACAATCATTGGTCATGTTATTGGTTTTGCACGTGCAAATGGTCTTAGCAAATCTAGCCCTGAGTTAATTGCAAAGCCGCAGGACTGTGTCACGATACTTATCACCCCGGGCGAGATAATCTCGCTGTGTGCTATCAGGAGTTCAGACTTAAAGAGGTTCATGGGCTATATGACAACATGCCCTGTAGTGCAATACAAACTGGAGCTAGCTTACGGAGGCTATGTTAGGAGATATCCAGAGCGGCTTTTCAAGGACCCCATGAGCTTAAACCAGATAAAAACAATGACAGTGCTCAGTGCACCTCAACATGCATGAGAAAGAGTATTTTGGGTATTATCAACTTTTAAAAAAAATTATATATTAATTTAAAAGATTACTCTACAGTTGGAAAACTTCAGACACTGTGTGGCAGTTGCCCTGTTGCTATTGCAGGTTATAAAATAGAGATAATTTTTTATATTTAGGCCTCAGGGCTCGGTCGACTGAAGCCAAACATGCTGATGCTCGGATTTAAGAGTAACTGGAAGAAAGCCAAAGTGGTGGATGTTCAGAACTACGTTGGCATCCTGCAGTAAGTAATTACTCCTACTCCTCAGTGTGTCTTACGTCCCTGCGTCCACTGTAGAGGCAGAGTCTCAATCATCTGTCTTTCCTTTCTTTCTGCCAGTGATGCGTTCGACATGGAGTACGGTGCTGCGATACTCAGAATCGCCGAGGGACTGGACGTCGCCCACTTTATCCAGGCACAAGGTGGGCATATCCTCATCGTGCTTTAAACACACCCTATGTGTGAACACACACAAACGCGCACACACATAGTTGTCTCCATGGCTTCAGAGCGCACTGCTCCACACTCGGGGATATTAATGCCAAAACAATGCACAGACGCTAGGAGATGAGCGCACAACTCTTCACAGACCAGCCAAAAAATGCTCAGAAACACAAATTTGTGTGTAAACAGATTAAATTTGGCAAAATAGAAAAATCAGCTTTGTCAATCGCTGCCTATGCCAAAGCTCGATGTCCTTGTGCAGTTTCAAATTATTTGGCCAACTGACTGAGATCATGGATTCAGATAGAAGGACAAAGGGACAGAGTTTTTCTCATTTCATAGTCGGATTATATTGACCTACATTCACGTCCTGAAGACTTTTCTGACCTTAACCACTTGCCTAACCTTAACCCTGACTGTAACCTTAACCTCAACCTAACCTTAAAACATGTCTTCACCTTTAAATTTAATTCACCGTAAAATTTTAAGTTATGGGGACTAGGTTTGTCACCCCATAATGCGACTGTGTACAGATACCCACAAAATCAGTAATATCAGGCCAGCACAGATATACACACACACACACACACACACACACACACTCTTACTTATTCCATTAAAACCCACAGATGCACAGAAAAGCAAACAAACTGCGGGTAGTCTCCAGCTGTGTGGCCGTGTGCACGTCTGCCAATTTTTACAATGCCTTTGTACTACAGAGCTTTGAATAGTCTTTGTCTGGTTTAAACTGGGCATGTGTCCAAATAACCAATGTATTCCCACTGCCTAACTTCCCCTCTTAAATTCTCTTCTGTTGTTTTATTCATCCTGTTCCTTTGATAGTAATCATTCCCCCAGGGTCAGGCCCTGCATTAACATCATGCCTGTACCATTGAATAAATCTGCAGAGAATGGGCCAGTGGTGTGTCTTAAGGCTTACGGAGGGGTTGGAATGTGCTGAAAAAGTGCGACGTAACTATCGCTGGGATCAACACTCACCTCCTTGACAATAGTTCACGCTCATAACACAGCAACACATTCACTGGTGCACTTAACACAAGGCACGAAATGCCTTATATTTGACGATCAAAAATATACTGAGAAATGCGTTCTGTTCTTTTATAATGAGCATATTTTGGGTTCAAGATCACTGAAAATAAAGCATAATTCCATACATAGACACAAGGGCCATGGCAATAAACACTGTGCAACATGCTGTGCAAGTTGTTTGGTTAGTTCGGCGTGAACTAGTCGCCTTGGCTGCGGCAGGTTTACCTCGGAGTGACGTCACGACTTTGGCAGCGCATTGACCCTGAAGGTTGAGGGTGTGATTCTCAGGCAGCACTGGCCTTGAGAGAGACCCTGAACCTGAATTGCCTCTATACATAGCGCGACATAAATGGCTAATATATAAGCTCAGTAAAACCCCAGATAAGTCTGGGAGACACGGGTAAATGATAACTAAGAATGTCGGTTGTGTGAGCGCGTCAGGTTATGGTGGCCAAGTTTCTGTGTCTGTAGTGAATGACCTCCCATTTATTTTTGGGTTTTGCCTGCAGAGGAGCTGGACAGGTTGGCGGTGGAGCAGCTGGCTCTGGAAAACGATGAAGGCGGCAAGAAGGGAGTGTTCAAAAGGTCCAGGAAACCCTCAAAGCAAGTCCTCACCAGAGGTATCTGCCCCCTGCCACACACAGTGCACTCAAGAGTCCAGTGCTGTCTCAGGTTCTCAGTGCGTGATGCTAAAACGCTCCTCAGGTCCTCCTGTCACAACGGTCTTTCTTAACACTATTGCCTCCATTGACGAGATTTTCTGCCAATCAAAATTTTTACTGTTATAGAATGGTATATAATGCTGTCACTGATCTTCTGACAAAAATAGGCCAAACAAGAAAACGGTGCGTTCTGGCCCAAAACACAAACATGTAAAGATGGAAATTACAAAATTTTTTTTTCTTGAGCAAGTTTGATGATCATAAGTCTTTTCATAAGATGTGGTGAATATCCTTGGTACATGCGGACGACTTGAAAACAAAGCAGCAGGTCAATGTTAAATAACACCCATACGCTTTCCTCAGCTTTTTGTCCAAATGATGGGATTTTTCTCATGAAAATGGCCAATGTTCAAGTGTTTGTTAAAAATAATGAATTAACCTAGAATGAAACAGTTTCTTGTGTCTAAAACTAGACGCTCTGTCCTTTCTGTTTACATACTAATAGACCTACATATTCTAGGGGTGTTGAAAGATCTGTGAATAATACCAAAAATACTGGAGGTGGCTGGCAATATAAAGAAATACTCTGGTGGGGAAAGTGTAAAGAAATGACAAAACAATGGGAATAGATAAACTCATGTATTGTAAAGCAACCTGTTCGCTTGGATGTATTGTAAAGCAACCCATTTGCACTTTTATATAGTAAAGAAACCTGTCTGATAGCATGTATTGTAAAGCAATCCGTGTTAGCTCAAATGCACTCAAGCAATCGGTTGCATGAATTGTAAACAACCTGTGTTTGCTGGTTTACCTCAGGCCGCTGAGACTGTGCTGTGATTCAAAACCACAGCAGCAGCCAGTCAGCATGCTAACACAACACAGGAGAATACTTTTACCAATGCCGGAGACATTTTCCATTAAAAGTGGCCTGCATCACGCCAAAACACACTGACATTGAGACCTTTACAAAAACAGTCATATTCATTTCACTTTATATTTCTCTCCCCACAGTATCTGTGAATATACCCCAATCTCCTGAGCAGGTAAAGGCTAGCCAGAGACTACAGGAAGCCAGTGTTCAGTTCCAGAAGAAACAGGGCAAAGGCACCATCGACGTGTGGTGGCTCTTCGATGATGGAGGTAACGAGTCCACTGCCCCCTCTGGGGCCTCTATCAAACCACTGCTTTTAGAGCACTTCAGTAAGACAAGGAGAGTCAGCTTCTAGCACATTCTCACGATTACTATAAGCCTCACAACATCTAAGCGTTTGAGATAGATATGAAATACCACTGGGCATTTACCCCAGTAAAAGCCCAAGAGGGCATAACGGGAGAAAGAACAGCCAAACATAGGATTAACCAGAATGTGATCTACATGCAAACACACTGAGGGAATTAATGTTCATGTTTTGGAATGAGTATCACTGCCATTCAACTGAGGAATCACAGTGTGGCATGTTAGCACATTCAGAAGAAACGCAAGTCAGGCGAATTGGATGCTGTAAACTGCTCATAAGCATGAGTGTGTGAGTGAGCGGGGTGTCACCCCTGTGATAGATTAGCGGCATATCAGGGTAAGGTTCTCACCTGGGACAGGTCCTGGCCATTGGATTCAAGTGATTAGGTAATGATTGAATGAATGAATGGATAATCAGCCACTACATTGATGGATGGGCTCCTTTCATAAACATCCTATCTGCGTGAATAAAGTTTTAATGACCACTCAAGAGGAACAATGGTCCAAAAGACTGCCTTGTGATGCATGACTCCTGCAATGGCTAGTGATTGAGCAGAACAATGGCCGCACTGAGGGACTGACAGCTGTTGCGATTGTTTAAACTGAAGGAAAGGTGTGCAGACAATAGCCTCTGGGTGAAGGGAGGGATGAATGTTCCGGAAGAATAAGCTCAGCAGTGACTGTTCTGACCCCGCAGGCCTGACGCTCCTGATTCCCTACATACTGACCACGCGGAAGAAGTGGAAGGACTGCAAGATGAGGATCTTTATTGCCGGCGAACCCGGCTGTGCCGAGCGGGAGAAAGCAGAGTACGTGGGGAGGAAACCAACGACAACAGCAGAACAACTCGCCATGGAGTTTGCTGCTTTTAGAGGGCTGATTTTTGTTCTGTATTCCTCATCACTATAACACTTTTATCTGTTTCCTTTAGCATGAAGTCCCTTTTGGAGAAATTCAGGATAAAATGCGCGGATATCAATGTCATCGATGACCTGCACAACCAGCCCAGTTCACAGAAGTAAGATGCTTGAATGATTTTGAAGAGCTTGTCTTTAAAAAAAAATCAAACATATTTATTCAAAAGATGCCTCACATCCCCATTATCTACCCCATAATGCTCTCTGTATCAGATTTGTCTCAACAAATGAAGACTAGCTCGGAGGACTGAGTTACATTCATTCAGCAGTCATATGCAGAATGACCACTAAATGAAAAGGAAACATCAATGCATCCATCCGAGTTATCTGGGCATTAAAAACAATGTAAAGATTATACAGTGGCTGATCCTGTTATACTGGGTGGTTCTGCACTGGAATTTGTACTTCTGCTCACAAGTTTGGTATCATTAGGGATTTTCACAAAGGTTAAATGGAGGAAACTTCGAATTACAGCATACTGACCCAAACTCTGCAGGGAATTTCTGGTGAGGAAATGATAAAGTATGGATTGGCCTGGTCATTTAAAATGTGATTGTAATGGGCTCACCAGGATATAAAAGTTTGTGAAATTGTGTCCACCTATTCATTTTACACACCTCAAAAACACCTATGGGAAGTACTGGAGTTCACTTGAAAATCCATTAAGAGTGATACCGTAGCAAAATTTATGTCCTACATGTCTAGAATTTACACTGATTAAATCTTACGGCGGATACTTTTGTTGAGAACCTTTAATACTGACAACATTTATCAATCATTTGAAAACTATTTTGTACAAAACAACTTAAAATACATTTTGTGTTGGTTTTGTTGAAGTTAATATGATACAAATACTTTTCTTGTTTAAAATAACTTAAATGAGAAGTGAATCCCATATTGAGGGTAGATTAGAAATTAGCAGAAGAGGAAAATCCAGGTTCAGAGGGTAAAAGTCCTTCCCATTCTTCTGTACCAGCCACCAGGATTTTCTGATTAGAACAGCCCTCTATCTTGGCAGTTGAACAAATTATTGAAATCAACTAGCTTGGCTCGTAGGTTGAAGTAAAACAAGGCAGGACTTTACTCTCTGACCGCTGGAAAGTTCACCTCTTAAAATAAGTACTAGTAGGCAAAATATACTCCAGAGGCTAAAAATCTGTTTAGAAAGTAAATAATACAATATTTTAAAATAAACAAAAGTACTAAGACGGGATGACATCAGTGACAGTAATAACATGTGAAAGTACAGCCTATTATGGAAGGTTATGATGCCCTGTCCTGCAATCAGTGTTATGTTCCACCTCAGTTCCAGCTGAGGCTAATGGTCTGTTCCTGTTCTAGTTGGACAGCCTTCCAGAACATGATTGAGCCTTTCTGCTCACACAAGGCGGATAAAGATGAGGCCAACCCCCTGCGGGCAGAAAACTCCTGGAAGATCACAGACACAGAGCTGGAAAGATTCGCAGAAAAGGTCAGTGAAGCTGTCCTTCGCCAAGGATGAGATTACGAGTGACTCGTGCACACATATCATGTACTGATCTTATCATGTTTTGTATCCTCTTCCCCATGCAGACAACTCTTCAAGTCAGATTAAATGAACTGCTGCAAGAACACTCAAAATCCGCCAACCTCATCATAGTGTAAGTGCAGTACATCTTTCAAATGTTTTAAAGTGGCAATTGAGAGACCAGATAAGGGCTTGCTGGAGAGATTAAAAAAAAAAAACAAATCAAGGAACATGATTTTTAACCTTAAGTCAGCAATAAACTGTCAAGAAAAATCATAATGTCAAGTTAAGTCAGGACTTTGAAAATGGGAGCTAAAATTTTAACAAAACGGCAAACCCCAATTAAGAATAAATGTGTGGTGTTCATCAGTACTTAACCGTAGAACGAACAGCTTGCATGAGAGAGTAATGACATGTTTTCTACAGGAGCATGCCCATTGCTCGAAAGGAATCAGTCTCTGACCATCTTTATATGGCCTGGCTGGACGTGCTCACGAAGAATCTACCTCCCACCATGCTTATTCGCGGAAACCAAAAGAACGTGCTGACTTTCTACTCCTGAGTGACGAACACAAAGGACGACCTCAGCAAGAACCAGACTGTGACAGCAGAGCGTCTATGGAAGTCGGTTACAAATTCACAAGCGCAGCTCCCACACTGCCCTCCTGTGGATCATGATATTCCGTACAATTATAGCGTCTGCGCTTATGTTCCAACATGTTGGCCTATGCAATGTGCCAGTTTCACGAGGGCACGGATGTACAGCAATAAATGTAATACAGCTTCAGATCAAGCAAACGAATCCAATTTTTATCACAGTGACCCATAACTATGGTATGAGTTGGTGCCCGCTGATATTATTGCAAATAAAGTATTGGGGAAAATATTAGGAAGTTTTATATTTTTGTACATATGACCCACTGCAAGTCTTGTGTGACAAACTGTATTTATGCTTGCTGTTTCAATGAACATTAGTAAAAGTGTGTGCTACATTATTCACTGCAGTTATAATTTTCAAAGTTCATATAAATTGTGTGCGTACTGTAAAGCAAACGCAATTCCGAATAAAATTTTGCGAAGTTTTAATAAAAGGATGTTCAATTTTTGGTGATGTTGTTTCAAGTTTGTTGAAAAGTTCATTCACGGGTCCACAGTCAAACCATTGCTTTGTACGGACATGCAATGGAAAATGTTTGCCATCATTTTACATGCATCGATCTTCTAAGATTTTTTTTTTCCTCATGTTATTTTGTGGCAATAATATCATCACACAAACGTCTAGCTCGTAGTTAAATGAAGACTAGCCATCTCTACAGCAATACATTAATGACGCGTTTCTCAGGACGTCGGAGATACGTCATCCAATCGCTGCATGCACCGGCATGTCACCAAACCAGCTCTTACTGCAGATCTCTGTCAGACTCAGCAATAGTTAAATTCAGCGTTCTAAGCAATGCCCAGAATGTTTGTCATAGGCAGTCATCGAAGCGGAAAAAAACTTCGAGAACCAATTTGTTATGAATGTATATAAATTTAGTTCCAAAGTCTTTTTTCTCAGCGGCTACAGTCCTAGGGATCCGAAATCGCCATATGGTGCTTATCGCCCGTAAGGATTGGGACGCATTACACGAAGGTAATCCCTAACAGAATTAAGTAACAATAGGGCAAGTATTCTGAAAATCGGAAGCACGATGCTATTACTGCTAGTTGTTTTACGTCGTGGTCGAAGCGTCCACCGTTCAGAAAATACGAAATACAATACCTAGCGAGGTTGGCACTAAATACAAACCTCTGCAACAGGGCGAATCACTCAGCAGCAGGGTAAATCACTGCAATTTCACGTCGCAACTTCTTCTGTACATGTTAGGGTTAGGGTGTGCTTACTCCTCTGTGCCGTAGAGATGCACTGAATGACCCTGCTGTGGAGGTTTGTATCTAGCGTCACCCACCTAGCGACCGCATAGCTAAGCTAATACATCCGAGTTCTCGAGATGCTTTTGTAAGATCCGAATGCGTTTGAGGGCATCTGCGATCGGATAAGGAGTTCCGGCTGGTGTTTTGTCTGAGCGCTTTTAAAGAGATCCGGATAATGTACCTCTGTATCTTGGCAGGGCCAATTATCTTTAACATATATTTATATTTTATTTAGAACATATATCACAAAAATATTTTATCATATAACGGAACGTGTTTTTCAGGTGAGAGTAAAATGTAAAATAAATTGAAGTGACAAGTAAAATGAGAATGGAAAGTTTTCGGAGAAGAAGAATGGAATTGGCGGGAGTATTTAAAACAGTGGCGCGCGGAAAATTCTATTTCCTGCAGTGTATTTAGACTTCCTTAGTCGTATATTACAGCAGGCAAGCACATTTCGCTGTATTAAATTGCTGACAGACTTCGAATATGCCGTGCACAGAACTCTCAGGGACGGCCAATGGCATGTCTACCTCTCCTGCAAAGCGTCTCAGGGCTGAGACTGAACCCGAACCAGCCAAAATCGTTCTAAAATTCGCCAAACTTTCCGAAAATGCAACAGTTCCAACGAGAGGTTCAGCCAGAGCTGCAGGTTATGATCTTTACAGGTAAGTCAGACTTCGCTGCCAGAAGCCCACGATAGAAAAACTTTTCCTGTAGGACGTGACACCTTAATGGAATGGTTCCTAAAACTGGTCCTGGGACATCCCTGTGTAACGTTAGCCTATGATGGTTTTTATCTCTTTCGATCTCGGTTGCGACCGTAGGATTTTAATACGATGTTAATTTTTGCCAATTGGGTGCATTAAATGTCTGAAACGCTTATTTACAGCCTTGGGCCACATTTTGACGGAAACATCCGTGTGTGCCGTTAAGTATCAAAGACCCTTGAACAGATTATTGTGTTCATTTTACTATTTTGCAAGCAATTTCGGGTAAAGTCATTTTTAAACCTGTCAAATTAGTCACTGAGAAAATGAATATGTTTCAAATTAGGTTGCTGAACGCAAATGTTAAGAGTGCTTAAACTCTACAACTTCAGACACGACACTAAGCAGGTTTGACTTTATAATTCGTTCTGCCCTAATAAATTGTAACTTTTTGCGACCACGTGTCGTCTGTTTCACCGGGAACCTATTGGTTGCTTAGTTTGGTTAATCTCTCCACCCCCCTTTTTTAATGCTGTTGTTTCTGATATATTGCATTGGGGATAGGGAGTTTTTCTTCATGGCATGTGAGGTTATCTGTCGAATGTGGCTTAAGGGGATCACTAACTGAATATAAGAACATCAAATTTGGACAGATTAACAGCTTTCAAGTTATAGGATTGCAGTTTTGGTTGGAACGAAAACCAGCCCACACAGGGGTGCTCCAGAACTGCGTATGGGAGGCACTGTCCTAATGGGAGATTCCTAATTCTGTGAAATGAATCGAATTTGCCTGAGTTGTATCAATGTATTTAATTTTTTTTTTTTTTTTTTTTTTTTGAGTAACATTGTTGCTAAGCTAGTCACTGTGATGATAACACATTTTTTTTTTTTACGTTAATGCTGTAGTGCGTATGACTATTCGGTGGCCCCGCTGGATAAAGCTATAGTGAAGACGGACATTCAGATCGCAGTCCCCCCTGGCTGTTACGGAAGAGTTGGTGAGGCGACATGTTCTCAGTCTGTTGGCATGAGAGGAAAATGTCACAAATGTATCTCATGGTGGTTGTTTTTATGTCTGACAAAATCATTGAACTTTTTTGTTCAATGTTTATAGCTCCACGGTCCGGGTTGGCTGCAAAACACTTCATTGATGTTGGAGGTATGAGGCATTTAATATGTCTGCATTATGGTTGTGCGCACATGAAATGACATTGGTTTTTATATGCTGCAGTTGCTGTGGATATTTTATGTTCTGCCTGCAGTGTAATGTTAATCACTTGTTGGTTAATGATGATTTTATATTCACCAGGTCAGCCATTTTGACTGGAGATGTCTTATTAAATTCTCATTCATTTCAAAATTATGGCTCAGATTTGGACCAGCTTTGGCAGTATTACTGATTTAGGAGCAAGAAATCCAAAACAACAATCAAACACCCCTCATTAAACCTGAACCCCACAATTTGAGTATTTCACCGGACAGCATACAATACAATTGCACTGATATGTGGGGAAAGGCATATGGAGCTGAACTTCTCTGATGAGTTTCTGTACACCTTTTCTGCTAGGAGAATTAGATCTCAAAATTTATCACATTACATATTATGACTAGTATCATTGCAGCACCTATTTAGAAGCCATAGAGTTTTGGTGCCATTTTTCTGACGGACTAATAATTTTTCAGCCATTTCTGTATGCATCCCAAAAATAAAAAATCAGCACTGATTACCTTTTTTTTTAAAATGACCTCAGTTGGGATTTGGTGAAATGAAATATTTGCAAAACTGAGCATTGACCAGCAGAGTGATGAAGATGGTGTAAAATCTGCTGTCCGTCATCCATAACAATTCAGCCCGTAACCCCTAGAGATCACAAATGTTGATCAAATTTGACTAAACTTGGTATGCAACATCTTTAGTACATAAACTACTTTGGGGTCGTATTTCAGCCCTGCAACCCCAAAAGTGGGTGTGGCAGGGTGGTCGTTTCAGAAAGGTGAAGTTGTCTATTGTAGAACTTTCTTATAAGGGTCACTCCATACTAAACTCTACAATTCACTGTGTTGTATAAGAATGGTCAATAAAATTTTTTCTTGGAGAATTAAATGATTTGCATTGTTCATATTTATTCACTCCCAGATTGAAGATATACAAAAGAAAAAATCGGAGTCATCGGTCCAGCAACACAGCAGAAAAAGTGGTTTCCTGATGTCTGCCAAGGCATTGTGACGGGCATATTTTGTTAAAAAATTTGGCAGCCAACTTCATGAAATGCCCATGACATGTCTGATATTTCCAAAGAAAGTGAAATGAAATATTGCAGAGAAATACCCATAACGGTTTCAATTGTCTGCACTAAATTATCGGGACTCATCTGATCAGAAATGCAATTTGAAATGACCGTGGGCGTAACCAGTCGCGTCCTCACGTGTTACGCCCATCCCCTTGGGTTAATTTGCATAATGTATGCAAATGGCGTAAAGATGACCTCGGCAAAATAAGGTACTCACTTCCTGCATCAAAATTTCACAAGGCGTCAGACAATCATATATACCATGCTTTTAAAAATAATGATTGAAAAAACATTTTTTCCGTGTCCTAATATTGTATTACGACCATAAAAACAAACAATCTGTGCGCTATCACCATAGACTGCATAAAAAGATTGTGGGTCTGAAAAGTGAGGCCAATGCGGGAAGTGCATTCCATTTAATGGCCAGCAGATGGCGACGTTGATGGTTGGAGAATTGGAAAAGGTGTATTTGAATTTTCATCACCATTGTAACACATTTGTAGTTTAGTATGGAGTGAGCCATATTTAAGAGCTGCAACTTGGTATATAAGTAGTTTACAACAGTATAGACACCCATTTGAAAGACAGTTAATCTCTAGCAATAAAAGACATTGATTATATTTGATGAAATGCTGCATAAAATATCTTCAGGACATTAACTGCTTTGGTATTTCTTCTCAGCCTTGTGCCCCGCTCCCAAATGGCTGCGGCAAGGTGGTTGGCCAGTTGAATTTCAGGTTCACTTAAAGCTCTACATTAAATTGTAGCCAATCCCTGTCTAGCGCAATTTTCATTTGTCTGAATTACGCAGGTAGTATAGCCCTCTAAAATTTTCTGGTTTGGCTGAACCAGTAAACCAACTTGGTACATTTGTTGTGCAGTGTAGATCTAGATCTTCTCTGTACTGCAGTATAAATTATTTTGGGTTTTGATTTTATGAATATTCAGAAAAGGAAATGTATGTCTGTTGCCTAGATCTGCTACTTCCCTAGATGCCCCATATACTAAACTAGCAATGTGTACATTGTTTTATGCTCATACTGTCACAATGCAAGTATTTTGTGAAATGTAAGCCACAAAAATGTTTTCTGAAAAATCACTGAATGAGTTTGACATGAATGACTGCCATACAATACTGCCAGCCTGCAATGTGCAAACGTGTTGCGTAGGCTAAGGTTATTACCCCGCCCCGCCCGAAGGGGGAGGGCAAGGGGTATTGTTTTTGGTTCGGTTTGTTTGTTTCTTTAGCAGCAGAACTAATGGCCAGATTGACCCCCAAATTGGGTTTAGGGATTGCCACTGACCCAGAATAGATGCCTATTGAATTTCGGAAAAGTAGGTGAAAGTATGTGCGAGGGGCGGGGTTTGTTGTGCCTGGCACCACTTGTTTTCAGTTATTTTGCTACTGTACATTTCGGGGGGACTTTTCCTTGCATGGAAATTAATTGGCCTTTTTTCTGTTGCTGCTGAAGCTGGGGTTGTGGATGAAGATTACAGAGGAAACGTCGGAGTCGTTCTCTTCAACTTCAGTAAAGAAACATTTGAAGGTGCTGTGTCCGAGTGTATATTCTCTATGAAGCTAGTCTTTTTGCCCGCAAAATGTTTCCGGACTACAACTCAGAAACTGCTCCATATTATTTTTATTTATTTATTTATTTACTGATTTATTTTAACCAAATTTTATACAATAATTGGCTACTAAACTAGTCCTTTTTGCTATTGGGGGCGGGGGGTTATAGGGGGGTGGGGAGGAGACATTTATTTTAACAAGTGAAAACATACTCTAGTTTTAAAGGGGAACTCCGGTGTGAAATTGACTTGGGGTGTATTGAAACATGATAACGAGTACTAACTTTTGTCGAATACCCCACCTCCCTGCGCAGGGAGAAAATGCACAGGTAGTTTATAAGAAAGACTGTTTATGCAGACAGTACCTTGAGGTAGTTTCCCTTCGCCGCCATCTTGAAAGTCACGATAAGTCGATTGACGTGCACGAACGAATAGGTTGCAATCTGTTCCCCTATCCTACCTATTCGTTCGTGCTCGTCAATCGACTTATCGTGACTTTCAAGATGGCGGCGACGGGAAACTACCTCAAGGTACTGTCTGCATAAACAGTCTTTTTTAATAAACTACCTGTGCATTTTCAAAGTTCTCAGTGCCTAGTTTTAAATGTCAGGGCCCTCGGAATTCTACCAATGAAGTGTGGAGCTACTTTGAGCCTTGTTAATGATGTAAAAATAGCGATTTCTTTGCATGGCAACGCTATGCCCCATTCACTACCATTGTAAGCCTGTTGGGAGCTTCGGCTAAAAAGCCCTGTTTTTCTAAATGTTGGGTGCGTACGGAGGTGGGGTATTCGACAAAAGTTAGCACTCGTTATCATGTTTCAATACACCCCAAGTCAATTTAACACCGGAGTTCCCCTTTAAGTGGAGTAATGAACTTTCACTGTTATGCTTCATAAAAATATGTGAAGGTGTTGCTGAATTTTCGATTTGTAATTGCAGTAAAAAAGGGGGACCGTGTTGCCCAGCTGATCTGTGAGAGAATCTGTTATCCTGAACTTGAAGAGTGTGATGTAAGTGCTCACCTGAGTGTGACCTCATGAATGTGGAGCAGGGGTGTGTGATGTACAGTGCTTTACAAATTTATTAGACCACCACCCAATGTAAGGTTTATGCCACAGCTGCCCTAAATTAAGTGTTGGTAATTACCAGAATAGTTTTCATGTTTCTGTAATGGTTAATCCACTAGTATGTGCAAGCTCTTTAACTGAAATTATATTTTCAATGCTAAAATATAAAAATTGTTATCCATGAATTTTCGAATTCATAGTTTTACAAAAGAGGGGAAAAAAATAGTTAAGCACATTATTATTTTTTTGATTAACATGCCAAATGAGTTATTTTCTTATATTTCTGAACATAAAAATTAGTTTTAGTGGTTGAATGCAAGCTGTTATCAAGGCCAAAGGAGGCCAAACAATATAGTTTTTTTTTTTTTTTTTTTTGTTTCGTTTTATGTGTGAATAAGGACCATTTGGTGCTTTCAGTTAATTATTTACCACAGAAATAAAATAATTTTTAGTTTTAAACAAGTTTTTTTGGGGAGGAGGAGGAGGGGGAGGGGGAGGAGGAAGAAGAAAAAGATTGGGTTGTTGAACACTGGAAAACCAGATTTGTGTGACTTTAATCAGATGGAGAGAATGAGACCCTTGTTTTAAGACTGATTTGAGGTACCGGGTGCGTACTTGGCTGCAATAAGTCTGTGCCCACACTGGCCCTCTGGGAGAGAGTGAGTGGCCCTGCTGTTGAGCACCATTAAGCATGCAATAACCCTGCCTCTCTCCTCAGACACTGGATGAAACTGTACGAGGAGCAGGGGGCTTCGGGTCAACTGGCACCAACTGAGTCGCTGCTCACATTGTTTTATATTTTTTTAATAGTTTTTTTCTTTAATAAATAGTCTTGATGTCATTTTTAAAATTTGAACTGTTAATGTGGGATATTTTTTTATAAGTCCTCTACTTGTAAATTGTTTCACTTTGATGATCTCTGGAATTGCTGTTCAAGCATTGTTAAGCTCAGTGTAGCTGACTATTTTAATAATATTTGGCAAACTGAACATCCCTGGGCTCATGAATGTTATTCAGTGGTTTGGGTTGTTTTTTAGTAATTCCCTGACTGGCCACAGAGTGGTGCTAATGGTTCAGGATGGGTCGTGTGGAACTGTAAAACTGCCATTCTGCTTTCGTCAAGGCCTTCAAGCAGAGTTTAATCCTGTGTGGGATTTTTTTATTTTTTTTTTTTTATTTTTTTTTTTTTTGAACTTCAGTTTATCGCAGAAGTTGAGATTTGTTCTATGCCTTTCTTGATGCAATTTCTTGCAAATGTCAGTGTAGATCATCTTGAATACGTATTCTAAGTTTGTGCATTTACTACCATAGCATTATTTTTTTGGAAAGGAAAACTCTGGAATTCAGAAATCTTGCCTATTGTACTTGTCAGACTATAAATAAATACTTCCAAACAAAGTCATTGCTTTCTGGCCTTTAGTTTTGATTTTATATACTGTGAAAGTTGGGCTGTATCATGGCTTGAATTTCCTGGGGGCCGCCATATTTGTAAACTCGCAATGCATCTTGGGAGTGTGATGTCATCTTGTTGCTTGTCAATATGAAATACAATTGTTGGAAGAACTTGTGAGAAAAGTGCCATGAAAATTATAGAACACATCCTAGAATGGCTGATATTTTGCCATATCAATTTGAACCAAAATATTCCTCAGTCCGTGTTTAGACTAGGAGCTTCAACAAGAAAATGTTCTTTTTTTTTTTTTTTTTTTTTTTTTTTTAGCAGCTTACGTGCGTTTGCAGCTGACGGTTTTTTATACTCGTATCGACCAAGGGTTGAGCAGTTGCTAAGAATATAACACTCTGCAATTAACGTGCACAAAGTATTTGTTGGTCGTGAATACGATGGTCGTTCATGTCACTAACGTGATTGAATATGAGTGAGTGGACAGCATTGCCATTTCCCGGGCAAAAGAACAGTTTCCTTTCCACTGGTTTCGTAATTAAGCTTTTTCATGCTAACTGTGCAGAAAAAATGCCAGGCTGTTCTAAATTGAAACGTGACTATCAGTGACGGCTGGTGAACTGGCAACAGGGAAGCTCAAACCCATCCCTTGAAAATAATGATTGGTCATGACCTGTTTTCAATCATTCATTTGAATTACCATTACAAAAGCTCCGAAAACACTCAACATTACCAGGTGTGGTCAGTTTCCATTAATAACGCACACCTGTCAACTCTCACGCATTTGGCGTCAGTTTTAGTGGCATATTTACTTTCCCCTGCTGTAGTCAGCAATTATTAAATCAACGCATGTGTAAGAGATTCTCGCGTGGAATTTAAGTCCTTGTACACTGGAGGTTTATCTGTTTCACCTGCATTATGACTCCGGACTTCTCACGCTTTTCTTTACTCGGGTTGGAGGAAATGCGTGTTTTTCATGATCGTTTAAACTGTTTAAATGAAACAAGATCATTGGAAGCAATGGAATTGCATAAAGACGTTTCAAATGATCTTATGCGTGAGGGTTGACAGGTGTGCGTTATTAATGAAAACTGACCACACCTGATAATGTTGAGTTTTCAGAGCTTTTGTAATGGTAATTTAAATGAAGGATTGAAAACAGGTCATGACCAATCATTATTTTCAAGGGATGGGTTTGAGCCTGCCCTATCGCCAGTTCACCAGCCGCCACTGCTGTAAACTCTCACGCATTCGGCGTGAGTTTTACTGGCATATTTACGTTTCCCTGTCAGAAATTATTCAATCAAGGCATTCAAGAGATTCTCACGCGGAATTGAAGTCCTTGCGCATTGCGGTTTATCGGTTTCACATGCGTTACGGTGGATTTCACCTCTAGTAATTGGAAACCGATTATGGCTCCAGACTTCTCACGCTTTTCTTTGCTCAGGGGCTGGAAGCAATGCATGTGTTTCATTATCGTTTAAATTGTTTAAATGAAATAAGATCATTTGAAACGATACGCGCGTGAACATACACACGTTTGTTTTTCTATCCCCGTGGGGACTAAAAAATTATTTTTGATCCAAAATCCTAATAGCATCCCCCTAAACCTAACCTTAATCCTAACCTCAATCTTAAAGCTAACCCGCATACCCCCCAAAACAGCCAAACCTTTAACCTTATGGTCTTACCTTAATGTAGAGCCTAATTTTAATAGCTGACCTTAAAACTAGACCTAAACCAAACTATAATTCCAATAGCAACCCTAGACCTAAACCTAACCCTGAGCCCTGAATTAAAATTTGTACCCATGGGGACCCAGAAACAACGCATGGTTTCTCAGACTTTAGTATCTTTGTGAGGTATTTTGGTCCCACCACGATATAAAAACAAAAACGCACACACACACGTGTGGGGGCATCCTTCTGAAATCGGCTTCCAGGAATGATGTTCCTCTTGCTTCAGTGGAGTGCGATGGGAGTTGTTCGGCAATTGGTGACTAAGCATGGAAGTATGAGGTATGATGTGCCAAAGAGTACTGCTTAGCTCAACATGCTTGACATCATTGGATCCACAAATGCCTGTCGCAACAGTTATTTATCAGGGCAGCCTAGTGCAAAGCCAGCTGCCTTGTAAAGCAAGACCTCATTCGGGCTGTGAGAAGTCCGTCCACTTAAGGGCAGAGTTGATCAGCTCTCCTGGGATGCCAGGTGGTTTCTCGAAGGCTTGGGAAGAAACCGAAACCAGGTCACAGACAAAACTGCAGAAGGGCGTGACTTAAGTCTTCATGTTGTCTTCTAATCTAAATGAGAAATATTTCTCCATTTCCCACTGGAGAAAGTGCTCTTATGAAGTCCCTTATTTCGCTGATATTGCTGTAACTTCACACGATGATGTGAACCTTGTATTAGACCAGAGTGTTGGGGCATTTAGAGAATAAATTTAACTTGGAAAGCTCTTGTAAGAATGCTCTCCATGTATTTTCTTTTCCCTAAGTGCAGTTGTCTGCATAAGTTTTCATTAAAAATTCCATGTCACTTAACAAGAGTTAAAGGTCAGAGTGTTACTTCTAGAACTATCTTGAACAGGTTATATCACCACTGGAACTCAAAAAAACCCAAAGGCCACTGATCTGTATTCTATATGGATCAATGCCGTAGGCACTCATGGACAATATTACCACACAATATTCTGTTAGTTCATCACGTCTCTGTTCCTCCTTCACAACAGCAGTCTTGAGCAACTCCTGCAGCCATGTCTTTATCCATCCCTCAGTACTCATTTGTGAGAAACAACTTTCTCCAGGCAAACACAGGTTTCAAAAATCGATTAAGCATAGCTGCCGACTAAATTTTAAATTAAATTTAAAATGAAGATTGACCGTACAGAGCTCCATTTAGCTCAGGATTAGACTTAATTTGAGTCTATGAAACTGGCCATTAATCTCTCAAGGCTCAACATGAAAAAGGGGAGTTTTTTGTTGAATTTGTCATCTTAAAATTGGGTGAACACTGTAATTGCAACAGATTTGTGTATGGTAATTAGACATGTTCCATGGCCAGGTGTGTTATTTCCTCATTTCATTTACAAGTGGAGAGAGACCAGGTCATGAGTCCATTTCATATGACATTTGCATTTGTCTGCCGGTGATACAGCCAGTGAAGCAAGCCATCATTTACCTTAAAAATCAAACCCACCAAAGAAGTACAAAAAACTTTAGGCGCGCCAAATCAACTAATTGAAATATTCTTAAAAAGACAATGTATTGGTAAGCTCAGGAACACCAACTGGCTCAGAAGACCAAGGATAATAGCTGGGAGGAGACTATCCTTTCCCAGGTGAAGAGCACCCTCACAACAGCTGGATCACAAACACTTTCGTGGAGGTAGGTGTACCTGTGTGATGTTAATGTCAGCAATCAAGAGGAGTGTAAATCCAAAGGGTTAACCACGAGACCTACGTAAACCAATGATATGTCTCAAAATCATGATTTTCAAAAAAAAAAAAAAGTCTTACAATCCTGGAACAACATCCAATGAACAGATGAGAAAAAAAATCTACTTGTACCAGAATGATGGGAAAGGTTTGAAACAGGGACAGAAGCACTCATGATCCAAACTACTACATCATACATGAAGCGTGGTGAAGTGTGGGCATGTATGGCTACCAATGGCACGGGTTCCCTGGTATTTATTGGTTATGTGATGGCTGACAGAAGCAGTAGGACAAATTCTGAGTAGTGTATAGCTGAATTATCTTCTCAGATACAGCCAAGTGCTTAAACTCATTCAACGGTGCTTGACAGTACAGATCGACAAAGAATGGGAGCATCTTAACCCTTTCGCAGGCACAGCGACATTTTTGTTGTTTTAACCAACGTGTTTTATAAAGTCTTCTTTAAATTCCCCGATTGCGGGAATTCCCTTGTTAGTTACGCTCATTACCATTGGCTGTCTCTCAGGTCACCCAGCACTGTATTTTTAGCCGTGAACGAGGCATGGGATTTCCTAAAACGCTAAATACGAGACTACTTCCCGTCAAATTGTGGGACATGTGAACATGGCATCGACGAGTACAAATAGCCGGCATTCTAGCCGTGTTTCTAAACGTAAATACAACGTGGATGAAGTTTTTGCTTTATTGAATGACTCTGACGATGAGTTTGAATATCCAGAGAGCGGGAGTGACTTGGATCCAAACGATTTTAGCGATTCTGGAGAGGATTAAAACATAAAAACATCAGTTATGGGAAACTTATTATGAGATTTGGTGTTATTTTATTGTTATTTTGAATAACAATCATATTTTGGTAAAAACCCAAAATTAATCCGTCCGTGGGGGTATGCATCTGGGCCAAAATTTGCCTGCGAAAGGGTTAAGAAACCGGCCTGATACTTCATTGCAAATGAAAAGTTCTGCAATGACCAAGTCAATCACCAGTCCTAAATCCAACTGAGCATGAATTTCACAAGCTGAAGACAAATCACTCAGAGAAAAACCTGAAGATAGATGCAATGAAGCCCTGGTTTAGCATCACCAGGGAAAAAACCCAGCATCTTGTCATGTCTGGGTTCCAGACTTCAGGCAAGATTTGCGACCAAGTGTTAATAATAGTGGCAAAGCCACTGCGCCCGCTTGGCCAAACGAGGCCAAAATGGAACGCCCCCTAAGCCAAAGTATTGGTCCGATTGGGCTGAAAATGGAAGTTGGTCTAGACCTTATGACACTATATACACAGATGAAATATGAAAAGGATCGGTGACATACTGAAGACGCTAGAGCGCAGACAAGCCAAAAGTTTACGCACGCACGCACAGATGCACGACAGACCACCACTAAAGACCCAGAGCATAGCATGAGCCTCTTGGGCTTTTTTTTTATTGGCCAAGCGGCCAAAAAATTTGAGCATCTTAGCTCGTAGAATAAGGGAGCTAGAGCTGTTTGAAGTTTTGCAGAAAAAGCTGCCTGTTGGCCAAACAAAGAACGGCAGAAAGCCCAAAATCGAACTCGGGCTAGATCTTGGGCCCATATACATGCATATAAAATAGGAAAAGGATCCATTGAGAACTGAGGGCGCTATGGCGCTGAAACGAAATCGGCACATTTTATGACCTTTGACCTATATAACCTTTAAAATGAGGTCAAATCAAAAACCCATTACATATATGATGAACCCTCGGCAGAACAACCTACAGTAAAAATTTGAGCATCTTAGCTCATAGAATAAGGGAGCTAGAGCGGTTTGAAGTTTTCCAGAAAAAGCCGCCTCGTGGCCAAACCAAGAATCGCAGCATGCCCAAAATCGAACTTGGGCTAGATCTTGGGCCCATATACATGCATATAAAATAGGAAAAGGATCCGTGGAAAACTGAAAGCTGTATCGCGCTGAAACGACAATTGTGGACGCACTAACGCACGGACGCACGACAGACCACCACTAATGACCCTAAGCACAGCATAAGCCCCTTGGGCCTGTCGGCCAAGCGGGCTAAAAATGACATTTATGTTAGATTGTTCAATTTTGAACCTCTAAAATTGGTGGCTGAGGCTATGTATGAAAATGTTGTAATTCCTATATGGTTCACACAATTAATTGGCAAAAGCCTTAAATTAAAGCTGAAAGGCTATCCTTCGTGCACATTTTGATTGATTAATTTAAAATCCATAGAATACAAATCCAAGATGGTGAAAATTGTAACACTGTCCAAATACTTATGGACCCAATTAATTTCTACACCAGTCACTTCAACAGAACAAGCTTCTTGTCAGGACTGAGTTGCTGATGTATTGGAATACTTGCACAGGCAAAGCTATGGACCCAACAGCCCTTCACATTAATGGCAAAATGACCACCCCCGCTGGGGTAAAATGTCCATGAGATATTCCTGCATGCGAGACATTACAGTTTATGGGCACAGGTCAGTGATGGCTGGCAAGGTGAAAATAGAAGAGGCACAAAAAAATATTTTAAATGTATTTGACTTGTTTTTCATTATTTTTCTTGAGTAATATATTTTCCAATGATTAGAAAAATACATCAGCAGTCAAACACACGGCTTCATTTTAAATGTATTGTTGGAAGATTTAAATAGTACATTCAAAATAAAAAAATGCTTTATCACTTAAAAAAGATAAAATACTCTTATGTGTTTGGCACAACCAGCACCTCAGGACCGTTGAAATCTGAACAACAAACAGAAAGATTTGTGGCAAGTATCCACAACTGTATACCATTGATTAAAATGTAATTTTCCATTGAAATGATGCATTATATTTCTCGTCTTACGTAATAACGAGGAGAACTGGTCACACCTGAGAGTTCATATAATGTTAATTTTTTAAAAAATGACTGAAAACAGATCAAGACCAATCATCAGTTGAAAGAAGCATTCTTCGCCTCCTCCATTTTCAGCTCACCAGATGCCACTGTTACAGGTAGAGTGATCCTTTGGGGAAATGTTCTGGACAACAAGCATGTAAACAGGAGACACAAAACACATCTACATCAGGATGATGGAGTTCGTTTACACATTTAACATGTTTTATTGTGAAATTACCCAGACTTTCACTTTTCTTTATGATGTGACAAGACTCTGAAAACAAATTATATTTTCATACCTCCCTTCCAGGATGAAGGTATTGACTGCAGTGATGTTAATGGGACTGAAGGACCTGGTTACCGCATCACAGACATCAGAACAACATACACAACACACATGTATTCTATCATCATAAGCACCATTATAAAAACCCCTCTGTATAGGGTTTGTTTTCATCTTATTTAAAAATTGCAAGAAATTGGCTTGATTACAGTATAAACACACTTAAGTCGTACGTAGAAAACTGAGCATGTACAGGCTGTTGAGCTTGATTTGATTGGTTGCGATGAAACTTCAGAAAAGCTGCAAATTTGGCCAACACCTTTCGTAAATAAATCAGTCTATTGATTAAAATCAGAAATTGTTGCTAGCACCAATTAATTCAGTATTACATTATAGCAGATGTACAGTGCCCTCCACTAATAATTGCACCCGTGATAAACATGAATCAAAGTGGTTATGAATTCATGCCTTTATTGTTTATCCTTCAGATATTTAATAAACAATATTAACAGAAAATAGCTTTTAATTGAAATACAATTATTGCAAGAAAAAAATATTATCATGAAATAAATGTTTTTCTGATAAATGAGTGCAACAGTTATTGGGCCCCCTTCATTTAGATGTGGTAGATACAAGATTCGGCAAGATCCGGAATGTTTTACCCCCATCTAGAGTGTCTGGGAAGAATTGCAGTCGAGAATTGCTTGAAACACTTACTCCCTCAACCGAGGATTGCCATTACCGAGGCATATTGCTTGATCATTGCCTATGAGTTCACTTGATGGACCCCGTAAGTTATGTTGTGCGCAATAAACTTAAACATATGTGAACAATCAATGATATGTATCACGTCTGGACATTGCTTTCTTACATGTGTAAGGCAAAATTTATTCCACAGTAGTTTACGTTAGGCTACAGGCTACCGATCAACATAACCACCTCTCAGTAACTTAGGAAGGTAAGCTAGGATGTTCTAGAATTGACATACTTGAGTGTGTTCCATAGAAATTATTGTGCTATCGCTGTTGGCAAACACAGTACATCACAATATAGTATAGTAGAGCACATAAAGCCAACAGCAAACTTACTGTGCTTGCCTTAGTTACTGATTGGCAAGTTACGTAAAGTACCCATTTGCTAGCGAGCTCACAATGCTCAATGTAAATCGTAAACCTCATACTCCTTTGGTGAGGTCTAAACTCAGTGCAGCACTTGTAATCGCTCAAATACACAAAAGCTGACTCGGCTAGCTTGGCAGTTGCAACAGTCACCTCCCAGTCCATATTCATAATTTAGCTTCACCAGCAACCAGAGGGTACGTAGACATTCATTGCAGGACATGATCCTGTTTTGTTTGCTGAGCCATTGTGAATGATAGCGGAGTTTCTTACCAATAATTTTGCATTTCAGGGCAGCAGTGAAGCCATTCCTCACTAACCATATTGCAAACTGGCAACCACAGGAAGCCTGCTCAAGATATAACACATTGTTTCAGTGTCCTAATGCTTCAGGCACAATGGTGATATTGCTGTTGCGGACCATAATGAAGTTTTTGGATCTGACAAAAAAAAAAAAAAAAAAAAAAGCTTAAATCCGAATACGCTAACTTTTGTGGGAAAATAAATACTTTTATTCTGCATCTTTCAGGCAGCCCTATCAATGTAGTTTTTTTTTTTTTTAATCTTCATTGCTACGTAAATCTTTTATCTATCACCTTTAATACTTTGTCCAGCCTGCCTTTGCCAAGATAACAGCTTGGAGTCTTCTCTGGTTGTGAGTAATGTTTACGTTTAAGAGTTTGAGATGTTGGAGAAAATATGGCGAGCAATCTGACGCTATTCCGCCATGAAAGTCTCACCAGATCTTTTATAGTCTTAAGCTACATTTATGCACTGTTATCCTCGGGTTCTCTCTTGG
Organism: Gymnothorax javanicus; assembly: GCA_029692085.1. Taxonomy (NCBI): domain Eukaryota; kingdom Metazoa; phylum Chordata; class Actinopteri; order Anguilliformes; family Muraenidae; genus Gymnothorax; species Gymnothorax javanicus. The sequence continues at coordinate 40,583,756 of CM056207.1, forward strand.
GTTTAGTTTCAGGGCACTGGCATGGCCATGGCAAAAGCTTGATTCTGTGGTCAGTCAGTGCACCATTTTTGTGTTGATTTTGATGCATGATTTGGATCATTGCCCTCTTAGAAGACCCAACCATGGCCCAGTTTAAGCTTTCTGGTGGAGATAGTCAGGTTTTTTGTTTAATCTTCCGGTTTTTGATGGAATCCATGATATCATGAATCCAAACAAGTTGTCGAGGGCCTCTGTAAGAGCAATGGCCATTAACCTCAAAGATGCACCCCGATAGTTCACAGTTGGGATGGCACGCTCCACAAAAAGGCTGTGTTTGTTTTTACGCCAAACCCACCGCTGGGGTTAATTGCCTAAGGGCTCAATTTCGGTCTCATTTGACCTCAGACCCTAAGAGCCATTGGAATTTCAAGGGCTGTTTGGTACAATGTAGGCACACGGGTTGCTTTTTTGGTGGCAACTGGCTTTTTTTCTGGCATCCCTCCAAAAATTTTGCAGTTTTGTAGCTTAAGTTTGATTGTAGTTGCGGACACATTCTGTTGTAAAAACGTACTTAAATTCTGCAAGTCTCCATCCTTTTCACAGTGTATGCATACGTATATCCTCTTCAAGCAAGATTTTTAACATTGCCTTACGTGTGCCTTAAACTTATCATTGCCCTGGAAGTCAAAACTGGTATTTTCAATTTTTTTGCTATTTTATTTAATCCATTTCCACATTTGTAAAGCTCAACAACTTTTTGTCTGACATCATTGCTGTATTCTTTTGCCGTAGCCGTGGTGATAGATAACCATAGAAAATTGGCTGGAGTGTCACTTCATATTTATACACAGGGGAAACAGGAAATGGGGGCAACTATTTACTTTTCCAAATGACTATGGTAAACATAAGTAAAATATGAATTGAAATATGCCTCAATTAATTTTTTCTTTTTTAAGATTTTATTGGGGTGCCAGTGATTGCGGAACACATTCATGGGAAAAATATGCATTTTAAGAATATTATTTACTTTATTTTTTTTCAAATTCAAGCTTAGATTTTTGTTCATATTTTAAATAAACGATGGGGTGGATTTACAGCGACCACAATGTACACAGTCTTTCCAGCCAATCTTTACCAATGGTACCAATATTAGTGGAGGGCATGGTAATTAAGTTTGAAAGATGGAGGAAAAAGTTGTGTGGAAAAATCCTGTAGTGTCCAAATAGACTTCAGCTTGCATCAGGTGGGGGAGATTCAGCATTAATGGAGCCCTGGTAACTCAGGCGAGCAGCAGACATCTCGCCCCGCCTCAACCATTCACACCAGGGGGTGAGGGACCAGACCATTAAAGAAAGATTTCACCTTCATGCTTCCACTGCCCCTCCAGTTTCACACTTACTTTGTATACGAGCCACCACATTGTCTTACGTGTGCCTTAAACTTATCATTGCCCTGGAAGTCAAAACTGGTATTTTCAAATTTTTTGCTATTTTATTTAATCCTTTTCCACATTTGTAAAGCTCAACAACTTTTTGTCTGACATCATTGCTGTATTCTTTTGCCGTAGCCGTGGTGATAGATAACCATAGAAAATTGGCTGGAGTGTCACTTCATATTTATACACAGGGGAAACAGGAAATTGGAGCAACCATTTTACTTTTCCAAATAACTATGGTAAACATAAGTAAAATATGAATTGAAATAGGCCTCAATTAATTTTTTCTTTTTTAGGATTTAATCAGGGTGCCAGTGATTGCGGAACACATTCATGGGAAAAATATGCATTTTAAGAATATTATTTACTTATTTTTTTTCAAATTCAAGCTTAGATTTTTGTTAATATTTTAAATAAACGATGGGGTGGATTTACAGCGACCACAATGTTCACAGTCTTTCTGGCCAATCTTTACCAATGGTACCAATATTAGTGGAGGGCATGGTAATTAAGTTTGAAAGATGGAGGAAAAAGTTGTATGGAAAAATCCTATAGTGTCCAAACAGACTTCAGCTTGCATCAGGTGGGGGAGATTCAGCATTAATGGAGCCCTGGTAACTCAGGCGAGCAGCAGACATCTCGCCCCGCCTCAACCATTCACACCAGGGGGTGAGGGACCAGGCCATTAAAGAAAGATTTCACCTTCATGCTTCCACTGCCCCTCCAGTTTCACACTTACTTTGTATACGAGCCACCGGCCTTGCTTCGAAGCAGATAGAGACTACAATAAGAGATGGCCCCGCCGCCCACCCTACTGCAACAGAAACTGTCCCTCCCGCAGCCCACCCATGTCTCTTTGGATACAAGCTTTTTAAAATCGTCCTCTCATTACGAGTTAATGGAACACGACCTGCACTCTCATTTTCAGCGCGTCTCCCAGCTGTCCTGTGAGGTAGTCTTTAGCGTTCTCCTCTTCCAGTCGAGCCAGCTCTTCCTTCCTGTACAGAGGTACGCTGCCGATCTGCAGATAATACGCTCCGGGACGCACTTTCCGCTTGGTCAGGTGGAGGTAGCTCATTCCGTCCCTCTGGTCGATTTTGAAGAGTCCCTCGTCGTTGCCGAGTTCGATGACGTAGAGGACATGGTCGGTGAGGGCGGAGAGCGCGGGGATGAACTCCAGCAGGTGCTTTCTGTGATTCAGGCTGCTGATGTTGAAACTTAAGAGCAGGGTGTCATCGACATCGACGCTCGCCAAGCTGATGGTGTCTTGTTCATTCTGGAAATTGCATACGCAAAATCCAAATCAGTGACGGCATCGCAATAAATTCAAAATCCAAATCAGGTACAGTGTCCCAACAGATGCGAAAAACAATTCAAATATGATTTTACGTTCAAAAATGGTTCATGGCTAGCACATATCGAAGCAGATTTAAATATATGCTATTTACATAAGGACCTACGGTAGAACAAAAAATATCTCTGTGTGACCGTCGTCTCTGATGTAGGAAACGCTGAGCACCTGAGAGTGAGCATGAGGCTCCTCGACAGTAGAGTTAGCACTGCGGCGGGATCGGCCTTTCTTTGGATAGCCATTTATTTTGCACTCGTAGCAGGCTTCAGGGGACAGCGCGTTATCCTCCCCAGCACCCCCCTCCTTGGCTTCAGGGGCCTCCAGACCAAGCCCTGACACACAGTGCCTAGGACACATTCATTAGCAGGTAGACCCTGTATTACGGGTATGAATCTGAATACAATGGACATTAATAACTTCATTGCACCCTGTATTTCAAAAAAAATAATAAATCAGACTAGTTTCTTTCCCAGTCAGGTTATGTCTGGAGCAGCATTCATGTGGTATGACTGTACAACATCAGTTCCAGAAGAATTGGGTTAATGCGTAAAATGTAAACAGAAACAGCAAGCAGTAATTTGTAAGTCCCTTTTAACCTGTTTTGCAACTGAAAAATGCGCAAAGCCAAAATGAGTAATGTTTTAAATATAACTGACCCAACTAATGTGGTATTTGAGGTTTCATGTTTCTGAGAAATTATACATAATACCGTACTTTCTAAATTCACCTTTTACAAAGAGCAGTAGATTCAGTTTGTATTTGCTCATTGTAATGCTTTGGACTGTAATCCAAGCACAGATGATACAGGAACACTGATTGGGTAGGAGGGTGCTCACCCATGCCCAGCCCTGTAGAACCCAGCAGGGCATCCGCACAGGAAGCCGCCGTTGGTGTTGGCGCAGCCGTGGCTGCAGGGGTTCTGGGGGGAGGAGCACTCGTTGATGTCCTGGCAGCCGGCCCGGGCTGCGGGAGGCCGAATCCAGCTGGGCAAACGCAGCGGAAGCTGCCCAGAGTGTTGTGGCAGGAGGCGTCCCCACACACCTGGCTGCTCTCGCACTCATTCTCATCTGCAGGAGACACAGGGGATCAGCAGACACAGGATATCGGCAGTCACGGGATTGGCAGACACAAGACCGGCGGACACAGAGGATCAGCAGGCACAGATAGGCAGACACAGAAGATTGGCAAACACATGATCGGTAGACACAGGATTGGCAGACACAGGGGATCAGCAGACACGGGATATTGGCAGACACGGGATTGGCAGACACGAGACCGGCAGACACAGAGGATCAGCAGGCAGAGATAGGCAGACACAGATGATTGGCAAATACAGGATCGGTAGAAACAGAATTGGCAGACACAGGGGATCGGCAGACACAGGGGAGCAGCCATCAGCACATCTTCATGACTGGCCTTGTGCAGTTTGATCAGCTGTGCAGTGCATTATGACATTTTTCAAGCTCACCCACACACTGGTTCCACTGGTAATGCTGCAGGAAGCCTTGTGGGCAGCCACATCGGTAGCCGCCAATCATGTTCTGGCAGCCATGCTGGCACTGGTGATTACCGTCGCACTCATCCGTATCTGTGGGGACAAACACACACTCACATGCATGCGGGCCCACACACATACACACAAATGAACACACATACACACACACACGTGCAAATACAAATGCACACACACAATCGCATGCATGAGAACAAACACATACATACACAATCATGCATACAAAAACACACTCAGACTCTTAACCATAGTATGGAATGGAACAGTATGTACAGGCAACTGCACAACCACAGAGATGACTACCAGTGTTGTTCACTGGTTATAAGTCTGAAAAGGGTAGACTGTAGCATTGGGATTTAACATCAGGGTGTAGCGTCAAAGTCACATGACTTTGTAGGCTAGTCTTTCTTCCACCTGCTTTTAAAGAAATCCCTTCCCCCCCTACCTCCACATGCCACAATACAGAGAGCCCCTGGGGGCCTGAACACTACAGACAGCCCCCGGGGGCCCGATCACCAAAGAGAGCCCCAGGGGGCCGGACCTTCACAGCTTTTCCCGTCGGGGTCCATGGAGAAGCCTCGCTGGCATTCGCAGCGGAAGCTGCCCGGGCTGTTCTGGCAGACGCCGTGAGAGCCACAGATACCTGGATCGGTGAGGCACTCATTATTATCTGTAGGGGAGAGGAGACCAGAGCATCAGCACTTATACAGCGGAAGCGCTACAGTAAATATGCAGAACGGAGGTGACCAAGTCACTGCAACTGAGCATCTGGGGTCAGAAATACAATCCCAATGGATGTTTACTTTGGGATTTGGACATTTTCTGGCAATACTTGAATTAGACTTAATTTTATGAGCCAACACTCTCAGAGATTAACCTATGGGGCATAAGGATGCAAGTGGGCTCACAAAGTTTGCAGTTCACCTCAGAAAATGTAATGTTATCACATTTGTATTCCAGTTTGTAGTCCATTTTCACAAACAAAATATCCGCTGCACAAGCACACGTAAATAGCACATGATTCCTTCCAAGCCAATCAAAAACAGTCTCAGCAGGACATTTAAGGATCTTCCTTGTCAGCCTCTAAGTAGTTATGCAACAGTCTTGCTTCGGCATACCGTGATAACTAAGCACAAAGCAGCTTTTCCTAACTAAGGTTAGCTAACTTAGCCAACTTGTAGCAAAAGCAAAGTTATTTCGATGCAAGGCTGTAGATCAGCAACCAAGTGGATCGTAGGAGGCGTAGTTTTTTGACTAAAAAAAGGGTTATCCTATTGGCAAAAAATTTAAAGGGATATTTCAACATTTTGGCAAATTGGCCTATTGCCATAATCCCTATAGTTATATGAGTAGGTACATTACCTTTAGTTATCCGTGCCTGTTGTTTTGAGATTCAGGGGGGAAAGACACGAGCTGCTCAGCGAACATAATGGAAGTGAACGGTACAGGTCACCGCCACCTTGAAAGCCGCCATCTTGAAAGTCATGATAAGTCGATTGACGAGCACGAACGAATTGATTTTGCAATCTGTTCCCCTATCCCACCTATTTGTTCGTGCTCATTAATCGACTTATCGTGACTTTCAAGACGGCGGCGACGGTAAACTACCTCAAGGTACTGTCTGAATAAACAGTCTTTTTTAATAAACTACCTGTGCATTTTCAAAGTTCTCAGTGCCTTGTTTTAAATGTCAGGGCCCTCGGAATTCTACCAATGAAGTGTGGAGATACTTTGAGCCTTGTTAATGATGTAAAAATAGCGATTTCTTTGCATGGCAATGCTATGCCCCATTCACTACCATTGTAAGCCTGTTGGGAGCTTCGGCTAAAAAGCCCTGCATTTCGAAATGTTGGGTGTGCATGGAGGTGGGGTATTCAACAAAAGTTAGTACTCGTTATCATGTTTAAATACACCCCAAGTCAATTTCACACCGGAGTTCCCCTTTAACTAATAAAAATAAGAGCCAGCTCTAACTCCTACAGAAAAAGAAAGACCTACAGTTTGCTCAAACCCTGAAGCGTATAGAATGTGCTAATTATGAAACTACAGCCTTTAATAACCCTGAAACTATAGTCTGTACTAAATATGTAACTACAGACTGTACTACCCCTGAAAACTACAACATCCTGGAGGGGACTGGAATTTTCACACATTGTAATGTTTGGTTCTTAAGTGGCTGAAATGTTTAGCTGTGCGGCAGAAAGTTCAGGCACAGTGTGGCCACTAAAATTCTCCAAATAACAATAACAAATACGGACCTGTAAGCATGGCGTGGCTTACTCTCTCACAGCTGTCGTATGCTGCATGTGTGTGTGTGTGTGTGTGTGTGTGTGTGCATGTAAGTGTGTGCGCAGGAGTACGTGGGCAATGAGTATGCGTGTTTGTAAGACGGTGCTCGAGTGGGTTTGAGTAAATCTGTAAGTGGATGTTTATGTGGATCTTACCTATGCAGGTGGTTTGGTGTTGAGTGAACCCAGGTGGGCATCTACAGAGGAAGCTGCCGATGGTGTTCATGCAGAGAAACTGGCAGTTGTGCTGTTTGGTGGCGCACTCATCCACATCTGTCGGAGAGAACAGTCAGGGAGAGGACAGCTTTACAGCAGCCTTCATAATTGTGATAGTACGCTATCAACAAGTTGTGCAGGAACACCCTTTCATTGGGTGAGATAAGTAATTCGTAAGCTGTGTTAGGTGTGATGGGTAGGCTGTAGATGTAAGCCTTGGTGTTGGGCCTGATTATATGTAGTGTTTAGGTTAAATTGGCCCTGGTGTTGGGCCTGATTATATGTAGTGTTTAGGTTAAATTGGCCCTGGTGTTGGGCCTGATTATACGTAGTGTTTAGGTTAAATTGGCCCTGGTGTTGGGCCTGATTATACGTAGTGTTTAGGTTAAATTGGCCCTGGTGTTGGGCATGATTGTATGTAGTGTTTAGGTTGCAGCTGAGGGTACCAGTGGAGCCTCACCTTTGCAGCTCTTGCTGTCGTCCTGCAGCAGGTAGCCCTTTGGACAGGCACACAGGTACCCCCCGTCAGTGTTTTTACAGATGAAGTTGCAGGGTTTTGGAGCCTGAGTACACTCATCAACATCTGGGAGGCCGAGAGTAACGCCAGGTCTTTAAAGGCTGAGCCAGCTCTTCTTCAGATGTTACATACCACACTTCAAACAAGAATGTAGTGCTCATATTGCCCAAAGTTATACCAAGGGTAAACCAAAACCACAGAAATGACTCAAAACCAAGAGATAAGTTTTAAAAAAAAAAAAATATTATTGGAAGAATCTTGGCGAGTAACGGTGAATGTTCTGTTACGGAATCCCTTACCCACGCATTTTGTCCCAGTGATGTCATTGGTGTAACCCGGCTTGCAGACGCAGTAGTAAGAGCCCAGATTGTTCACACACCGACCGTTAAGGCAGAGCTTCGCCACGACACGACACTCATCAATGTCTGATGGACACAACAAGATTAAAAAATAATCAACGTGCATGAATTTCCCCTCAGTGCACAGCGACCGCACAAACAACACAACAGAGCTAGCACAGGGGAGCTGGAGCCCAACAGCTGGGGAACAGGACAAGACTCCCACAAACCCGACAGGGAATCGACCACTGTGGTCTTGAACACTCCAGTTGTCACTATTTCATCAATTGTGGGGATAACATCAAATACATTAAATTACTGTCATTTACCACACACTTGTACCCAAAGTGATTAACAGTTACTCAGACTCCATGCCGCAATGTGGATTTAAGGGCCTTGCTGACGGGCCCCGTTCTATAGAAATTCCGTTGCAGTAACACTGGGGCTTAGGCTATAAGCTGTGCCCTTTAAGAGTACAGAAATTACCATCCAGCTCACTTCCACCAATCCCAAAGAGCACACAACACCTGTCGTGTGAGGCCTGTCCAGGTTTGGTACCTTTGCCGTCAGTGGTGTAGCCGGGTCCCAGGGGGCACAGTTTCTTGAAGGCTATGGTCCCCCTCAGGGGGCACAGCTCACAGCTGGGGCCCCACCCGCGCCCTCCGTCACAGCAACACTCCGATTTGGTGACGTTATTCCCACTGCTGGAGGATGTCTGACACAGGGTGCGGAGAACCTCCATAAAGCAGAGACCTTCTCTGTTATCTGCAAGGGGAGGTCACTGAGGTTACACCCAACCCATATTGCACCTCTGTGGAGCACAAGCCTTCCCTGTTATCTGCGACAGGTAGGAGGAAGGTCATTGTGGTCGCATACAACCCAATGACGCACCTCGATGGGACCTGAGTTTTCCCTGTTATCTGCATGCATTATCCCCATTACATATTGAGGAGAATAGACCCTTAACCTTCTATCAGAAGAGACAGAACCCGACCCAACCTCCTCATTATACGCCTCAGAGAAAAAAATGCCCATGTGTAGTCCACCAAGAAAGGCTTCTACAGTCACATCCTATCCATACCACTTCCCCAAGAAGCCTATTCCCCTCATTAAAACAGAGCAGAACAGGACTTTAGTAGGACAAATGACCTTGGGCTGAATCCATCAGGTGAGACTCTGTTAATGTACCTGGAGGGAATGAGATCGAGGCTGGAAATCTGGGCTAAACCCTGCAACTGTTACTGAGGTCACAGAAATTACTCATAATTCCATTATAGCACTGCGATGGCAGTCACATACATGTCTGTGGCCATGTTGTTGTACATTGGGTTTCCTATAACAAAAGCCCTGTGTCATAATCAGTGGATAGGCAGACGGGAAGGAGGCAGTTGGAGGGGCTTAGTTTTCACTTTAAACGGTTCAAGCTCCACGGTACCGTTTCCATGGCAATCTCAAACCGGAAACTGCACCTGATAAAAGCAGCCCAATTTCTCTCTGTGGTCTGTGGGAATCTGTACTGCAGAGGGTACACACACACTCACTCACACAAACAATCTCCCACATGAACATGTGAATATATTCCAGTATTTTATCATACAAACAGGACACAAAGACACACACAACGTCTCCCGTACCAACGCAAATCTATACATTCTAAAAATTTATCGTGCACGTGCACATTCGGGCACACAAATGCACACAGTGCAGAAACAAACGCTCAAACATTCAGATAGCCTCTCTCACACTAACACACACCTATACAATTCAACATTCTATCACGCGCATACACACACACACACACACACACACACACACACACACACACAGGACCAATGCATGATATTTACCGATACACTCTGTCTGTGTGGGGTTAGCACTGAAGCCATCATGGCACTTGCATCGGTAGCTGCCCACGGTGTTCTCACAGAGTCCGTTCACACAGATTCCAGGCTTGGCCAAGCATTCGTTCAGATCTGACCCAAAACAACAGGGTGTGACACACACACACAAATGAACACACAGCAGCCAGGCCCACTGAAGGGCTGTGGTCTGACTCAAATCAACATTTGACTCATGAGCAGATGCAAACATTAGTGCATTCTTCACAAACTCACTTTAGCCATTTTTGTTTTAGTGGTTGATAAACTCACCAAAGTGTGTTTTCAAAATAAAAGATAATCACTGCAAGTTAGGGACAAAATCAGATTGAATCCTACCCTATGCCTTTATTGTCTTGATGGTATTTTGTATGTAGCATTTAACTTATTAATGCTGGGCAAAGTAAGTTAAAGGCAATAAAACAACAGAAGAGCCAAGTGCTAAAAGCATATAAGTCACATTTTCACACACCGTGACAGGATGGAAAGGATGGAAAAACAACTTTCATAGTTATCCAAGTTGATATTCTCAATTTTCTCAAAATGGACATTTTGTGACTTAGTATTTGCTGGAGTTCACACAGACATTACTGCAGATAACTGCTGGAACTCACACTGACATTACTGCAGATAACTGCTGGAACTCACACTGACATTACTGCAGATAACTGCTAGAGTTCATACAGACATTACTGCAAATAACTGCTAGAGTTCACACAGACATTACTGCAAATAACTGCTAGAGTTCACACAGACATTACTGCAGATAACTGCTAGAGTTCATACAGACATTACTGCAAATAACTGCTAGAGTTCACACAGACATTACTGCAGATAACTGCTGGAGTTCACAGAGACATTACTGCAGATAACTGCCAGAGATCACACAGACATTTCTGCGGATAACTGCCTGAGTTCACGTAGATATTACTGCAGATAACTGCAGGAGTTCACACAGACATTACTGCGGTCAACTGCCAGAGTTCATGCAGACATTACTGCAGATAACTGCCTGAGTTCACAAGACATTACTGCAGATACATCCTGCAGTTCACACTAACATTACTGCAGATAACTGCCTGAGTTCACACAGATATTACTGCAGATAACTGCTAAAGCTCACAAAGACATTACTGCAGATAACTGCTGAAGCTCACACAGACATTACTGCAGATAAATGCTGAAGCTCACACAGACATTAGCACAGATGAATGGTGCAGAGCGCCCGGGCCTCACCCATGCAGCCCTCTCGGCTGGGCAACAGCATGAATCCCGGGGAGCAGATGCACATGTACGTGCCGATCAGATTCTTACAGGTCATCCCCTTCGACTCGCAGTCATGCACGCCTTCCTCACACTCATCCTGATCTGCAACAAACACACAGCACCGGCGCATCAGGTGGAATCCAATACATGGCTACTTTATAAGAGCGGTAAGAATGTGTGAATACACATATGCATGCATAGCATGTGTGTGTATGCAAGTAGGTGAGTAGGCTGTATGCATGAGGATATTTGTGTAGGTCCACATACTGGTTTGCATCTAAGTGCATGGAACAGTTTGGCTCCACTAATAATGTTTAACGGTCCGTAAACGACCGAGTCAATAAAGATCTCATCCTCAGGCCACCCAGAGAGAAATGTAATCCTGTTCTATAAGAGTGTTTAAACTGCAAGATAATGCCCACTTTACAGCGGTACAGTCCTGTAAACACTGCTGCAGTTCTGGCAGCCATATCTCACTGCCCGCATGTCATCCAACAACCCCATACATACAGTCAACCCACTCAATTCTGTGTGTGTGTGTGTGTGTGTGTGTGTGTGTCTTGCAGTGAGTCTAGAGCTCCAGTAAAACTGTAAGAGAGTGGCAGGTCTCTGATTGGCTGGCTGGTGAGAATAACTGACCTCGACACATCCTGCCGTCCTCACGGAGGACGTAACCGACTGGACACTTGCACTCATAAGCTCCGTCCGTGTTCACACAGCGAAAGGCACAGAGCAGAGGATTCTGGGAGCACTCATTGACATCTGTAGAAACCCACAATAGATCAGAAACAGATATTCAAAACAATATCTACGAGGATACCTGCGTTCAACATCAAAGGTGCTCACAGAATGATCAATAGATCAGTTTGAAAACTGTACCGATGCTCATAAAAGGAAGGGTGCGTTAACTTCAGAGCTGAAAAGAAAATTAGTAAAAAGCTTAAATCTAGCTGTACCTTCGCAGGTCATCATGGGTCCGGGTTCGTAGCCCTCTTGACAGGCGCACTCAAATGCACCCCGCACGTTGGTGCACGTCCCATTACCACAGGGGTTGCCCAGCTCACACTCATTGATATCTACAGAGACCAGGAAGCAGGGAGGGGGGACCATTCCAGTCATGGAGGGCCTGGGTATTTGCAAGGTTTTGTGCCAACCGATAATCCTGATTAAATCTGCTAATTGGCTCTACATGCAAACATGAGTTCACTCATAGATTAGATCACAGTAAAATGTTTCATTAAGGACACATGAACAGTATTGGCTCAATCGTAAGCGTTTAAAGAATGCAGCAAAAATGTACGATTCCATGAATGGTTTGGCTAGTTAAGCTAATTAAGTAATTAAAGGCCAGAAGTCGGCATGAAAGCCAGGAACAGATTTGGCCCTTGTTGCACACGGTGCAGTGAAGTTTCATCACAAATGCCTCTCTGTCCTCTGTCTCTCTCATTCAACTCGCGCTGACCCTCCCCCCCAACATCCTTCTCTACTCCATTCTCTCTCTTTCCTCCCGACCCCGTCCCGTCCCCTGAAACTGGAGCAGCTCGTCTCTATCACAGCAGTCCTGACTCACCTTCGCAGGTAAGCCCGGTGAAGTCTAGCCGGAATCCGAAGGAGCACTCACAGCGGAAAGACCTGTCCATGTTGATGCACTGGCCGTTAATGCAGATCCCGGGATATTCTTCACACTCATCGATATCTGCCTCACGGTGAGCATTCATCAGCATTAGTGAGAAAATGAGCCAGACAAACTAACCTGGAATCAGTCATAGAGCACTTTACATCGGGGGTGGCTAATGCTAGTCCTGAAGCGCTACAACAGGGGTCCCCAAAATCACAATCCTCGAGAGCCCAGAACTGCTGCTTTTCCACCCTCCCTTTATCTGGGAGTCAGGCGTGATGACAATCTGGCCAATCAGAGGCAATAATTGTTCACTTGTTGCCAGGAGGAAGAGAAAACCAGGACTGGATTTAGATTGGAGGGCCAGATTTGAGCAGCCTTGCGCTACAGTGCCTGCTAGCTTTTGGTGTGACTCAGAACTTAAGTGATCAAGTGAAACAGTTTATTACACAATAACTTCCTTCACCTTGTTCTGCAAGACCAGTGTTGGCCACCCCCTGCTTATATCTTTCCCAAAGAACATTGCTATAGGCCAAAAAGAGGAAATTACAGCAATTAAGAAGCAATGGAGGGTAAACCCATCTTACCGATATGGTCATCACCATCACCATCATCCCGGGTTAAATAGCCGGTGTCAATGCAAAGCAAATTGTAGCCCTCTGTAAGACACAATGCAAAAACATACGTCCTTCACAAACATGACATCACTGCACCCTCATTTTAGAAACCAAGCAGGAAGCTTGGGGCAAAGAAACCAAAGCCATACTGTCAGTTGGTGACAAGAAACATTCGTTCCGACAGACAGAATGACCACCAGGTATACTCAGCAAATAAAGAGTAATCCTGTATTGAACATTCACAGAAGATATGTATGACACGTTTAAGTTTGGTCCCAACAGATGTTGGCATCTTTGCCATTTAGGGCTTGGCCCATATCTTCACCCAGGAGAGAACACAAAAATAGGAGATGCAACATAGGGCAGAAATAGGAGGAGGAGTTATCAACACTCACAGGAGCACAAACACACCCAATACTGAGGAGCACAAACAGGAGCACAAACACAGGAGCACAAACAGCCCAACACTCACAGGAGCACAAACAGAAGTTAGCCCAACACTCACAGGAGCACAAACAGAAGTTAGCCCAACACTCACAGGAGCACAAACAGAAGTTAGCCCAACACTCACAGGAGCACAAACAGAAGTTAGCCCAATACAGGAGCACAAACAGAAGTTAGCCCAGCGCTCACAGGAGCACAAACAGAAGTTAGCCCAATACTCACAGAAGCACAAACAGAAGTTAGCCCAACACTCAGGGGAGCACAAACAGAAGTTAGCCCAACACTCACAGGAGCACAAACAGAAGTTAGCCAAGCGATCACAGGAGCACAAACCGAAGTTAGCCCAACACTCACAGGAGCACAAACAGAAGTTAGCCAACAACAGGAGCTCTCACAGGAGCACAAACAGAAGTTAGCCCAACACAAACAGAAGTTAGCCCAACACTCACAGGAGCACAAACAGAAGTTAGCCCAGCGCTCACAGGAGCACAAACAGAAGTTTGCCCAACACTCACAGTAGCACAAACAGAAGTTAGCCAAGTGCTCACAGGAGCACAAACAGTAGTTAGCCCAACACTCACATGAGCACAAACAGAGGTTAGACCAACACTCACAGGAGCACAAACAGAAGTTAGCCCAACACTAGGGGAGCACAAACAGAAGTTAGCCCAACACTCACAGGAACACAAACAAACAGAAGTTAGCCCAACACTCACAGGAACACAAATAAACAGAAGTTAGCCCAACACTCACAGGAACAGAAACAGAAGTTAGCCCAGCGCTCACAGGAGCACAAACAGAAGTTAGCCCAGCGCTCACCCTCCTGCTTAGTGGGGCAGATCTCGCAGGGGTCGCCCCAGCCCTGCCCGGGCATCACACTGCAGCAGCACCGAGCCTTGGTGGTGTTGATGGGCTGGGGGGACTGACACACCCCGTTTTCAAACTTGGAGAAGCAATAGTTAACCCGCACATCTGAGGAAGAGGGAAGATGGTTAAAAGTGTACTACGGCAGTTTGATAACCTTTTTTTATTCAATAAATTAAATAATAATATGTGACCAGTGACTGCAAAATGAGTCTTAATGTACAAACATTAAAAATTGAGTTCTCTGCAGCACCGTAAGCTTTGCAATGGTGCTTAGATCACTGCTCTATCTTAACCCACCAACAAGGTATTCAATTTTGAAGTCGGGCAGTCCTGAAACTAATTTGTTTACAACTTTTAACGGTTGCAATTGGCTGCATGTGACGTGCAATGAATACTATATATGGAAAACGAGGATTCTGCACGTTATTTTGGTGTATAGACCATAGACTGTATAAAAAGATGGACAAAGTTACCGTGACTTCACCCACTGGTTTCAGCATACCATAAAGGAAGCCTCGATTTTGGCTATTTGAATTACGCCATGTCATCATTTTGAAACCGGATGTGATTTCTATTGGACGAGAGCGTGAATTGAAGATCCGGGGAGGAACGTGGCTCTGGATCTGACCGTATCGGACGAGGACCAGAGGATAGCCACGCCCCAAAAGCATATTCTGGCTTTATCCTTTATTCTAGTCTATTTGGGACCATAATTTACAAAAATGAACATCATGATATATCGAAGGAGACTTGAACCTTGCTATAGCTAGTATAAAATAATGTGAAAAATCATTATTTAAATGAAAAATCAGGTGGAAAAGTAGGGTCATTTTCTCATAGACTTCTATTGCATTGAACTTCTTCCTGCAACCACCGACGTCGCCATCTGCTGGCCATTAAATAGAATGCCATTCTACGGTACTTCCGCATAGGCTTCGTTATTCAGACCAGGGTGCTGCGTCCATCTTTTTATACAGTCTATGGTATAGACGATGGGGATTCCCCAGCAAAAACTTGAAGGAATTTATCGATGAAACTGGTTAATTTACGGCTTTGTTTCGGATAATTTTTCCATCATAGAGTGAACTACTGTTTACAAATAGCCCATTTTTTATCCTTTATTGACGTTTTCGGACCAGGAAAGTGTACCAGGCAAAATTTTAACATTGTGAAGTGGCTGAAAATGGATAAAACTATGTTTTGAACATTTATGCCCTCGGGCACATATTTGGCATTTACTGGAAATTCATAGGTGCGACTTCAGACTCATTTTGCGGTAAGGGGTCAATAAACATATTGTATTATTTTTAATACAAAAATTGGTTCACTCAGGTTCCCTAATAATAGTGCCCATAATTGAATTTTGCCTGACAGATCTGAAAACATTCAGTGTTACAAAGTTGAAACAGCAGGGGCAGCTGAATTTTAGCCTTCTGTTATAATTCTTCTCTAGAATTTGGACCTCCAGTTGAATCTGAAGGCTGGTCTCGGTGTGGGAGCCAGTGTGACTCAGGGCGGTGCCCACTGCCAGTTACACAACCGTCCCTGACGTCTGCAGTGTGGGAGAGGCACGGGGAGGGGAGGTACAGAGAGGGGGAGACGCACCGATACACCTCCTCCCGGTGGAAGACAGGCGGAATCCCGGAGGACACACACACTTAAAGCTCCCCTCTGTGTTGGTGCAGGTGCCGAACGTGCACAGATCCGGGGTCTGGGTGCACTCGTCTACATCTGCAGGAACAGCAGAGTCAGGCTTAATCAGCTGCAATGAGTGATGGGAGGAGTCAGGACATCTAACCAATCGCAGGCACCATTTACCTTCACAAGTATCATCCACCAGGTAATACCCAGGTGGGCAGATGCACCTGTAGGTGCCATCCAGGTTCTGACACGTCCCCGGACCGCAAGTCCCAGGATTCACCTGGCACTCATTAATGTCTACACAGTAAACACAAGAGGAAAATACTTAACCTTCTCTCTCTGAAACAAGCCTGATCCATGCAGTTGTTAGAAGTGTGTGTGAGTGTGTGTGTGTGTGCGTGTGCGTCTGCTCGCGGGTGTGTGTCTGTATATGTGTGTGAGTGTGTCTGTGTATTGTGAAACAACATTCTTGCAAATGATTTCAACCCAAAATTGGTTTGGATGTGGTTTCCAAAGCCAGTTGATCAAAATGTGACCATAGAAACAATGTGTTGTTCGACAAAACAACATGAATAAATATGGGCCCAATGAAATCAAGCAGATGAATCGCATTAACACAATTTGTATTGTTGAAAAATTTGATGTAGAAATGAATCATACTCATCATTGCCAACTGAAGGATAATAAACCATTCAACTGGCATAAATAAACAGCCTGAGCTCAGAGGACATAAGATCAGGAGACATCATGAATTCCTTCATGCATCTATCGTTTTCACACACTACCCCATATATTTAATGAAACGTTATGGGGAAAATGATTTGGTTTCATCCAAATAATTGCTCTGAAGGACGGAGACAGAGGAGTAGAAGAAGAGCAGGAATGAGTGGGGGAGGAATTACAGGGCGACAGTCCCTTACCCACACAGGTCCTCCCGTCGGGTGCCAGCTCGAACCCATCGCGGCAGAAGCAGATGAAGGATCCAACCGTGTTGACGCAGTCCCCATTCCTGCACAGACCTCTCTGTGAGGCACACTCATCCCGGTCTGAAACAGACCAGAACAATCACACACAGAGCAACATGGACATCCCACCTCATCTGTCAGAAACAGCCCAGCATAATCACACACGGAGCAACATAGGTATCCCGCCCATCTCATCTGTCTGAAACAGACCAGCATAATCACACACAGAGCAACATGGGCATCCCACCCACCTCATCTGTCTGAAACAGACCAGCATAATCACACACAGAGTAGGGCTGCACGATTAATCGAATCGCGATTATTTTAAGCGCAATAATAGTAACTGCCACTATGAGGCGGGAAGACGTGCTTGCTTATTACCTTTTCTATGACACATACCTCATGCAGTCATTTGAAATGCTTCCAGGACGAAAACTGTGATTTGAAGTCCGCTAATTACCAGCGAGGTTGGACAGCCTCCATCGCCTTGGCATAATTAGCTTACCTTAAATCAATTCCTGTGTACTTTGCCTATCTTGCAATCAAATCATTTATTCAGCCAAGTGACCAATCAAAACCAAAATGTGGCCAATAATGACCAAGAAGAGATAATGAGAAGCAGACAGACCTAACCAGGCTTCTGTGTTAGATTGAAAGAATGTTAATAATCTGAATAAATAGCAGAGCTCTGAATTCCACCTCTTGTAGAATTTTTACATATCATTAAAAAGATCTCTTAAAAATAAAATCATTTTAAGATGGCCCTGGTTTTTAAGCGTTTCAAAACATTGCCTATACGAAGTGGAAAACATTTTGTGAAGCATCTCGAGCGTGAAAGTGAGAGAAATTATATTTTCGCATTGCACGCAATAGATAAATTCAGCGAATACTTGGCAAACAAGTTCAGGTGAATCTGTGCCGCAAATTTGTTGCATTTTTTATTTGATAATTAAACAAGATTAATTTAAAATAAAGTAATTCATAGCTCTTGATTTTGGTTACTTTTGAGCGTCTAAATAGCCGACAGTGAAGGTGGAAAACATTTTGTTTAAGCATATCGAACATGACATGTAAATTGTTGTCGCATTCGCACGCAGCACGGAAGAATGCAAAACTAGAAATAATCTAGCAAACAGATTCAGGCAAATCTGTCATGTTTCATGGTCATTTAAATTTCAAAATGTAACAAACAAAACATATTCAAATAAATCAGACTGTCTACCATTTTAAATCGTTAATTGAGCGAATCAACTGTTTGATTGCAAATTGAGCAAAGTAATTGGGAAGGGGGTGACAGCAATTGTCGGGTAGAGGCAGAGGTCGCGTTAACCGAATATTTTCCGTCATTGACGGATTTTTTTTTTAATAATGACGGAATATTTTGAAGGCCGTCCGTCATTTTGACAGAATGTAATTCACCCCCCAGTCCAATTGGTGGTGGGTTTCATATTGTCTCGAGCATTGTCTTTGATCTGTATGACAGAGATGCCAAATCTCACGCATTCGGCGTAGGTCTCATGCATTTTTTAGGCTTATTCACCGTAGTCCGCAATTATTCAATGAATGCTTATAAATGAGATTGTCTCGCGGAATTAAAATCCTTGTGCATTGAAGTTTCACTTTCACTTGCGTGAAGGTGGACCTCACCATGGACAAAGCGATTATGACTCCGGACTTCTCGTGCTTCTCTTTACTCAGGGATTGGAAACAATGCATGTGTTTCATGATCGTTTAAATTGTTTAAATGAAGTAAGACCATTTGAAACGTCTTTATGCAATTCCATTCCTTTCAATCCCTCAGTAAAGACAAGCGTGAGAATTCCCGAGTCATAATCAATTTCCGTGTCACTAATGGGGAAATCCACCGTAATGCACGTGAAACTGATTAACTTAATGTCCAATGACATGAATTCCGCGAGTGAATTTCTTCAGTTCCAGTTGATTGAATAATTGCTGACTACGGCACAGGAATGTCAATGCCACTAAGAGGCGAGAGACTCAAGCCGAATGCGTCAGACTTGGCATCTCTGGTATGATCCTGTATTCCTCATATTTTTGTAATATGATCATTTGCCCTTCATTTGTAAAAGATGCTGCTCTGCTGCCGGTAGACGATTGGTCATATGCTACAAACGCCGTCTCTGTTATGTGAACACGCAGATATCTAGGTGGGGAAAGCCGCGGTTGACATAACGAGTTGATAAGCAGCCAGTGGGACCGCTTAGCGAGACTGCGGTTGTTCGCTTAGTGAAGCCCAGCAATAACTGAAAGCATTGTTCATTTGCGCACTGTTACTGTGTGGGGGGAGAAATCATTTGTGATGTTTTATAAAGTTCATACAGCAGTAAGTTTGAAAATCCAGGCAGTGCTGTATTTAACACAGTGCGCAATGTGTGTCTACATGAATCACTGCCGGCATCAGCTAATGCGTAATCTATAAATTATTCTGTTCATTTTATATATATATATTAAAAAAAAATGATTATCATTTAAAAAAATAAAATTACAATGACGGTTAATAATTAATTATGACGGAATTTTTATGCCCCTGTCCGTCACAATGAGGGACAATCAGAAAGTGTAATGCGACCTCTGGGTAGAGTATGATGATTTTGCAGACCTGAACTTTGCTTTGTTCAGCATGTAATTTACCTGAATGTGCTTGCCAAGTCTTCGCTGCATTTGTCTATTGCGTGCAATGCGAAAATAATTTCTCTCACTTTCACGTTCGATATGCTTCACAAAATTTTTTCACTTGGCGTATATTTTGAAACGCTGAAAAACCAAGGCCATCTTAAAATGGTTTATTTTTAAGAGATCTTTTTAATGATATGTAAAAATTCTACGAGAGGTGGAATTCAGAGGTCTGCTATTTATTCAGATTATCAACATTCTTTCAATCTAACACGGCAGCCTGGTTAGGTCTGTCTGCTTCTCATTATCTTCTCTTAATCATTATTGGCCACATTTTGGTTTTGATTGGTCACTTGGCTGAATATATGGCTTGATTGCAAGTTAGGCAAAGTACACAGGAATTGATTTAAGGTAAGCTAATTATGCCAAGGCGATGGAGGCTGTCCAACCTCGCTGGTAATTAGCGGACTTCAAATCACAGTTTTCTTCCCGGAAGCATTTCAAATGACCGCATGAGGTATGTGTCATAGAAAAGGTAATAAGCAACCACGTCTTCCCGCCTCATAGTGGCAGTTACTATTATTGCGCTTAAAATAATCGCGATTTGATTAATCGTGCAGCCCTAACTCAGAGCAACATGGGTATCCTTCCCACCTCATCTGTCTGAAACAGACCAGCATAATCACACACAGAGCAACATGAACATCCCGCCTCATCTGTCTGAAACAGACCAGCATAATCACACAAAGAGCAGAGCTACATGGACATCCCACCTTGTCTGTCTGAAACAGACCAGCATAATCACACACAGAGCAACGTGGACATCCAGCCTTATCCGTTTGAAACAAACTGGCTTACTCACACACAGAGTAACAAGGGCATCCCGCCTCATCTGTCTGACACAGACCAGGATAATCACACACAGAGAAACATAGGTATCCCGCCCGCCTCATCTGTCTGAAACAGACCAGCATAATCACACAGAGAGCAACATGGGCATTGCACCTCATCTGTCTGAAACAGCCTGGCTTAATCACATTCAGAGCAACATGGACATCCCACCTCATCCATCTGAATCAGACCAGCATAATCACTCACAGAGCAACGTCAACATCCAGCCTCATCTGTTTGAAACAGACTGGCTTAATCACAAACAGAAACCTGGACATCCCGCATCGACTGTCTGAAACAGACCAGCAGAATCACACAGATCAAAATGGACACCCCTGTCTCACCTGTCTGCAACACAGTCTGTTCGAGGGGAAGATGGGAGACTTTACAGAGCACTAAAGCTTCTCAATCATCATGTCTGCATTCAAAATATTGCCATTCAATGTTTACACAAAATATAAGCTTAGTCATTCCGCTTTCCTCTACACATTGGCAGAATGTCATGTTGAAATCATGTAATTTCACCACCACCTTTCGCACATCAGCAAAAAGTAGCCCAAGTAAAGGTTAACTCCGGAAAATCAGAAGGAAAATGTTGGGTTGCTGCTAGGGAGGAAACATTAGGAAAACAGCATCTGTGCTGAGGTGGAAGTTTTATGAAAAGGTTGCATTGATGCTAATGAGGAAATATTAGTGTAAGGTTGTGTCTCTGCTGGGAAGGAGAGATCAGGAGAATGCTTCTTCAGTACAGAGACGAAACATGAAGATAACATTGCGGCAGTATCAGGAAGGCAACATTAAGGTAGCATTGTGGCAGTGCTGGAGAGGAAACGTTACAGTAACATTATGGCAGAGTTGGGGGGGAGGAAATGTTAAGAGAATATTGTGGCACAGTTAGAGAGGAAACATCAGGAGAGATAATTTGACAGTGCAGGTGTGGTTCACCGATGCAGTCGTTGTTGTGGGAGAGCTGGAAGCCCGGGAAACAGAGGCAGCGGTAGGACCCCAGGGTGTTCTTACAGGTCCCGTTTCCACACGGATTCGAGTCGCACTCATCCGCATCTGTAACCACAGAGACACCCCAAAGACAGTAGGGTCACCCGCCATCTCTAATGCCAGGCTTGGGTCACATGACAGAAACCTGCTCAAACTGGACGACAACATTTCCTGAAATCTTGTGTCCTGCCCTCCTTGTGGTGCGCACACATGCAACTTATCACCGACAAAACTGTTGAAACTACAACACCTTCCACCTGGCTGGTTCCTTGACAAGGATAATCTGACTGCAAAACTGTCAAAATTTATATTTGGATACTCTGATTGTGACTACACAGAATGAGAATGGAAAATGAGAATTGAGAAAGCAAATAAAAAATGAAAATGAAGAATGAAAATGGAGAATGAAGAATGAGAATATAAAATGGGAATGAAGAATGAAAAGGAGAATATAGAGTGAGAATTGAGAATGAGAATATAAGAATGGAGAAAGAGAACTGAGAATCAAGAATGAGAATAGAGAATGATAATAGAGAAAATTGAAAGTAAGAATTGTGAATGAGAATAGAGTAAGAATGGAAGAAGGGAATAGAGAATGAGAATTTGAGAACGAAGAATGAAATATAAGAATGGAGAACAAGAATAGAAAATGAGAATGGAGAAAATTGAGAATGAGAGTGGAGAGCGAGAATTGAGGATGAGAATACAGATTGAGAATATGAGACTCAGAAGGAAGAATTGGAATGGAGAATGATACCGGAGAATGGTGAATAAGAATGGAGAGTGAGAATGAGAATTGAGAATGAGAATACAGAATGGGTATGGAGAGTGAGAATAGAGTAGGAATGGTGAACGGTAATGGAGGATAATGGCTGTGGAGAGATGGACTGCTCCTCACCGATTGGTGCTCATTGCTGTTTTTGAACAGGACTTAAACCCTAGTCACACTAGAGGCGGAATGAGCCGGAATGCCGTCGGAATGAAAATTCTTTGTATATTCCTGGATATTCGAAGTGCATTCTGAAAATTCTGACTGCATTCTGAGTGCGTTCCCATTCTTCTGGCCCGAATGCTTTGCTCCTGCTCAAAACTTTCGAGGTGCATTTGAAGTGGAGAAATATCGAACGGCATTCGAAGTGTATTCTAACTGTGCTCTGACTGCATTATAAATATTCTTACGGCATTCCAACAGCATTCAAAACATTCTGATTGCATTCAAGGGAGAATCGAAACAGAAAGCCACGTCAAATCCTGCCAGAATGTCCTGAATGCGCCTTGAATGAGCCAGAATGCACCTTGAATGCATCTCGATTGCTGCCGGAATCTATTTTGATATTAAAACAATTCAGCTGGAGACTGAAAATCCCATCCCTTAAAAATAGGCTGAAACCCATCCCTTAAAAATGATGATTGGTCATGTCCTGTTTTCAATCATTAATTTAAATTACCATTACAGAAACTCCGAAAACTCAACATTATCAGGTGTGGCCAGTTTTTATTAATAACTCATACCTGTTAACTCTTACGCATTCGGCGTCAGTTTTAGTGGCATATTTACATTCCCCTGCTATAGTCAGAAATTACTCAATCAACGTATATGTAAGAGATTCTCGTGCGGAATATAAGTCCTTGTGCACTGGAGGTGTATCAGTTTCACCTGCGTTATGACTCCCGACTTCTCACACTTTTCTTTACTGGGGGGTTGGAAGCAATGCGTGTGTTTCACAATCGTTAAAATTGTTTAAATGACATAAGATCATTGGAAGATAGATGTTTCAAATGATCTTATTTCATTTAAACAATTTAAATGATAATGAATCCGTGAGAGTTGACAGGTATGCATTATAAATGAAAACATGGGACACTTGTGTTACATTCTAAGTACATTCCAAGTACATTCTGCTTATTCGAGCTGCATCCTGTTTGAATTCTTGGACGTTCCAACCATATTCGGTGGCCATTCCGGGAGCGTTCTGACTGCATTCGAGGTGAATTCGAACAGCATTCGAGGCACCTTCCAACCAGACTTCGGGTGGTGTTCAGGCAGCAATTGAACCGCACTCGTACGGCATTCGGACTGCATTCGGACTGCATTCTAAACATTCCTACTGTGTTCCAACTATATTCAAGCTGCATTTGAGAGCTAATACACCCAGAATGTGCAAGAATCATTTGAGGCGGGTTCGAAGCGCACTCTAAGTATTCGAACGGCATTCTTTCAAAGCTGTAAGAATTTTGGTCAATTTGAAATTCCCGCCCGAATGTTGAGCGAATTTAGAAAACTGTTCATTCCAGCTGGTTCTGCTTGATTCCTGCTGATTTTGAATAAGTGTGACAGGGGCATTATATCTGCTCAAAGTATAAGATGTTGCATCGATGAATTCAAACATGCATGAAAATTTTGGGGCTTCCAGGACAGCTCCTCGACTGGCACAGAACGAGTCTTAGAGCTGCTGAGACTAAATGATCACTGGAGACAGGCAAAGAGCTCCATTTGGAGCCATTTGAGCCATTTGGAGCCATTTTGGCTCTATTGAAGTGGTTTTGTGGTAGATCTCTGAACCTGATCTGGGACAGAAATATCAGGGATAAAAACATGTAGATTGAGCCTAGCACAACAATACAATTACCAGTAAAACCAGAGTCACCTGAGGAAGTTATAACATCAGTATCAATAAAATTGACAAAACAAATTGGTTCAACATATTTACAAAATTACATCAACATATACATGTTTAGGAAATAGGATGAATAGGGTTTGGTGCACATCAAATGCTGTATCTATATTTGTGTTGTTCACGTGAGTCATATGCATTAGATAGCAACTTCCCCAGTTTTAAATGAACTGAAACAAGAGATTATAGGAATCGAAGAATACTCTAATAGATTTGAGTTACACAACTCAAAAACCACACAAAGTATGCTGGCTGTCTATTGTGTGCCACTCTGAATGGCCTTATTCTTTATTGACCTGCAGTACCTGGTTCAGAACACTGAAGTTTCATCAGACCTGTGAATGAACTGTGCTGTACTACTTACCAATGCACATGGTAGTGTCGGCCGTTGGCTTGTATCCGCTGGGACAGATGCAGCGATAGCTCCCTACAGTATCGACACACTGCCCCGGGTTGCAAATGTTGGGGATTTCCACGCATTCGTTCCGATCTGCAGGATGCAGCAAGTAGCAGTAATACACACGAACAAACTTTTTTTTTTTTTAACAGCTGTAAATTCCCCAGCCTTGACTCACGTTTCTGAGCTCTCCCAGCAGAACAAAGCTGGAGCCTTCTTATAGTTACAAATGAATTATTTCATGGCAAAATTTACAACAATCTTTGAATGCTAGCTCCAGGTCAGCACCCCTACTAAATCTCCCTCTGATTTACACAATACTGACGACAAAAGAAAACCAGGGTTATGAACAAATCATATTTTCCTGAGTGCTTGGCTGTATGGCCTCATCAGATGCTGTTTTAGTGCAGGTCCCACAGCAAATTTTTCTGGGCAAATAAAAGCAGTAAGTAGAGCAGGGTGAAGATACGCCCTGTAGAAAGCTGTGATCATCCAGTATCAATCAGAAGCAGCTGAGCTCCTGAGATGAAATGATGTCATTCAGAGAGAAGGACCATCCCCTTGTGAGTATAAACACAATGGCCTCATTCTCAACCATCAAAAACAACAACAACAACAACAACAAAAAATCCCTCAAGGACTTCTGAAACCTTCCTCATTGTTTTCTCTGTTACTTCACACAAAAATGGCAAACGACTGTGTCCATTTCACTCTCCGCTATTAACTGGATCCCCTTTTCCCCCCTTTTCCATATTTGGGAGATTCTGAGGTCTTGCAGTTGAAGTGGTCCAACTCTACGAGTGGAACGTACCAAGACACTGGCCACTGGGGGTGAAGCGGTAGCCAGGCTTGCAGTCACATCGATGGCTCCCAGGCAGATTGACACACACGGCGTTCTGGTGGCACACCAGACCATTCTGGCACTCATCAATGTCTTCAATGGAGCATAAGGATGGTATAAAAGCATACACACACACACACACAAAAAAAGAAGCATACACACAATATATGATTAACTGCCCTCCACCCACACTCCAGGAAACACTCATTTCGCATGTCTCTGATCTCATCATTCAGAACACCAGGGAAGACCAGACAAATTGATGGCAAACTCTTCAGCACATAGAGATGTGGACATGTGGTGACCCACTGTTGTCTTGACAAATAGCATCACCCAAATTCACCTTCACAGATAAACATTACTAAGACTCACCTCCACAGATAAGCATTACTAAGACTCACCTCCACAGACAAGCATCACCTGGAACCCCCCCCACCTTCACAGATAAGCATTACAAGGACCTACCTTCACAGATAAGCACTACCAGGACCTACCTTCACTGATAAGCAGTACCAGGGCCTACCTTCACAGATAAGCACTACCAGGACCCACCTTAACAGACAAGCATTACCAGGACACATCACCAGAGACAAACATTACCATGATCCCTTTCACAGATAAACACTACCAAGACCCACCTTCAAAAATGAGCATTACCAGGACACAACTTCACAGATAAGCATTACCAAGACACACCTTCACAGATAAGCATTACCTGGGCACATCTTCACAAACAAACATTACTGAGTCTCACCTCCACAGAAAAGCATTACCAGGACTTACCTTCACAGATGAGCAATATCAGGACCCACCTTCACAGATGAGCAGTTTGTCATCATAAACAAAGCCCATTGGACATTCGCAACGGAAGCTGCCGATCATGTTGATGCAGACACCGTGCTGGCAAACGCCTGGGATTTCGCGGCATTCGTCGATGTCTGTGTGATGACAGGGCAGGTCTGAGCCTCTGAACTCCCCCACTGAGAAGGCTAATCATTTCATATGAATATATCACCCTTACTATAACAAACCACACTAAGCTATACCTACACTATCAATTATGACAGTCATCTTATTTGTATGCATCCATATGACAGTTTCTGTCATATGGATGCATAAAAATATGATAGCAAGGCAAAAGGTTCTGCAGTGTGCTTACCTATAACCTGGCCAGTGTAAATGTCGACGTAATAGCCCACTCGCTCACTACCACACAGGGCTGTAAACTCAGCTGAAAGGACATGGAGGTAAACCGTCAGAGGAATACAACACATGAACATGAGGGCGTTTGAAGATCAGGGGCAAAAACCTGTCTCCTGAAAATCCTGCCACGTGTCATTAACATTAACATAGTCACATACTTATTACAAACATTGCCCTTGAGCAGACATACAATAATTAATCATTGGTGGAAAAAAGGCCGTGATATCAAATAAATCTCATTAGATTACATTAATAGCTGATATAAGCATGAACATCTATTCAGCAGAGCTGGAACACAAGTTTAATGTAAGCTTGTACTCCAAAGGTATGACAGTGTTTTGAAGGATCTCTATCCAAAGGATCACAGTCATGCAGCAGGACTCCAATTCAAAATAATAGCCCAGTACTATACAGACTCAGTGCTGCATTCTCCTCTGACAACGGCACCAGTAATCCACGCAGCTGTGGATTTTGCTCTCTGTCAGAGCTGCAAAACACTGGATCCATCCACAGCTGCCTAAACTTAAGCAGTGTGGATAAACTATCTCAGTTTTCTTGCCTACTTAAGGAAGAGCCAACTGTGAGCCAAGGGCCAGAAGGTCTTCCTTTGTAGTCAATATCCCGTTTGAAATCAGGTTTCCGTTATAAAAGTGATCAAACTGCACCAAGGTGTGGCACTGTTATCAGAGAGGACACTGTTCTTAGGGTTGGGTCAGTACTCACTGATGGTCTGAATTGGACACTGATGGTAGGGGTTGGGTCAGAACTCACTGGTGCTGGGTATTGGAGAGTGCTCGCAAGGTTGGGTCATTACTCACTGGCACTGGGAATTTGACACTGCTCCCAGGGCTGGGTCAGAACTCACTGGTGCTTGGGATTCGACACTGCTAACAGGGCTGGGTATATTCACACTGGTGCATGGAATTGAACACTGCTCAAAGGGTTGGGTCAAACCTCACTGGTGCTTGAAATTGGACAAAGTTCACAGGGCTAAGTCAAAACTCACTGGTACCGGGAACTGGACACTGCTTTCAGGATTGGGTCAGCAGTCACTAGTAATGGGAATTGGATACTGCTCAGAGGGCAGGGTCAGTTCTCACTGGTGCTGGGAATTGGGCACTGCTTGCAGGGTTGAGTCATTACTCACTGCACTGGACACTGCTCACAGAGTTGAGTCAGCACTCACAAGAACTAAGAATTCGACACCGCTTGCAATGTTGGGTCAGAACTCACCGCAGCAGGGAATCGGACACCGAGTCATCACTCACTGGCACTGAGAATTGGACACTGCTCAGAGTTGGGCTAGTACTCACTGGTGCTGGGTATTCAATGCTGCTTACAAGGTTGGGTTAGTATTCACTGGTTTTGAGAAATGGACAGTAATTCTAGTGTTGGGTGAGTACTCATTGGTGCTGGGTACTGGACACTGCTCGCAGGGTTGGGTTAGTACTCACTTGGTGCTGGGTATTGGACACTGCTCGGAGGGTTGGGTCAGTACTCACTGGTGCTGGGTATTGGACACTGCTCGCAGGGTTGGGTCAGTACTCACTGGTGCTGGGTATTGGACACTGCTCCCAGGGGTGTTGGTGTTAGGACCCTGCTCGCAGGGGTTGGCTCTCACTGGGCTGGGTACTGGACACTGCTCACTGGTGGGGTTGGCTTGCAGGGTGGCTCACTGGTGCTGGGTATTGGACACTGCTCGCAGGGTTGGGTCAGTACTCACTGGTGCTGGGTATTGGACACTGCTCGCAGGGATGATTCCAGGCCCGGCCGATGTTGTAGGAGCAGCAGCACATCTTCTTGGTCATGTTGAAGGTGAGCTCTCCATCACAGGTGTTGTTATCAGAGTAAAAGTTCCTGTAGCACAGACTGCGACGCATGTCTAAGGGCAACAGGATGAGAGATATTCAGATCTCCTGTGCCGCGCTGATATTGCTCTGCTACAGCTTTGGTTCTGGCATAGAAATATCACTTGCATTTATTGTAGAACAATTTGTAAAATCTTGGAGTAAAATATAAATTAAAAAAAACAACAGAAAGCACATACATCCACAATCAATATGCACATTCATAAAAATGCACAGGTGTCCCACACATAAGCATAGGCGTGCTCACACATGCTCACATACATGCACACACTCACATACAAATAAACATGTCAAGAGCTTCTAACCCAAGCAGTTATTTCCTCCATTGACTTGCATGTAGTCTGCAGGGCAAATGCAGGTAAAGTTTCCGATGGTGTTGTAGCACTGGCCTGGCCCACAAATCCCTGGGCGTTCACACTCATTCACATCTGCAAACCCAGCAGAGCAGGGCAAGAAAGATAAGATAGCCGTGAAAACCACAAATACCCAAAAACGCAATGTCCAGATCTCATTACACGCATAAAAATGTGCCTCAAAACAACATTTGCCTGTACTCAATGAGACAATTACCCCATCCAATAGCAGTATATGGTTTAGCTGAATCTATCTTTCCCCAGAGACAGATTAACCAGGATACAATTGGCTGGGGATTAGCAGTAAAACATGTTCTACTGGCAGAAGACTAACTTGTGCAAACTCTTGATAATTATGGACTTATAAATCAGACTGGCAAGCAGCCATCTTCCTGTGTCAGGGCGATGACTGCACACCAAAGATCTGATCATGCTGATCTCATGCAGTCAGGAAGCCACAGGACTGTGGCCAATCCGTACCCTCACAGATGCGGGTTTCCTCATTCAGAGTGTAACCTTTGGGACACTCGCAGTAAAAGCTGCCAAAAGTGTTGATGCAGTTCCCACCCTGACAAAGGCCTGGGAGCTCCACGCATTCATTTATATCTGCAAATGAGGAAAACATGGAGGAGCCATGCCAGAGGACACATCACATCACACATCATAAACCACAACATCACAATACATCATCTCACAACACAAAACGCTCCATCTCAATAACTCCAAAACATCATCATCACAGCATAAATCACAATACATCACCTCACAACACAAAACGCTCCATCTCAATAACTCCAAAACGTCATCATCATAGCATAAATCACGATACATCACCTCACAACACAAAACGTTCCATCTCAATAACTCCAAAACATCATCATCACAGCATAAATCACGATGCATCACCTCACAACACAAAACGCTCCATCTCAATAACTCCAAAACATCATCATCACAGCATAAATCACGATACATCACCTCACAACACAAAACGCTCAATCTCAATAACTCCAAAACATCATCATCACAGCATAAATCACAATACATCACCTCACAACACAAAACGCTCAATCTCAATAACTCCAAAACGTCATCATCACAGCATAAATCACAATACATCACCTCACAACACAAAACGTTCCATCTCAATAATTCCAAAACATCATCACAGCATAAATCAAGATACATCACCTCACAACACAAAGCACTCCATCTCATTAACTCCAAAATATCATCATCACAGCATAAATCAAGATACATCACCTCACAACACAAAGCACTCCATCTCATTAACTCCA
Source organism: Gymnothorax javanicus (assembly GCA_029692085.1). Lineage (NCBI taxonomy): Eukaryota > Metazoa > Chordata > Actinopteri > Anguilliformes > Muraenidae > Gymnothorax > Gymnothorax javanicus. Next base: position 40,613,844 of record CM056207.1, read on the forward strand.
AAACATCATCATCACAGCATGAATCACAATACATCACCTCACAACACAAAACGCTCCATCTCAATAACTCCAAAACATCATCATCACAGCATAAATCACGATACATCACCTCACAACACAAAGCACTCCATCTCATTAACTCCAAAACATCATCATCACAGCATAAATCACGATACATCACCTCACAACACAAAGCACTCCATCTCATTAACTCCAAAACATCATCATCACAGCATAAATCACGATACATCACCTCAGAACACAAAACGCTCCATCTCAATAACCCCATAATATCATCATCACAGCATGAATCACAATACATCACCTCACAACACAAAATGCTCCATCTCAATAACTCCAAAACATCATCATCACAGCATAAATCATGATACATCACCTCACAACACAAAGCACTCCATCTCATTAACTCCAAAACATCATCATCACAGTATGAATCACGATACATCACCTCACAACACAAAACGCTCCATCTCAATAACTCCAAAACATCATCATCACAGCATAAATCACGATACATCACCTCACAACACAAAGCACTCCATCTCATTAACTCCAAAACATCATCATCACAGCATAAATCACGATACATCACCTCACAACACAAAACACTCCATCTCAATAACCCCATAATATCATCATCACAGCATAAATCACAATACATCACCTCAGAACACAAAACGCTCCATCTCAATAACCCCATAATATCATCATCACAGCATAAATCATGATACATCACCTCACAATAAAAAACACTGAGTCACAATAATGCCATAACATCATCAAATCATATATGAAATGACATTTTCATAAAATTCAAAGTATCATATCGTACGGGACCCATGAGTGCACAGGACATCACTAGAAAATCAAAGAAAAACATCACTTCACAGACAAATATCACATCACAAAATATTGTAATACAACACATTACATCCAACACAGTATGGAGTGACATCACATTGAATCTGTCAGGTCTCACCTTCCACAATGACAGTAATGGGATTGGGCCTAAACCCCTCTCCACCAGGACACAGGGTCCTGTATTCAGCTGAAAAACAAACAGTCCAGTAATATTTCTTTAATTTGCTTATTTACTGCAAATCTGTGACTTTGCAGCCTTAATGACTACAAGGCAGTGGTACTGAATTTGAGTGCAGTGGTACCAAAGTTGAATGTAGTGGTACTGAAGGTAAGTGCAGTGTAACTGACAGCGAGTGCAGTGGTACTAAAATATAGTGCAGTGATACTGACAGTGAGTACAGTGGTACTAAAATTTAGTGTAGTGATACTGACAGTGAGTACAGTGATACTGACAGTTAGTGCAGTGGTACTAAAATATAGTGCAGTGATACTGACAGTGAGTGTGGTGATACTAAAATATAGTGCAGTGATACTGACAGTGAGTACAGTGGTACTAAAATTTAGTGTAGTGATACTGACAGTGAGTACAGTGATACTGACAGTTAGTGCAGTGGTACTAAAATATAGTGCAGTGATACTGACAGTGAGTACAGTGGTAATAAAATTTAGTGTAGTGATACTGACAGTGAGTACAGTGATACTGACAGTTAGTGCAGTGGTACAAAAGTTTGGTGCAGTAGTACAGTGCAGTGAGTGCAGTGGTACATAAGTTTGGTGCAGTGGTACAGCGTATTGAGTGCAGTGGTACTGAAGTTTGGTGCAGCAGTACAGTGCAGTGAGTGCAGTGGTACTAAAGTTTGGTGCAGTAGTACAGCGCAGTGAATGCAGTGGTACTAAAGTTTGGTGCAGTAGTACAGTGCAGTGAGTGCAGTGGTACTAAAGTTTGGTGCAGTCGTACAGTGCAGTGAGTGCAGTGGTACTGAAGTTTGGTGCAGTAGTACAGCGCAGTGAGTGCAGTGGTACTAAAGTTTGGTGCAGTAGTACAGCGCAGTGAGTGCAGTGGTACCAAAGTTTGGTGCAGTAGTACAGTGCAGTGAGTGCGTGGTACTGAAGTTTGGTGCAGTAGTACAGCGCAGTGAGTGCAGTGGTACTAAAGTTTGGTGCAGTAGTACAGCGCAGTGAGTGCACTGGTACCAAAGTTTGGTGCAGTAGTGCAGCGCAGTGAGTGCAGTGGTACTAAAGTTTGGTGCAGCAGTACAGTGCAGTGAGTGCAGTGGTACTGAAGTTTGGTGCAGTAGTACAGCGCAGTGAGTGCAGTGGTACTAAAGTTTGGTGCAGTAGTACAGTGCAGTGAGTGCAGTGGTACTGAAGTTTGGTGCAGTAGTACTGCGCAGTGAGTGCAGTGGTACTGAAGTTTGGTGCAGTAGTACAGCATAGTGAGTGCAGTGGTACTAAAGTTTGGTGCAGTAGTACAGCGCAGTGAGTGCAGTGGTACTTAAGTTTGGTGCAGTAGTGCAGCACAGTGAGTGCAGTGGTAAAGAGCAGTGAGTGCAGTGGTACTAAAGTTTGGTGCAGTACTACAGTGCAGTGAGGGCAGTGGTACATAAGTTTGGTGCAGTAGTGCAGCGCAGTGGGTGCAGTGGTAAAGAGCAGTGAGTGCAGTGGTACTAAAGTTTGGTGCAGTAGTACAGCGCAGTGAGTGCAGTGGTACTAAAGTTTGGTGCAGTAGTACAGTGCAGTGAGTGCAGTGGTACTAAAGTTTGATGAGGTAGTACAGCACGGTGAGTGCAGTGGTAAAGAGCAGTGTCGACGCAGTCACACTCACAGGAGTTGAGTGGAGGGCAGGTCTCGCAGGGGTTTCCCCACGCCTGTCCCAACGAGCAGCAGCAGGAAGCCTTGGACACCCCAACGCCAATCTCATTGGAGCACTCCACAATGTCAGAGGCGTCCCCACGAGACCGCACATCCAGGTAGCAGTTCCCCGACCGAGTGTCTGAAAAACATCACTGAAGCGTTTGTAAACAGGCATTTCAAATCTGTGCTTTCGTGATGACATCTAGGAGAGTCAGTGCAGTATATCTGTGGCTATGAATAAGCAAGGAAGACGCCTTTAGTGTAACATAAGACTCTGTAAGGGGTCTCTCACCTACACAGCCGACTCGGGTGGGGTTGAGCTGGAAGTCCGGAGGGCAGTTGCAGATGTAGCTGCCAGGAGTGTTGACGCAGATGCCGCTAATGCAGATGGTGGGGTCGGCGCACTCGTTCGTATCTGGAACATAAAGAAGCAGGACCGCCCTGTCTGTCACTGCAAGGGTATGTGGGACGCCGTCATGCTCAGAACAGCGGGAGGGTGGACCGGTCACACCCCATCCCCCCTCCCCGCCCAGGTGCCTGCAGGGACCCGAGGGGTACAGTGGGACGGCCACAGCCGAGGTCCTGCAAGCCTCAGGCGTAAGATGACATCAGCATGAATCATCATCTCCGCGCGCCAACTCATTCTTCACGGTCACAGGAAGGGGAGGGGTAAATAGAGAGGTCTGGGTCACATCTCTGTGTGTGTGGGGGGGGTGTGTGTCGTCAGGGAACATAACGTCACAGAGAGGACCCTGCTGAGTAAAGCAGTCAGAATTGAGTGATGCATTCTAGCCAGTGGAGAGAGGGTGTGTGCGGCTGGTGTTTGGGGGGAGTAGGAAGTGTTTAGAATTCGAACTTAATGTTGGGAGGGGGGAATGGGTGGTATATGGTTGGGGAATTTTGGTGCTTGGGGGTGTGGCCTCACCTGTGCAGTTCCCGCCACTTCTGTCCAGCTCATATCCATCAGCACATTCACACCGGAACAACCCCGGAATGTTCCGGCACCGCCCGTTCACACAAATATCAGCAAACGTGCACTCGTCTATGTCTGTGGGGCAGAAATAAAGAGACAGAAGAAGAGAGTGACAAGGAGACCACCAAATTGGAAGCCAGTCATTGAGGATGGTGGCAATGTAACAGCTTGATACCAACATCCTCATCCTGCAAAAGCCTGAGGAGAGAACAGTTTCATGATGACCTTTCCCTGTTTTCATGGCGCAGGAGAGTTTGCTTACCTGGCATTTGATATCTGATATTTTTTACTTCAGAGATATTCCTATGCAGATGGAGTAATCAGTGGTGTCTCTACCTTCGCAGGCCTTCCCGTCAGCGGTGGGAATGAAGCCCATGTCACACTCGCAGCGGTAACCCCCGGCAACGTTCAGACAGTGGCCGTTCTCACACAGGTTCACGTTATCCGCACACTCGTCAGTGTCTGAAAACGCGGAAAACACGTCTCTCACTTTGCTGAAAGAGCAGTTATGCTTGTATTTGAAAGTGCAAATGCAATTGCAAATGTGCTAAAGTGCATGTGCATACATGTCAACAAGAGCATACGTGTGTGTGTATGTACATATGAGAGAGTGCGATTTTATGTACACTACCGGTGAACTGCTTTTGTGCATCAACAATTTTCATGCGGTAAGAGACGGAAAATTAAATTTAACCTCTTCAACTGTCATTTTTAACTCAAGTTTTCCCTGAATATTCAAAGTAAGAAAAAACATTTTTTTTCATATTGCAGGACAATCTCAGGTACATATTCTGTATCTGCTGGTGGCAGCACTTCATCGAAGCTATATTATACTTATATTGAGCAAAATATTCAAACCCAAGATGCCATGTTTTTATGGACAGAGCATTACATCAAATGAAAAATATCCAGATCTTTGTACATCTTTTCATATACATTTCCCTGTAATTCAGCAGGACATATATGGGATTGTTGGAAACCTTGGGACCTCCACCAGAATTTAAAATAGGCCTTAAGTTCCATAGGTTTGAAGATAGCAGCTGCATTCAACAGACCCATATATGGGTCCACAGGTTTTACGGGGTTATGGGGTTTTGTGTTTTACCAAAAACAATTGGAATCTTAGATTGGTCCAAATGGCCACAATAAATTCTTTAGAGGCAGAATCAGGGAATTTTTTCAGAACAGGCCAATAATACTGTTTTCCAGTTTACACCCGACACTACTCTGTAAGTTCCCAATGATTTGCAGCATTTCAGCTTTGCTTCTAGATTTATTGTTCCAATTGGCACAAATCTAGGCTGATCATTTGTAAGAAAATGTAAATAATTACTTAACCAGTTTATTTTGCCAAATACAAATCATACTGTAATTGGAGTGGTCTCCATCTGTCCCTTGATTATCTCGACAACCATTTATCCAACTGACTTCAAACTTAGCGGGGTGTAATGCTGAGGACCCAAGGATGTGCACCACTGCGTGTAAAGTCGTTCAGCAGAAAGGTGCAAACAGCAATATCATGCGAGCTCAATACTGGAGGCCAGGCGATCGGCCAGTTCTGAACAGGCATGCTTTGAGCTGGTACAGCACAAATTCTTTCCTAACTATAAAATGTAGGTCACTATTCTAAATTTACAGATTATTTTTGACTTCTCGCTGTTAACATCTTGCATTGTGCCACTTGAAGTTATTTACATGAGTTGGAACTGCTTATATTTCACTAAAACGTGGAACAAAAACATTGAGTGAGGTGTTGAAATATTTTTGAGCGTTAGCGTAAATACTCTAAGACAGTATGAATGTTTCGGGCAGTGTGGGGGTGGTCGCGGTGAGTTGGAGGTTCTTACCGCTACAGAAGAAGCCGTCTCCGCTGAACCCTTCCCTGCACACACAGCGGTACGAGCCCATGGTGTTCTTACAGTCAGCACTGGGGCTGCACTTGTGGGTGCCATTGGAGCACTCATCAAGGTCTGAAACAGGTTCACACACACACACACACACACATACACACACATATGCACACGTACACACACATAAACATCCAATCATCCAATCACACACACAAAAACATGCAATCACAAAATCGGACACACATATGCACGCACATAAACAATCATACACAAACAAACTCAAAATCACATACACACACAAATATACAATCATGCAATCACACACACAACACATACACATACGCACGCGCACACACACACACGCACACACAAACACGCAATCACACAGTCACACAAACATGCAATCAGACGTGCACACACACACTCACACACATACACACACACACACACACACACACACACAATCACACGGTCACACATCAATAAGACAGAAGCTTTTTATTACACAGTCCAGCACACGTTGTGCGGACACATTAGCCAAACTGACAGCTGATTTGGTGATAGGAGTGAAAGATCTGATTGGATGAGGGGAGTGACAGATCTGATTGGATGAAGAGAGTGACAGGTCTAATTATATGAGGGGAGTGACAGGTCTGATTGGATGAGGAGAGTGACAGATCTGATTGGATGAGGGGAGTGACAGGTCTGATTGGGTGAGGGGAGTGACAGGTCTGATTGGATGAGGGGAGTGACAGGTCTGACTGGATGAGGAGAGTTACAGATCTGATTGGATGAGGGGAGAGACAGGTCTGATTGGATGAGGGGAGTGACAGGTATGATTGGGTGAGGGGAGTGACAGCTCTGATTGGATGAGGGGAGTGACAGGTCTGAGTGGATGAGGAGAGTGACAGATCTGATTGGATGAGGGGAGTGACATGTCTGATTGGGTGAGGGGAGTGACAGCTCTGATTGGATGAGGGGAGTGACAGGTCTGACTGGATGAGGAGAGTGACAGATCTGATTGGATGAGGGGCGTGACAGGTCTGATTGGATGAGGGGAGTGGCAGGTCTGATTGGATGAGGAGAGTGGCAGGTCTGATTGGATGAAGAGAGTGACAGATCTGATTGGATTAGGAGAGTGACAGGTCTGATTGGATGAGGAGAGTGACAGCTCTGATTGGATGAGGGGAGTGTCAGATCTGATTGGATGAGGGGAGCGACAGCTCTGATTGGATGAGGAGAGTGACAGATCTGATTGGATGAGAGGAGTGACAGGTCAGATTGAATGAGGGGAGTGACAGGTCTGATTGGATGAGGAGAGTGATAGATTGATTGGATGAAGAGAGTGACAGATCTGACTGGATGAGGGGAGTGACGGGTCTGATTGGATGAGGGGAGTGACGGGTCTGATTGGATGAGGGGAGTGACAGGTCTGATTGAATGAGGAGAGTGACAGATCTGATTAGATGAAGAGAATGACAGCTCTGATTGGATGAGGAGAATGACAGCTCTGATTGGATGAGGAGAGTGACAGCTCTGATTGGATGAGGGGAGTGACAGCTCTGATTGGATGAGGGGAGTGACAGCTCTGATTAGATGAGGAGAATGATAGCTCTGATTGTATGAGGAGATAACAGGTCTGATTGGATGAGGAGAGTGACAGGTCTGATTGGATGAGGAGAGTGACAGCTCTGATTGGATGAGGAGAATGACAGCTCTGATTGGATGAGGAGAGTGACAGGTCTGATTGGATGAGGAGAGTGACAGCTCTGATTGGATGAGGAGAATGACAGCTCTGATTGGATGAGGAGAGTGGCAGGTGTGGCTGGACTCACCTGTGCACTGGATTCCATCCCCGATCCAGCCGTCTGCACAGCTGCACTTAAAGGCCCCGGCGGTGTTGGTGCAGGTGGCGTGTCTGTGGCAGTTATGTGCTCCCACCTCACACTCATTAATGTCTGCAGAACAACAACACAACCCAACATCAAAGTCCGACACCATTAACCCTGCATCAGAGTCCAGCACCGCCCAGGGAAACACACATTAGCACATTCGCCGAGAGCGCAAGTCCAGAGGGCCAAGGGCACAAGTCGGATAAGATTTTAATTTAAAAGACTAAAAATTGAGACAAAACCACTGTAACCACTATCAAGAGTTCAATAACAAATACAAGTTCAAAAAAAAAAAAAAAAAAATCATAAAAATTCAAAAAAACAACATTTTCATAGGTGTGAACAAATTGTAGATATTGTCCAAAGGAAGCTCCACGCCAAGTTCAATGTGAATTTGGCTAATAGTTTTGGAAAAGATGTTTGAAGAACTTGCTATCAGACGCAAACACGGACAAGGACACGAATGACCCAGGATGCCATGCCACAACAATAGCTCACTCACGGCGTATCGGCAGATGAGCTAAAAACGGGGGGCTTTTCATTTGACAATCTTTATAAAAACTTACCACCTCTATTGATCATTAGTCTTCATTTTCTCTCAAAAGAATACACTCTTTCATTCCAATTAATCAGCTTGCACCTTACAGCCGTTTAATCTCACATAGTACCGATGGAACTCAGTAAAAGTCGTGGGTAATTTCTGCAGCACATGCATAAGACATTCAGCTCATGATAAAGCTGACTCTCAGCATTGGGTCACCTCAGGAAAACTTAGGGAAAAAAAATCGCACCACATCAACTTCCACACCCAAAAAACTATTAACGATTGGCAACTTCAGAAGACAAGATGTACTCACAGTAATTTCAGAACAAAACTCTGGGGAATAACAGACCTACACTCACATGCAGTATTATGCACTAAGATCTGGAATACTGGAAGTCAGAGACCTAGGGAGAAGGGTGGAACTTTGAATGGACTGTTTCCTGGTCTGAAAATATAGATACAGCTGTGAAGATATTGTACAAATCAGAGCATGGCAATGGAGAAAACAGATACGGTATCAGAGGAGACTCAGGACGGTGCTGTACTGCCTGTACTGTCCATCAGGACATCGGAACTGCAGCCAACTGCTTCCTGTCAGTTCAGACTTTTCATCTCTACATTTTTCTCTTTAAAAAGTGCCAGAAAGTAAAACTGTATAAAAATATAAATAATATGAAGCATCAGTTTAGCTTGATGAATGAATATTTTTACTCAAGCAAACAGTTTTTTTTACAGGAAGAGCAGACTGGTTTTACCTCCAGTCAGCAGGCCAATCAGGAGTCTCCAACCACACTGCCCACCTCAGGCAGCACTAGCTGGGATCCGATAGAACTCAACACCAGGCAACTCGCCCTCACACCAGAGACTAACGCTTTACTGGGACCACCAAGGAGACGCTAACGCTGGTAATTCAGCGTCCGCAGAGCGGCTGTGTGTGTGGGCTTCCCCATAAACACACCGCGTGCATAATGGACTGAACGTTTTTATGAGAGCGTGGCTGTTTGTGACCCAAATATGCAGTCAAATGGATAACATTGGCAAACAACCACGCTCACATAAAAATCCTGTCCAGTTTTATAACCTCCAGTTACAGTATTACTGCTGTCATACTGTGTGATAACTGTGGAGAGAATATCTCCACAGGGTCCAATTGATCATCAGCAGGTCACTAGCGGTCACAGGACCATACCCATGGATGACACAATCTTAGATAAATGTAGAGGTGAAGCGGATGCCCATTGCAGAAGGCCTCACATCGCGGGGCTTCACAGAATGATCACCACTGCTGGCCAACTGTAATCTGACAGCAATCTTACAGCCCATCACCCTTTTGGGAAGATAATATAGTGCCCAGCATAAATGAGAACACCCCCTTCGAAAATGAAGACTTTGATCTATTTCTCAGTGAATATGAGAACAATTCACTGTATTTTGACGAGAGTGAGATATATTATTCATTTATTCTGTCAACATAAAATGGTGGTCACCTAATATCATTACGATCATAAAATAATTCATTTTATTCAGATGTGATAGGGTTGTCAGCAACATGAGGGCAGAGCTTAGGATCGGTCAGTCAGTTGAATTAGGCAGCACTGTGCTAAAACCATAACCAGCACTCACACCTGGCACCTGCCTTTTCACATACTCCTAGTTTACAGTACCCGCGTTCCCAATATGAGCGGTAAACTTACATAATACAAGTATCACAGGAAAAAATGATTGGTTTCAGAATTGGTGCACTCATGGAGACTGGTGATAATATGACAGAGGAGAAAAGGAGGACAGAGCCATGAGGTTTCCATAAACCAGGCACACAAAACAAATGCATTTTCAGTGACAGATGGAGACAACAAGCTTTTTCCCATTTCCTTCAGGCTTGAAATCTCCCACATCAAAAGGACATCGAGAACAAAGTGTGCTCCTCACCAGTGAATTCCCTGAAAATGTCTGGAAACCAGGTCGACTGTAGGGACAGGACGTGAAAACGAGCACAATCTCTGATTCTAGCAGAGACAGGGATTCTCCAAGTTTTCAGTTTGTTTATGGAACTGCAAACAATAGCCGATGAAAAGAGGGCCAGGAAATGCAGCCAGAACATTGATGTCGCCCACAGTGCTCATTCCAGTCTAATTGCTCCATGCCCCAGCTGTACTTCAACAACATTGCAGAAGGATGCATAAACACCTCACATGCAGGGCCTACACCCTTTCAGCCAAAACATCTCCATACACATTGTCGCAATGTCAGGATCCAGCCCAGCCAGAATGACTCTGTAGGGGATGGGCGGAGTTGTGTGGGGTTTGGGTGGGGTTAGGGTGGAGTTTTGTGTGGGGTTAGGGTGGGGTTCTGCACCATTTTGGTGAGGTTAGGGTAGAATTTGCATGAGATTAAGGTGGAGTTTTTGCATGATTAGGGTGAGGTTCTGCGGTGTTTGGGTGAGGTTAAGGTGGGGTTAGGGTAGAGTTTGGATGGAGTGAAGGTGGAGTTTGTGTGGGGTGAGGGTGGGGTTCTGTAGTGTTTGAGTGGGGTTAGGGTGGAATCTGGATTGAATTAGGGTGGGGTTAGAATGGGGTTGTGTGGCATTTATGTGGTGTTTGGATGGGGTTAAGACGGTGTTGTGTGGTCTTTGAATGGGGTTAAGGTGGGATTGTGTGGTGTTTGGGTGGGGTTAAGGTGGGGTCTTGTGGTGTATGGGTGGTGTTTGGGAGGAGTTAATGTGGGGTTGTGTGGTGTTTGCGTGGCATTTGGGTGGGGTTAGGGTGGGGATGTGTGGTGTATGGGTGGTGTTTGGGTGGAGTCTGGGTGGATTTAGGGCGGGGTTGAGAGTACCTGTGCAGCCGGTAGAGCCCTTGCGTACAGAGTAACCCAAGTCACAATGGCAGATGAAGGAGCCCCTGGTGTTCTCACAGTTGCCATTCAGACAGATGTTCTGGTTTAATTCGCACTCGTCCACATCTGGGGGGAGGGAGACATACTGGTTCAGAATCTAAAAATAAAAATGGCTTCTTCTCAGGCCAAAAATGGGCCCTCAGACAGAAGGAGGAGGACGGAGTCTGGCAGGGGGCACGTACAGGCTGACCTCTCCGCTAATAATGAAGACCAAATGCAGGGTGGCAGTAGAGCCATACCTATAAAACTGCCAGACTGTGAAAACTCTAAAGTATTTAATACCTAATTAATTTTGGCACAAATATTTTAGATGAAACGATATTTTACAGTCATGTATTTTGGTTGGGGTGAATTCAAGGAGAATTACCAAGGCACGACTTCAGATCCTCGGCCGCCATGAAGCCGTCGAAGCACAGACACTGGTATTCTCCTGCGAGGTTGTTGCATTGACCTCCATCACAGATGTCTGCATTTTCTTCACACTCGTCAATATCTAGAGAGAGCACAGCATATACAGTATTATCAATACAGCACAGACAAGACCTGCTATAAGACACTTCACGCTAGCCACAGGAACTCACTGCTCCACTCACAAAATATAATATTAATAGACTGTGTCCAGTCTAAATATCCAGGTTTACAATCAGCTGTACACTCCTTCAAGTCCAAGCCTTCAGGAATGGTCAGATGATGCGTCCAGGGGTATTCAGGTACGTTCTGGTTTATGTATTCAGGTTTGAGTTCAGGTGCATGTGTTCAGGGTTGGGAGAGTACAGGTGCATGAGTTCAGGTTTGAGAGAGCACAGGTGTATGAGTTCAGGTTTGAGTACAGGAGTATGAGTTCAGGTTTGAGAGAGTGCAGGTGTATAAGTTCAGGTTTGAGAGAGTAAAGGTGCGTGAGTTCAGGTTAGAGTGAGTTCAGGTGTATGAGTTCAGGTTTGAGAGAGTACATGTGTATGAGTTTGCCTTTGTGGAGAGATGTATGAGTTCAAGTTAGAGTACAGCTGTATGAGTTCAGGTTTGAGGACAGTAGGATGAATTCAGGTTTGAGAGAGTACAGGTGTGTGAGTTCAGGTTAGAGTGAGTTCAGGTGTACGAGTTCAGGTTTGAGAGAGTACTGGTGTATGAGTTCAGGTATGAGTGAGTACAGCTGTATGAGTTCAGAGTTGAGTACAGGAGTATGAGTTCAGGTTTGAGTACAGACGTATGAGTGCAGGTTTGAGTACAGGTGTATGAGTTCATGTTTGAGTACAGGTGTATGAGTTCAGGTTAGAGTGAGTTCAGGTGTATGAGTTCAGGTTTGAGTACAGATGTATAAGTTCAGGTTTGAGAGAGTACAGGTGTATGAGTTCTGGTATGAGAGAATACATGTGTATGAGTTTGGGTTTGTGTAGAGATGAATGAGTTCAAGTTAGAGTTCAGGTTTGAGTACAGTAGAATGAGTTCAGGTTTGAGAGAGTACAGGTGAGTGAGTTCAGGTTGAGAGAGTTCAGGTGTATGAGTTCAGGTATGAGAGGGTACAACTGTATGAGTTCAGGTTTGAGAGGGTACAAATGTATGAGTTCAGGTTTGAGTACAGGCGTAGGAGTTCAGGTTTGAGTACAGAAGAATGAATTCAGGTTTGAGTACAGGTGTATGAGTTCAGGTTTGAGTACAGGTGTATGAATTCAGGTTTGAGTACAGGTGTATGAGTTTACGGTTTGAGTACAGGTGTATGAATTCAGGTTTGAGTACAGATGTAGAAGTTCAGGTTTGAGAACAAGAGTATGAGTTCAGGCTTGAGAGAGAACAGGTGTGTGAGTTCAGGTATGAGTGAGTACAGGTGTATGAGCTCCAGTTAGAGTGAGTTCAGGTGTATGAGTTCAGGTTTGAGTACAGATGTATGAGTTCAGGTTTGAGTACATGTGTATGAGTTCAGGTTTGAGAGAGTACATGTGTATGAGTTTGGGTTTGTGTAGAGATGTATGAGTTCAAGTTAGAGTTCAGGTTTGAGTACAGAAGTATGAGTTCAGGTTTGAGACAGTACAGGTGTATGAGTTCAGGTTTGAGAGAGTACAGGTGAGTGAGTTCAAGTGTATGAGTTCAGGTTTGAGAGAGTACAGGTGTTTTAGTTCAGGATTGAGAGGGTACAGGTGTATCAGTTCGGGTTTGTGTATAGATGTTTGAGTTCAGGTTTGAGTACAGGCGTAGGAGTTCAGGTTTGAGTACAGGAAAATGAATTCAGGTTTGAGTACAGGTGTATGAGTTCAGGTTTGAGTACAGGTGTATGAGTTTACGTTTGTTTGAGTACAGATGTATGAATTCAGGTTTGAGTACAGATGTAGGAGTTCAGGTTTGAGTACAAGAGTGTGAGTTCAGGTATGAGTGAGTCCAGGTGTATAAGTTCAGGTTTGAGTACAGGTGTATGAGTGTACGTTTGTTTGAGTAAAGGTGTATGAATTCAGGTTTGAGTACAGATGTAGGAGTTCAGGTTTGAAAGAGTACAGGTGTATGAGTTCAGGTTTGAGAGAGTACTGATGTACGAGTTCAGGTTTGAGTACAGGTTCCAGTACAAGAGTATGAATTCAGGCTTGAGACAGTTCAGGTGTGTGAGTTCAGGTTTGAGAGAGTACAGGTGTATGAGTTCCGGTTTGAGAGAGTACAGATGTACGAGTTCAGGTTTGAGTACAGATGTATGAGTTCAGGTTTGAGTACATGTATATGAGTTCAGGTTTGAGAGAGTACAGATGTGTGAGTTCAGATTAGAGTGAGTTCAGGTGTTTGAGTTCAGGTATGAGAGCGTATATGTGTATGAGATTGGGTTTGTATAGAGATTTATGACTTCAAGTTAGAGTACAGGTGTATGAGTTCAGGTTTGAGAGAGTACAGGTGTTTAAGTTTAGGTGTATGAGTTCAGGTTTGAGAGGGTACAGGTGTATGAGTTCACGTTTGTGTATAGATGTATGAGTTCAGGTTTGAGTACAGGCGTATGAGTTCAGGTTTGAGTCTAGGAGTATGAATTCTGGTTAGAGTACAGGTGTATGAGTTCAGAGTTGAGTACAGATGTATGAGTTTACGTTTGTTTGAGTATAGGTGTATGAATTCAGGCTTGAGTACAAGAGTGTGAGTTCAGGTATGAATGAGTACAGGTGTATGAGTTCAGGTTTGAGTACAGGTGTATGAGTGTACGTTTGTTTGAGTGCAGGCGTATGAATTCAGGTTTGAGTACAGATGTAGGAGTTTAGGTTTAAGTACAAGAGTATGAGTTCAGGTTTGAGAGAGTACAGGTGTGTGAGCTCAGGTATGAGTGAGTACAGGTGTATGAGTTCAGGTTTGAGAAAGTACAGATGTATGAGTTCAAGTTTGAGTACACGTTCGAGAACAAGAGTATGATTTCAGGTTTGAGAGAGTACATGTGTGTGAGTTCAGGTTTGAGTGAGTACAGGTGTATGAGTTCCGGTTTGAGAGAGTACAGATGTACGAGTTCAGGTTTGAGTAGAGGTGTATGATCACCGGGTAGATAAGTTCAGGTGTATGAGTTCAAGTTTGAATATAGGTGCATGAGATCAGGTTTGAGAGAGTACAGGTGTGTGAGTTCAGGTTAGAGTGAGTTCAGGTGTATGAGTTCAGGTTTGAGATAGGACAGATGTATGAGTTCAGGTTTGAGCACAGGTTCGAGTACAAGAGTATGAGTTCAGGTTTGAGAGAGTACAGATGTGTGAGTTCAGGTTTGATTACAGATGTATGAGTTCAGGTTTGAGTACAGATGTATGAGTTCAGGTTAGAGTGAGTTCAGGTGTATGAGTTCAGGTTTGAGATAGTACAGATGTATGAGTTCAGGTTTGAGTACAGGTTTGAGTACAAGAGTATGAGTTCAGGTTTGAGACAGTACAGGTGTGTGAGTTCAGGTTTGAGTGAGTACAGGTGTATGAGTTCAGGTTTGAGAGAGTATAGATGTATGAGTTCAGGTTTGAGCACAGGTGTATGAGCTCAGGTTAGAGTGAGTTCAGGTGTATGAGTTCAAGTTTGAATACAGGTGCATGAGTACAGGTTTGAGAGAGTACAGGTCTATGAATTCAGGTTTGAGTACAGCTGTATGAGTTGTCAGGTTTGAGTACAGGTGTATGAGTTCAGGTGTGAGTACAAGTGTATGAGTTCATGTTTGAGTCCAGGAGTATGAGTTCAGGTTTGAGAGAGTACAGGTGTGTGAGTTCAGGTTAGAGTGAGTTCAGGTTTGAGTACAGATGTATGAGTTCAGGTTTGAGTACAGGTTTGAGTACAAGAGTATGAGTTCAGGTTTGAGAGAGTACAGGTGTGTGAGTTCAGGTTAGGTGTGAGTTCCCAGAGTTCAGGTTTGAGAGTACAAGAGTTCAGGTTTGAGTACAGGTGTGTGAGTTCAGGTTTTGAGTACAGGAGTATGAGTTCAGGTTTGAGAGAGTACAGGTGTGTGAGTTCAGGTTTGAGTTACAGGTGTATGAGTTCAGGTTTGAGAGAGTATAAGTGCATGAGTTCAGGTTTGAGAGAGAGTTCAGGTGTATGAGTTCAGGTTTGAGAGAGTACAGGTGTGTGAGTTCAGGTTTGAGAGCGTACAGGTGTGTGAGTTCAGGTTAGAGTGAGTTCAGGTTTGAGTACAGATGTATGAGTTCAGGTTTGAGTACAGAGTACTAGTGTATGAGTTCAGGTTTGAGAGAGTACAGGTGTGTGAGTTCAGGTTAGAGTGAGTTCAGGTGTATGAGTTCAGGTTTGAGAGAGTACAGGTGTGTGAGTTCAGGTTTGAGTGAGTTCAGGTGTGAGTTCAGGTTTGAGAGAGTACTGGTGTATGAGTTCAGGTTTGAGAGCGTACAGGTGTGTGAGTTCAGGTTAGAGTGAGTTCAGGTTTGAGTACAGATGTATGAGTTCAGGTTTGAGTACAGGTTTGAGTACAAGAGTATGAGTTCAGGTTTGAGAGAGTACAGGTGTGTGAGTTCAGGTTAGAGTGAGCCCAGGTGTATGAGTTCAGGTTTGAGTACAGGTGTATGAGTTCAGTTTTGAGTGCAGGAGTATGAGTTCAGGTTTGAGAGAGTACAGGTGTGTGATTTCAGGTTAGAGTGAGTACAGGTGTATGAGTTTAGGTTTCAGAGAGTATAAGTGCATGAGTTTAGGTTTCAGAGAGTATAGGTTCACGAGTTCAGGTTTGAGAGAGTACAGGTGTATGAGTTCAGATTTGAGTACAGGTATATGAGTTCAGGTTTGAGTACAGATATATGAGTTCTGGTTTGAGTACAGATATATGAGTTCTGGTTTGAGTACAGGTGTATGAGTTGAGGTTTGAGAGAGTACAGGTGTATGAGTTCAGGTTTGAGTGAGTTCACGTGTGTGCAGGTTTGAATGAGTACAAGTCTATGTGCTCAGGCTTGGAAGAGTATTTTTTATTTTATTTTATTTATTTCACTTTATTTAAGCAGGATAAGTCTTTCGTTTTCCTCCAAATGAGTATTTTGATTTCCAAAGACGTCCTGCATAAAAAACATGAAACAATTTTTTTTAAATCAAAATATGCAGAATCAAAGAAACATTACAAAATCAGTAAAAATACAAAGATTTAAAAGTTAATAAAACAACAATTACTTTTTAAAATATCTTTTGATTGAAGACTTAAAAATAGCCAAATCATTTATGGCTGTAATCTCTATGGGTAAAGTATTCCATAAAACACAACCTCTACAGGAGAAGGTCTTCCTACCCTTTTCTACACGAAAGTGGGGCATCAATAGCCTGGAATCCATCCATATCAAGCTTTGGTTGCTCCCAACGGTCACTTGCTTGTACGTCTGGCCTCAGTCAGAGGCCAGCGTTTACTTTTTAAAATATTAAAAATCCATGCGAGATCTGTGATTGGCTCACAGTCGCAAGGGTGCCCCGCCCATTTAGACAGACTTAAAAATAAATAAAATACCGCAGTTCTGTATTCAATGGAAATTCCGCCTCCCGGCTCGTGTTTATACAAGTATTCATCTGAGTGGCTGCAGAGTCTCTGGGCAATGAACAAGCCGGAAGGCGGGACTTCCGTTGAATGCGCAAGCTTACTTGAAGCATAACTGTGGTATTTTATTATTTTTAGCTAAAAATATAACCGCGTTTCTAGAGTTCTGAGGATACGAGTGGACAAAGCAGACTTGGATTATACTGGACAATGCGTTGGACGATAGTTTGAAAGTTTGTCAACGGACGTTTTGTGAAGTTTTCCCATTGCTACTGGTGACCCCATTTGCTTCCAGCAAAAAAGGAATTTGGATAATTTTTCAAAACTCTCAGTGGCCATAAAGTTGCGCCAGGTGAAGAACAACTCCGTCCATTCAAGACATCTAATGGTGAGTAATTGATATACAAATTATAGTTTTTGGATGGAGTATCACTTTAATTTAGCTGATGCAATCATGCCCTTCGAGCTATAGCTAATGCCAATTACAGTGAAATACGTTATGTAATTTGAGTATTATTCAATTTAACCTTTACTATACCAGGGAATCCCACTGAAATAAACAAAATGCAGATATGGCCAAACATTATCCTGTTCAAAACCTAACAACGACTCCAAGAGTAAACGCAAGCAAGCCACAATCTAATTTTTAAGCTCATGTCAAATAACATTCACCAATGCCATTGCTGGCCAGCTACACATATTCAATTGGTGGTTCTCGCCAAAAGGTCACCCAATCAGCCAAGAGCAGAAAACATTAATATTCATATATTCACTTCATTAATGACATAAGGGCTAAACGCTGGCTATACGACTAAGGCCAGACTGATATCAGTCAGTGACCGTTGGGAGCGACCAGCACTTGATATGTATGGATTCCAGGCTAGGGCATCAATAATCTCCCCTGGACTACATCTTGTCTCACAGTGAGAGACAAGAGACTTCAAATTGAGATGATAACTATTTGGGAGCTTGATCATGAATACATTTCCATGTCATCACAGCCAGTTGATTCATCCACTGTTTATCCGTTTTGTGCATAGACTGTATAAAAAGATGGACGCAGCTCTTGGGTCTGAAAACTGAGGCCAATGCAGAAATCCCCAAAATTTGCATTCTATTTAATGGCCAGCAGATGGCGATGTCGGTGGTTGCAGAAAGAAGTTCAACGCTATAGAAGTGTGTGAGAAAATGACCCTACTTTCCCACCTGATTTATTATTTAAATAATGATTTTCCACATTACTTTATTGTATCTATCGCAAGTTTCAAGTCTCCTTCGTTATATCATGATGTTCATTTTTGTAAATTATGGTCCCAAATAGACTAGAATAAAGGATAAAGCCAGAACATGCTTTAGGGGCGTAGCTATCCTCTGGTCCTTGTCTGAAACGGTCAGATCCACCCCTCGCTCCTCCCTGGATATTCAATTCACGCTCTCATCCAATAGGAATCACATCCGGTTTCAAAATGTCAAAATGGCGCATTTCAAATAGCCAAAATCGAGGCTTACTAAATGGTATGCTGAAACCAATGGGTGAAGTCACGGTTGCTTCGTCCATCATTTTATACAGTCTATGGTTTTGTGCCATTTTAACTGTGATACTGCTTGGGAGGTTCATGAAAATTTACCTTTACCTAACACAAGTTTGGCTGCTCTATTGTGCAATTTCTGAATTTTATTTTAAATTCCACCACCACAAGTCATCCAAACAACTTCAGAGCAGGTCATCAGCGGAAAAACCTACGACATAACCATAAATTCATGTCTTTTGATCAAGTAATTTACGCACGCGCCAAATGGCCGCAAGCTGTTTCAGAACAGAGCTGGCAATTTTATTGCCTTGTGGCTCCCAATTATGCTGTTTATCCAGAGTAACCCCAAGATATTTAAACTCTGTAACAACATTGATTTCCAAATCATCATATTTGAGAATAAAATCAGGCTGTGATCTGATTCGTTGATGCATACCAAAGATCATATAATTTGTTTTTTCAACATTTGAAATTAACCTATTTTGTCCATCCATTTACTAACTAATAAGAACTACAAATGTAAAATATCCTGAATCAATGTTACATCATCATCTGCACAGAATAGTGCAGTATCATCAGCGTTCTGGGCTACTTTACTTCACTTAGTGACAGAAGACAAGTCATTAACTTAAATTAAAAAGAGGAGTGGCCCAAGTATAAAGCCTTGTGGCACTCCAATTTGGATAGGTGCTGTATCAGATAAAATTCCATTAATCACATCCATGGCCAGATATTCCAAGCTTAGAAAATTTATCTAGCAATAATTTGTGATTAATAGTGTGGAATGCCTTTGACAAATCCTTGTAAATTGCCCCGATCAACTTGTCATTGTTGGAAAGAAAATAGTCAACCACATTTAAAGATGAGGTTTCTGTAGAATGTGATAGTCTAAAGCCAGATTGGTTTTCACATATAAGACTGTTCTCCTTGAGATATCTATAAACTTGTGTTACGTAGGAGTGGCCCAGGTTGTCAAAGTCCCAAAAAAGTTTGTCATCTTCAGACCAATGTTGACAAAATAATTATAAAAACAATTTGCCATACTAATGTTATCAGTAATAACTTCATTTTCACGTTTTATATTAGACGCCCCAACTGATACAGTAGTTGGTAATAAATTTCTTATTGTTTTCCATAGTTTACGCCAGTCATTTTTATTCATTTTAATTTCATCTCTAAAATGCTATTTTTTCAGTTTAGATGCTAAATTGTTGGCCCTATTTCTCCAATAAAAATATGTCGCCCATTTTCAGAAGTTTTGTGCTGAGCATGTTTCCGTTTCCAACTATCTCTCTGATGACAAGCTGTTAAATATTCATCATTATGAAACCATTCCATGTCAGACCCAGCTCCGAAGCGCCACTCTCTGAACGGTGCATGCTCATCACAGAATTCTAAAAAAGTGTACGCCAATGGGCCCAAACATCATCAATGTCATTAAAAGCTTCAACACTAGACCAATGAACATTCTCCAAATCCCGTCTAAAAAATGATTCTTGAAAATTCTTATAAGATGCAAGTTTAACATTTCTACTGGGAGGACAAATACGTTTTTTTACTTTTCGAGGACAGAAAGGAACAAAATGATCACTTATGCCGTCCATAATGACGTCACTATGAAAAATATGCTCAGGACAATTTGATGCAATAATGTCAATAAGAGTCACACTTTGTTCAGAAACCCTTGTAGGCCTTGATATAACCTTGTTAAAATTAAAGAAATTTTAAAAATCACAAAGCAAGTTTGCTTCTGGATGAGTTTTCAGTAAATCACAATTTAGATCGCCAAGTATGAGAATTTCTTTAAGAGAGGGTGATATAAGTTGAAGCTGGTTTTCACATTCAACCCAAACATTCTGATTTGCATTAGGGGGTCAATAAACACCGCAAACATAGAATGGCGATGTTGCTGAGCGCATCACTAACCCAGATCGACTCTGAATTAGAATTGGCATTATTGCATATTTCATAATGAAGAGCTGTGTTAATATACATTAAGACACCACCTCCGTTTCTGTTCCTTCTAACGCTTCTAACAACGTCATATCACTGGAAATGAATTTCAGCATAAGAAACAGTATCATCTAAAAACGTTTTGTCAAAAACAATAACATAAAAAGGGACATTATTAAGTACGTAGTAAACATAACTAAAAAGTCTCAACAAACTACGAATATTCCACTGACAAAAATGAAGTCCTTTACCAAGGGTGTGGCTCAAAGCAAGAATGCCCACATCTGGTGGAATATCATGTCTAGAGCTTGACCTCAACTCATCATCGGTGCTCAATTCAGGTGGTCCAAAAAGCAAACGGTATAGCTTCCCAACGGGACCACATCCTGTCATTTGAGTTTGTGTTAATGCCCTCATGCCGCCGTTTTATAGCACCGTCCAGGAAAACAAATCGTTTTTTGAAATCTTTCATTCCTTCTGCCATCAGGCTGTTAAACCTTGATGGCTTTACTCGGAACGGATAATGTATTTATTTTCATGAAACTTGCATTCCTGTTTTGTGTTTAACCACATAGTGGTTACACCGGAGGTATAGATTCATGTCGGTGGCCTGTTGTCGTTGTTGTTGGGTTGCTTATGTTTTTATTTATTTTTTATTTATTTATCCATTTATGAAATGCATTATTTATTTATTTACTTGTTTTATTGATTGTTTATTGTCTTGGTATATATTTATTTGTGGTTTGTTTTTGTTTTTTAATATGGTCTGGGTAGACTGCTATACCGAATTGCCCTCTTGGGATAAATAAAGTCGTCTGAGTCAGAGTCTGAGTCTGAGTCAATTCCTCCGGAGTCACCAATGGAAAATTCACATCGCCAACAGTATTGGTGTCAAAGAATGAGTCAGACAAATTTGGCACAGGTATATGTATGCAGTTTGGGAGCGTACAAGCATATGTGCGCAGGTATACGCCTCACCTGTGCAGCTCCTGTGGTCGGGCATGAGGGCGTAGCCATTTCGGCAGCTGCACTCGTAGCTTCCCTCTGAGTTTGTGCAGAAAGTGTCACATCCGCCATTCTGTATGGTGCACTCATCAATATCTGAGACAGACAGAGAGGGACAGAGCAAATAAAATCCAGGATGAAGTCAGAAGGAACACAAACTCATCTCTTTTGATGCAGTAGTGCAGTATCTGGGAGATGAATTAAATGATTCAAAGGTGGGCTGCTCACCAACACATGCCAGGAGGTCTTCTGTAGATTTGTATCCCGTGTCACATGAGCACTGGTATCGTCCAATCATGTTCACACACTGCCCATTCTTGCAGAGTTTGTCGCTCAGCTCGCACTCATTAATGTCTGCAAGGACAGGGAGACATATCAACCACTCTGTAAGCCAATGGTGGGGGAGGAGGCTGAGAAACTCACTTCATATGTGTTGAATATTCAAGGGATCATTTTTGGCAATACCCCAGCAAAATTTGTATATTATTGAATAGCAGTATATTAGCTATTAGCGCACATGAAAACACTCAGAACAGAGATATTCACACACAAACCCTCAGGCCAAAATGACTGTCTTATGACTAATACTATAACAACCAAAACAATTACACTGCAACCAGAAAAAAAGAATGTGATTTTGTAATTCATTTAGTCATAGCAAAGTGCAGCTCAGCAAAGGTCTTTAGGAAAATCCCAGAACATCTGCAGTCTGCTTCTCTCCTGCAGAAGAGATTTACATTATCAAGAGAGGAGCTCAGAGTTCAACATTTGGGCCTGAAATGGAGCAGTTTTCTGTATGTGCAGCTCACAAACCCACAGTCATGAACATGATCCTATCCATCTCCGCCCACCCCCGTATCCCCATTAACTGCAGCACTGCACCATCAGGAGTGCATCCACCCAGAAGTCTCTACTGAGCTCACAGACCTCCATTCATCTCCAGCAAACACCTACCCACATCCTCATTCAGTAACCCATCCACCCAGCGCCTCAAACGCACAGCCATGCAGAACCTTCCACACCGACTATTCACATACACCTCCACCCACACACAGCCCAAATACAATAACGCATCTCCAAAGATCACACACCACCTCACGCCAGGACGAGATCTGCGCACCAACTTGTCACACATCCAGGCTCCCATCCAGCACCCTCTGAAACTCAAAGAGCCTTCACTAGAGTATACAGCACCTCAATCCCAGCATGCAACAGTGCTCACCCAGACAGGCAGACCCATCCGGGGCGATCTCGTGTCCCTCAGGACAGATGCACTGGAAGCTGCCCTCTGTGTTAATGCACTCCCCACCGCGACACAGTAGCGGGTTCCTCTCGCACTCATCAATGTCTGAGAGAGGAGAAACACCAAAAAATTTGGTATTTTTTTCAGTTTTCCGAGAGGAAAGAACATAAATATGAACAGATTTATCTCTCCTTCTGAGCGGACATATGAGAATTTATCTCTCCTTCTGAGCGGACATATGAGAGTGGGCCTGCATGTTAAACATTAGAATTGGGTTCAGTTTTATTTATACAGGAAATACATAAACAGTCTCTTTTTACAGAGACACCATCACAAAAATACAAAATAGTCTACACCTCCTACCACAGGTTTTCTCTCAACGTACATTTCACCTACAGCTGTTGAATAAATCACATACTAGGACCACAGCCAGTAACCAAACTATCTGCTCTTTGATGAAAACAAATACACTGGCAGCAATTGAAAAGTTATGACTACAGGCGAACTCAGAAAATAGTCATCCCAACAGCTATAAACCTGGGCTAAGCAGCGATACAGCCTGTGAAACATGACTTGGATTTGGGGCTGTGGTTTTTGTATACGGAGCGAGTGTGCATTCTCAGAATTATGGCTGAGGCTCAGGGGTCAGTGATGTGTGTGGTCCGCGTGTTCCTGCGTGTGTTGCAAACGCGCATGTCACAGAACAGGCGTGTCTGTCGTTCACCCATGCAGTTCTTCATCATCATGAAGCCGCTCTCGTAGCCCTCCTGGCAGTCGCACTCAAAGTCACCCGGCGTGTTCACACAGGTGCCATGGCCACAGATTTCCGGCATTATCCGGCATTCATCGATGTCTGTGACGAGTGCGACACACTGTGTTAAACTGTATGATATATTTTGAGCACGATCACACACACATACACACACACACACGTGCACACACACACACACACACACGTGCGCAAAGTACCACTGACTGATTCAAACAAATGTTCACATGGGAAGACAGATCAGAATGTTCACTTATACTAACCCAAAAAATAATCAAACCCACCTGTGCAGTTCCTCTCATGGCTGTCCAGGGCAAAGCCATTGTCACAAAAGCAACGGAAACTTCCCACAGTGTTCCGGCATCTTCCGTTAGTGCAGAGAGAGTGAATCATCTTACACTCGTTAATATCTGCCAGGGCCAGACAGAAAAGATAGAGGCAGAAGATTAGGAGTGTATGAGTGCGGCTTCACGGCGACATCAAGCCCCTCTTTCAAACATTCAAACATTTTATCGTCACAGCGATATAGCCAAACGTCATCAAATACAGTATTTCCCCTTGAGAGGGAATGAGGAAAGATCAGTCATATTTTATTTCACAAACAATTAAAACAAACAGGAAAACGGGGATAGTAAAATTAGCAAAAGACTGGGTTTGACCCCCACATAAGCATGTGACTATATAAGCAAGCAAAATTCAACAGCCATAAATTAACCAAAAAAGAAGCTTTAACCATTGGCAAAAAATACAGCATTTATCAACTGACAAGGCAGAAACAAAGCCATTATATATCAATTGTTAAACTTCTAACAGCTCTCATGTACAGAATCTCCAATCTTGAACTTCTGATAAGTTTTAAAACAAAAAAAGAGAAATATTAACGTAAGTAAATAGAAACTATGACACCTCACAGTAATGGCAGGTGGCTCACGGGAGGCACACAGGAATGATGGGAAGGGAAGAGAGCGGCGGGGAGGACCGTACCTTTGAGGAAGGGTTTTCCATTGATGATGTCACCGCGGTGGGAGAAGCCGGGCCCCCGGGGGCAAAGCTGGGCGTATTCGGACGACCCCCTCTGTGGGCACTCATCGCACTCCGACCCCCAGGCCACGCCCACCGAGCAGCAGCAGGCATCGACACGGTGTCGCCCCGGGATGGGCGTGCCGCACCGCTCATCCTCATGAGTTAGATAACACTGCTCAGTGCGCAGGTCTGCACACACACACACACACACACACACACACACACACACATGCAGAGGTTAGGTAACACTGCCCTGTGCGCAGGTCTGCATACACACAGAGGTTAAATAACACTGCTCAGTGCACAGGCCTATTAAACACACATACACACACGCATACATACACATGCACACATGCACAAAAACATGAATCTTCCTTGGCAATGCTCTGCCAGGCTTTTAATAAAGCCATCCTCAGTTCCTGCTTGTTCTTGAGGCTTTTGTCTTGTGTTTTACCCATGGAGGTAATATAATAGAACTGGAGAGAGCGAGGAAGTCCCACCCCTATTACTTTCAATGGGAGATGCTAGGCTAGCTACTTCAGCCCAGGAAGTACGGAATTTACCAATGCCATCTATAAAGATGGCGTTCCATGGGTGCTTATTTCCGGCACCATTTCATAAGATTGCCAATCTGATTACACAGCACAAATGGCCAAGAAAATGTGTCGCCTGTGCGGATTGGCAAATGCGCTTAGGGAAATGACGAGCAACGCTGTTGATCCGACGCCAAGACGCTCGCTATACACTCATTGGCTGAACTGCTGCAGTCAGAGCAACAGCTGGACAACCAAACTTGTGCACGAGCTGTCATCAAGCTCTAAGTAGCTGTTCTTAATTTACAGGCCCTCTTGAAAACATCGAACAGTTGCGTCAGACAAAGAGCAAAATAATGAAGGATTACCGAATACATTTTCTTTTTTTCGCTTTATTTGGCAAGAAAAAAATGCGCACTTTTCAATTGGTGTCTATGCAGCTCGCGCGTCTTTGGCCACAAAACTGCATCCTTGGGAAACGCGGAAGCAGGAAGCTAACATGCTAACTGGCTGAAGCAAAGGTACTTCCTCGTTCTCTCCGGTCCTATTATATATCTCTGTGGTTTTACCTTCAGCAGTTGAAATGCAAGCTCAGTTTGATTCAGGAAAGGTCTCTGGCCATTGAGGAACACTCCACTTCTCTGCCCTACAAAAGTTCTGGGTCACTCTCTTACTCTCTCAGTATGTTTTGGGTCATTCTCCATCTGCCCTTCGAAGCACAGTCCAATGAATTTTGAAGCATTTAGCTGAATCTGAGCAGATAATACAGTCCAATATGGTTAAGAATCCCTCCTGCTGCTGTTGTCAGCAGTCACATCATTGATAAATACAAGAGGACCAGTTCTACGGGCACCCATCCATGCCCACACATGACCACGCTTCACCGATGAGGCTGTATGCTTCAGATCATGAGCAGTTCCTTCCCTTCTCCATTCTGTTCACTTCCCATCTTTCTGGTACAAGATGATCTTTGTCTCATCTGTCCACAGGTTGTTGTTCAGAAACTGCGAAGAACTTCCTTTTAGATGTTTTTGGCAAACTTCCTGGTTTTGGGACTTATCAAAGACTTATGTTGTTGGGTAAATCCTCAGTATTTACTCTGGTCTTCTCTTGATTGTTAACACTGACACAGATACACTTCCCTCATGGACATTATACTTAATCCAGCCAACAGTTGTGAAGGGTTTTTTTCTTCATTGGGGAGAAAATTCTTCTGCCACAGTTGTTATCCATAGTCTTCCATGCCTTTTGAGCTCACCTGTTTGAGCTTCCTTTTAAGAATTTACCAAATAGTTGATGTGGGGACACCTAATATTTTTCCGATTTCAGTAATGGGTTTGTTTCAATTTTTCATCCTAATGATGGCTTGCTTCACTGGCAGTAGCATTTCAGCTCTTTGGACTTCATACTGGGAGCTAACAGCGACAGATTCCTGATGCAAATGCCACCATTTGTATTTGGATGAAAATACCTTCAAATTAGAGCTGAAAGTCCATACTTTGATCTCATATTTGTTATTTAATTCCATCTTCAATATGCTGCAGTGGACTGGTAAAATAGCCGAGGTAAAATAGCCATGACTTTGTCAATGTCAAAATATTTCTAGACCCAACTGAGTATACCAGTGAATGTACCAAAAAGGTGCTCACAAATGCAATTACACATATATACATGTAAGAAAATATACGACACACACAGTTAAACACAGGGAAGTCAACAGAAACGCTGTGCTGAGCCAAGAAAATCGATTATTACAGTCAGCCGCCACTGGCCAGTGAATGAACAGTGTTGAGTGCAGGTAGGTCAGTGACGTAAGGGCTAGATATACACACCGATGCAGGTTCGGCCAGTGGAGTCCACAGTCATTCCACTGGGACACTGGCAGATGAAAGAGCCTTCCGTGTTCACACACTTCCCATTAATGCAGACACCAGGAAACACCTCACACTCGTTCACATCTACAGCCAAGAGAGAGAATGAAAACTTCGCCTAAAAATCTATTTTAAACACAATAAGCAATGTAATTTGGGGTTCCATCAAAAAAGCAAGATTTTATGATCCATATATTCAAGTGGAAGCAAATGAATAAAATACAACTTTACAAAATGAGGACAGATATCATGTTGATAAAAATAACTTAAACAGCTTCTTCAACAATTGAGACTATAGTAAAGGGCCTCGCCCACAGTTATGCAGCTGCAGTGACCAGCGTACCTTCACAGACAGTCCCTTTGACTCGGGCAAACCCCTTAGAGCAAACGGGATCTAAAACACCGGAACAAAGAGCAAAGCATCAAAAAAAATCTTCATAATGTCATAAATATACAAAAAACAAATTTTACACTTGGAGAGTGAGTGGCAAGGACTGGATAAGCTAACAACAGCATGAAGAGAGAAGGATGGATTGTTCTGGATTATTTGAGGTATTCTTCACGCCAAATAAATGGAAATATGGGCTTGAAGGCCAGTGGTACCGGCGATTTCCATTATTCCAGCCTGATCCGGACTCATTTAACAGAGAGACCTGGTGAATTAGATTTCCAGCCATTCAGTGGCACAGAGGACAATAGATCAACGGTGCAAGCAAGTGTTCTAGCAGATCTTTTCTGCACCTAGTAAGAGTGCTAGCTGACACACCCAGCTGTGGCCCAACACCAGGGCACTGAGCTGCAGGACATGAAAACAGATATGAAAACATTTGATGTTGTAATCCTCTGAGCCAGTATGAGTAGCTGGGCCCAACTTCTGAAGTCCATTCTCCAACAGTTATATAATCATACAGTTATTATATCGGTCTTGATGTTATCAATTAAAATGCAAGAATACAAATGTTTTCTAAATGATAATGAGCTTCAGAGGTATGGACCCTAGAGCAAGTGTTTAGCCATGTGGTGATTAACACAGAGACTGGTTTGTGGCAGAATGAATTATCCAGAATTCATCTGATGTTATCCATGCTACATGGTGATATTTCCACAGCTGGGCTGTAGAGGGCGCTGCGTGTGGGCTGACCTGGAGTGCAGGGTGTGCACGGGCTGCCCCAGGCCGCCCCCACTGTGGAGCAGCAGTGCGACTTCAGCGTGGCGCCATTAACGTTCACCTCGCACCTCCCGTCAACGTGCCGCAGCCAGCAGGTCCCTTTACTCGTCTCTGTTAGAACCAAACACACAGCCAAAACTCGCTTGTGTTCGCAAGTGTCCACATTCCTGCATTCTTCTGAGGTCATGTTTCTATCTGAGTGACCTAATTCTGCAAGAAATTACAAAGATCAGCCTTTTTTTTTTTAACAAACTGTGCATGGGAAAACATGATAATTATGGGAGTTCAAACTACCCTGTCAGCACCAAGCCAACAAAAACACTTGAGCTGCAGCCATGTTCAACCACACAGGCCATGTCCCGAATCCAAATTCTAACCAAAATATCCAAAGAACTAACTCACCACACATTCTCTGGCCTGAGTAGCCTCTCACTCAAACACTAACACAGACCCCACCCCACATTTATAAACTTATATTCCCGTTTACCCAACCTCACTGACAGCGTACGTCAAAACAGGACACCCATGAAGGGATTTGGTTAATACAGGATACAAATATCTTTAAAACAAACACTTTAACAGGAATAGCCTTATTCTTTTAACATTTAGGGCAGTTCAACAAAGATTAGACCTTAACCATTGTGTTTGTAAAGAAAAAGTACAATTCTTCAGGTTACCAAGATGTCAAAGTTAAAGACTAATATTGACTATGAAGAGCAAAAACCTGCCAAAAGCAGCGATCCACAATCTAAGACTCCACCCCAAATATTCACATACAGACTTTACTCAACATCAACAAACTCAAGCAACAGATCAATAAAATTCATTTGTAGGTCATTCTGATTATAGCGATGTTCACTGTTTACAAACAATGACGTCAGTTGTACATGCGCAGTTTGGCGGTTGGCAGAAAGCGTGATCAGGACATAAATAACATGGCAAGTAGCCTCTTTGGTTCTTCGCTTAAAATCCTCAGAAATGTGATTCCTGAACCCTTAGCGAACCTGTTAGTGCAACCTATAACAGAACAACTGACTGGCATCGCTATTTTAGATGTTTTACTAAGTACGTATTGAGACGGAGATCTCCTATTGTAAGATGAGCCTTTTTGCCAACCACGTATCAAAACATTGACGTCATCGTGAACATCGCTATACAGACTCCCACTCACCCACACACTGGGTCCCCGTGCTGTCGGTGCTGCTCCCTGTTGGGCACTGGCAGGAGAAGGACCCCTGGTTGTTCCTGCACTGCCCGTTCACACAGGGGTTAGACTCGCACTCATCGATATCTGCAGAGGATTTGAGGCAAAGTTTAATCGCGGTTAATAACCACAAAGCCATATAAATCTGCACATACTTGTACAGAAGCAACGTCAAATGACTGAGGAAACAAGTCAACAGAAATCTCCGTAAAGCATAGGTAAAGTGAAGAGTACGGGCGAAAGGTCACCTTCACACACATCGGTCTCCGAGTCGAACCTGTAGCCCTTGGGACAGAGGCAGGTAAAACTGCCCGGAGTGTTCCTGCACTGGCCTTTATCGCACAGCAGACCGTTAACAGCGCACTCGTCGATATCTGCCGACACACCGTCACATGAAATTTAAACTCCTCCTAATGATAAAATGTTCTCGATAACAAACAACTGGAGTAAGAAACGACCGCGGGGAAAAAGCCAGCCCACCTCTGCAGCTCTGGCCTGAAGAGTCCACCTCAAAGCCCGGGTTACAGATGCACCTGAAGCCCCTCAGAATGTTCTCACACACTCCATTCTGACATAGGTCGGGATCCAGAGCACATTCATTTATATCTGAAACACAAGGATGCGCACTGTCACAGCTCCTGTCAAAGTTGAGGGCTATTCCTAAGTAAGCATGCCAAGCTTCAAACATTCAGAGATTTCATCGGTAATGGAAACTTATTTGCAATTTATTTTCATATTCACATTAAGGGTTGGTATATTATTTTCACATTCATTATTTTGTGGGCAAATAAGGTTGCAGAAGTCTTGGAGGTTCACAGTGGGGGACTGAACTTCATATTTCACAGATACAGGCGGCCTGAAGATATAAGAGGATCCACAGCTGGCGCCATCAGGGGAGGAAGCTAGGAAAACCCAGCCGAATTAACACCCCTCCCTCACTCCCCAGGTGATTCTGTGGCCCACTGTGCATCACTGCATATGATGTTTAGCCACAGCTGCGGCAAGCAGTCAGGGTGACACCCAAGACTAACGATCAAGTGCTGGGAGTTTGAGGAACGATAGCTTCAGTCGCCACCACAAACGGAAAATGATTGTGAATGAATGATAGTAATATGGTCGGACCTCCAGACCCCAGGGCACCCGGCGCACGAGACACTCATGCTTAAGCTGCTCCGTGTGCTTCGGCTGATGATGTCATACCTCTGCCGTCACTTGTGGTTCCTGGGCCATGGCTGCAGAGAGCGGAGTATTCAGCTGAAAAATAATCAGACACGACACAAAGAGCTCAATTTCCCTGAGTCTAAAAACACCATAAAAGAAAGAAAAATCACATCACTGAAACATTTTCACTTTCTCCTTTGTCCACTCTTACCCACAATATATTGCAAATTTGAACAATTCCAAAATTTTACACTATTTATGGAAACAAGTTTCAATTTTACTTAAATTTGTGAAAGAGATACATAAATTTTTTCTCAAGCAGAAAGCTTACTTTCCGATTGAATTGGATGAAAGAGGCCTCTGTGTCAAAGGTTCTTTGAGTCCAGAGGCTTAATATTGTCTTGTATAATGAACAGCTGATTTTAGGCTGTGGAGCCACCAGCAAATCCTTTCTGGGGACACCCTTACCTGACTATACAGGTAACCAATGAGAGACTGCACTGATGGGCACTGATTCCTCACAATCACCAATCCCGAATATTCCCTTTAACCCCTGAATGATCAGCTCGACTGTTTGGTAGAGCAAACCACTGTTTTTCCATTAGAACTAATCCACAGGTATTTATGAAAATGAAGTCTTCTTCGCTCTCCATCCACACGAAAATGCCAAAATGCACTTAAATGCACTTGTCTAAAGTGTATTATGGGAAACGTAGTACCTGAGCTCAGGGGCGGGCAGGGCTGGCACGGTTCCCCAAAGGCATACTCTGCATTGGCGCAGCAGCACTCTGACTTGGTGACGGCGCCGAAGAAGGGCTTTACGCATTGACCCCGTTTGTAGCCTCCGTAACACGTGGTGCGCATGTGGGTGTCTGATCAGCCAAGAGAAAAGTGAAATAGCATTCATTCCAGTCATGCCAGCCATGGTATAACAAGAACAAGAGTGATATTTGAACAAAGTTGATCCAAAGTAAAGCTAGCTAGAAACATAGACTGTGCTCAAGGCACCAATCATTATCACAATCATCCAACGGGAATGGGCAGTGAGTGCTGATGTTCAGTCCTGTCCTACCATAAACATTTGAACAGTGTTTGATTGACAGCAGCGCTGGGACGGGCTTCACTAACCCACACAGACGCGTCCGTCCAATCCGACAGCCAGCCCCGGCATGCAGTCGCACCGAAAGGAGCCGTCCGTGTTCACACAGTGGCCGTTCATGCACATTCCCTGAGTTTCACATTCATCGATGTCTGTGGCGAGAAAGGTCATCGTTAGCATTATGGCTAGAGCTATGCAAAAGGGGGCTTCAGACCACACCTGAAAACCTCAATCCCCAGGGCTCCTGGGAACCTTAACAACGACAAGCCCCTTTTCTACAGGAGGCTGGATGAATGTCATCGCAAGGGCTGTCTTAATCAAACACAGCTTATCCAAGACAGCAATTTCCCAACAATAAATGTAGCCACAGCAACTCTTTTAAAGCATGCCCAGCTACCTGCAAATAAAGTGTTCATTTGCCAAATGTAAGCCATGTCAACAGAACCAGCATTTCACCAATAAACACTGAAAAAAACTCTTTAGAAGTATTCAGGAAAGCACTTTAACTATGCCCTGCAGAAACAATCATTTAATTGCCCAGGTATTCCAAGGCACAGTGTGAGTGGAATGATAATTGGTAATGAGATGCCTGAAGACACCTCAGAGGTGCTTAGAGCTGTGGTCGGGAGCTGGGTATCTTTCTAGGATTTCATATTCTTACACCCGCAATCACAGTCCGGTCTTAAATGTCCTAGCAGCAAACCAAGTTTTTTTTTTTTTTTTTTTTTTTTTTCTAAGGAACTAACCACAGAGTTACTCTACTACAGACAGGGCCTTTACACAGAGCAGGAGTGAGTGCGGTCAGGTGGTCTGACTGAGAAAGGCAGGTGTACCGATGCAGAATCGGCCAGTGGGGTCCAGGCGATACCCCGGCTTGCAGATGCACTTGAAACTCCCGTCCTCATTGATGCACATGCCGTTCATGCACATGTTCCTGTTGCGACACTCGTCCTGATCTGGGAACAACACGTCCATCAAACATCTCTTCAGCTCAACACACCTCCGTCACACACCTCTTCAGCTCAACACACCTCCGTCACACACCTCTTCAGCTCAACACACCTCCGTCACACACCTCTTCAGCCCAACACACCTCTGTCACACACCTCTTCAGCTCAACACACCTCCGTCACACACCTCTTCAGCTCAACACACCTCCGTCACACACCTCTTCAGCTCAACACACCTCTGTCACACACCTCTTCAGCTCAACACACCTCCGTCACACACCTCTTCAGCTCAACACACCTCCGTCACACACCTCTTCAGCTCAACACACCTCCGTCACACACCTCTTCAGCTCAACACACCTCCATTACACACCTCTTCAGCTCAACACACCTCCGTCACACACCTCTTCAGCTCAACACACCTCCGTCACACACCTCTTCAGCTCAGGCCAGGAGATACATCCTGCTCATACTAACTGACTGCTGACGGGGAGAACCCAACTATACAAATAATCTATGGCAATATAGGAAGTGTATATGTTACAGTCAGATTATGAAACCAGTCGTTTCGTGAAATTACTAAAAATTTTTTGTCATTCCATGAAATGACTGAAGTTTAACATTAGCCATTTCATGAAATGACTGATATTTTTAGTAATTTCGTGAAATGAATGGTCTCACAATCTGAGTGTAACATACATACTTTTATTCACTATTCGTATCATTGAGATTTTAACTTCTTAAAACAAAATTTTTGAACATAATTAACAGAGAATATAATACAATCATAAAGAGTCAGATTAAATGTGAACTGTACTGAACGCAGTGCAGAGGGTCATCTCGTCACGTCCGAAATAGTAAAACAGGAAACAGACCGCTGCTGAGGATTGCTCTGCGGATAATGGGAACGCAGACCTTGGCAGTTCTTGCCATCAGCAGAAACCTCGAAGCCGGCGTTGCAGACGCAGTGGAAGCTGCCGTCAGTGTTCACGCAGCGGCCATTTTTGCAGATTCGCCCGTTCGCCACACACTCGTCTATATCTGTGGGACACATACAAAGGATCACCAACCTGCATGAATACCATGGCTCCCGTCACACAAACACACTTTTAAAACCCTATACTTGTGAATACAATGTATTACAATCATTCTGTACAGCCTTTCCCGAACCCCAACTGTAACTAAATTACGCCAAATCCTAACTGTAACTCGAAGTTTAACTAATAAGCCGTAATCGTCTGTCAGGACCACCCAAAATGTCCTCACAACCAGAAATGTCCTCACAACATGTGGTTTCTCAAGAGTTAATTGTCGCAAGTACAGCTATGCAAGCCCACACCTACGCATACACACACACACAAACATGCGCGGACAAACTCGCTGCCAAATACTCCTCAATTACCATTTAATACCACATGTATCATAAATCAAAAACAATGCATGATGATGAGCCAGAGAGAAGCAGCGAAGACAGCAGTGTGCTCATGGAGTTGATTTAGGGTGCTAACGCTACACTCATGCGGTGCTGCTGGGCTGTAGCAGCAGTGATAGCCGTATCTCACCGCGACACTCGGTCCGCGTGGCCGTGCTCTGGAAGCCGGGCGGACAGTGGCAGAAATAGGAGCCGGCGGTGTTCACACACTGCCCGTGTTTACAGGGGTTCCGGTCACACTCGTTCTCATCTGCGGCGTGAAACACACACACCCATGCAGTGACAAATCAACCACTCAGGCAGTGAAAGACCCGCGAGTAACAGTCGTTCAACTGCAGCGCAACTCAACCACTCAGGCAATGAGAAACCCACAAATCAACCAAACATTCAGGCAATGATAGAAACCCAATAGCAAAACAACGTCAACAGGTAATGACAGACCCACAAATTCAACAGCAGCATCTTTCAACTCAACCACCACTCAGGCAATGATAAACCCAGAAATAACGATCATTCAACAGCACAACTCAAACACGCAGGCGATGATAGACCTACAAATAATGGTCATTCACTCGCAGCACAACTCAACCACTCAGGCAGTAATAGACCCACAAATAACAATCATTCAACTGCAGCACAACTCAATCATTCAGGAAATGATGGACCAGCGAAGATCAGTCATTCACCAGCAGCTCAACTGTTTGATACCAATGAAGGACAAATAAACAGTCAAGAGCCCAAAAATAGCACACACATTACTAAACCAACATGACCTTAAAAAATGACAGAAAGGCTAAATGAATTCCAGAACTGCTTCTGATGAACATTTTTAACACAAGATAAAGTTACATCCAACATCACAAAGCAGAAGATCAGACTGTGCATTCGTAATACAGGTGTCACGTCATGCTTTCGATGTTTTTTCCCTTTATCGCATATAAATTATTTTACAGAATCCATTTCTGCTAAGATACCGCTACTGTTCGTTTACACCTATTGAAATACACTATGTACTTGTTTTGGAGGATGTGGAAATAAGCCAAAATGACAAGTTCGATGTTCATGTTACTCAATGAGAAAGGCAGAGGTGCATTTTGGGTGCATTTTGTGCAATACCGATGCATTCCCCTCTCACGTCCAGCTTGAAGCCCATGTTACACTCGCAGCGATAGCTCCCGGGGATGGGGATGCACCGGCCGTTCAGACACAGGTTTCTGTAGGCCTCACACATGGTGGTGACGTTCCGCGGCAGAACAACTGCAGAGACAAACAGAGTATGAGCAAACTACAACCTGTCACTCCACACGCTCCAAACATCCTTCCTTTCCTCAACATCAGTCAAAACATGTGCGTGCCACTGGGCAAAGTAATTTACAAATCACAGTGATGAGGTTCTGCAACAGAACATGTAACAGAAGTGCTAATGCCTGACAATGAGAACTGCGATGGGAGCTGCACTACATTACAGGCATTTAGCGGAGGTTCTTTTTGATTTTACTATTTTTAAATCTCACCCGAATGTGAAAATGTCCAATCGGTGAACTTTAAAACAACATGCTTGTACGAGACTCATATTGCTACCTCGGAACAGCTCAGACAGTTTGCGGTTCTCCTTTGAAACACGCCCCTGTCAGCAGTGGTTTATTTTCACTTGCGGTTTCAAACCTCGCAAACACTGAACGAGGGCGGAGGAAACTCTAACATGTGCTCGCTCAGAATGCAACTGACGAGCACCCGGATGGCCAGTAGGAGGTGTTTGAGCCACACACTGTGCTAACCCAAACTGACTGCATCCCTCCCATATCCCCGAGCAGCGAAAAGCCAATTATTCACTGCTCTCACTAGGCTGTCGGCCACAGTCAGCACAGGCTCAAGCTGGATTCTGGACCACGGCAGTCACTCTGCACTGCAAGTCTTTAGCAAATTAGCCAACCCAGCAGCTAGCTGATGTTCCATTCTCAACCAGAGCGACGTATAACACTATGTGCATTTTGCAGGAACAAAGTTGCTGAAATCCTGGAGGGAAGTAACTTTCAAAGTGCCAGAAGGCACTGCACAGATATGATTTTGACCCTGTAAATTAAGCTGCAGAAGATATGTATCAGTTAAACGGAAGGGCGTACCTGGGGGGATCTGCGGTTGTTGGGGCTGTAGTGGCGGTAGCGGCTGCTGGGGCAGAGGCGGATAGGGGTACAGAGGCCGGCCGTCTGGCCCTACAGCTGGACCCGGACCCGGACCAGGAAACACACCCGGACCTGGATATTGGCCTGGGCCTGGCACTTGACCTGGTCCTGGTACTTGACCTGGGCCTGGACCGGGACCTACGGGTCGATCTGGGTACCCAGGTAGAATTGACTGTGCCTGGGAGCACAGCCTGTGGTGTTCGTCTGGAGGGTAGAGACAAAAGCAGAAGCGTTCAGCCATGACCTGCCTTCTGTTCATCAGTCATGTATCAGTTTTTACATGAAAGCATCATCAGTAGTGAATCTTTATTCTACAACAGTGATGGTCAACCCTGGTTCTGGAGAGCCGCAGTATCTGCTGGTTTTTGTTGTTACTCAGTACTTAATTGATAAATGAAAGCAGTTGGTAACAAGCTTAACTCATCTCACCTGGTGTCTTAGGTTTAAATAGAGAAAACCAATTGGTGGAGAAAACCAAACTCACACACCCTGTGGCTCTCCAGGACCAGGGCCAACCATTTTAAAGTATGCAGACGACACAGTTATTGTCAGCCTGCTGAAAAACAATCATGCCACGGCCCAGTTGTTAATGATCTCCTTGACTGGTGCAGTAAGTCTTTTCTTGAGATGAACATTGCTAAAACAAAAGACATGATCATTGACTTTCGCAAAAACAGTGCTCCCAATCAAGGGGTAACAGTTTTAAAAGGTCAGACAGTGGAGTGTGTTAGCACATATAAATATCTTGGAACTGTCATAGACAACAAACTGAACTTTGAGGCAAATTGCGAAGCTGTGTACAAAAAGGGACGCCAGCACCTGTTTTGTTTGAGAAAACTGTCCACTTTTAACATTGACAGGACCATGCTGACCTTGTTTTATCGTGCTTTTATAGAATCAGTTTTATCTTTCTGTCTTGTTTCATGGTTTGGAAGTTTATCCTTCAAAAACAAAAACTGTTTAAACCAAATTGTGAAATGCTCGAGCAAGCTGATTGGAGAGTCTCAGCTTCATCCAGAATCCCTGTATGCTAAACCGGTACAGAGGATAGCTGGCTCGATTGTAAGAGATGACTCGCACCCTCTCAATGGTGAGTTTCAGCTGCTCCCATCAGGTCGGAGGTTCATGGTACCTGCTTGTAAAACCAAACGCTACAAAAACAGCTTTGTACCAGCAGCCATCAGTGCTGTTAACAAGTGAGAGAAACTGCAACATAACTTAGGTATTTATTTCTTGTACTGTTTCCTTTTTCTTGTTTTCATGAATGGCACATTTTTATCCTTTGGCTTGGTTTGACATATTTTTAGGCTTTTTATCTACTGTTGTGTTAACTTATCTTAACTTAGCTTGCTTTTTATCTTGGGGCGGTCCTTGTTGTTCTTTTAGCCTAAGCACTGTCGTCACTTTGTCTTGTCCTGTGTTGTTTTTGTATGGTTACAATACGAGATGACTCACTCACTGTAAACCAAATTTACCCAAGGGTACAATAAAAATAATCTGAATCTGAATCTGAATCTGAGGGCTCGCCACCCCTGCCCTATAAACTTTTATCTTTACTTTGTTCTTCTACTTTGCCTGCATTACAACTATGCTCAATGCAGGGACGTGCGCTCAGGGTAGGCAGGGACTTCTCCTTTTTTATCGCTAGATTTTGTCAACCTGTTTCCACGTACTATGCCTGATTGTCAATCAACCAATTTGACCTCTTTTTCTGGTCAATTAAGCCTGTAATGATTAAGAGGTGATAGTGACAAAAGATTAATTTACCTTTACGCTTTGATTCGAGACTGCAAGGAAGTAAATCTTAATAATTAATTAGGAAAAAATGTCAATTCTCTCGGTAATTCCGTATATTGTTTTGATCTTTTGTTTATCGGATTATAAAAGAAGACTGAAAATAAACTCCCTATTTTTTAAAAATGTCATTAAAAAGTATGTGTTTAAGGGGGGAAATATTAAACATATTGACCACACATTGAACGCTGCATAAGAAAGGTTTTAATATTTGTTAATGGCATTGCGTTAGCTTCCTCTAAGCAAATATGAACAAACTTGCTGTTTCGTGAGCATTTTAAGTTCAATGCACTGAGCAATAATGTCGTGGATGGAACTGGCACGCCATTCTGCCGTTTAGTCTTGTAAATTAGTTAATCAATCCTCAGATTGCTAATCAAGCAAAGTAATAGAGTTATCGTTTGTTTAATGGTGAGGATTCTGCCTATCCTAACTGACCTCTGACGGCACGTCACTGGCTAAATGTCCAACCACATTGACAAACCTTGGTTTCCACGTAGACAGCTGTCACAACTTGCATGTCTGTTTAATTGGCTATTGGAGTCTTGTGGGTGGTTCCTGGTAATTGATTGATTGGCTTATTATTCCCTTAGTGCAGGAGCAGCTAACCCTGGTCCTGGAGAGCCACAAGTTGTGCTGAGTTTGGTTTTCTCCACCCTATTTAAACCTAAGACACCAGGTGAGATGAGTTAAACGTGTAACCAACTGCTTTCATTCATCAATTAAGTGCTGAGTAACATCAAAAACCAGCAGATACTGCAGATCTCCAGAACCAGGGTTGGCCACCCCTGTTGTACAGTAATCAGTCATTTTCTAATAACCTTTCAGTAACATTCCCCAAATTTGTAAAAATGCATGAAATCATCCATGTCAACACACAGAAGTATATTTTGCAGTAATGGCAGCATTCAGTGAGTGTAATGATTGTCCACGCTATATGGTGATGATTTCTTTAGGTGAATTTTTTGATGTTTTATTGATGTTAATATGACTCTGCCATGGGGACCAAAGATGGAAATTAGCAATCTTACATATTTACATGTGAATGTTTATTAATATGTATTGTCTCCGTTTTAAATAAGTAAATAAGAAAATATGAAAAATTGAATTAACGACCAAAGACAAAAGCACCCTAAAACCACAAAAAAGGCAGAGCTTTCGTGCTTTTCGTGTCACCCGTGACTTCATGGTTTAAACCAATCACAGTGTTCTGTCAGGGAGAGCAAAATCGCTATACTCTTTCAAGAGGGTCTGAGATTGACAGCATATGGGTTTCTCCACTGACAAAGAGGTTTGCAGGTCCCCCCCAACAAGTCACATGGTTCTTAGCAAATCAGCTATTAAAAGCCATTTAAAAATCTGTTTCAAAATCTGTTAGCATCACAAGGTGACGCAACCATCCAGAGGCAAGAAGGGTCAATCAACTTTAGCCAACCAGTTAATCAGTTCCTTCATTATTCCGGGTGATCCCTTTTCCTTGTGATGTCACAAAGCACAGATTTGAAATGACTTGTAATGGTTAATTAGCTGTACACGTGGTGGCATGATAGGAGACCTTTAAACCAGCGTCACAACATGAACCTCAACCCTTCTTGCATAGCTCTGGTTGTACTACTGTAATGTGACACTTGAGAATGGATAAAGCTGAGGTTTAGAAAGGTTCCAGGGTCACGGAGAGTAGTTTGAGCGTGGGAGAGACAGAGTGAGTTTAGGCTGGGTGCAAACCTGTTCCCCGTGCAGGGCACAGCTCAGGAGCCAGTCCATAGGACCAGCACCTCCCACTGTCACAGCAGCACTGCACCTTGGTGAGCAGCTGAGAGGTCTGGTCAGCACAGCGGCCATTCAGCAGGCTGGAGTAG
The DNA here is from genome assembly GCA_029692085.1 of Gymnothorax javanicus. NCBI lineage: Eukaryota > Metazoa > Chordata > Actinopteri > Anguilliformes > Muraenidae > Gymnothorax > Gymnothorax javanicus. The sequence goes on from CM056207.1 coordinate 40,653,451, forward strand.
CAGTAACCACTGCGCACATCTGGAGAGAGGAGCGTTCACATCAAACACGGGAATTCATATAAAAGACAGGCATGGGCGTGAACACGCGTGCACACGTACACACAAATACAGCATGCACACACGCTGAAACACGCACTCTCCCTTCTCGGCTGTCCGTTCTGACCGATGATGAGGCAAGCTCTAGGGGCGCTTGAGGATTTGGGAGTGAGTTTTCAGTGCTGTTAATGGTGATTCTGCGCTACGTGGCCCCAGAGACCAATTTGGGAGCTACACACTCTCCTACTCATGGGGAACTGGAGCCCAGATGTTGGGGCAATACTTAAAACCTCGCTGCTGAGGTTCGGTAAGTCTGTCAGTCCTCCTCTTGGAACAACAGGCCCGCCACATTGAGCTGTCAGAAGCCAGGGATCATTCAGTGCGGTTGTGGTTGACTCAACATTTCAGGCTGCCTTTGGTGTGGTCCTCATACCTTTTCTTCTATCAACTGACAGTGCGCTGAGCAGGGCTGAGCTTATCATCGAGGTCTTGGCAGGGCAGGCGATAGTCAGGTATATGGATATCATGACCATCCTCACAAAAATGATGCAGTGCTAGTACTGATTCTATGCACATAAAATTAGGGGCAGAGAGTAAGTTTGTGTTGATATTCAGATTTTAATTTTCATAGACTTTTTTGAAGACCGTTTTTTTATGCTGACTAGGAGACCATACGACAGAACAAGATCAGAGACTGTGCCCTACATTGCCTGAGGCATGAGTGCTACGATGTTGTCTGCATACTGTACCTCAACTAGTTGACACGTTATGATTTTAGTGCAACCTATACTTTTTGAACCCTGTGGGGTAATGTGTCCTCTCCTCTTCACCAACCATAATTATCTGAGAGCAGTAAACTGAAGGATATGAGGGAGTTGGCAAGAAACAGCAAAGAGCAGGAGGTTGAATAAGACTGGTGCCAGGACACAGTCTTGCTTCATCCCAACCTCACCATGGAAGGGCTCTGATTGGACGCCTCCGGTGATGACTGTGACTAACATCTAATCATGTATTTGCCTAAAGAATGGAGACAAACTTAAGTGGCACTCCAAATTTGGAGAGCTGCTTTCAGAGCAAAGGCCACAATGTGTTACAAATTAAAAACAGATGTAAAATGATTGGCTGAATTTATTGGCGAGCAGTCCCCTCACTCTCTCCAGACGCCCGTGTCCACCTGGGCTGGGCGCAGTTTCGTCGCTGACTCTCCTGCAGTACACTGTGCAGCCAGTAGGGGAGAGATGACTTGTGAGTCCATTCCGACTCATGACAGCAGGCCGTAGTGCAGAGAGTGGATTTGTGGGAACTGGAAAGTGTGGGAGCAGAGGTGCTAACCCACTCAGGGCAAAGAACACATGACGGGGGCAAAATTATGGATATCACTTTTGGGATTCTTTTCAAACTCCATGACTTTTTTTTTTTTATGAGCAGAGTTTTCAAGAATCCTGTTTCACCGCCAATGAAATGCTACCTTTTCCACCGACGCAAAAGCTTCACAAACATTGGGTTTTCCACCCACGGTGTGGGCAGGTTTCTGTTCTGTCCTTATCTTATCAAAACAGGAGAGAAACAGCAGGCCAGACAGCCTCATCTCCAGCTAAGAGGAAAGCCTGGTCTCTCAGGTCTGAGCTATGACAGCAGCAAGTCTGTTCATCTCATGAGTTGGTGGGAGAGAAAGGGAGAGAGTGAGAGATTGGAGGCCTGGGCCAGAGAATGTAATCTTTATGTTACATTTTTGCCGTGCATGTTTGGCAGGATGTGCACCCTGTGTTTCAGGCCAAGAAAACACAGGAAAGGTTTTTCACACAATGCAGTGTTTAGCCCCATGCCAATATTAGCTTGGGGTTAAGGAAGGAGTTAGCTCGGGGCTAACAATTGTGTGAATGCCCTTAAAATGTTTGGAGCCAAGAGAGGCGCAGGTGGGAGGGGAGACCAAGAATAAGCTCCTCCCCTGCCCCTTAAGTCACCACGCTCCTCTCTGTTGCCCAAGACTCATTAAAAATTTGTTATTTCTCTGGATGGGCATGGTTTTGAAGAGAGTTGCAGATCACAGCTCAGCCTGTGCTCTGAGTGCACAAGGAAACCACAGACTGTATAAAAAGATGGACGAAGCAACCGTGACGTGACCATTTAGGAAGCCTCGATTTTGGCAATTTAAACTGCGCCATTTTGTCATTTTGAAACTGGATGTGATTCTTATTGGACGAGAACATGAATTGAAGATCCGGGGAGGAGCGTGGCTCTGGATCTGACCGTATCGAACGAGGACCAGAGGATAGCCACGCCCCTAAAGCATATTCTGGCTTTATCCTTTATTCTAGTCTATTTGGGACCATAATTTACAAAAAAGAACATCATGATATATCGAAGGAGACTTGAAACTTGCGATAGATACCGTAAAATGATGTGGAAAATCATTATTTAAAGGAATAGACAATGAAACGTACATACAGGTCATGCATAGGTTGATAGCTTGTAATATTGAGAGCCCATAAGAAAATTTTCAGGCATACTTGACCATTTATTAAAAAGTTGTGAGCGTTTTTGTGTGGCAGTCCTAAGGCCACTACTGAGCTGCCATGCAGCCTCCTGGAAGGGCGATGCGTGACGTCACATGGGCGCAAGGGTTAATCTCTACTCTTCAGCACAGAAGGCAACGAGATATATAAACCAGAGGTGCTACGTTGTTTGTTCCAGATCAGCCGATGTCTGCAGAGCTGACCGCTGGAACCCATGTAAACAAATATGCTCTGGTTAATATTTTGGTAAATATCAGTAATAATCATTCAGCGGCATTTTGATTTCTGGCCTTTTCTGACCAATAACTAGTGAAGAGTTACCTTGAAGAGCCATTTCTGTCTATTACCGACCATTGCGTTTACCAAAAGCGTAGTTGCTAACTAAGTAAGCAGCTTACACAGTTCGTCCATTCATTGTCAATGGTTCGTACGACGCAAGTTAACATCTGTGATTTTGGGAAACGCACCCCTGAGCGATAGATACTTTTCCATTAGGACTGTTTGGAAACAGTGGTACACATCCAGTCTAATTTAAAACCCCTTAGGTATGGTAATATTCTGATGACCGATCACGTTCTGTCAGATTGGGTTTATTTTCTCTAGCAGTATGATCTAGGACGGGGCACTTGTTAATTTATTATCGCAAGTGCCAGGAACCTTGATAACAAGTGTCTTATTGTGACCGCTGCCAAGTGGGGAAACTCATTTACAAGGAAACTCTCGCTGAAGAAATGCCTATTTTTTAAAAAGGAAAAAAAAAAAAAAAAAAAACACTGGTTTGTTATTGGATCAGACATGTATCTATGACTATTTTTTGTTTGATAGAAATACCGCTGCATAGTGCAGACCCAGACACAGACATTACGAAGGACGAGCAACTAAACCTATTCACATCCACTGACAGTGAAGCAGCCGCTGATTTCAACGGGTTTTCGGACGTGCCTGACGCTGAAGTCAGGAGTGATTCAAAGTAGGCCTACGGCGTATTTTCGCTCATTAGGACTGCAAGTATAGCACTCAGTGGAAATCAATAAAACCGAATGTTTAGTGAGTACTTTAACAACCATCCCAGTGCTTGTGCAGTCTCACTCGCCATGTATAGCTTCTACGTGCTGCGCCCATGTGACGTCAGAGCATCTCCGCGAGGATTTCTCTGATTGGTTGAAATAATTTCAATGGCAGCATTCATGAAATCGTCGATGATGGGGGAATTCTGCTTCAGGACCGACTTTCGGAGATGGATAGCTTAGTAGTGTGAGCTCTGTATGTTCAAACATTCGCATGAATTGTTAGTTTATGACAAGATCCATCTTCCAAACTGTATTTTGAAAGTCCGTTGTCTATTCCTTTAAATAATAAATCAAGTGGGAAAGTAGGGTCATTTTCTCATAGACTTCTATAGCATTGAACTTCTTTCTGCAACCACCAATGGCGCCATCTGCTGCCATTAAATAGATTTCAATGTTTAGAGATTTCCGCATCGGTCTCACTTTTCAGACCCAGGTGCTGCGCCCATCTTTTTATACAGTCTATGAAGGAAACCTGCCCCTGGCTTTCCTTATGTGTGGAAGCGTTTCCTGGCTGGCAATTAAATAAGTGAAACTATGCACCAATTACACAGATTTTGCATTTGGTATGCAAGTAAAGCAAAGCTGATGGTAGCGTTAAAGGAAGATTACTGTTTGCTTGAGGAGTAACTTGGCTAACTACCACTGGCTAAGGTTGCCTGCTAGCTACTGACATAGCTAGCAAGTTATCTAGCTCCTGTTTCAAAGTGCTTATGTTTCATGCTGGCTGACAAATGGAATAGCCAGAATTTGTATTTATTTTGTCTTAGTTACAGGCCCAGAACTTGTGCTTCACATGGATTTGTTAAACATGGACTCCTGCCTGGTAGCATCCATATTCACGTCTTGTTCAGTTTTTCTTTACTTACAATGTGACTGAATGTGGCTAGCATGCTGCCGCTAGCAAGCAAACATTCCCACGCTGGATCAGCCCATGGTTATGTAATCTTGGTCAATTTGTGAATTTATCAACAGTCTGGGAAAAGCTATTTGAAAATCTGCAGGAAAATGTCGTCGAGGTTGCAGTCACTAGCAGCTACGAGGAGCAAAAATGTAAGTTTATCTTGTGATAAACAAGATGATCATAAAAAGTTAAGGAATCTTCTTAGTCTGAAGTAACAATACAGCATGAGGTCTCCTGTATGTTTATCTTGGGGTTAAGATCATTATTAGGTTAACAAACAACTTTCTAGATTACGGTTTCGCTATCGCTGCCAAAATGTAACGAGATGCACCAGACCAGAGTCTCTAGATGGAGAGAGTTGCGACAGCTCAAGAATAGTAGCCATTTTGTTTCCATCGTGTAAAACCGAGCCATTTCATACAATGGAAATTGTCAGCTTTTTTGTTGTTTGTTCTTTTCTCGGAAGTGAAATGTATTAATTTCAGGGGAAAAACAATAAACCAGCAAGCAATGATATCGACAAGCGTAATGGGGGATAATGTATGAACACGAGAAAAAAGAAAACAAGAATAAAACTCATTCACTTCAACACAGTGCCCGATAACGTGATGGAAACAAAATGCCTCCATGTCCAGATTTTCTGGATTCCTTGCGTCACAACTCTCTCTGTCTAGAGGCACTAACTCAGACCAATGCGAGCCATTGAGATTGCGCTTTGAACACACTCTGTGTGATGTAGCACGTAAGGTGCCACACCTCCAGGAGTCTCCAGGGGAGAGGGGGAGGGAGGAGTGGCTGCGTTTGTTTTCAAATGAAGTTGATGCTTGCGGGACCATCAAGTGGTCAGAAATTTCTTAGTGTCACTTTAACTCTTCAGAGGGTTTAAATACAGATTACTGCCACTTCATTAGATATCTGTAGTCAGAATAAATTACACACAATCATAAAAATTAAGATTGATAGGATTGTTATACTCTGCGTGATAAGGATATTAAAATGCCATATATAAAACAGACATTCCATAATGTGGGTAGTATGCTTTGAATTTACAGTATGTACACTGAAATGCATACTTCTGCAATATTACTGGAAACTTTTCTGTAAAAGGTACACCCATATGTACCGCACGCATGTACCTATGCATCGGGAACCATCGAGAGGGGTGAGGTACCCAAGGGGACACTTGCAGAAGTAACTCCCAGCAGTGTTAGCACACTCGCCCACGACGCAGATGCCTGGGATGTTGGTGCACTCGTCCATATCTGCAGGAAACCAGAGAGGAAGAGCATCTGAGATCACTGGGCTTTCCCGAATACAGTGAGAGAATGGAGAAACTCACACATCAAAGAGCTGCAGCATCTAACCAACACCCTCATAAAAGACATGTTCAAAGAGTTTTATACTCTTACTGTATTCTGCTTTCCACAATTTTACATTAGTAATAAAACAATTCACATGTGGTAAAAATGCACTCGTCTTCCATCTAAGCTCCCTAAATATTTACCAAAAAAAAAAATCTATGTTCACAATAGTTCTTGCAATGTAACTTCAATGCATGTACAAATATGGAACCATGTGCTTATTTTGTGTTTAAGGGACCGGTATGAATGCCAATTTGAAGTGCAAAACATGATTGTCTGAGAAATATCCATATTTATTTTCGTCACATTGATGGCATGATCCATCTCAATCCCTCTCAGGGCCCAGAAATTTGGAACAGTTGCTTAGAAAATGGACCGGCTCCATCAAAAAATTCCTCAGAGGATTATCATTTCTGGGAAGTGCACTCAGAGCAGATTTTGCAAAGCAGCGCTTATCACCTCAGTATTCAAAGAAATCAAACATTAGCCAAACAGCAGAAATACAACTGCATGCCAGCCAAAACTGAGAGTCTTATTACTTTAAAAGAAGTTATTTTTTACCCAGGATAGAAATATTATTTCTGGGCTTCACACAATAGAAAGTTTAGCCGAAAACTGATCACCAGCATCTCAAAGAGTTTTTTTTTTTTTTTCCAAATCAATCAGGGCTTAAGTTGGATTCATTCTACTTACTGTTTACTATCTACTTAACTAATAGGCCAGTGAGTTCTTGATAATAAAGTCACAAAGGTCTTTTATTTGATCTGTAGACGCAGAGCCAGATTTTTTTTTGAAATGATAGAGTAGAATTGTGGGAGCCATCTTTCAGAGAGGGGCAGTGTATGTGTCGTTACAGGCTTTCGTTCCATCCAAGCAGTGACACACATAATTCGACCAACCAACCGTTAGAGTTTTCGCTGATTATTAGAGTCGGTTGTGTCACTCTTCGGTTGGAGCAAAAGCAGCACCCACACTGGCTGTTTCTGGAAAAGGTTCCCCACACATGAAGTAGAGTAACTGCTATAAATTCTCTTAGGCTGCACTGCTCTGAAACCTTCCTCTGACTGAGATTCTCAGAATACACAAAGTGATTTAATGGGCTCGTGCAAAAGCCAGAGATAACAGTAGCGGACGAAACTGAGCCAACTCCAGAGGCCTGCACCTCAGCACCTTTTTCCAATACTTTTCTTTGTATTTGAGCGTAATAATGAAGTACGAAATTGCTGAAAGTTTGAAATTCATCCTACATCCTATTTCATTTTGCAAGCGTAGCTAATAAAAGCTTGGCAGTTGCTGAGAAAAAAAAAAAAAAAAAGAGCCATAGCACAAAGTGCAAAATTAACAGATCCATCACATTCTAAGAAAAACTTATATCTCAAAACTTTAAACACAATTATCCAGGATGTTTTTCAGAGGATAGTTCATGGATTCAAAAACCACGTACCTAGTGCTTTTCTTTTTGATGTTACTAACGTACAAAAAAAATATATTTTCGTAATTTTTTTTTCCCCCCGATGACAATAAATCTCATTCATATCTCAAAAATTAACATATTTTTAGTATATTTTGATGGGTGCATGACCTAAGAGCACTTTCCCATTGTGTAAAGAAAAATGCATCGCTTAGAAGATTAGTGGAGATAAAACAAGCAGGAAATTAAATTTAGCCATTTTTGGCATATTTAGACCCACCAACAAGCCAGCGTCAAAAATTTCACCCAAATTCGCCAGAACACTGGATTTGTTCCAATTAGATTTTTAATCAAATTTCATGTGAAATTTTACTTTGGCTTGCGTTAACACAACTTTTCAAATAATCCTAACACTTCTTTACATACTGAACTATTCACACCCTGATATTATAAATTGAACAGTCAAATTTCTCTTACTAATATGTATCAGCAGTCAACTATTTGGCTTTTTAAACGGGATGCAACCTGTTGCACAAATCCCCACAGTGATTGGGATACCGGCTCATCAAACAATCATAAATTGTTTTGAGTTTATGCGTTGAGCTTTGATGTGGACTGAGGTTTGACACATTTCTAGTACATGGAGCCGCACTAGTGTGAGACGCCAGGAAAACATTGGTACTTCGCTCGAGCCCTCTGATATTTCACCTGCTCCAAGAGCAAGTAAAGCATTATCCTACAGATATTAAAACATGGAGTATCTTAGCAAAAAAAATGTCAACGTTCATTAAATTGCAAATGATATCTCACCGTGTCATGATCAGTTCAAATGACCATTGTGGTACACCCAGCATAGAGAAGTAAAAGAATTTTCATTTGTTTAATTTAACAGATGTGTCATGGATGCCGAAAACTATTATCAAATAAAAATTTTTGAAAAAAATCTAATTTATTCAGGGCTGTTGCCTCGAAGGAAGAAAGTCATGAGTTCGAATCCAGAGTTTGTATGTTCTCCTCGTATTTGCCTGGATTTCCCCCAGATATTCCAGATTCCCTAGCTAATCTAAAGCATGTCAGGCTTATTGGATACTTCCCATTACCGTTAGGCACACGTGTGTGATTTCTGTGAACTATCGGCAAACTGTCCAGGGTGTGTGCCTGCTTCTTGTCCATTACATGCTGGGATGGGCTCCCATGGCTCTGACCAAATAATAATCAGGTTAAATAAAGGGCAGATTATGGTAATTATGATCACCTTCACATTTCTGAGTGACATCGCTGAACCCGTATCCTGCGGGGCATTTGCACTCAAAGGAGCCGACGGTGTTGATGCAGTTCCCTCCGCGGCACAGTCCCGGAACAGCCTGGCACTCGTCCACATCTGCCAAGAACATTTAAACAAGAGAAACACAAGATCACAGCAAATTACTTTCAGCTCCCACGGAATTCATTAGTTTGATAATAATGCTGCAGTGAGAGAAGTTTTCAGAAAATCTACAGCACTGCTGAAGTATTCTCAGCTGTTGAGTTTTATACCTAAATCACAAAGCCACAACCAAGGAAACTAGTGCTTAATCACACAGCCACAGCTAGAGAAATAGCCACAGAAAGTAGGCCTCAATCACAGTGGCACAGCTACAAAAAGTAGGTCTTCATCACGATGCAACAGCTATGAAAAGCAGGCCAAAACGCAGTAACAGCTACGGAAAATAGGCCCAAGTCAAGGTGGTACAGCTACTCAACGCAGGCTAAAATCACACTGCAACAACCACAGAAAGTAGACCTAAATCACAGTGGTACAGCTACAGATCATAGCGGCACAGATACAAAAAGTAGGCCTTAAAGTGGTAATCCGTAAGATTTGAATTGGTTTGTTTATATTGACATCTTTGGCAGTAAGCTGTAATTGCAGGTGCGCTTCTGGACCTCATTTCCCATAACTCTTGTCGAGACCCAACAGTGTCGCCTGTATGACATCGGTAAATTGACGGCTCTTACCAGTTCCACGCCTCCTCAACTTTCATGCAGACGGGAGAGATGCTTTTTGACACGGCAATTGAACTCAATAAAAGTAAAATTATGTGATGTTAGTCATCCATTAGCGTCAGCTCATTCCAGTAACATGTTAGGCTATTATGATAAATCGATTAACTTAAAGGGCTGCCAACTCTCACGTATTCGCCGTGAGAATTTGTGCTTCATTTACGTTCCCGTGCTGTAGTCAGGAATTATTCAATCAACGAAATGCGTGTTTCACGATCGTTCAAATTGTATAAATGAAATAAGACCATTTTAAACAGTTTTATGCAATTCCACTGCTTCCAACCCCTGAGTGAAGAAAAGCGTGAGAATTCCGGAATCATAATTGTTCTTATATTACTAGTGGCGAAATCCACCGTAACACATGTGAAACTGATAAACTTCAATGCACAAGGACTTCAATTCCACCTGAGAATCTCAACAAATGGTATGAAAGAGTAATTTCTGGCTACAGCACGGGTCATTATATGTCGTTATAACTCAAGCCGAATATGTGAAAGTTGAGAGCCCTGTGTAAATAATTAAAACGGTAGTTGGTTAACAGGTAACGTTATAACTTTTTTTTTTTAATAGAAATAATTTGTCGGTTAACGTAGCATTTTTTCCCGTTTGCTTCCTGAAATTACGTTATAATTTTCGTTTCAGTAGTAGCATCAACAGAGACTCCGCTAACGTTAGTTTCTACTGTGCACAGTATAGCTACACAGTATGGTATTTGCCATTGCCGTTGGGTAGACGTCAGAAGGGATCCAGTAGCGGTACTTTCCGCTTCTTGGAAGGCTGCATTTTTAACGGTCCTCCCTTAAGTCCATCCGTAAAACTAACATATAGTGTAAGGGACAAGTTAGATATAGGGTTAGGGGATAGCGCCAAGGTTCAGGTTAGGGAAAGTACCGCTACTGGATCCCTTCTGACGTCTACCTTGACATTGCTTCTCCCGGGGTTCCTTACTTCCTTCAAGCTAGCTTGCGGCTCCTCCTACCTTCTGGACAGACCAAATACTGCTTACTGACGTAAAAAAAGCGTCACTAGATGTGCGCCTGTATTTGAATATAAGCGCTGAATGTCGCCACAGACACACTGATCGCTTTACCTGGCAAAGAATGAAATACAAGTGCTTTCATCAGTGGGTCATAGGCCCAATCACCGTTGTTTTATCCCCCCTCTCTGATAGACACTGACTTAAAGGACAGTAACGAGATGGAAATCTTATGGGTTACCACTTTAATCACAATGCGACAGCTACAAAAAGCAGGCCAAAACACAGTAACAGCTACAGAAAATAGGCCTCAATCATGCCGACACAGCCCTGGGATTACATTCAGCAGCTGAAAGTAGATTAGATTGGATGTAGAGGAGGATATAAGATGGTTGGGAGGGGTATGCGTTGCGTTTACTTGCCGGGACCCTCACAGGAGCTGAAATCTCCCACCTGCTGCAGACAGCAGGCATAACGGTCTTTACCTTCGACTGCACACACACAGAGGGACGATGATGATGATTAATGGCCGATGTCAGTGGTATTATGTATGGCCCCCTTTCACTCTTTTGACGTACAAAACAAAGCCAGTAAGTATGTCGCGCCTAGTGCGAGTACACTGCATGCGCGTTTTGAATGTGTGTGTGCGAGTGTGTATGGTGCCCGTGCATTCTGAGTGTGTGTGTACGATGAGTATGTGTTTTGAGTATGCATGTTTGCACATACTGTATATGTGTGCATGTGTGAGTTTGTACGGTGGTGTGTGTTTTTGAATACGTACATCTGTACACGCGCGCGTGTGTGTGTATGTGTGCGTGCAGATGTATGACTTGGGCTTCAGTGGCTCACAGGCTGCTCTGAATCTGCCTGTCCCCACAGAGGAAAGCCGATAGCGGCAGAGCAAGAGCACTGGAATCATACGCAGGAAGCAGTATATCACACACACCACTCATCTCTCACCCCCAATTCTCGTCACAAACCCCTCTCACGTCTCCACTGCACTGAAGATTTCGGCAGCAGGACAGGGCTGAAGAACTGCAATTCTGCAGAATGCACTGATACAAGCACATCCCACCCTGTCCGCATTCTCAGGGACGAGGTGAACAGACAGACAGACAGACAGACGGACAGATGGACAGCAGGCAACTCATTACGCGGCCCAAGGGGTCTCATCAGTTCCAGAGACCTCCACCTGACAGCTGCAGGCCTTCCTGAAACCAGCACAGACACACCTCCTACCAGAGCGCAGGAAGCATAACACAGGCAGGGTGCATGCTGGGAACTCAACCAAACAACGACCAATCAGTCCTGATCTACAAAGGCACAGTAGCAGCCAATCAGGGTCTTGAGTAGCTCAATACGTTTGGTGACTGTAGATCCACAAAAAGTCACCGCAATAAAGGCTGCTACAGCCTTATATCATCCTGATATACAAAAATAGTCATGTGTTGACAAATTGCAAACATCTGTCCCACGTAACACTGATATGAAATGTATGAGTGTGACTTTTGTAGCCTTATTTAGGTCCGAAATTCTCACACCTGTGACCACAAATCCTCATGGCACATGCTCATCGCACGTTAATGAGGAACAGATGTTTGAAAAGCCATAATAAATTCATACCGTATGAGCTACAAACATTTGGACTCTTTCAAATATGGGTGTGTGTCAGTTAAACACAACTTCTCAACATTATTAAAAAAACCTGTCAGTTTTTCCAATACGACTACATCTGTGCAGCTATTCTCCACAGAGATGTACAATCCCAGTAGGACAGTAAAATATTGTATGCAGTCTTAGCCTATGGCCATATGGAATAAAGTAAACTCATGTCATGTGGGGTTAAATAACAAAAAAGTTAGTTTTACCTTCAGTCTTAATAGTTTCAAGGATTAATAATTTTCTTACCAACTATTCGACCTCCAGCATCATTTTGCAGAAATCCGATCGTGAACTGCTTTCTAAGACAAGTTCATGAGTTGTAATGTTTGGTATACTCTGCTGTCACTGGACTGGAGCCAAAAGAAACTTGGCGATTGTGGATACCTCTGCCATACATTTAAAAGCAGGTGAAACAGCTGCAGGGTCACCGGTGGCTGCTGTGGCACAGCTGCATGGTGATTGGTGGGCGATTTGACACAGCTGGATGGCGATTGGTGGGTGCTGTGAAACAGCTGCATAGTGATTGGTTGGTGCCGTGACATGGCTGCAGGGTGATTGGTAGGTGCTGTGACACAGCTGCATGGTGATTGGTGAGCGATTTGACACAGCTGGATGGTGATCGGTGGGTGCTGTTCAACAGCTGCATGGTGATTGGTTGGTGCTGTGACATGGCTGCAGGGTGATTGGTGGGCGCTGTGACACAGCTGCATGGTGATTGGTGGGTGCTGTGACACAGCTGCACAGCGATTGGTGGGTGCTGTGAAACAGCTGCAGGGTGATTGGCTGGTGCAGTACCTTGACACGCTCCCGTTCGGATGTTTGGGATGAAGCCCCGTTGGCAGGGGCGGGGTTGAGCGGGGCACATCTCGCAAGGGTGACCCCACGCTCGCCCCACCGTGGCACAACAGAGCGCCTTCGTGCAGACGATGCCCGTCAGCTGGCCCTGGCACATCAGGTTATTGACAGAGGAGAAGCAGGGCCCCGTGCGGTAATCTGCAACAGAGTCAGCGGGGGACATGCCTCACTACAGACCAGACCAGTCACAGGCATCTGTACAGAAAAAAATCACCATCTCTTTCTTATAAAGAGTACCAGCACTATAAACATACTGTAAATGCTTTAAAATGAAGGTGCTTTAACTTTTGTCAGGAGGCATAATAATATGAAAGAAATGACCTGTCAGATGTTGCGTGCTATTATTATTATTTTTTGATATATACTTTTTCTGGCAAGTTCAACCAAAATGAATTTTCAAAACAAGAAAAACGTGTAGAGTATATCTAAGTTTTGAGCACATTTTCTTGGAGTAGAGACACAAAGAAGTTGTAAGGCGGGTACTTTGAGGTAGTGTGAAACAGTGGTAATTTACGTATCTCTCCCTTTGCCGCAAATAACACCGTTTCCATGGACACGCTCAACATTAAGCACACAAAACACAAACAGTTCATATGAGGACAGACGCACCTGAGCTCTAGAGCAAATCGACTGAAATGGAGTTGTTATCTCTATAAAATAAATATTTAAAGCCGAAGAGTATTCCTTTACTGCCCGCTAACTGCATCTGTCGACAGAACAAACTTCGGCAATAAAAAAAACATATCAAAGAGTGTTCCTATATCAAACACGTATATCAAATATTAAACAGTAAACACAGTAAATTGATCACTTAAACAGCTCTGCTCACGTTAGCTCTTCACCTTTGGCTAATTATATCTTCACCAGCAGTAAATACTCAATAAATGATTGGATCGTCCTCACTTTGCAAGTATATGCGTGTACTTTTCCAGACAATGAGGCATGCATTTGAGGAACAGGCTGGAAAATAATCTCAAATCCAGGGTTTAGACTGCAGTGCCAATCAATAAGATACAATGTAGTTTGTAAATATTGGGATGGTGGCACAACTACTAAGGCCAGCAGTTTTGAATAGCTCAAAAGTTGGACCTGACCATCTGTAATTTGAGTTCAAATACATCCGTATCAAGCAGGAATTACAGCCCCACAAATCTGTGCCACTTTCCCAATAGTTATGGACCTAACAGTTATGTAACCGCACAAATGTTTCTAGGAAACCGCAAATGTTCATAGCGATTAGCACAAATATGGAGGTCCCACAGCATGAGGTAGCCGCTAAGTCCACCCAGCATTCCGCTCTGTACACGACTGTAGGCTACACCCATCTCTACAAACATCTGGAAGCAATCTGGCACAGGCCACTCCGCACAGGGATGAGCAAAGGCTGAACCATCCCACACGCATGGGCCAGGAGAGTAACCTCACACAGGAGAGGAACACCCAGCCCTTTCACTCATTCTGACCAGATTATACGTGTGTGTAGGTACTGTACGTAAATGAACAGCAAACCCCCACCGCATCATTACAGCATCTCTGAAATACCCAGGAAAACTCAGCTAGACTTCTCTAAATACCTCTAGCAATAAATAGCGGTTGATTGAGTTTCATTTCACTGCCATAAGCAATCACATTTTATGTATTGTTTGAGTTTATTCTGCATTTGGTTAATGCCTTGTCAACATACTCCAGTGAAGTTTGTCACATTATACAGTACATAACTGCAACACACAAAAAAAATTAAATGTCAGATTTACTGAAAAATGTTAAATGAAGTGTAGTCTCAAATAAGTTTAGTAACTTCAAATTAATTTCAATCGTTTACGTGGCCTAAAATCTTAGATTATACATCTATTTTGAGGAACCAGTTGATGTAACATTTTCAAGTAAATCCACCATTCCATTTTTTTTTTTTGTTGTTGCTGTTGTTGAGTAAAGCTCCCTCTCTCTTATCACTGGAACAAAATGTTTAAGTAGCAACTGCAGCCCAAAACAAAAGAATATTAAAAACATTTACATTGTAATATACATATTTTAATATTTACATTCAGTGTTAATTTAAAATATCATTTCAAACCCATGTAAATCCATAGGATGTTTACAGTAGCTGCGACAGGCAGCCCCATGGAGACACATTTCACTGGCAGCAGATTCACTCAGACAGTGAGAGTTTAACCCAGCAGGTCCATCTCTGCCTCACAATGTAAGAGCATGTGCCTGAAGTTCTGAAAATGCAGCCAACAGCAGCCATACTGGTCCACTAAAAACAAACCACAGCTCAGCTGACCCTGGTTCTGAAAACCACAGCACCAGGAAGCAGCTTGTCATCCACATCTGAGCGCTCCAACTCTCCCAAATAACAGTTAACGGGACAGACAATACGACTGGGACTTCCAAATCCCAAGACTGGAAAATATGACATTGTAAAATTCATTTGGTATTCTGCAAACACAAATCTTCAATCACATTAATAAATCTAATATTAAAAATTAAACTTAATAGCGAATGAAATCATGCACAGCTGAAAGTATATTGAATCCGCAGGCGGATGTATGAGACATGAATACTGGAAAACATCGCTGCCATTCGGGAAACACTGGCACAGGGACACGATGTAACTGCATTGACACTGGAGTAGTCTTTGTGCCATCAACACAAAACACTGATATTGCCTCAGAGGTGTCCAGAGCTTATGCACTGAAACTCAGGGCAGCGCCCAGCAACAAGCCAGTGCTCCAACAGCCAAACAATATGAAGAAAGACAGCTAGAGTTTGGACCAACCGCTGTAAAGAGCAGGAGCTTTGGGACAATAAAACAGACCCGGGACCTTGAGTAACATGAACGCAGTCCAGCTGTTTAGTAAACTCTTCCATTCTGTTAAAACTGCCAGCTAGAGCCAGTTTCTCACGACTGCACTGGGCGTAGAAGGTCAGCCGTTACTCAGTGAACCAAGAGAGAAGTTGGCCGAGTAAGTGCACATGCAGTGCATATCTATTTCAGTGTATAGATTAGGCACCCAACAGCCCCTGAGTATATTCACAGGACAGGATGAGAGAGGAGTGACTGGAGGAGGAGGGTTTGTAACACAGGTGTGGGCAGTACTCTGCAAAAGTGCTGGATAAATGTGTTGACATTAAGTAAAGCAAAGATACTTTCAAAATAATCTCTATAAATCAATACCATGTGGTAAGCAGTTAAAAAATAAATCAACATTTATTGTGACCACTCTAAAATTGCATCGACATCAGTTCTTTTGGGTAACCTCCTCCGCTGTTTAGCAGAAAATGGGCAGCTTGGCTGTTTAAAGTGTTGCCTAGAACATGCCACAGTTTTTGCTGCAAACTGGCTGTCTCCCTTGTGTCTGATCCCCAGGTAATCCCACACAGCCTTGATGATGGTGAAATCTAGACTGTTTGAAGGCCAAACCATCTCTCGCTTTCTTTCAAGAAATGCAAGTTTTCAGTAACTATAAAATTTAAATTTCTATAAATAAACATTTGAAAGACTGAAAGTTGCTGTTTTCTACTCTCAAACTACTGCAGAGAGCAAAAATATAAGCTTCTAAGATCAAATTTGTGTGAAAACTTTGTTGCCTTGAACTTTTTCACAGAACTGTATGCCTGCTGAACACATTCTGTGTTTTATAAGTAATGGATCCAAATATGTAAAGCGTTCTTGCAGGCCCAAAATTCATCCAAAAAAAGCACAGTAAATAATAGATTCATCCACAACTGTGTGAGCTCAAACCAGCTGAGACACAGTTTGGGACAGTGGGTGGCGCTGTTGCCTCACAATATGAAGGTTGTGGGTTCGAATCTGGCCTGGGACCTTCCTGCGTGGAGTTTGCACATTCTCCCTGTGTTCATGTGAGTTTCCTTCAGGTACTTCAGTTTCCTCCCACAGTCCAAAGACACGCACGTCAGGCTAATTGGAGACTTTAAATTGCCAGTAGGTATGAGAGTGAGTGAATACTGTTTGATCTCTGCGATGCACCAGCCAATTGGCTAGTTGCACAAGATGGCGCTGACTACATTCTGAAATACGTCGGATTGCTAAACAATATCCGGTTTGCTTTTGCTACTTATCGATCTACATCATATGCTGAGCAGATTACAGGTATATCATCCCGAAATGTGATCTTAGCTATAGCCGATATTCTAAAGATTTGGCTTAATTAACCGTGAATGATGTTCACAAGATTTGTCTTGATTACCCATCATTGATGTTTGTTCATTGGCACTCTTAATGAGACATTAGCTGCTCCAGCAAGAAACAAGAGGGTTTCCAACGAGCAACACATTTCCAGCCGTTCCACTCTCAAGACCATCGCCTCTGGAGCTATGGTTAGCTGAGCACATGTAAGAAAACCATAATGATGTGGCAGTACTAGCTAGCTAGTTGCATCAGAAAATGTAAAAGTAAATTCAATGTAAAAACAAAACAGAATATCTGGCCCTGGTTGTAAACGCCAGCTAACTTAATTGCTGGCTCTCTAGCAAGCCTTGCGAGCTACCCAACTTTGCTACTGCTCAATGAAAAAACGCAAGCTAGCTTCAGATATTGATCTAATAAGGAAACTTGGGTCGTGCAATGCCAGTTGTTTGTTCATGACAGTCACCAGAGCAAACGGCTAGAAATGTATTGCTTGTTGGAAACCCTCTTTCTCGCTGGAGCAGCTAATGTCTCATTAAGAGTGCCAATGAACAAAAATCTGTAAAAGGTAATCAAGACAAATCTTGTGAACATCATTCACGGTTAATTGAGTCAAATCTTGGGAATATTGGCCTAAACTAAAATCGCATTTTCGGGATGATATACCAGCCTGCTGCTCAGCATCTGTTGTAGACTGATAAGCAGCAAAAACAAGCCAGAAATTCTTAAGCAACTCGGCGTATTTCAGAATGCAGTCAGCGCCATCTTGTGCGCATAGCCATTCAACTGTCCGAGACGTGATCCTGCCTCTTGCCCATTGTATGCTGAAATAGGCTCCAGTCCCTCCCCACATGACCCTGACCAGAAAGCAGATTGAATAATGAATGAATGGATGCCATCACAGCTTGACCATTATCAAAGACAGATATAAATCTGAAGATACCCCAGCTCACGAACCCTCTCATCTCTGGTTTTCCACTCACAGAAAGCCCATTTTAAACAAAGAGAGGATCTGGAGGTTGAGAAACCGCAGTGGATTGGCAATAATTATAAGCTTGATCTATTATCCCACTAACAAACTATTCAGGCTCTGCATCCAGCACATCTGCACCTAATATCTTAAAGGACAGATGAGTCAAGATGGATAAACTACGTCACACTGCACACTTCCCAAGAGAGGAATGGACAAACATGTGCATGAACATACACGCTAACGCAAATAAACATGCACACACACAGCTTTGTGCACGCGCCCATTCATACAAATAAAATAACTGTTCTCAGTCCATTATTTGATTCTTTCTTGTATATCAAGCCTTAATCATCATCGTCACCTAAATTGATCATCTGAAGGGGCACAACCTCCTGAATGAAGCTTTCAGTAAAACAACAAAGAACATAAGCCATAGGAGCAAGGATATACGGCGGACAGAGCACCCTGCCCTGTTATTCAATGGTAGTTCCTGCTGTAGATAAAATATATCGGCATAAGAGCTACTAAATTGCACACATTCATTTGTGCCTGCTTGTTTGCATCACAAAGATTCCCAGTGAGCACCACTTATTCACAGGACAGCAACACTACTTTGTTTCTGTACTCTAGTACTTTACATTTAATAGGATGCAATGGCAATGAGGTTGAAGTGCAGACTGTCAGCTTATCTAATGAACCGTTTGGAAATTAAAACACCTTTTTGGCCGTAATACTCCAAATTTTCAGGCGCATCAAAAATAATTTTTTATATTTGGTCACATAAGTGTGCGACACAGGCATCGCCAGATGCTGGGCATCCTCCCTCCTGATGACCTGTCAGGTCTGTACTGCAGCCATATTCAGTTCTTGCTTATTTCAGGGACTTCTTTTGTCCTCAATCTCCTCTTGTCTGGCGCATGTTCAACGAGTTTAATCACATTCAGATTTAGCGATTGACTCGGCCAACAAAACTGAAACAACAAAAAATGTGTCGCAGTGCAATGAATTATGGTGCTGACTGTAGATATGGCGCATAGCTGACCAGGGGTGCTTTCCCAAAATCACAGATGCTAACTTACATGCTTGGACCCACTGACTGTGAATGAACGAACTATGTAAGTTGCTAACCTAGTTACCAACTACGCTTTTGGGAAACGCACCCCAGTGCAGTCTGTGCTCCTAAGAGTGATGAGCAGAAACCCCGTTCTGCTCCACCAGACCGATGAGGTCAGATTCCTACACATAGAAAGGCCCCACTGCAGCCGGAGGGAGCCCAGTAACACCACCCCCAGGAGGACAGTCCTGCAGGAGACGTCAGCGGGACTAACCGCCATACCACTGCAACACCTGCTCAAGCAAACAGCTCTGGACTTCCCAACCTCAACCCGGTCCGTCTCAAACATTTTGGCTGATTAAACCACACACAATAGCCATGTTTTCCATCCATTGTCTAGCCATTTTAAGCAAACAGTTGACATGTTACAAAAAGAAAATGCAAATGGGCCACATTTCCATCATCTAGTTCTGAGCAAATAAACTAGGCTCCATAAAGCAAATTTTCGTCAAAAGTTGCCGGTGTTATGTAAAATCTGGTCCCTCCACATGACTTCCATCGCAAAATGCGTGTCAAACGATGTGTCTTGCGAGATTTTTGTATCGCTCACCGAAAATAGTGTAGGATTAATTCAATTGTGGCTGCATGCATGTGGTATATTGCCGCAACCTAGAAATCTTTTCCTGCAAACCATGTGCCCAAGATTGAAGTGCTAGCTGTTAGATTAAGGAGTTAGTTATGCCATTGGCTAGCTAGCTAGATAGATTGGCTTGCCAAGTATGAATTATCACACTTGCTAGCTAGCTAAATATATTGGTGTGCTAGCTAAAGCATAAAGGAGTGAGTCATCACATTAGCTTGCTAAACTGGTATGCTAGCTATAACATTACAGAGTTCGTTATCACATTTGCTAGCTAGTGGGTATTACACTAGAAATGGACTGCAGCCTTATTAGCAAGCTGGCTGGCCAATCATTTCAGTACAAGCGAACGATTGTATAATGTCTGCTAACGTGACTTCTGTACTGATCATTCAGTTTAAATGCCATGTGTCAGCTCATTTATTTCTGAGAATACTTCACAATTGCAAAAAATCCCATCAATGACTCAAATGATGCATTTTTATGCAAATCGATGCATTGATTATGCAAATCGATGCACAAAAGTCACGCGGCAGGACCATATTTTACGGGCGGACCAGATTTTGCACCACACCTGTAAAGAACATTACAAATGGCTGCCGGATAGCTCACTCGGTTAAGGCACCGCATAGCAAAGCAGAAGTGACTATCACGGCGCGGGTTCGAGGCCCCGTCGTACCAACCCGCAGTGGTTAGCAGCTTTTTCAGAGTAGTGCACAATTGACCATTGCGCTCAGGGATGCAAACTGGGAAGGGTCTGCCAGGAAGGGTAATATAAGTTGCTTCGTTCGTTGCTTAACTCTTTCAACCCCAGATATTCTAGCATCACTATACCCTTCAACCCCACAGCCCTCTGTAGAGGGCTGGTCATTATCTGGACATTGTATCTTACTGTTATCTCTGGAATCCCATTAAATGTAACCTGATATGTTCCAATCAATTAGTCAGATTGTTTGAATTTTCCCTACAGGAATTTGGGGTTGAAGGGAATATGTTGGTCAGCCCTCTGTAGAGGGCTGTGGGGTTGAAGGAGTTAAGGGCCTTATGTTGGCCAGCTGGGCACTCGTCAGGAAGATTCTAAGCTTGTTCATGTTCGGATATCCTCCGCCCTCGTTCTGACCTTGCGAGGATTCAAGCAATGAGTGTATAAGAAGCAGTAGGTTGACAGGCGCGTGCTTAGGAGGAAAGCCGCGAACTGTCTTCACTCTCCTGAGTTGGCAGCAAGTCTTATGTAGCAAGTCTTGTACATAGTTCTCCAATTGGGCATTCCAGATTCGGGTGGGATTGGAGATGCCAAATTAAAAAAATAAAAAAACATTATAAATGGCTGTGATAAACAGAGTAGAACACGAAGAAATTGCAAACTGAAAACAGCTGATTAGTCATGTGAGTAAATGATCGCTACATTGAAACTTATTCGGCAAAGGAGTTTCCATCTCCAATTTATTACATTAACCCTTTTTCAAAGATGATAAAACCATCTAAAGCAAGCGTGAAAACTTATTAGCGAAATTGAGGAACTTTTCTTGAATTTTGCTGCTACCAGAAACCTATTCTAAAGTGATACTTCAAAATCCACATCATGTTAATGGAAAAATGATTAATGAGTCCTCATGCACAACAATATTTCATACTCATGTCTTCAAAAATTATGTACGTCCATGTCGAAAATCCTGTCAAAACCATTACATAAACAAGCATTTACAGAGACTTCACAGTAGAAGGTCTGCTTAGTTGATGCTTATAGATCTCGTTCTGTCCTTCGTGGTTCAACAAGACAGAGTCATCATGATCCCCCGCCACAACCAAGGGCCATAACTCCGTAAATAAATTTGCTTCGACATCCATTTTCGAACTCAAGGTAGGTCGTGACTAGTTTATTAAGCGTTTAAAATTTGACCCATGTAACGGTCATAGTTTTCGAGGTAACTTGTCTCCATCGAAAGTGTGACAAATGGATGGAAGGAAGGAGGGACGGACAGATGAAATTTAATCCGATATCCCCCGCACCAGTTTGTGGCGGGGTACAATAATACAAATCTAAAGGAGGGAAAAAGCCTACCTCTTTCACACTGGGCCCCGGTGAAGCCGTAGGTGCAGGCGCAGCGGTTAGGGGCGATGCATCGACCACCGTTCAGACAGGGCATTTCACACACAGCTGCAAGGGAATCAGGAAAACCAAGCAGCCTGTTTTACGTTTTCTGCTGTCAGATGAATTATCCCCGATCCCTGAACATGATCATCGACTCACCGTTTCAACCCAGGTCCGCCTGCTACACGATTAGCAAAAGCGTAAAGGCGAAAATAATTCGTCAGTTTAAGAGTTTTTCTGGTTAATCTCAAGTATTGGCTGATCCCAGATCAGCTGGGGTGGTGTTTGCGGTAAAATTTCAGGCTTCGCTGAACTCAGGCCAGATGAAGTGGTGTAGTAAATCTGAAGTATTGGCTGATCCCAGATCAGCTGATGGTGCTTTTTTTTTTTGTTAAAATCAGTTTAGGCTGAAAGTGCATCAGCTGAAATGGTGTTTGTGGTAAAATATTGGGTGCTGACTGAACTCCGGTCAGCTGAAATGGTGTTTGTGGTAAAATATTGGGTACTGACTGAACTCAGGTCAGCTGAAGTGGTATTTCACAAGTAATGGCTGATCCGAAACCACTCACAGTGATGTGTGCCGTATAATATTGGATATTGACTGATTCCAGGCCGACTTAAGTGGTGTTTGCGGTAAAAGCTCAGGTCAGCTGAAGCTGTAGGTGTGTGTGTGTGTGTGTGTGTGTGTGTGTGTGTGTGTGCACGCCTGCATGCGAGAGGTGCTCACGCTGGCCGCAGCTGGCTCCAGTGTAGCCGTTCTGACACAGGCAGTGGTCTCCCTCACAACTGCCTCCATTCAGACAGTGAACATTACAGTGCTGGACTACAGGAGAGAGAGAGAGAGAGAGAAAGGGGGAGAGAGAGAGAGAGAGAGAGAGAGAGACGGAGACAGAGAGAATGCACAATATATATAGATTAGTTTGAACATTGAAGAGCGGTTGTTTTTCTTCATCCTCTATTATTATTATAATTATTATTATTGCAATAATTATTGATGTTGTTGCTCCCAATAATATTTGCATTGGTAGCATGTCATCAAAGCACCTTGAAATTGAAGTTGTGAATGAGAGGAGGAGGGTGTGTGAGAGAGAGGGAGGGAAGAGCATAAGAGAGCGAGAGAGCAGGAAAGGGAGAGAGCGAGAAAGAAAACATGAGGTGAGAGGAAGTGGGGGCAGAGGAAGACAGATAGAGAGAGAGAGAGACAAAATGAAAGAGAGGGTGAAAAAGAGACGAAGAGCAGGAGAGAGACAGAGAGAGAATGAGTGTAGGAGGATAGGAGGATATAAAACCCCACAAAAACATTTACAAACACAGAAATAACAGAGAACAGCCCCAGATTCATACAACATGCATCATGCTAGTGAGGAAATGCAGGCTGGTATATCTGCAAGTAAAGGGAACAGATCCTCTCCCTTTGGCTCTATTCACATTTCTAACATGTGCGAGGAGGTACTGCTGGAGGTGATGGGGACACCTCCCCCTAATCTCCACCCAAAAAAGTACTCTAATCCCAATCCTCCATTCATTGTGTCCCCACCACAGACCGCTGGCCTCCACAGCAGAGCTTTGTATTGAGGTCAGCTGTCAGCCGCACAGAGAAATGACTCATCCAATCTCAGTCCAGCCAGGACCGTTAACAAACGCACATTAGAGGCAGCGATACTCTCCCCAAAGCAGAGAGAGACAATCATGCCACTACATAAGTTCAGTGTAATCAGGCTCTTTTATATAACCTGAGATTCAATTCTCTCATTATTATACTTCATTAAACTGATTTGAAGCACTTTGAAAAGCTCTGCCTAAGTGCAACTCTCTGTTTGGGTTCAGGTTGCATTTATGCAGTATCCAACAAAAACAGGCTGGGTTTTTCTTTGTGAGACAGGAAATGACATCATCTGACATCCAGAGAGGAAACTTCAGGATCGGCTGATCCTCCGCAGTACGACACAATGCTGCAGTCTAAACTCACACCAGTATTCGGGACACTTGGGCACACAGATGTTAGCGTGACTCAGCGCTTTGACATTTCTAAGAGGCAGACGCGATTCTCCAAAATTTCAGGTGTGCATCACCATGGAGTGTGTGACTATCAGGGAAAGCGCAAACAGAGTGGGGCCACGGCGCCATTCCCATGGTAACCTACCTGACTGTGAAGCACAGGCTGGTGCGACCTGTCCGTTTGGGCAGGTGCACAAATTGGGTCTGGAGCAGAACCCGTCTCCGCAGGTATTACGGCAGATCGCTGTGGACAAAAAGCAAACTGTCAGACTGTCTCTGATTGTGAGTGATGGCAAGAGGAGAAAAGCACCAGATGGTTATGAGTTTAAACCCCATTGTTGTGTGAGCACTCCAGTGCAGAACGCTACATTCACTTAGCTGCTGGTCTACTGCAGAGCGACTCCAGATGTGGCCAGCTGGGACTAATAAAAGGGGTGGAACTGTCAAAATACAGCTGCCAAGCAATAACCAATCACAAAGGAACTCAGTAGGAGATGTAACACAGCTCGACCAATCAGGTAACACAGCCTCTGAGCCTACTTACTTTGTTTAGATTAATATGCACAGTTCTTAGCAGCCCTGTCAAACAAAAGACTGCAAATTCCTGACGCTACACAGGCTGATAGTGTCCCTAAGCGACATTTGCTGAAAACTGCTCTGAACAGCAAGATTTCTGTGCAGCCATTAAAGAAAACATCTTTGCCTGTCTGAATATCCTTAGATACCATGGCAAAAACAGTACTGACCTACAGTAAAATCATGAACTTCAACCAGTAAGGTACAAAATCTCCCCTTATTTCATCTCATCTCAGTGTCTGCACTCATTGACTCTGGCCATTATGGGTGTGCCCCTGAACTGTCACACACATGATTCGGCCCAAGCTCCAGTGTGAGACTCTTGTTTTTATAGCAATACAGGCTTCAGGACAACACTATGCAACAACTGGGTACAGATGGAAACAGACTCTTCTAGACTCTGTGACTCCAGGAATTCAAAGTGAAACAAAAATGAATTGCTTCCCACGATGTTGAACTGGGTCGTTTACTGGTACAGAAGACCGAATGACCTCCGAACTATGGGTAGGCCCTGAAACGTTTCTGACACTGCTGTATCACTCACGGACGATGCACTGGTTCCCTCCAGGGAGAGTTTTCCAGCCGGGGCAGCAGTAGGCGTTGAAGCGGGATCCGCAGACATTGGGCCTGAGAGATGAAGAGAATAAAATGATCTTGGATGAGGAGACGGATGAAAGATCTTCATCCTGAGGGCTGGGGAGGGGGACATCATGCACAGGGGGAAAGTCCATCTTTATTAACACACTTTTTTCAGCCAGAGGGTAATAGAGTGAAATCAGCTAGTTGACTTGATCAGGTAGAGGAAGCACACAGTAGGACTTCAACTAAACTGCATTTCCTCCAATTGTTTTTGATGTAGTTCCCGTAGAACCGGTATGTAACCTGTACAAACTGGTACGTAAACCCTTAATTTGGTTTATGGTTCCACCGCTGACAGCACTCCAAAGTGTTGCCATGGCAACAGCTGCATCAACCACGCCCTTAGTCAAGCGAGAGTAACAATTGTCTCTACACCAATCAATGGACAGCAGTGTGTCTAGCTCTACCTTTTAGTACTGGATCAGTGAGTTCAGTACCTCAAAAATGAGGTAATGAAAAAACTAGATCGATTAGAATGGTTCTTTTGGCACAACTTTAGACAATGGAAATGCTAAAATAACCATTTTATGTGTAACAAACTGAACTGAACCAGACTGCTTGGTGTAAATGAGGCTCCATTTAAAGCCTGGACCTTCTCCTCAACAATAGGCTCCAAATGCCTACACTTTGGACTGGCAGAATCAGATTTGAGTCATACGTATGTATTGCAACATTGACTGAGGTAACGTTGCCCACGTCATCAGTCTACAAGAGCACAGGGCTGCAATCTAAAATGTGCCAACTTCAGACCTTACTCACTGCAATGAATACAATGCCAAAATAAAAAAATAAATAAAAATACACGGAATCAGAAAAAGTAGGGATAGAATGCTATAATTAAAACTGAAGGCATCCTTTTCACAGCACTTTATAAACTGTTAGAGACTGTACACTGAAGACACCAAGTGATTTCAGGTTTCAGGCATAATTTTGTCCCATTGTTCCTGGAAAGAAGTCTCAAAGTTTGCAACAGTACGGGGTCTTTGTTGTTGTATTTGTCGCTACAAAGAGCACCACACGTTCTGCATTGGTAATAAGTCAAGACTGCAGGCAGGCCAGTTCAGCACCCATGTCCTCTTCTAACACGGCCAGGCTTTTGTAATGCGTGCAGAATGTGGTTTTTTGTTGTCTCGTCGAAATATGCATGGGCATCTCCGGAAAAGATGTCGTCTTGTGGGCAGCATATGTTGATCCTAAATCTCAGCATACTTTTCAGCATTAATGGTGGCTTCACAGAAGAACACATCCCAAAAGAAATAAATTTTAAATGTGTTTATTTTGGCCACAATCCATTTAAAATACATTTAGAATGTGTGGGATCACTAGAATACATTTTGAGGATGCATTTGATGCAATGCAAAAATGTATTTCTGTCCCTAAAAATGAATTTCAACCAAAGAAGCTGACACTAAAAATGCATTTTATCAAAAATATGCCAATGCAATCTTTAATAGTGATGAAAAAATTACTAATGCATTTAACAGAAGTAGCATATGTATACACAAACGCACCTCAACTTCAAAACAGCCAAAGGTCATGGTTAGATTTGAGAAATACATTAAGACAATACTGAATGCTTCATTTCAGTTTATTTAGCACTTCAAGAAATGCATACTGATAGGTCAGTGCATTATATCACTGACACGTGCAACCAGTTAATTGAAAACATGGAGAGCTGAGATTTAAAAATAAACCTAAATGTTAAAGATCCTCTCCAGACATTTTTAAGATGCGTGCAAAATCATTTTCTTTGACTTTTAATGTGTTTCTGATATGGTTTTTCCACAAAAAAGTTACATTTTCTTGTTAAAATCCTTAAAATGACATCAGCTCCTTCACCTTAATTAAAAATGCTGAATCTATGAATATGCAAATGTTTGTCATCTCAAGTTTAGCCATTTCACAGGAGATGTCTCAACTTTACTGAAAAGTCCATTCTCAGTGTTTGTCCATGAAAGGCTTCAAGTTCCTACATCACACTTGTGTTAGTAAGTTGAAAATTGACCCAGGATTGGCTCCGAAGAATTTGTGATGTCACAAATCAGCTTGTGAGCCTGCCTCTTTAAATGGGATTTTTAATTAGCTCAAATAAACTTTACACTCACAGTAGCTGAATGTAAAAACAGCAAACTCTGCACATACATTATTCTACACAGAGAAGCTCAACACATTCAACTGTAGGAACAAGAAGAAAAACATTATTAAGTGGAGGGGTTCTGAGACTTTTATTAGTTTGTGCTTTTCTAAAATGCAATTGAAATAGATCTGCCACATTTCTGAAAAGCATATTAACCCTATTCATATGTTTCTTTTTTACCTACGTTGCCCCTGTTTTGGAGTCCAATGGACCCCAAGCTTGTTTTCCTACCATTTTCATGACAAATGTGTTGCACATGAAAAATCATCTCTCACTTATTACTGTTGGATCTTGTGATTATAATACAAATCCATATAACAATATAATCAGCATTTTGAGGGCACAGTTTGGATTTTATATGAAACCTTCAAAATTTAAGTCACAAGAAAATCACCTAATTTTATTACTTTGCATAACTTTTTTGTTTATTATTTGATTGGTGAGCTGTAAAAAGTATTGAATACATGGAACAACATCGAAAAGTGCCAAACTTGGAAATCTGTCAAATGGACTTTTTGATGCAGGGAAACACGCTATTTGGAACACAATAAAAAACACTTTTTTTTCAAATCACTTTTTATGACAAATATTTAGATTGAATCCAAATGTCTAGATTCCAAGGATTCCAAAAATATAAGCTTTGTTTTTGTATGACTACTGATTAATGAGATATTGAGCTTTGAAAACGTTCCAAATACCTCCAAAACATTCCAAATATCACCAAAACATTCCAAATGTTCTAAATCATGGTAATTTGGAACATTTGGAATATTTTTTTTTCAAGAATTCAACACTTCAGTGACAAATAATCCCTATGAAAACATCTCCACTGTTTTCATTATGTTTGGGATATTTTATTTTGCTTTTTCCATGACAAAATTACCTCTAAATAGGCAAGTTTTGCTCATGGCTACTGAAGGAACCGCTTTGTCGAATTGACCGATTTTTTCGGTGAAAGTGTAAAACGAGTTGCCTGAGGATTACATGAAAGAAAAACTTGGTATTTTCTCATCCAACAAAGATATGCCATTTTAAAGTCTTTCGGGGTCCACTGGACCCCATTACACAGGAATAGGGTTAAATGGATTAGCTACACATTTGCAATACTTTTCAAATATATTAGAAATATATCTGACCTAAATATAGTAGAGATGTATTTAATATGAATTGTCAATATATTTAAAAGATTTCTTCATGAAATATTTAGGGCGGCATGCTCAGGAGGTGGAGCAGATGGTCTAGGAATCAGAAGGTTCCTGGTTCAATCCCTGGCTCCTCCACAGAACAGTGAGCAGGACACTGTACCCCACACTGCTCCTGATGTGCAGGTTGACGCCTTGCATGGCAGCCTCTGCCGTCAGGGTGAATGAGAGGCATAATTGCAAAGGGCTTTTTGTCACGTAACTAGAAAAGCACATTATAAATGCAGTCCTTTTACCATTTATTAAAATATATGAAAGTCAGTTTTTACAAATTTGAAATGCATTTCACAATGCATTTTGAAATATACTCTAAATACATCTCAAATATATTTTCACCCCTATGGGAAAATATATTAAAAATGTATTTCAAATGAATTGATAATAAGTTCAAAATATATTTATCAAGATATATGAAGCAGCCATTTTTTACATATTTGAAATGCATTTTAAAATTATTTTTGAAATGTATACTCTAAAAGTATCTAAAGTGTATTTTCTTTCCATATGGGATTGTCCTTACAGACACAACCCCAAATCATAACAGAGCATGGCTTTTGGACCTGTTGCTGGGAAGAGTATGGGATGGTCATTTTCTTCTTTGGTCCAGAGCAAACAACATCCATTTCTTCCAAAGAAAAAGGGCTGATAAATTGATTTGTCAGACCATGATACACTTTACTATGTGTGATGGTCTATAACAAACAGATAGAGAAGACTCTGAGCTGTTATTTTGGCTGGGGAAGGGGGTGTGGGGCTGCAATAAGTATGGTAATAAATGAAAGAGATCCAATCACTGTGGCAGGTTTGAGAAAAAAATATTAGTTTAATCATGGTAATTATTATTTTCTTTTAATCTTTGTTTTTCAATTAAATGTAGTATTTTTGTATTTATAGAGGATCTTACACAAGTAGTCAAATCATATGAAGGTTATGAAATGACCAAAGCTTGCAACAAGCACAAAATGCACTCAACAAGTTTCATAACTTTATTATGAGACGGCCGAGAGTATAACACTGTTTATCACAAAACTGAATCCCAGAATTTAATAGGACACAAATACAATTTCCATTACTGCTTTAGTGGTAATTCCCATTATATGCTAACATTTAACTAACTCCATCACTCTGCTACTCAGTCAGTGAGTGAGTCACAGACAGTCACAATTGAACAAGCAATGGTTTCTAAATTCGCAATCAGCCGAGTAGTTAGCTTACATTAGCTCGACAGGCTATCTAGCTTACAAATAAATGTTACATAATGGTTATGGAAAGGTTGGCCAACTGCAAGCACACTAACAAGCTAGCTAAGTAGCGTTAACACAGTTATGAGAGAGGCTTTTAGCTAGCTTGCAACAGCGCTAAGCCATACCGATTCAACCAACGTTAAACTTGGCATTCAGTTTGGCTAAATGCTGGACGTAACAGAATGAGGCACAACTCTCAGCCAATTAAATAGTGTAAAAGTGTTATGTACCTTGTGTAAGATCCAAATTATGTAATAAGCTGAGATGAATGAAAACTACCACAGTTATGTTAGTGTTATCAGTGTTAGATTATGGAGATGTCATTCATATGCAAGCTTCCTCCTCTACACTAAAGCCACTTGATACAGTTTATCATTCTGCAGTTAGGTTCAGTACCCATCATTGCCAGCTTTACCATAATGTAGGATGGACCTCCTTAGCTCTGAGAAGAGAGCTACATTGCATTCTGTTTATTCACCGAGCCTTGCTTAACAAATTACCTGTTTATTTAACAAGTTTACTGACTTACAAGTTGTTTAACTATGGCACTCGTGCTCAAAATCCCTTGGCTCTTAATATTCCACATGTAAGGACAGAGGTTGGAAAAATTGCTTTTAGTTACTATGCTCCGCATAAATGGAAAAATCTGCTGACAGAGCTTAAACTGAATGCCTTGATTCCTTTTAATCATTTTAAACATATCATTAATGATTTTATGCAGTCTGAACATGTATGTAGTCTATGAGTTACACCTTTTGTATTTATGTTATATTATTGTTATGTATATTAATTTTATGTTATTATTGAATGCATTGCATTGACTGTTGTAATCAGGGCGTTATTGGAAAAGAGCTTGCTCTCAATTGGCCTTCCCTGAATAAATAAAGGTGAAATGAAAACATGTGAACATTTTTTTCTCATTCATTTTGGACTCCTTGGTGATCAACTTTTTGCTTAAATGAGCTTTGTCATGATTACTGCACATGCTCAGAACTGAATACTGTTCAGCCCAACAAGAAATCAAACAAAGTGAACCTGCGCTATTGCAAGTCAAAATCTGATTCATCACAAATCCATCTCAATTTTGCATGTATTTATATATTTCAGTTATTCATGCCAGCCTTTTTATATTAAAGGGGACCTATTATGCTGATCCTTCTTTTAATACATATTAGTAATCTTATAATGTTGGTTGTCCATGCTCAACCTCTGAAAAGTTTCTAAACATAAGATACAGGGGTTTTGCCGTAATCCAAGAACGTGATTTCGTCAGCGTGATTTCCTCTCTGAACAGCTCCTCCCGAGATCTTCACGAGATCTGGGCAAAACCTGACGTCAGGTTGTGCCGTCCAATTAGTACAGACCTAGCCAGAGCCAACCACTGCGCTGGACCTGCCCACCCCGGAAACTATTCTAGCAGGCACTAAGAAGGGCAGATCATACTATGCCTTAGTAGCGTCTACACTTTTGGAAATACAAAAGAAGAACCGCAGATCATTTGAGGTGCAATTTTGTCATTATCTCTCCCAAAGCTGCTTGTCCGTTTACTTTTGGACGCGAAGAAAAACAAATGTTTTTCGTCCAAAAGACGATGCCACCAGAAATCAGTGGGTAGCTTTTTTTGTTTGCTGGCAGCAAACAGCCACGGCCAAAGGGAACGTTAGCTGATTGTGCTCAGCATTTCACCAAAGACAGCTTTGTTAATAAAGGATAATTGGACACAGGATAAGCGTTTCAGCTGCTTCTCAAACCTGAAGCAGTTGCATCGATCAAGTGCTCAGAGCCACAAGCTGTAAGTAACGATATAACAGCAAATAATGTAAGTGAAGCTAACGTGTTACGGGTGGCTAGCAGGACCGCTAGCGATAGTTAGCACTAACAACTGGCCTCAAACGCAGGCTTTGTAAAATATCTGAAGATAAAGCCTGTATCGGTCGCGACTGTCCGTGACTCACAGACACAGAAGCTGTAAGTTGCTTTTACTGCATAAGCCAACCTGACGTGATAGCCAGTTGATTGTGGCTGTAGCACAGCGGCTAACGTAGCCAAGTTACTGTTGCTAATATTTGTGTCCTAAAATGCAAGAGTGATATCAGGGGAAATTCTTCCAGAAGGTGTGTGAACATAAACCTCATTTGAAGCTAACTTTTAATACTTGTTTGTAATTTGGATGCTTGGTACAACTGTTCACAGTAACAGAACTTGCTGTCTGTAAAACCTGTATTGCAAGGGTTTGTCACTGTGGTTATGACCGCTCGGTTACCAGCTACTGCATGTTAGTTTGTGTGCGGTGCTAATTAAAAATGCTCCTGGTTAACTTATATGCAGTAATTCTGATCGGTATGCTTGTGTTACTTCCGTAAGCATCAATGTGGCAGTTTCATCATAACATTGCCCGATTGTAGCCACTATAGTTAGTGATCGCTTCACTTATCCATGACCGGGATCAGCCGGATACTTCACAAATGTCTGAGCAAGCTCTCTGGTGCTACCGTGAAAGCAATGCAAAACGCAGAAGCTCTACCGGTTTACAAATGATTTCTTTGCTCTACCTTGACATAATTTCATCCCCCTTTAGAAATTGTTGTGGCTAATAAAAAGCCGAAAAAGGCGGAGATTAAATAGGTAATTCTTTCCTGTAGAAGTGATCGATTCGCTAGCTCCACATAAGCAACTTGTCCGCGTTAACGGAACTTACGGTCTGCAAAACCTGTATTATGTTCATAACATAACCGAGCTTTCTCTAGCTGTCGCGTACTATCCATAAAGCTGCTTTCACAACGGACACGAAACAAATTTTTCGCACGACAGATTAGCTACATTCAAAGTCAACGCAAAGACGCGAATACAGGCGTTATGGGCACGTTAAGCAGCTTTCACACCGGACGCGAAACGAATTTTTCGCGCGACAGATTACATTCAAAATCATGACCGCTTATCAGCTACTGCATGTTAGTTCGCGTGCTCTGCTAATTAAAAACGCTCCTGGTTAACTTATATGCAGCGATTCTGATCGGTATGCTTGTGTTACTTCGGTAAGCATCAATGTGACAGTTTCATCATAAAGTTGCCTGATTGTAGCTACTACAGTTGAAGCTAACCGGAGAGGTGCTGTATGTGTCTGCCGAGTTGGGCTGCAGTTAGACCAGACGTAGGTTTTGCGGAGCTTGGGGTGCGTTTTTGGGTGCTTATGAAACGATCGCTTTACTTATCCATGACCGCGGTCAGCCTGTTACATCTCCAATGTCTGGGCAAGCTCTCTGATGCTACCGGTGAAAGCAATAGGGAAGTGCACAGGCTATAACGTGTCCAGTATAACAAACGATTTCTCTGCATTGCCATCGATTGAATATTAAATTCTTTCCTGTAAAACTGATCGATTCGCTAGCTCCACATAAGCAACGGTTCACGCAGACGGGACTTACGGTCTGTAAAACCTGTACTATGTTCATGACATAACCGGAGCTCTATCTAGCTCTCGCACACTATCCATAAAGTGCCCATTTTCCGCGAGGAAAAGCTGGTCATTCCGAAGCAATGAGTAAACCATTACCACGGGCAATTTCCGAAAAGGCCGTTTAGCCTGGAGCTTTCGCCCCTCCGTCATATACCAGCGCAGAAGCTGTTCGTTTCTCCACGCTAACAACACACCACAGCTATGCACACGAACCAGCGGGTCCTAAAACACACCGAAGCAGTCCATAAGCTGTTGGTCCACTTTTAGCTGCTCCTCACTGTCCATGTTTCCCTCTAAACTCAGACCCACCGGATTTCTACGGTCTCCGGTCTACACTTGGGCATGTCGACTCGTTCTACAAATGTGTCTATATGGGGTGGATTCTAGCTTTCCCTGCATCCTAGCTATAAAGTAAATAAAACCGCTGTATTCACCACTGTTGCCGATAGCAAATTCGTGCTTGAGCTGCCAGACTTTCGCACTGCGTCCTCCACTTTCGCCATTGCGTTTATTAGAACAAGTTAATTTCATTAGATCTATACACATGTACTGTGTTAGATTGCAGAATATGCCCGCCGATTTCTTCGGGAGACGCGTCAGTTTCACTCTGGAGCCGGACCAGGAAAACTGTGTTCTGATGCCTCGTCCCGCCTAGATCCGCCCTTCACAGAGCTGGCCAGTCAGAAGAAAGTGGGCACACGGGGGAGTGGGGTCCATAGCGGAAGAGCCACCCCAATGAGGCGTTTCAGGCAGAGACTACTATGGACTACAAATGCAGTTTTTTGAGGATGGCAGTATGAGCGAAATAAATACCCTTTTTTTACTTTGCGCGATCAGGAGTACTCTAGGGGATTCAAAGACCAAAATATAAACTTGGAAAAATAGCATAATAGGTCCCCTTTAAGCAGTTTTATTTGAAGATTTGAGTATTCAAAGCACTGTTTTAGCAATTTAGCCAAACAAGCCTTTCCACAGAAACAACCGGCTGTTTCACAAAGGGATCCAGCTTGTTTTCTTCCAGCTTTTATAGAACAAGTGCAAATACACTGGTGAGAGTTTGTGGTATTATCCTGTGCCAACGGGAAGCAAATAATCTGGACTTCATGTTGCCCAAAGACGTAGCTTACGCATCTAAATTCAAAGTGTGGTTGATGTCCGACTTACAAAGGTGGTAAAAAGACTGGCTAAAGCAAAACATGGAGACTTACCGGTAACGAGGTGCCCTTGGTCTGCCAAAATGCTTATTTCAGCAGTTTTTCTGAAGGAAATCCCCAGTTAAAGTCTCTAAAAAACTATAGGGCTGGTGGTTTTCACATGGGTTTATGGCCTTGTTTACTCATTTGCATCAGTCAAAACCGAGCATATGCAGTAATCACAACACAGCCAGTGCTCAATTTAATTACAGTATCCCATAATCAGAGTATTAACTAGAGGGCACTCGGTAGAGTGCATACCTCCGCAATGCCATATATTGATTCTTTTGGTCACAGAATATGTCTCAGATCACTTCCAAAATTAAATCCACTCTTTCTTGGAATTCCACTTGTCACTTTGCCAAATTTCACGCCAAACCATTCATAATGAGTTATCTGGTCAGAAATATCACACAGGCCTGGGTTAGACAGATATTTTTTAACTCTTTCAGACCCAGAATCCAGAATATGTTCGGGATCACTTCCAACTGAATCAACTCATCCTCAAACTACCACCTATCATCCTACCAAATTTTATGCAAAACCGTCCATAAATTTTTGAGTTATCCTGTCGACAGACAGACAGACAGACTAACAAACTAGAGGCACTCTTACAGTGCAAGCCTCCACCAAGCCAGCACAGTCGAAATCTTGCTGGGTGAACATGGCTCATAAGAAATTTAAGGATAGGTTCTGTTCCTGATGTGAGGCCAATCAACCCACAAAATTTGAGTGATAGCACTGAGA
The DNA here is from genome assembly GCA_029692085.1 of Gymnothorax javanicus. Classification (NCBI taxonomy): domain Eukaryota; kingdom Metazoa; phylum Chordata; class Actinopteri; order Anguilliformes; family Muraenidae; genus Gymnothorax; species Gymnothorax javanicus. Next base: position 40,688,384 of record CM056207.1, read on the forward strand.
GCAAAGTTCAGTTATCAAGTGTCACAGGATTTCAAGATGGCTGCCGTGGCGGCCATATTGCTTGACCGATCGCTGTCAAAATCAATAGGGTCCATCCCAGATGTACAAACCCCAATTCCAATGAAGTTGGGACGTTGCATAAAACGTGAATAAAAACAAAATACAATGATTTGCAGATCCTTTTCGACCTATATTCAAGTGAGTACATGACAAAGACAAGATATTTAATGTTCAAACTGATAAACTTTATTGTTTTTTTTTGGAAATATTCACTCATTTTGAATTTGATGCCTGAAACATGTTCCAAAAAACCTGGGACAGGAGCAACAAAAGACTGGGAAAGTTGAGAAATGCTCAAAAAACACCTGTTTGGAACATTCCACAGGTGAACAGGTTAATTGGAAGCAGGTGAGTGTCATGATGAGGTATAAAAGGAGCATCCCCAAAAGGCTCAGTCTTTCACAAGCGAGGATGGGGTGAGGTTCACCACTTTGTGAACAACTGCGTGAGCAAATAGTCCAACGGTTTAAGAATGTTTCTCAACGTGCAATTGCAAGGAATTTCAGGATTTCATCATCTACAGTCCAGAATATCATCAAAAGATTCAGAGAATCCGAAAAAGTCTCTAAACGCAAGTGGCAAGGCTGAAAACCAACACTGAATGCCCGTGACTGTCGGTCCCTCAGGCTGCAATGCATTAAAAACCGACTTTATTCTGTAAAGGATATTGCCATGTGGGCTCAGGAACACTTCGGAAAACCATTGCCAGTTAACACAGTTTGTCGCTGCATCTACAAGTGCAAGTTAAAACTCTACCATGCAAAGCAAAAGCCAAATGTCAACAACACCCAGAAACGCCACCAGCTTCTCTGGGCCCGAGCTCATCTAAGATAGACTAACACAAAGTGGAAAAGTGTGCTGTGGTCTGATGAGTCCACATTTCAAATTATTCTTGGAAATCATGGACGTTGTGTCCTCCGGGCTAAAGAGGAAAAGAACCATCCAGATTGTTATCAGCGCAAAGTTCAAAAGCCAGCATCTGTGATAGTATGGGGATATGTTAGTGCCCATGGCATGGGTAACTTGCACATCTGTGAAGGCAACATTAACGCTGAAAGGTACATAAAGGTTTTGGAGCAACATATGCTGCCATCCAAGCAACGTCTTTTTCAGAAACGTCCCTGCTTATTTCAGCAAGACAATGCCAAGCCACATTCTGCATGTGTTACAATTGCGTGGCTTCGTAGTGAAAGAGTGTGGGTAATGGACTGGCCTGCCAGCTGTCCAGACCTGTCTTCCATTGAAAATGTGTGGCACATTATGAAGCGCAAAATATGACAATGGAGACCCCGGACTGTTGAGCAACTGAAGTCGTACATCAAGCAGGAATGGGAAAGAATTCCACCTACAAAGCTTCTACAGTTAGTGTCCTCAGTTCCCAAATGCTTATTGAGTGTCGTTAAAGGAAAGGTGATGTAACACAGTGATAAACATGCCCCTGCCCCAGCTTGTTTGGAAAGTGTGGCAGGCATCAAATTCAAAATGAGTGAATATTTCCGAAAAAAAGAACAATAGAGTTTATCAGTTTGAACATTAAATATCTTGTATTTTTGTGTACTCAATTGAATATAGGTCAAAAAGGATGTGCAAATCGTTGTATTCTGTTTTTATTCACGTTTTACACAACGTCCCAACCTCATTGGAATTAGGGTTTGTAATAGCAACCCACCCACAAAATTTCAGAGATATCTGTTCATTACTTTTTGAGTTATCCTGTATACAAGCAGACAAACAGACAAACAATCTAACGCCAGCAAAAACATAACTTCCTTGGCGGAGGTAGCAAACAGGGATGAAAACATAACGTCCTGGACGGCGGTAATCAACGTCCCTACGACTGTGGTGATTATTTTCAGAGGTAACAGACAGCACCACCTGGTGGTATAATTGGGAGTAACATTATTACTCATGAATTGAAGCAGTTGTTCTCAAACCCGGTCCGGGAGGAGTGTATGCTGATCTTTGTCCAACCCCTATGACAATCCCAGAACTGTAAAAAGATAAATCGGCACGATTGGTTGCTTTATGAGTTATTTACCCTCCAAAACCACCTTATGACAAAACTGGCTATGCACTCGAATAAAAATAAATGCCCAGTGTTTAAACAGTGTTGATTTTGCGATAGTCCAGGGAAGGGAACTGCATTAGGGTTGACAACATTTTCATTCGATCAAATTCAAGACTGACGCGAATCATTAAGCTGCTAATCAGCTTTATGTACAAAGGTGAACGAGATTTTTTTCCGCCAAACTTCCATAAAATTTGCTTTGTCTTTCAATCGTTCTTTATCAAATAGGCTAAATTGTTTCGTGTCCATAATCTCACCGTTAGAAGCAAATTCATTCAATAATTTCTCCCGTTTTTAGGCTATAAAAGTCAATTTCAATATAACACATGGATGCGGAACTTAAAGTTCTCGTGGAATGCATAGCTATTTTTGATATAATCTGGCTAAGAAAGGTGAATAATCATTATAAAAATGGAGGCCATATTGATAATAAATCGCAATTATCAAAAGTTACTATTGCCCTAAAAGTCTGCGGTAGACATTTCAATCGCAACAAAAGCCAGCGTGCACAGTGGTCACCCCAGGACCGAGTCTCTGCTGGGGTTCCTACGCTTTCAAAACTTGACACCCACAAAATTAGGGCAAATATTTTCTTCAATCCGCCCATACTTTAAAATGATGGTTATAAAGAAGTGGTTGGGCATGCATGAACATTGAGCATATCTTCAGTGAACGGTCAGGGAGGTCCCAAGATAAAGTTCGTCTATGCGCCCCAAAAAGCGCGTCCCAAGCATTTGGGAATTACTCATCATTATGTTTGAGGGGTTTTGAGTTTTCATGTCTGAATTGTCAGAAGAAATTGAATCAATAATGTATAGTCAGCACATATTAAAAGTTTCAAACCATCTGTATGACTTTGATTTAAACAGACTAAAAATTACCCTTTCAGCACGTCTGGACCTCCACCTCTTCTCTTCGCCCGGTTTGCTCTTGGCGCGACCTGCTTGTCAATGTCACTCTCTGCTACAACATCGTCTATGGCTGCGACTGACAGCGACAAGATAGCGGCGAGTCCCACTGCAACAGTGCCCAACCATCCATGCAACATGATTCCAGTTCCTCAAGTTCTCTTTCAGTGCGAATTTCAGTGCTCTGCTTAAAAATGACAACAAAAATGCGCTTCAGATGAATTGGTTATTTTCTTAATCCAAAAGGCCCCGCTGTTCCCTGCTTTTGTGGGCAAACTGCGAAATTAAAAAATGCACGTTTTCATTTTAGGAAACGCGGCCCCTTGGGTAGCAAAAGATTCCGTTTCAAAACCTGAGGCGATAGAACAGATGATACTGTGCTATTGAAAGAAATAGGCTACTTGCACCCTAAATCGAGAAAACACACTTGGCTCCACCGATTTTACGAATAAGTCTATGATTCTAAAACATATTTAATAATAATTAAATAAAATCCATTTAATTCACGATATCGTTCAAGCAACTCAAACGATACATATTTTGAAGCAAGAAATCAAACAAATAAACTATAGCCTACCTTTTCTCCAATAGGAAGAAAAGTTTTCTGTCCCGCCCAAGAAAAAATGCTAATGGTTTTTATACAGCTGGTACCTCACGGGATAAACATTTTTTAAAGACGAGAGAAAATTATATTTTTAAGTTCCAACGACTGGAAACGATGGGACCATCATTGGAGCGTTGCCATTTTGAGTATTTTTTTGCAGAAAACGCGCAGCCTTAATGACTGTTCGCAGCCTTATATTCTGTTCAAAGCAGTCTGAAAACTACAGGGACTGATCAGATTATATCTGCCTCCTGCACACTGTCCGACTCCAAATACACACTTACCCCTTTCCCTCTCAAAAAACTTTCCCCTAATTCTCGCGATATGCAGATAGTCGAAATGATGCACGCATTTTGCTGTAAGTGGAACAAATAAGGAGAAGTACACCGTTATAAACTGACTGAATTTAACAGTTAAATTAACGCATTGTTTCCCGGTTATTTTAATTGTTAGTGGAGTCCTGGGCGTATTCAATCGTGGTTTACACTTAACATACACGTACGGAACTCTGTTGTATACTTGTAAAATTACAGTCAAAGTAATTGGCAAAAAAGGTGCCAGTTTATAACCGTGTAGGCTATGCTTCACAAGTGATTTTTTTTAAAGACGTTACTAATAGTCCTCTTGTGCCATATTGAGGTCAGGAGAGCAGAGCACGCTTATCTCAACGCTCAAATCGCACTTAACCAAATGGATACAGCGAAGGATGCTCAACAAGTATTTTGCGGTTAGTATTGTTTGATATGGAGCAGGCTATTATATTTTTAAATTCGGACCAACGATCCACAGCATCACTCATTTTACGGCATTGAATAAACAAATAGCCTACAGTGATCTCTGTAGTGTAAACTGTTGGCTGATGCGGCTTGCAGGATTAAGTCATCAACACGTCCTTCAAACACGCGTTTGGTTGGCCTGCTTTCCTCTCAGGCAGACTGGTATACCCGATTCCTCGGATAAATTCTCTCCGCGTGCCTACAACGCTTGGGCGGAGCTCGGCAGTCACGGCCAACACTGTTAATGGACCGCGACTCGGCCAACGCAGGTCTACAGCTCCATCCCTCCCCCCTGCAATCCGATTTATATCTTCCAGGAGCACCGCGATTCACCGGGGGCATCTGCTCTTCCAGTGCCAACAGAGTGCGCGAGAGAGAGAGAGAGAGAGAGAGAGAGAGAGAGAGAGAGAGAGAGAGAGAATCTGCATCAGTGCTCAGTGAGATTACATATATAAAAGGAAATGACGAGGCAACATGCAGTAATTTTTGTTCTCATCATCCAATGGCCCGTTTGTTACATTAACACCAAAGGAGAACCACGCTCACCCTTGCAGGGCTTCATGGACGGAAGCCATCATTAACCCATGAGGCATTCCTGTTGTGCCAACATCTTGAGTAGGCTCATTACAGCTACAACATAACTTCATATTTCTTTACTTTTTTTTAAGCGTTGGGCTACATCACCTTAGAACAATGAAACTTTTTTTTTTTTGTAAAGTTGCTGACAATGCAATGCTTATAAACAGGTATGCGTTTCGATGAATGTAGGGGAGACTGAGGTCCGATGAGCCATGGGGACCAATGAGCCATATCACTATTTTACGATCAATCGATGACAGAGCTGCTTAAAATAGGCAAAATATTTGACCATTGACTGATGAGTCATGGGGATAAATGAGCCATATCACTATTTTGCCGGTTTTAAACACCTTTAGCATCGATTGATCGCAAAATAGTGATATGGCTCATTGGTCCACATGGCTCATCTGACCCCAGTCTCCCCTATAATGTAAAAATATAAATTAAGAATGCCACACAGCGCATCGTGCAATCGATGTGTTACTTTGGAGGCTGAAGTTTTCATCAGTGCTCAATCCATTTTTTTCGAGGCTTACTCACATTGCCTGTTATCTTTCACCCCGTTCAAGAGTAACTTCACTTCCATGTAATACCCTTCGGTCAAACACATGCCAAAACTGCACAAACTGCCGCAAAGCTTTCAGAGACAGAGATGGTTTTGTAAGGCTCATGAACACATGCATGTCGACAACAGGCCGAATTGTTCATTGTCCAGGATTACATTCAAAGATTCAACAGTTTAGGCACAGAGTTTGATCACTGGAAAATCAAGCCCACTGCAGGAACATGAGGCATAGATCCTCTAATTTATTGACCTCTTCCGCTAGAAATAAACATCAGTGATTGTCAAATATGTTCAGAATGCAAAGTGTGTCATTTCAAAAACATATATTTGATTTTTTTTTTCCCCCCAAACTGACACTTCCATGCAGCAATATAGGTCATTCTTTTACAAGAATGTCCTGATAAATAAAGGCCCTGGTGTGGTTTTGAGGGTAAGGGTCTTGCTCAAGGGCCCAACAGCACAGTTTCTCCTGACTGTATCGCCCTAGATGGAGGTCAGATCCCAAGCCTAACTATGGGCTCGAACCAGCTGCTCTACAGTTACCACCCAAGCAAGCTACCCCTGGAGTATCCTTTCGCCCTGTGGGAAAGTCCCACCCATCTCAGCTCTGAGAGACAGCAGTTACCCTCCAGCCCTCTCAGTAATGAGCAAATAATGCATCTCTCTCCTATTCCGTTACTGACTGCTCTGAGTAATGCAGGATGTAGAGCCATTAATTCCTTTCACATGCCCCAGACTGACCACCATTAGGGTTTATAAGAGTGATCATAAATGTACAGCAGTGCATTCAGGCACCTTTACAGTCTTCACAGTTTTACAGCTCATAGGGAAGCATGAGGATTCATAAAGAATCCCAGAGGAGAGGTGACTGACCATCATAACATCATCAGAGACTCTGATTGTGTTGATGTAATTGAGATAAATAATGGCAGAAGTGGTGGGAGAGATAGGGAAAAATTTGTGTGATTAAACCCAGGTTATAACTGAACATACTAGAGCCTGAGATAAGAACAGCAGGAACGGTTGAGATCTGGCATAAGTCACAACACCGGAGCAAGCTTGTACAGTACAATTGCAGCACTGCATCACAGCAGACAGGTCTGAGCATGTGAGTGCCCATTGACTGACCTCCAGGAGGGGGGACGCTATCAGTCACTTCACCCAGAGAGCTCTCTCAGAGCAGTGCATTTTGATCCGGCTCATCAGTCAATCAAAAGCAGCCAACTGAATCCCCAGAACTGCGACGGAGTGTGATGAAAACGCGAACCCCATGCAAACACTACATTCAAACTCACACTGAACTCAAACAGAGACAATCGAGCAAGCTAACTGGCAGTGCATGAACCATTAGGAAACAGATGACATTTAAACAATCTTCAGCTCATACAGCACAGCGCCATATGACTGTTAAAACCAACCTTTTCTCCTCAAATGCTCCCTCTTCCCTGGTCATGTGACCCAGAGGAGGTGGTGACCTTCGGAATCCAGGATGCTGCATGCAACCAAAGGGCAGACGTTAGCCACAGCGTTCCTGCGCCTTTTCCAAAGTCAAATTCAGGCACTTTTCAAGCATTTTCAAACAGTTACTTACAGATATCATACTTCAGATTCATAAAACCACATAGCAATTCATCATAAAGTATTGCAATTCACATTACAATTTCAAGCAGTTTCAAGAACTTTATTCTAAAATCCAACAATTCGTCGGTGATTTCACGAAGTTACGTATCTCTGCTTTTACCAATTCTGAGAAATTCAACTTGAAATTTCTGGAAAATTTCCACTCCCCTGGTAGAGGCTCAATCTATTGAAATGGCATGATTCTTTGAGTCTTTATAGCTGCATACATGAAGATAATGGGGCAAACAACAGCATCTGGTTCTGTGACCTAATTATCTGATAAATTTCATTAGAAGGAAATACATCACTTTGTGAAATAGTGGATTAGTACCGATATGAGATACGCTTGTAAGACGCCAGTTTGTAAAATAGTAAAATGTTAGGAACTGCCAAGGTTTTTAATGAAATAAGAGGGTAACAACAGGGTAACTTCATCACTCAGTTGGTACCGACAGCACAATAAACATATAATCTATAAAACACAACACAAGATTGTCATACAATATCCCGCAGTGACCGTTTATTTGGCAGACTGGGTAAGCATGACCTTATAACAGTGTTTCATTTCCTGTTAACCCTACCAGTGTATTAACACTTCATAGCTCCTCCAGAAGCCCTTCCTTGAAATCCAGTGCAACAATTATGGTCAAAAATAAATGTGAATTATTTGGGACTCGTTTAGAGTCCCTCCAATGTGAAATGGGTAAACATTCTAAAATGCATTTGCCATATACTGGAACAGAAGTTTATCTCTCTTGAAAATCCCGCAAGAAACTAGAAACCACTATTAATGAAACCGCTACCAAACTAGGCCGGCTGCTGAATCTCAGTCACATGCATGATACTTTTCAATGTGGCAGTCCACAAGAAAGTAATGTGGTCAACGTTCTTGATCAGTGCCGTTGGACCATTGCAGAAGCTCAGCAAATTGTTATACTTCCCCTATGGGGAAGGAAATGGGTCCTATATATGAGATATCTGGTTGTGCACCATCAATCCCAGAGAGAAATTGTATTTTTAAAAGTGTTTACCCGAGGCGGAGCTCCTACACCAAGTAAACAATGGAAAAGACAACAACACTTAATATTTAAATAATTATACTAACAGCGTTCTTGCAGCCTCATGCCTCATATGGCCATAGTGGGCCCATGATAACTTTCAACACAAGACGGCCCCATACTTTTGCATGGGAATAAAGACACAGCTATGGCATGAAGCGCTAATGGGAAAGAGGTTTCATGGTACAAAACACCACCTGATCGTGCTGTAGGCTCGGCCTATTGGACTTTTTGAATAAGACATGCTCTTACCTGCTTTTCTTTTAAATCAGATTGGAAGCTCATCTTGATTACAAATTAATAAATAAATGACACACTACAATGAACCGTGTCAGTTTTCTGGACTCGTGGTTTTGCTACATCTGTGGGCGAGGCGTTGATGCGGGAGATCCATGTACTACAAGAATGTAGATTCTGACGACAAACTCAAGTCATAAAATCTATATGTAGCAGGCTAGAGTTCACCCAGTCACTGAGTCACCGAGGTACCGGGCTAACATATTGCAGCTGTGCATTAGATATCAATGACAGGTTAAACTCATTTAACTGGGTAAAAGGGGGATACGTCACTTCGTGAAATAAAGGATTTTATATTGTCGACATGCGCCAAATTGTGATGTTTCATAAAAGGCCGATGTTATTCGCACTTATACGCGGGGCCGATGCTGAATTTTTTTTTCTTGGCCACACTTCGCACTTACACATGTGGCCAATGCTGAAATTTTCCCTTGACCACAGCTTAAAAAATACGCAGTGTCTTGAGACACGGCAGTTTTTATTGGTACGGCAGTCGATTTCAAGGGATTAGGATAAGGATTCGGGATTATGGTAAGGGGAAGGGTTAGAGGTTGGGGTTAGGGTTAGGATTAGGTTAGGGCAGGGCTTGAAATGGGGCTGCCGTAGCTCTCCACTACGGTACTCCACATTGAAATGCATTGAAAAACTGCCGTACCCGTAGCAACTGCCTAAAAAATAAGTTTGGCCAAGAAAAAAAAATTTAGCTTTGGACACACTTAAAGTACGTGTGGGCAATGGAGCAATGTGCATCTTGGCCACACTTATAAATGCGTCTACCGCGAATTTCGATCAATTTTTGTGCTTGGACGCACTTAAATGTGAATATTGCGTTCATGAAATGGGAACGAGGTTAGATCACTGGGTTAGATATGGAATCGAAACCTAGACTAAACAAAAGACCTCGCCCCCAGGACCAACTAGATGTTCATATCTCAAAGGTAGAGGCTATTCGCCCCGCGGAGGTTAAGCGCGAAAAAATCAAAGAGTGGGGCGGATTATAAAATGAAATCTCTTATTGGCCCAACTGCGGGGCAAATAGCAGAAGTGCTTCTCTTGTCGGGCCCGTTGCGGGGCAGATAGCCTTTCCCCCAATTCACCCCGCTGCGGCGCGAATAGCCACTTCCTATCTGGAAACCCTAAAAAAAAATGAGATACGTCGCTTCGTGAAATTGTCAAACGTTGAAAACATCACATTAAAATTTAAGCGTTTTCAAGGATTTAAAGCACATGTAGGAATCCTGTAGCCAGTAAGCCAGGAAGTCTGTCATAGGAAATGTTTTTTTTTTTTTAGGGAAGAACCTTCAGAGAGGGGAACGAGATCAGAGCGGCAGTGTGTCTCCCCACAATCTCAACACGACTGGAGTCATTTCTCTTTTACCATTCTCCATGATTTATCATTAAAGTATTACTTCTGAATACCCCTCACCTGCACTTCAAATATGCAGCCATTTCGGGAAAAGAAACTCCTCAGTCCTGGACTCTTAAATCAAGCCCGACCTTTGCTGGGGATTTATGTGACTTCGAAAGCCAAGTATGTTACTGAATGTAGTCCTGTATGCGCATGCAGCAAAGAGCCGACGGACCTCGGCCTGGCGAGAGATCCGGGCAAAGCCTCGACATTAAAGAAACGGTCATGACCACAGCACTAAATGGGAATTCAGTGCCAGAATTTTCCCCTCTTTTGAAAACAAAGAGGAACGATGGTATCAGAAGAAAACGTGCACCTGAAAACACACTATGCCCTTAGTTTCTATATTGAACACTAAGATTAATAGGCTACTTAACATTAATATGTATATTTTACATTCATGTCCATTTACATTTTCAATACATAACTTTCCTCTCGAGACACGGACTACAACATATAGATGAATTCCTAAAGGTTTTAAAAAATGTGCCTTTCGAAATTCATTACGTAGGCCTACAGCAATGCACACTCGGTGCGGCTCGTGGGAAATGAAGCAGCGTTACAGGGACAAACATTTTACAAACAACACCCAGTCAGGGTCTGTTTTTTCAGGATTGCTGGAGGGACACCTGATAGGTGTCGCAGGGGAACACCGGATTTTTAATTAAAACGAGTCTCTGCCCTTTAATGTACACCGATGAAAACAAAATCCATTCATCCCCATGCACAATACAACCCACTGGTCTCAGTTTATAATCACAACTACTGTCTTCAACAGAAATGTGCTTGGACTTCAAGCTTTCAATCAAAACCATCTTTGGTCCAAAATCTATTTACCCAAATGGGAGGCATTGCCATCTCAGTCGGAGAGGGAGGTGCCTAGATTCCCCAGTAGGGTGTTTCTGCAGGCAGCAGTTTCTGGACCGCAGTTATAGGACCCCAATCCTATCCCTAACCCTCGATAGGTGGCGCTGTCGCAGGAAACCTAAGGTCCTAGAAGGGCGGTCCCAGAACTGCGGGTGGGTCTGAAACTGAAGCCTCCGGGTCTGCAGAGACATAGGCTACTATTGGGCTTTCTAGCTCGATTTCAGAGACTGTACACGGGTGACAGCAGGAGAGCAATTCTGTCTCGTAGGATTCCGTCTGATGTGTTATTGGCTGTTGTTGTCTTAACTCAGTGCCACCAGCCAAAGATGGCAGAACTCCATGGAGAGAGTCCACTGTGCCAATGTGTTCTTTCTTTAGCAAAGCAGGTTTATCCCATGTGAATGATCTCAAAATCTACGGCCGAGACCATAGCACAGTATATCCGGGGCTGACTGCACACCCTCACAAATCTCCCCGGAATGGCTCAGGGATTGTGTGATTTGCAGCCTCATGAAATAGGTTCACATCAATGACTTCAAACAGCAGTCGGTCGCAAAGCCGGTTCTCTGGTTCAACCGGAGGCCTCCCGATGACATCATGCCGTATGTCACTGTTTATCTGGGACTGACCAGGGCGAGGCAGGAATGAGTCAGCGCCAAGCGTCCACGATACCTCCGCCCTCCTCACTCTCCGAGCGGACTGCCGCCAGTCCTCAAATCATCACACGATCCCGTCCACAGCTTTCAAAATTAAATCATTTCCTAACCTCTCAACTGGGAAAAAAAATTCATTTTCCTGGCTAAAAAAAACAATCCCCCACTCTTGTCTCATGACCGCTAACAAGATTCTTACGCCATTAAGACGGCAGTGAACTCGCCCTGATCACTTCGCCTAAAATTTGAATTTCTGCCAAAACCTGGCTCTCTTCACAAACTCCTTTCATCACTGGTATTAAAGGAAATGGAACAGGCAGGTTTCTGAGATCAGTGATAAACGGTCGCATTTAGATCATGAGTCCACCTCTCTAATGTCAACTTCTCAAGCTATCACTCTCTTCTCAAAGCATTTCACTGGGCTTAGGTATGGCTCTCAGACCTTTCCTTCTTCCATCTTAAAGCTTTTCACTAGCCTTAAGCTGCCTTCACACCGGACGCGAAACGATTTTTTCGCACGACAGATTACATTCAAACTCAATGCAAAGACGCGAATACACGCGTTTCGCGTGCATTCGCGTCTTTGCATTGACTGAATGTAATCTGTAGTGCGAAAAATTCGTTTCGCGTCCAGTGTGAAAGCGGCTTTAGTTGGGCAAGTAATAACATTTACTGAGGCCTCCTACGCAGACAGACAATCCCAACCATGGTGTCGGTCCACGTACTGGAAAGGCACATCGCAGGATGCAGAAATGTTCATTGAAAAAGAAAAGACCTGAAGACCACATGTGGACAGCATAACATTTCATTACATGTGTAGATTTTTTTCCTCATTTATCAGGATAGAAAACCATTGCACCACGCAATGTAGGTTTGCAAGAGATTGGTAAACAAAGCACTTCTTTAATTACCCAAACATACATGAACGTCCCATTTATGGAATCTGGCGCCAATTATTCTTTTAGAATGACTTAAAATTCCACTGCAGAGCAAGAAACTTGGCAGCAGTAGGAGAAGTTTGAAAGCGTTAAGAGATGAGAACAGACTGCCAGCCCATCTGAAAGCTATTAGAGGTTTTACATCGTTTAGGAAAGCTCCTTATGCATTTTTAGAGACATGTTCCAGCAAATATCAAGATCTAATGATTACGCCCGTTTACCAATGGTGCATTTGTATTATGCATGACTCTGCCACATCTACTACAACCCTTGTGAACATGACAACTCACTTAAAAGAAGCCTCTATATAAAAAAAAGAAGCAGGCCTTACTTCTGAGTGCATACAAAATGAGTCCATTTACATTCATGTAATGGTGGAATTCACAATAAAAGAGGCAGTAAGTGCAGATCTTAAAACCTCAAATTGCTTTTACTTCCACTCTGTGGTATTGGCATACTATTTATCCATGTTGCACCGTCAATTTATCTACCTGACATATTTCCAAGACAATCAAACAGTCAATCATGTCTGCACTTGCAATCGTATGTTTAGTACACAACATATTTACAAAATGCACATTAGGAAAAAGTGTCAAAAATAGTTTATTATTAAAATTTAGACAAACAATACATTTTACCAACAGGTATAAAATAACACTTAATTTCGACAAAAGCAATAAATTAAAAACCATTTTATAAAACAACTTATTAAAGAGTAAAAATAATAAAAAAAAAAGACAAACCATTGCACTCATTATAATACACGCTTAACAGCACACACACTGATCTCAGACTCAGATTTGGGACTTCATACATTCTGAGGAACACGATGTTCCCCTACTGCCATGGAGTGTCAGTATCTGTTCGACCATGAGGGTATAAGACATAAACCTGGCGATTCATGAAGTCAGAATACACAGGCATTCACCCAAACACCCCTTCAGGTCCTGATGTTGACCTTAGAGATCCGACCACATGACCCGCTATGCTTTACTTGTGCAGGAGAGACAGAGGGCTGTCGAACCCACTGTCCTGCTGGCCACCCTTCAGCTCCGAGAAGAGGCTTTTGGAGCACAGCCGATGGAACCTCTCTCCCTCCGACCCCGGCGTGGGCTCCCTGGGTCCCGGTTTGCTCCGCGAGCCCCTGGAGACGCCTCCGAAACTGGGCTTAGAGGGGATGGCGATTGTCCTGAAGTCGTCCTGGTCAGAGTCTGAGATCGAGGTTGATGAGGAAGTGTCCAGCTGGATGGATTTACCTGTCTGGGAGTTAGGGAAGAGATGGGTGAGGTGCGCTCCCATGCTAACCGCGCTCCAGTCGCTATGGCCCCCAGCGTCCCTGACTGGGGTCTCTTTAATGAGTGAGGGCTGACTGCAAGCCTCTGCAGTGTAGCAGACCTTCGATTGGAAGAGGCTCCTGTCACTCAGGTCCATCCTGCTGGTTCTCAAGGTTACACTGGACACTGTGACATCACCGGTGCGCCCTGCCACGCCCACATCACGGGACATAGAGCAAGAGGGCGGGGCTTTGAAGCCATCCTCCTCCAGGCCCTTCCACTTCCCAGGCTTCAGCGAATCCTGACACGGGGTTTCCCCGGGAGGCGTGGTCCTGTCCGGACTGCAGGTGCCGTTGACCTTTGGCGCGCCCGTTTCAGATTTGACCCCGGAGCTCGGAGACACCCTGACCCCCGCAGAGTCCTGCCTGGAGGACAGGACACGACCCCCAGCTTGGCTCAGGTCTGAAGGAGACAAAACAGGTTTCTGGGCATCGTCTTCAGCTGCAGAGGTCTTGGTCATCGATGGACCTGTTCACACACAGAGTACCGGCATAAGCCAAAACAGACCCATTTACATTACTTGTAAAGGCATTTTTACAACAACCAGACAAGGAGTGAAAATGAACTGATAAAGATAGATAGAAGAGCACTCCTCAATGAAAGAGAGAAGAGGAGAGCAGGCCAGTTGCTCTGATGAAAGAGAGGAGAAAGGAAAGAGGATGAGGAGAGCAGGGGAGAAGAGAGAGAGAGAGCAGTCGTGTCTTCTCATTTTTAAGAAAAAAGAAATTCTCATCTTCAATCCCATCCAAATGTGGAATTCACAGTCCATGTAAAGTCTGCCCATATATGACTCATGCTGCTGTCCTCGGCAGCCGGGGGACGGAGTCAGACGGTCCTCAGCTCTCCAAAACAAGCACCTGTTAGCCACAGCTTCTTTTCACACCCCGGCCACAACCCTGGCATGCACAGGCCCGCGGAAACCCAAAAGTGCTCGCTCAGAGAGCAACCGACAGGCACCCAGATTCCAATACGAGGTGCTTAAGTGAACAGGCAGAGCTAGCACAACCTACTGCGTCCCTCCCACATCCCCGAGCAGCGGGAGGCCAAATATGGGCCACACCCCCTTCCAGACCACAGTCAGAGCTGGCACAGTCGGAGGCCGCGGTGCTCACACTGGTGTTGAAAGCGGCCCCTTTACTGAGAAAGCCAACCCCACAGCCCAAGAAGAAAGCAGTGCTGTTAGTGTGAGGGAGGGGGAGAGGAAAGAAGAGTAGGGGAGAGGAGAGCAGACATTCTATGCTGAAGAAAGAGAGGAGAGCATTATACCTCTGAAGAGAGAAGGGTGAAGGATGGGAGGAGAGCAGGAGAGAGGGAACAGGAGAGGAGAGCCTTACCTTGCACTGCCCAGGTCTTCCCTTCCCTCCTCTTAGACAGCGGCGTCTCCAGGACCTTAGTCATGGCCGCCAGTCTGCTGGCTGCACTGATGATCTTCCTCTCCGCCCTGGAGGGTGAAGGGAGGGAGAAAAGCAAAGGACAGGGAGTGAGGGACGGAGGGAGAGATTAACAGGAATGATAGTGGAGGTAAAGAGACAGAGGTACAGAGCAGTGATGATGTCTAGAGTAGGGGGTGGTGGGAGAGTTCCAGAAAAGGATGGGAGTGGTTGTATGGAATAGGAGGTGTGTGCGGAGAAACACAGGAGTCAGAGTGGGGGTATTAGAGGTAGAGAGCGAGGGATGTGAGGACAGGAGGAGTGCGGCTCACCCCTGGCTGGCCCCAGCGTCCTGCAGCAGCTCCTGCAGGCAGCTCAGGTAGTAGCGTCTCATCTTACGGGCCGTATCTCTCCTCTCCCGCAGGACCTCCTGCCGAATCATCTCCGCCGCCCGCTCCTTACTCTCCCTCAGGTACCTCAGCATGTCACCTGCGTCAAACACAGCCGGCGAGATACCTGATACAGCCTGAGAGATCCCCGAAATACAGCCAGCGAGATCCCGAAGATACAGCCAGCAAGATCCCTGAGATACAAATGGAGAGAACCCCGAAATACAGCCAGCAAGATCCCGAACGCACAGCGAGCGAGATCTCCAAGATACAGCCAGCAAGCTCCCCGAGTCACAGCCAGCAAGATCCCGGATACACAGCCAGGGAGATCCCTGAGATACAGCCGGCGACATCCCTGAGATACAGCCGGCGACATCCCTGAGATACAGCCGGCGACATCCCTGAGATACAGCCGGCGACATCCCTGATATACAGCCAGCGACATCCCTGATATACAGCCCTGTACTCCCCTCTACCCCACAACCAATGCTCAGCACCTGACATATACAAAACAGCACCCCACTACCAACCCTGTTCAATGAACACAATAACTGCCAGAGAGTTCTGCAGCACTGACCACCAACAGTGCCAAGCCATTACAGCCACCCAACATTCCACTAGAATAAAAAAGTGTTCCCAGATAAAGCTGCGACATTAGGATTCCAGAAAATATGGTAGTGGAGCAATTTTATTTCCATCACATTATCAGGCACTGTCTCAAAGCGAACAAGTTTTTTTTTCGGTTTTCTCTTTTCTCGTATCTGAACATTTTCCCCAATTATGCTTGTCGGTACCATTGCAAGCTGGTTTATGGGTTTCCCACCAAATGTAATACTTTTCCCGTACAAGGAAAGAACAAAAAGACAAAATCCAATGATCTCCATAGCGAGAAAAGGCTCATTTTTGCATGATGGATACAAAATGCGATACTATTTTGAGTTCTTGTGACTGTCTCCATCTAGGGACTCTAGTTAAACACGGTCAGATGACCAGGCTTCAGACCCACAGAAGGGTAAACGCGGTGTGACTGTACCTCTGATCTTCCCCACGGCTCTCATGTACTGCTCCTTCATCTCCTCCAGTCCGGCCTGCAGACGCTGCTGTTCCTCCGAGACCCTCCGAGCACAGGACCTGCACCGCAGACACGGTCAACACGCATGAGTGCAGGGACCGTTTTTAAAAATGCTTTTTGTTCTCCATTTCAAGAAATGTCAGATAGAAACAGTTAAGTGAGGAGTGACAAAGAAAAACTGGGGTAAAGCCCCTGGAACAATTTTTGGGTTAAGGGCCTTGCTCAAGGGCCCAACGGTGAAGTCCTTTCCAACTTTGTCTCTCCAGGTCAAGTCAGAATCCCAATACCACCAGGGGTTTGAATCAACAACTCTTCATTTACTAGTCAAGCAACCTACCACCAGTACCCTGCCACCCAATACACACACGCATCTGAGGCTGGACCTCAGACTCGAACCCTGCTTGAAAGTGCCAGCAGAGGTGGACAGAGGCTAATAGAGAACCCGGGCAGTTGGGAACTGGACTCAGGCAAAGTTTGGGGGGGGCAGTTGCCTCGAAGAGCAGAGTAGGGGCTTCAGTATTCAGTTATCAGAAATCTGATGCCAACTGGGAGATCATTGGACTGGTCTTGATGTGGGGAGAGGCGATAAATTTATCACGATAATTTTAAGCGCAATTAAAGTAAATGCCACCATGGGGCAAATAGACGAGCTTGCTTCTCCTCTTTTCTATAACGCATACCTTATGCGGTGTTGAACAAACGGCAATCAAACATCAGAGGCCATTTGAAATGCTTCCAGGAGGAAAATTGTGTTTTGAAGTCAGCTAATTACAGCGAGATTGGATGGCTTAATTTATTTTTGATGAATCCTTAATAATCCGCAGAAATGTCGCAATGTTGCAATGAGAGACGGAATTCAGAGGAAGGTTTTTTTGCTAATTATTCAGGTTATTGGCACCGTTTTAATCTAACAAGAGAGCCTAGTTAGGTCTGTCTCTTTCTCATTGTCTCTTTTTAATCATTATAGGCTACATATTGGTTGTGGTTAATCAGTTGAGTAAATTAATTGCTTGATTTTTAGTTTGGCAAAGTACACAGGAATAGATTTAGGGTAGGTTAATTATGACAAATTGATGGAAGCTGTCCAACCTCATGGGTAATTAGCCAACTTCAAAGCACAATTTTCTTACCAGAAGCATTTCAATTGGCCTCTGATGATTGATTGCCATTTGTTCAGGACCACATCTGGTATAATTTGTGGAAAACAAAGGAGCAAGCTCATCTGTTCACCCCATGGCAGGAATATTATTATTGCGCTTCAAATTATCATGATAAATTTATCGCCGAACCCCAGTCCCAGCCATCCCTTCCATTGGGGATTTTTAAATAATGTCATGGATGCTGTGTCTGTTCAGACTATTCCACTTTAGCTCCAAGCGCACAGCCTTATTCATTTCACCTAGAACTTTCTGATGAATGTCAAATGTCTATGTTAGGGCCAATGGTCCGACAGCCTCAATCTTCATCATCTGTACCAGACCACTGTCAACCAAGTCCAACCTGTATCTAAATCCAGACAAGCCTCGATTGCAAAATGATGTCACATAAGAAATGCAGCTGGTCGTGAACTTGAGTTACTTGGAGAAGTTGGTGTTCTGGCTTGTGGTACAGTTGTGAAAAGGACATTTTCTCCCAGACGATTGCCAAGCATGTCAGAGGACATAATCTGAAGGTTTTACAAGTGTGGGATTCTGTTGTGGAAACTCTGTTCTTGAGGAACATTTAGTTTAGCGGGAGAGTTATCTAGTTTTGCTTCTCCAGTAGCATGCTGGTGTTCGATGTTCCCAGTGATGTCTCTTGTAAGTCAGGAAATCCATCTGTTCCTCCTCAGAGAGTAGATGGAAAAACTGCTCGCAGACCTCTTTCTAGTAGGTGTTCAAGCTGGGGACCACAAGGTTGCCTCAGTTGTTTTTTGTAAATTCTGCTGGTGAGCAGTGTTTTTATGCAAATTTGATAGTGGTGATGAAACACCATTGAAGTTGCCAATGCATTCTTGCTTTGCACCAAATTAATGAGCAGTGGCCGTTCAGGTGGGCAAGAAAGTTTATATTGTTAAAAAAAAAAAAAAAAAAAAAAAAACAACATAAAAGTGTCCACCTCACCTGCATCCCGCAACTATCTTACACAAAGACTTGCTTTTCAAAAGCAAAGGCTTTAGCGCTCACCTCATAGACTGTATATAAAGATGGACGATGCTTCTCCACTTCCTAACGCTGTACAAAAAATATCTTTCATACGGACACAGCTATCTTGAACATTTGGAGCCAGAGTCTGCACAGCAGTGATCGGGCGGTTGAGCCGCGGTCTGAAGTTCCCGCCCATACACCCACCCAACTCAGCTGCAAGACATCCCTGAACTTTTTATGCAGCCTAGCTTGTTGTGTCAGTAGCTATGTTTACATGCGCAAAATTTCTCCAATCCGATCCTAACCTCGGTTGATCGGAAATTCCAAATCCAAATTCACATGGACACTAACTGAAATGATCCGATCATGACTCGCGTATACATCACCATGCGTTTAATCAGAATGAATCATTTGGGCATGCACGGAGTTGTCTAATTTTCCGGAAATATTAGAAGAAGTAGAAGACGAAAAAGCTGTACTTCCGCCTCTGTTGTAAACAAACGCCACGCTGTCTGCACGTCCTCGTTCGCTCTTTGTAGCACACATGCGCAGTGAAGACAATTTTACCCCAACCTTGGAGACAGGATCCGAATGGATGTGTACATGGACGCCATTCGGAATAATGATCGGCATAAACCACCTCTCTCATTCGGAATGAAATTTCTTTCCAAATGGACCGAATCGGATCAGAATCTTCCGAGTGACGTGTTTACATGAAGCATTTTTAATCTGATTGGGCCATTATTCCGATTATGTGTGTCCATGTAAACATAGTGAGTGTTAGACAAGAGACTGGGGGTAATTTGATTTACAGTTACTTGTAAACAAACATAACCAAACGTTTGGCCTATTGAAAGCCCTGTTCTACCATGAATGAATGCTTTTTAAAGGGTTAGCTAGGTCCAAGTGCAGTTATATGAGATTAAATTCATTTACTGCTTTCTTCATCCATAGCAGTAGCTACATTGCATGGCTCCCATACAGATGTCTGGTGCTCCTGCCAGGCTCTATCAACTTGTACTGACTACTAGCCATCAACTAGCTAGGTGGCTAATACATCAACTGTGTTTTAGTACCTCATGCAGCCCTACTTCAAAATTCATGAGTCTGTAAGTAACTGAACGACCTACTATCATGCATTTTAACATTAATTCTAACTACCTCGTTAGCTTGGTGGTCGCGTTTCAGCCCTGAAGAATTCCCAGTAATAAGCCAGTCAGGGAATTCCCCCCTTAGAGTCACAGTCGATCGCGTCTGTCGATCATGACATCCCCTTTTTAAAGTATCAAATAACTAAATAAAAACCAAACTTATCAAAAAAATGAACACATGAATATACATCACCATGGTAAGATATAATTAAAAGTAGAGATCGTTTTAAAGGCAAAAAAACAAATGTCTCCCCCCACCCCAATGCAGCCGTCCCTCATTGATGTTCACAGACAGTAAAAGGCACATCTACATACAATGTTGAAAACGTGTGCAAGGTTTGATGTAAATATCTTAAACGATTTCCGAGTTACAGCCCGGAAACAGTCGGAACGCCGACGTGAACGCGGACGGGAAACCAGTCAAAACAATATGTCTCCCCTCCCTCCTGGGTGGAGACATAATGACAGAAACTATCTTCAGAAAAACTAATTTTATGCATATTTACATTTTATATAGTGGTCTATGTCCCATCCACTCACATGGAGGGGGCGGGGTTATAACCTGTGCTGCAGCGAGCCACTAGATGGCGATCAAGATGTTTTGGCCTCACTTTTGAGGACCTGTTAGGCTGTACATATTTATATACAGTCAATGGTATACGTACAGAGAGGACCCGCCACTGCTCTTCCTCACTTCCTCAAGCTTCTTCTGGTTTTCCTGCTCCAGCTCCCGAATGGCCGCCTCATGCGCATCTGCCATTACAGAAAGGCAAAAGAAATGCAACAACTTAGCATCTGATCTAAAACACACCACAGGCCACAACCCCCTACCAAACAAAAACCACCAGGCTCCCAAATCACTCCACGCTGTCCCCACCAACCACACAACAGACCCAACCACCCTGCATGGAGAACCGACCTACTGACTACTGAGTGACCACAGCATAACGTCTCCCATTCAAAATCTCTGTTACAACGAGTTTAGTTTCAAGTGCTCTTGCGTATTCCTCGATATGCATGGCTCAGGGGCGCCCCCTACAGGGGCCGTACCTTTCATTCGCTGTGTGCTGGCCTTGTTCTCGCGCACGGTGTGCTGCAGCTGCCTGCAGGTCTTCTGCAAGTGTCTCTGCAGGTCCTGACACTGCTTCTGCAGCTGCCCAATCCGCTCTGCACAGCCACCACTGCAGGGCTGAGAACCTAACATGCAACGCCGCGCAAGGCCTGCCTGTTACCACAGCTGCATCAACCTGCTACCAGAGCAAACTCAACCCCATTCCTTTGCTGCAACAAGATACAAGAGCTACAGCAACATGCTTTACCAGCACTGGATTTATTTAGAAAACTCAAACACATTCCACTGAAATGAGCAGTGAGCGATCCGTATAGAAGCACATGTCGTGGGGCTATGAGCCATGTTCAGCATCTCAGACCAGCACAGAGAGCACAAGGGGCCTTGCAGTAGGTGCACTGATCAAGTCAAGCTAAGATTGGCTTACTAGGAGTCCGGCAGGCATCTCTCTCCCGCTGGTCCTGGGACTCCTTCGACACCCGACTCGGCCTCCCCTGTCCACTCTGTACAGATGGGACCATAAACATCAAACATGCAGTACGATGAGCACCAAGCCCAAGCGGGGTGGTTAACTCCCCACTCTTACTTAAACTGGCGACTCCAATCATTCTAAACCCAGAGAAGGTGCGAAAATAAGTGAGTGAAATTCCTTACCTTCTTCCACTCTTGCTTGGCCTGGGCTACAGCCTTACTCAGCAGGCTCCTGCAGCCAGTCACAACACAATCCCACAGTGCCCCCTCTGGCCAGCTGGCAGAAGTGCCCTCCTTAGTCCTCTCTGGGCCCTCGCTGAGCTGGCTCTGGAGCTCCGCCAGCGCAGCCCGCACCTCACTCAGCGCCTCCTCTCGGTGCCTCTCCCTCTCCTCCCGACTCCTGCTCTCCTGCTGGGCGCTCCACTCGTCCTGCCGTGCTCGGAGAAGCTGCTGAAACTCCGCCTCCTTCTGCAGGAGGCGCTCGGCTCCGCGCCGCTCGGCCTCCGCCCGGGCCTGCGCCACAGCCTGCTCCTGCAGCGCCCGCTGCTGCTCCAGAAAGGAGCGATAGTCCTGCTCGTTCTGCGCGCGGAGGCGGGACATCTCCTCCTGCTTCTCCCGCCCCCAGGAGGCTCGGGCCCGCGCAAGCTCCGCCTTCAGAAGGGCCTGCTGCTCCCCCCTCTGCTGCTGCAGCTGCCGGTGCAGAGACTCCGCCTCCTCACGATGCTCCACCTCCACCTGCTGTCTCAGAGAGTCCGCCTTCTCCTGTAGCCCCACCTCCAGCTGCTGTCTCAAAGACTCCACTTCCTTATGATGCTCAACCTCCAGCTCCTCCATCTTTCTCAGGTGAGTGCGCTGCCAGCTGAGCTCCGCCTCCTTTAACGCCACCGAGACCTGAGAGAGAGAGAGAGAGAGAGAGAGAGAGAGAGAGAGAGAGAGAGAGAGAGAGAGAGAGAGAGAGAGAGAGATCAGACACATGGTGAGAAAGACAGTGAAAGAGAGAAACTTCCCAGTGAACCCTGCCAATGATATCCATCCAGGGCACAGTGAGACCAGGAAAACAGCTCTGATAATAAGACTCTGCAGAGTCAGGCTAAAGGAGGGTTCTGCATGTTTCCTGTACCTGCTGAGCGACACCCAGCTCCTGCTGTTTCTCCCACACCTGCCTCTCCGCCTGCAGGTGGGCCTTAAACTCTGCGAGTGATGTCATTTCCTGCAGCCAGCTGCTACGGGCCTGGGACACTGCATTCTCAACCTGCAAAAGGAAACGACACACGACACAGGCATCTTTCTTATGCTCAGAGTACAACATTCAGTCACTCGGCAGAGTCACTCTTCTAACTGCTTTGGGCGCAAGTTCCCAGTTAGTACTGGTTCAATAAGAGAGACACACAAACTAAGTGCACACATCAGATCAGCCAGTGAAGTCTAGTCAGGCCAGGGCTGTTACAGTAAGAGCTCATGCACAACCCCAATTCTGAAATAGTTGGGACGAAGTGTAAATTGTGAATAAAATCAAAATACAATGACTTTCAGATCACATGAGCCAATATGTTATTTACAATAGAACATAGTTTCAACATTTGAAATGTTATCTGAGACATTTTACATTTTTATCCACAAAATGAGCTTATTTCAAATTTTCTGGCTGCAACAGGTCTCAAAAAAGTTGGGACACAGGCAAAAAAGGGCTGAAAAAGCATTTAATATATAAGAGAATCAGCTGAAAGAACATTTAGCAAGTAATTAAGTTAACTGGCATCAGGTGTGTAACATGATTGGCTATGAAAGGGATGTCTTAGGGAGGCTGAGTCTCTCAGAAGTAAAGATGGCCAGAGGCTCTCCAACCTGTGAAGGCTTGCGTAAAAAAAAATTGTGGAATACTTTAAAAACAATGTTCCTCAACGTCAAATTGCAAAGGCTTTGAAGGTCTCATCATTGACAGTGCATAACATCATCAAAATGTTCAGAGAAACTGGAAAAATCTCTGCGTAAGGGACAAGGCCGAAGACCTTTACTGGATGCCCGTGATCTTCGGGCCCTCAGACGCCACTGCATCACTCACCGGCATGATTCTGTCATTGACTTTTCTAAATGGGCCCAGGAATACTTCAAGAAACCACTGTCTGTAAACACAGTTCGCTGTGCCATCCACAGATGCTACCTAAAACAGGACAATGCAAAACCACATGCTGCAGCTATTAAAACAGCATGGCTTCGTAGTAGAAGAGTCCGTGTGCTGAACTGGCCTGCCTGCAGTCCTGATCTTTCACCGATTGAGAACATTTGGTGCATAATTAAACGAAAAGTCCATCAAAGGAGACCCAAAACTCTCCAGCAGCTGGAAGCCTGTATTAAACAAGAGTGGGATCAAATTCCAATGGCTAAACGCAAGAAACTTGTCTCCTCAATGCCCAAACGCCTCCACTCTGTGTTAAAAAGAAGAGAGGATGCTACACCATGGTAAACAGGCCCCTGTCCCAACTTTTTTGAGACCTGTAGCAGCCATCAAATTTGAAATGAGCTCATTTTGTGGATAAAATTGTAAAATTTCTCAGTTTCAACATTTGCTATGTTATTTCTGGTCTATTGTGAATGAAATGCTGGCTGGTGTGATTTGAAAGTCATTGCATTTTGATTTTATTCACAATTTACACTTTGTCCCAACAATTTCAGAATTGGGGTTGTACCTGCAGCTGGAGCTCCTGCTGGTGTGGGGTCAGTGCTGTTACAGTAAGAGCTCATGTACCTGCAGCTGGAGCTCCTGCTGGTGTGGGGTCAGTACTGTTACAGTAAGAGCTCATGTACCTGCAGCTGGAGCTCCTGCTGGTGTGGGGTCAGTACTGTTACAGTAAGAGCTCATGTACCTGCAGCTGGAGCTCCTGCTGGTGTGGGGTCAGTACTGTTACAGTAAGAGCTCCTGTACCTGCAGCTGGAGCTCCTGCTGGTGTGGGGTCAGTATTGTTACAGCAAGAGCTCATGTACCTGCAGCTGGAGCTCCTGCTGGTGTGGGGTCAGTACTGTTACAGTAAGAGCTCCTGTACCTGCAGCTGGAGCTCCTGCTGGTGTGGGGTCAGTACTGTTACAGCAAGAGCTCCTGTACCTGCAGCTGGAGCTCCTGCTGGTGTGGGGTCAGTATTGTTACAGCAAGAGCTCATGTACCTGCAGCTGGAGCTCCTGCTGGTGTGGGGTCAGTACTGTTACAGTCAGACCTGCAGCTCCCTGTGGTGTGGGGTCAGAGTTGTGCAGCTGGAGCTCCCTGCTGGTGTGGGGTCAGTACTGTTACAGTAAGAGCTCCTGTACCTGCAGCTGGAGCTCCTGCTGGTGTGGGGTCAGTACTGTTACAGTAAGAGCTCCTGTACCTGCAGCTGGAGCTCCTGCCGGTGTGTGTCCTGCAGCTCCTGAGTGAGGCGTTTGGTGGTCTCCTCCACAGCACGTTCCCGCGCCTCCTGAGCCTCACGCTGCAGGCGGAGCCTCTGAGAGGCCAGCCGCGCCTCCAGTGACATCGCTTGGTCTGTCTGCAGGGCGCGGTCCTGCCCCCCGCTGCCACGCCCCGCTTTTCCCCGCCCCTGAGCCTCCTCCAGGCGCCGGCTCCACTCCCTCTCCACCCGCTCCAGCGCGGCCTGGGACGCCTGCGGGGGGACACGCCAGCCGAACTGCTGTCAGACACTCCCTACAGCTCCCCCACACTCTACCCTGATGCCCTGGAGTTTTATACAGTTACAACATTTACATTCAGCACATAAGTATTTGGACAGTGACTACTTTTGTAGTTTTAGCTCAGCACACACTCACTGTAGATTTGAAATGAAACCCTCATGATGTGCTTGAAGTGAAGACGACTGAATTGGTCATTGAAGAATATTCAACTTCCTAATCGTAAAATGTCACGGCTATATTTGGTCCATTCTTCATCTGCACTGTGAAGTGCCGTTCCCCGAGTATTTAAGCTTTTAGCAGAATCTGAGCAGATAATATAGCCCCATATAATTCAGAATTCATGCTGCTCATATCAGCAGTTACGTCGTTGATGACATCACAGAAACGGTTCCATTGGCAGCCATACATGCCCACACATCACCACGCTTCACAGATGAGGAGGTATGCACTGGATTATGGGCAGTTCCCTCCTTTCTCCACATTTGTCATATCATTCTTCTGTGAAGTTGATCCTTCTCTCATCTGTCTGTGGATGCTATTCCACAATTGTACAGGCTGTTTTCAATGCTTTTTTGGCAAAAGTCCCATTTTTTCACATGAACTTTCTTTGGAAATGCAACTGTATTCATGTACCAGTCAGTATATCACACCATTGGAATCTTTAAGGTCCTCAATGTGCGACGAGGTCACTTTAATCGTTTTGGCGTGGTGTCCAGCTTAGGGGTTGGATGCAACTGAGCACTGAAGAGCTTATTTATGAAAGCATGTGATTCACAGCATGTTATCTTTCATTCTGCAAGCTCTTGCTGTATAATCTCAGGTTTGAGTCATTCATTCACTCAATTGTTGACTTTTTGGAAAACATTTCTTTCCAAAGGAAAATACCAATAGACTAAACCCAATGCAGTTGCAGTGTGCTGTCAGTACCTTACTATGCTCCTCCTGCCAGGAGGCCTTAGCCTGGTCCAGCTGTTTCTGGACCCCCTGCAGGACCTGGGCCTCCTGCCCAGGCCTGAGGGAGGCCAGAGCAGCCTGGTCCCTCCTGCAGGAGAACTGTTTCTGGACCTCCCTGCAGGTCCTGGGAACCAAACACACACACATACCTGAGCCCACTGAACCAAACAGGACACACTGCCTGCCTGAGAACCAGCCTGGTGCCCTCTGCCTGAGAACCAAACACACACACACACACTGTACCGTCTGCCTGAGAAACCTCAAACACTCCACACACTGCTGTCTGCCTGAGAACCAAACACACACACACACACACACTGTACCGCCTGCCTGCCCAAACACACACACCATCTGAGCCCTGCCTGAGAACCAAAGAACCAAACAACACACACACACACTGTACTGTCTGCCTGAGAACCAAACACACACACACACACTGTACCGTCTGCCTGAGAACCAAACACACACACACACACTGTACCGTCTGCCTGAGAACCAAACACACACACACACACTGTACCGTCTGCCTGAGAACCAAACACACACACACACACACACTGTACCGTCTGCCTGAGAACCAAACACACACACACACACACAACACACACACACACACACACACTGTACTGTCTGCCTGAGAACCAAACACACACACACACACACTGTACTGTCTGCCTGAGAACCAAACACACAACACACACACTGTACTGTCTGCCTGAGAACCAAACACACACACACACACACTGTACCGTCTGCCTGAGAACCAAACACACACACACACACACACACTGTACCGTCTGCCTGAGAACCAAACACACACACACACACACTGTACTGTCTGCCTGAGAACCAAACACACACACACACACACACTGTACCGTCTGCCTGAGAACCAAACACACACACACACACACTGTACCGTCTGCCTGAGAACCAAACACAAACACACACACTGTACCGTCTGCCTGAGAACCAAACACACACACACACACACACACACACACACACACACACACACACACACTGTACCGTCTGCCTGAGAACCAAACACAAACACACACACTGTACCGTCTGCCTGAGAACCAAACACACACACACACACACACACACACACCTGAGAACCAAACACACCACACACACACACACACACACACACACACACACACACTGTACCGTCTGCCTGAGAACCAAACACAAACACACACACTGTACCGTCTGCCTCAGAACCAAACACAAACACACACACTGTACTGTCTGCCTGAGAACCAAACACACACACACACACACACACACTGTACTGCCTGCCTGAGAACCAAACACAAACACTATTGACTTTCTGCGAGAAAATCAAACAAATAGAAATAAAAGTGTTGATTCATGATGCTTAGTGCCTGCATACCAAATTTAAACTGAATCACTACCGAAATTATTCACAATCTGGTTAAAATTTCATTTTCAAAAAGGCTGCCATGGCGGCCATTTTTAAAAACTGATTGCAACGATTTACATCAAGTTTGGGGTCCTCCTTGATCGAAAGATGTCGGCAAAGCGTCAGCTTCATCAGTCAAATAGTTCAAGAAGGTATTTAAATGTAACTTAGGAGCACAGACATATAGAAATGGGAGAAAATGGCATTTTCAAGATGACTGCAATATTTTCTCAAATATGACCACCAAGGCAATGATATACATGAACTTAGGTTTCCACATTGGTTGGAAGATGTCTAGAAAGTTTTGGAAATTCATGGGCATGGTCTGATATTAGAGGTCAAATCATGGATAAAATGTACAGAACAGAAAACCCTAACCAAATGTGCAGAGTCATGCTGCTTAGTACCTACTAACCAAATTTCAGCCGAATACCAACAGATATCATTGACAAATGGGTCAAAATGGCATAGCCATATGACAGCCATATTGGAGAACGGATCACAATGATTGGAAAGACTTTGGTGTCCTCATTGGCTGTAACGTCTGCGGAGTTTCAGCTTCACTTGGCCAACAATTTGAGAGAAGAGAATGTTTACGGACAACAATGAACAAAGACGACTGACGCAGGACTACCAGGTCACGACATAAGCCGATCAGAGTTGGTTCAGGTCAACTAAATGGGCAAAGGTACTCCAAATTTTGGATAGCTGTGTGTGTAAGCATATCTACAAAATATAAGATATCCAAAGGGATTCTTTTTTAGTTTCTTTTCCCCAGGATGGCCTGCTCTTTCATTAACTGTGAACTATGACTCCACCATACAGCTGAGTAGAGGCAGTTCTACAGAGCTCCACTAGGGGGCACTGTGCTGTGCTACATACTTCCTCCTCCCTGCTCTTCCTCTCCTGCTCCATCTTGGCACACAGGTCCTGCTCCACACTGTCCTTCTCCCTACAGACCGTGATGTAGCACTCCTGCACTGCCAGCATCTCCTTGCTGCCCTCCGCCAGCTGGGACCTACGGCAAACACACAGCGCACTGTGGGGACTTACTTCAGCACAGACTCAATTCAACAGCAGATGAAAAAACACAATCCTGTCCACAAAGTCAATATCGTCTTGGCTGTGACTTTTCCTCAAGTGCAGTCAGACTTACCACACTGAGGTAACAGATTGCCCCCCCCCCAACAGAATATGTACATACAGTGTAGCCATAGTGACCATCACCGACGGAGCAGGAGAGAGATGAGCGTAAATCTGCAGGCCTCGCCCTGCCCCATGCGGACTCTTACTCCAGACGCTGGATCTGCAGCTGGAACTCTGCAGTCAGCTCCTCCACCTGAGCGGCGTGCTCTTCCGTCATCTCCTCGCGCACCCGATTCACCACATCATCCCTGTACTGCTGCTGCATCCTCTCATCCCTACAACACACACACACACACACACACACACACACACACACTGAACAATCACTATACAAAAAACTCAAACATAATAATTACCATACAATAACTCATTCATACAACAATCATCATACAATAACTGAAACACAGAGCTATCACCACACAATAACTCAAACATATAACAATCACCACACAACTCAAACATACAATAATCACCATACAATAACTCAATCATACAACAATCACCATACAATGATTGAAACAGAGCTATCACCATAAAATAACTCAAACATATAACAATCACCACACAATAACTCAATCACACAACAATCACCACACAATAACTCAAACATATAACAATCACCACACAACTCAATCATACAACAATCACCATACAATAACTGAAACACAGAGCAATCACCATAAAATAACTCAAACCTATAAGAATCACCACACAATAACTCAATCATACAACAATCACCATACAATAACTCAAACATATAACAATCACCACGCAACAACTCAAACACAGAGTAATCGCCATACAATGACTCAAACGCACAGCAATCACCGGACAACTACAAACACAGAATAACTCAAATGCACAACAAATGTCTAGCTAAACCAAAGTGCAATAACATAAAACTCAAAATATAATAACAAAGTTCAAATACACCATATTCACAGCAAAATAACATAACCCCAATGCACCAGTCGATCACCATGCAAAAAAATCAAACGCACAGCTCAATCAACACACAATAACATAACTTGAATGCACAACTGAGTAACCACACAAAAACTCAAACACATAGCTCAATCAATACACAGTGACAAAACTCGATCACCGCACAACACTACAAATGAAGTGCACAACTGAATAACCTTACAAAAACTCTAATATACAGCTCAGTCGATTAACAGTAATATAACACAAGCACACAGCTCAAATGCCACGTGAGACCCAAACCTCTCCGCGGCCTCCCGCTTCTCCTGGTCCAGCTCCTGGATCATCTCCCTCATCTTGGTGCAGAGCTGCAGGTTGTCCGATTTCAGCTTCTCCTCGCTGCGCCTCAGCTCCTCTCGCTGCCGCTCCAGGGCCTGCGCGAGGGCGGCGGGGGACAGATACGCACACAGATACACAGGGTAAGGGGGCAAAAATCAAACACACATGGGGTAACAACACAGCAGCTCACACATTCAAATCCAACTGGCCTATGAGCATATGAAGACAATAGGTGCGTTTCCATTACCCTTATAAATGCGCAAAATCTAAATAGCGAAATAAAAAGTAGTAAAGGAAACACATGAATTTCGAATAAACTCAAATATCACTAAAAAGTTTTTGGGCTTTCATGAGGCGGTTTTTCAGCCGTGTGGAAAGAACAACATTTCGAAAAAGTTGAATGGAAACAGTTTTTGCGCATTTACAAGCCGCAGGACGTGACGCAACACGCAACAGGCTCTGATCTACAGCATCCATTCTGACTCGGAAAGAGTATCACGAGACGAGAATTTATGAGAATAAGGAAGTTTACTCGCAAAAGCATTTCCAATGAAAACACGCATTTGATGCCCTCCATGCAAGAACCAGTTGTGTCACTTTCTGGTGATTTTGAGATTTCCCACCAGATGGACCAACAGACATCTCCTCTATCTTATATTGGAAGCTTATTAAAAAAAAAAAAAAAAGACATAACTGGTTCTTGCATGGAGGGCCTCAACTGTGCTTTGCCAAATCATTCGAAATATCACTTTTAATTTGCGCAAAACTGCAATGGAAACGCACCTATTGCATGTGACAGGCGCTGAACAATTCTTATAATAACCAAGCACCTAAACCACAGGCTTAAAACGATTATAACAAGTCAGAAGACAAGCCCCCCACAGCAAATCAGATCTAGGCCATGATGGCACATGGCCCCTGCTCGGCCAATCAGCTGCGCATTGTGAGGGCACATGGCCCTGCTTGGCCAATCAGCTGCAAGCTGAAAGGGCACATGGCCCCCCTCAGCCAATGGGCTGCACGCTGCTCACCTGCACGTGCTCCTGCAGGTGCAGTTTCTCCTGCTGCAGGTTCCTCAGCTCCTCCTGAGCAGCCGCCCCTCCGCCAGAGGCTTCCAGATGTTTCTCCAAACTGCTCTCCCTCACCTGCAGGACACCAGGACATGCAGCACATCAAGGACCCCACCTCATTTCCACAGGCTTTACAATTGAACTCCCAACTGTAGTTTGCATCAGCTTTACCCACCATCCAGAGGTGCTTTTGTGATGAATTCAACATCTTAGGTAATGCCTAGTTCCCACTGTCGTGCGCTCCGTGACGAACGCCGCGATTGGCCATTCGTAGCCGACCGTGGAACTTCTCTGAAGCTGCTTTCACACGGACCTTGAAACAAATTTTTTAGATGCGTCAGATTACATTCAAAGTCAATGCAAAGACGCGAATACTATTCGCGTCTTTGCACTGACTTTGAATGTAATCTGTCGAGCGAAAAATTCGTTTCACGTCCAGTGTGAAAGCGGCTTAAAATTTCAGGTTTGGATACGAGGTGATGCGGTGATCACGATTGACAATTAATCATGTTGATCGGAGGAAATTTTTGAACCGTCCAAAACTTCTCTACGATCAACACGATTGCCACGACTGACCTGATCAAGATCTGGTAGGATCACCACGATTACTCCACGATTAAGACCACGATTTCAATCATGCCGCGAATCGTGATAGTGGGAGCCTAGAATAAGCCATTTTTGTGATTACACGTTCTTGTTGACTGAGCTTGAAGTCTCTCACTTCAAATAATAAACAACTCTGGTTTTGATCAAGATTACAGTCAGGCTATATTTGTATCCTATTAATCAAAGCACTCAATTACCATCCACAATCAAAACAAGCATTTTATGCCATTCTGTTGCAGTTTTCCCCCTAAACACCACCAGGAGCGGACAAAAGCCACAAGCTGCACAGGTGAAGAGGGCACCTGCGAGCCCCACCTTGCAGTCGTGAGCGCTCCTCTCGGCCCGCTCCACCTGTGCCCGCAGCTCCTGGGCGTGGCTCCTGGCCTCGCTCAGCTCTTCCTGCAGCTGGCAAATCTGCTTCCTCTTCCCCTTCAGACTGGACAGGAAGCGCTGAAGCTCCGCCTTCAGCTCAGGCACCAGCTCGTCCCGCGGCAAACCGCCGTCCGCCAACACGGCCGACAGGGGGCTGTGAACAGACAACGCGCGCCATCAAATTCTGACCCCACAATGCAGCACTGCCGTGGGTCACGGAGCTGAACTTCAGTCAAATTAACACCGATTATACTGAGAACAGCCCATAACATTTTTACACCAGTGCACTGCTCCATATTCAAAAGATGTGTAATAGAATGAGTGAATGGTGAGTCACGGTGCCAGAGTGAGCTGAAATTTTCACCCAAATGACTGAATTTTGAGAGATCCTGAGAAATGTCTTTTAACAGAAAAAGATGGAAACAAGATGGGTTCTTTTCTCTTTTTTTAAGCCTTAAAATGCCGCAGGAGAAGCACGGGTAGGTGAAGGGACATGTCAGGGCATCAGCAGGCATGAGGAACAGGCCTGTCGGGGTCGACCCACACAGTGAGGCTGCACAAAACACGTCTCCTAAAGCAGTCGTGTAAGGCTGAACACAGGAAATCCACACAAATATACATTTTTCAGTATTTTTTAACTTTCACATTTTTCCCAAATCATTTGTTCCGATATCCTGCTCTCTTCAAAGTAATAATAGTGTGCAATTAGTCAGGTCAAGAAATTTGACTTCAACGGTCTTAAAACGGATACTTAACAAAATTTCCGCGTCACTAAACATAGCCGTTATTAGCCTGTGTGAAGAAGTCAATTTGGGAATATATTAAGATGAAAATAAAACCAAACACGGTTGTGGCTTCTCGTTTATTAGATGATGGACAGTGAGTATGGGATTTTGTAAACAACAAAAAAAAAAATAATTTGGATGTATCACTTGACCATGACATAATGCCATAAACTTTATGTAAATATTGTTGTATCTATGCATTTAACTGCAACATTTGCAGCAAGTGCGGTTGAGTAAGCCAATTTATTTTTCAACATGTAAACATTTTCTTGAATATGCATCTTAAGTGACAGGCAGAGATACATTTTATCAACATTTCAATATTTATAACTGTATTTCAAATAATACATAAGTAAATATTCTGCCAGCAGTAAACAAAAGCTTAATAGCAGCTTGCTAATGCATGTTTAAGAAACAGAAAATACTTAGAGATTTTTTATTTTATTTTACCTCTCCATAAAAGCTAGTTGCTAACTTATGCATCACTTGTTTCATCACCAATTGTACATGAATGAGGCGGGAAGATGCAGAGAGACTGTTTTTGACAGGAGTTATTCTCCCTGTCAGAGGGTAAGCTACAAGTCAAAATAATCATGAGTAAAGTGTTTAAATTTGTTCCATGTTTTTTGAGAAATAAACAATATAAACTCTGAGAATAACCCCAAATAACACAAAGCAATATGTGAAAAAAGAGAAGTCAAAAAGAGTCAGGAAGTTTAGGATAGAGACCTAAAGTATAGCGAAAAAAAAAAAAAAAAAAAATTGTACGAAGAGAAGAAACAAAACACCAAAAGCGCCCCCCAAAAAAAAAAAAAAAAAAAACAATCTAGAAGAAGCAAACCATGAGTGCAGCTAATCTTGAGAACTTCCAGAGCAGTGTTAAGAATTAACCTTTGGCTAAGCAGTTATGACTGCAAGCTTGGATTTTACTTTTTTGGAAAACAAAAAATACTTAAATTTCATTCCCCCACCCCCATTTCTGCTTGACAACTGTTCAGTGCGTGACCGGTAGTGTAAGAATCTCGAAGTGATTGAGGCACAGAATAATACAGTATTTGCTCAGAGGGAAAGATTTCCCCCTGCTGGCGAAACAACAGCATTACCTTTAGCGCTGGATTTTTCCCAGGACACTAAGCCCAACACAACATCGTCGCAAGATAATGCCACTGAAGAGCATCATAATATTTAATGTCCTCTTCCATGAAGACTGAAATAAAATACAAGTGGTCACATGTACCTATACGGCCGGACTAACTCATACCTGTGAATCTTTCCGTTTTTCCGGGTGGCCTTTTTGATGCCCAGCTGCACACAGGAGTCAGAAAGCTCGCCCTCCCACTCTCCGTTAGAGTCCAGTGACACCACTCCCAGTTTGATGCCGGACTCGTACAGAGAGATCTGCTCCTTGAGATCGGCCAGCTCCTCCTGTGTTTGAAGAGCACAGAGACTCTTGTCAGCACTATTGCTCTCCGCGAGACCGAACGGACGGTGCGCTCGGGTGTAGCAGCTCCCCCCTACCTGCAGGGACTTGTTCATACGGTCATTCATGCTCTTCAGGGACTGGGCCTGCTGCAGCTGGAACCGCAGCTGGGTCACCTCCTGAGCCGTGCCTGAGGGACCGGGAGCACAGATGCGTTACAACAGGACACACACTATCAAAAATCAGGATGAATGAATGTTTGCTTCCATGGCATAAACCACACACAGAGTCCCAACAGCATCAGACCAGCTCCAATCCTCACAGTTACTTAGAGGCAGGCTTACTGTACTGAGCACGAGGAAGCAAGTGTGGGAGAGCTGAACTCGTCCAGTCAGAGAGCAGAAAAATGGAGGTAGAGAAACAAACAGTCATGAACACACATCACACACCCGTTTGTAGCAGCTTGGCGCACTGAGTCTGGCTGTCCTCCAGCCGCTGTGTGAGGGTGTTAATGATTCCCGCCCTCTCCAACTTATCCTGCTCTTTCTCTCGCTCCACCCTCTTCACCTGTTCCAGCAGCTTCTGACAAAGCTCAGTCTGTTAGAGAAACAGCACAGCTCAGCCTGATACAGAAACAGCACAGCTCAGCCTGATACAGAAACAGCACAGCTCAGTCTGATACAGAAACAGCACAGCTCAGCCTGACGCAGAAACAGCACAGCTCAGTCTGATACAGAAACAGCACAGCTCAGTCTGATACAGAAACAGCACAGCTCAGTCTGATACAGAAACAGCACAGCTCAGCCTGATACAGAAACAGCACAGCTCAGTCTGATACAGAAACAGCACAGCTCAGCCTGACGCAGAAACAGCACAGCTCAGCCTGATACAGAAACAGCACAGCTCAGTCTGATACAGAAACAGCACAGCTCAGCCTGACGCAGAAACAGCACAGCTCAGTCTGATACAGAAACAGCACAGCTCAGTCTGATACAGAAACAGCACAGCTCACTGAGAAACAGCACAGCTCAGCCTGATACAGAAACAGCACAGCTCAGTCTGATACAGAAACAGCACAGCTCAGCCTGATACAGAAACAGCACAGCTCAGCCTGATACAGAAACAGCACAGCTCAGTCTGATACAGAAACAGCACAGCTCAGCCTGATACAGAAACAGCACAGCTCAGTCTGATACAGAAACAGCACAGCTCAGTCTGATACAGAAACAGCACAGCTCAGTCTGATGCAGAAACAGCACAGCTCAGCCTGATACAGAAACAGCACAGCTCAGTCTGATGCAGAAACAGCACAGCTCAGATACCAGCACAGCTCAGTCTGATACAGAAACAGCACAGCTCAGCCTGATACAGAAACAGCACAGCTCAGCCTGATACAGAAACAGCACAGCTCAGCCTGATACAGAAACAGCACAGCTCAGCCTGATACAGAAACAGCACAGCTCAGCCTGATACAGAAACAGCACAGCTCAGCCTGATACAGAAACAGCACAGCTCAGCCTGATACAGAAACAGCACAGCTCAGCCTGATACAGAAACAGCACAGCTCAGTCTGATACAGAAACAGCACAGCTCAGCCTGATACAGAAACAGCACAGCTCAGCCTGACACAGAAACAGCACAGCTCAGCCTGATACAGAAACAGCACAGCTCAGCCTGATACAGAAACAGCACAGCTCAGCCTGATACAGAAACAGCACAGCTCAGCCTGATACAGAAACAGCACAGCTCAGTCTGATACAGAAACACACAGCTCAGCCTGGCGCAGAAACAGCACAGCTCAGCCTGATACAGAAACAGCACAGCTCAGCCTGACGCTTGAAAACAGCACAGCTCAGCCTGATACAGAAACAGCACAGCTCAGCCTGAAAGAAACAGCACAGCTCAGTCTGATACAGAAACAGCACAGCTCAGTCTGATACAGAAACAGCACAGCTCAGCCTGATACAGAAACAGCACAGCTCAGCCTGACGCAGAAACAGCACAGCTCAGTCTGATACAGAAACAGCACAGCTCAGTCTGATACAGAAACAGCACAGCTCAGCCTGATACAGAAACAGCACAGCTCAGTCTGATACAGAAACAGCACAGCTCAGTCTGATACAGAAACAGCACAGCTCAGCCTGATACAGAAACAGCACAGCTCAATACAGAAACAGCACAGCTCAGTCTGATACAGAAACAGCACAGCTCAGCCTGATACAGAAACAGCACAGCTCAGTCTGATACAGAAACAGCACAACAGCACAGCTCAGCCTGATACAGAAACAGCACAGCTCAGCCTGATACAGAAACAGCACAGCTCAGCCTGATACAGAAACAGCACAGCTCAGCCTGATACAGAAACAGCACAGCTCAGCCTGATACAGAAACAGCACAGCTCAGTCTGATGACAGAAACAGCACAGCTCAGTCTGATACAGAAACAGCACAGCTCAGCCTGAGAAACAGCACAGCCTCGTCTGATACAGAAACAGCACAGCTCAGTCTCAGAAACAGCACAGAGATACAGAAACAGCACAGCTCAGCCTGATACAGAAACAGCACAGCTCAGTCTGATACAGAAACAGCACAGCTCAGCCTGATACAGAAACAGCACAGCTCAGTCTGATACAGAAACAGCACAGCTCAGCCTGACACAGAAACAGCACAGCTCAGCCTGATACAGAAACAGCACAGCTCAGCCTGAGACAGAAACAGCACAGCTCAGCCTGATACAGAAACAGCACAGCTCAGCCTGACGCAGAAACAGCACAGCTCAGTCTGATACAGAAACAGCACAGCTCAGCCTGATACAGAAACAGCACAGCTCAGTCTGATACAGAAACAGCACAGCTCAGTCTGATACAGAAACAGCACAGCTCAGTCTGATACAGAAACAGCACAGCTCAGTCTGATACAGAAACAGCACAGCTCAGCCTGACACAGAAACAGCACAGCTCAGCCTGAGACAGAAACAGCACAGCTCAGTCTCACACAGAGACAGCACAGCTCAGGCTGATACAGACACAGTACAGCACAGAGTTCTTGTGCATGTGGCTTGGTTAGCCGTGAGCTCTGACCTTCTCCTCCAGGGTGTGGCTGAGGGAGTCCAGGTTTTGCTGCAGGAGCAGGACTCGGCTCTCGTGCTGTTCTGTCAGCGTTGCCAAGTCCCGCTCGTGCTTCTCTCGTGCGCGGGTCAGAGTGTCAGAGCGACAGAGCTCCGCCATCTGCAGCTTCATGCTGTCCACCGCCGCCTCGGCCACCCGCAACTTCTTCACGCTCTGTGGACACAGATGTACAGAATCACACACACAGAAATATGGCAGGCAAGGAAACACAGGGTGATGGACACAGCTGGCACAGTAATTGAGTAAGGTGAAGAATCATGGTTCAGACCTCGTGCTCCCGGTCGGCCTGCGCTTGGACCTGTGCCTCCAGGGCTTTGATCTTCCCCTGCAGCTGCGCCTCCTGTTCCCGGGACTCCCCCATCACATGACCTGCCTCCCTCAGGGAAACCGCCAAGCCCTCCTTCTCATCTGAGAGAGATGCACAGTGGCACAGGCTGTATGAAACACTCCAAGAAACACAGGCTTCACTGTCCTGACGCAGTTCTCCAATCTGTTCACTGAACCTCAGAAGGGCGAAGCCAAACAATGGCTGAAATGTGGGAAATTGCAGCTAATCCAGTGATTCAGAGATCTGAGACAAACAAAGCACTGCATTGCGAGATATAGATTCACTGAAACAATGAGCCTGAGCAGTGAGCACAGGACGGAGAGGACAGCTCTGCCTACCTTTCATGATGTTAAACTGGTGCTCCACGTATCGCACCTGACGCTTGCCATCTTCCAGCTTCTGCTCCAGTTCCTCCACCTGCCTGCTCAGCGCCTTATTGAGAATCTGTAGCTGCGCCACCTGCTGGTGATCTGTGGAATCTGACAGAGCAAGTGCATCGTCACACGATCCTGGTCAAGAACAAGCAGAGTGTCAGCAGTTATATTCATTCTGATGCGCCAATTTTATAACGGAGGGCGTAACTGAATTCAACCGTGTGTGGACTTAGGAAAAGCAAAGCATTATTCAATCTCATATGTGCTAAACAGCGCTGAAACCTTTTTTACGTCCCATCTCCGAGTTGTGCCAATTTGTGCTCTCAGTGTCTTGTAAAAGAATCCGAAGTTCTGCACGCCATACTCACCCCACCCCTAAACTCACCCCACCCCGCCATACTCATCCCGCCCGCCCAAACTCACCCCGCCCCGCCATACTCACCCCGCCCGCCCAAACTCACCCCGCCCCGCCATACTCACCCCGCCCCCCCAAAGTCACCCCGCCCCGCCATACTCACCCCACCCGCCACAAACTCACCCCCCCCCTCAAACTCACCTCGCCCCGCCATACTCACCCCGCCCCCCAAACTCACCCCGCCCCGCCATACTCACCCCGCCCCCTCAAACTCACCCCACCCCGCTATCTCACCCCCCCCCCAAACTCACCCGCCCGCCATACTCCCCGCCCCTCAAACTCACCCCACCCGCTATACTCACCCCGCCCCCAAACTCACCCCGCCATACTCACCCCACCCCCAAACTCACCCCGCCCCCATACTCACCCCCCCCCGCCATACTCACCCCGCCCCCCAAACTCACCCCGCCCCGCCATACTCACCCCGCCCCCCCAAACTCGCCCCGCCATACTCACCCCACCCCCAAACTCCCCCAAAGCTCACCCCGCCCGCCATACTCACCCCATACTTTCATACTCACCCCACCCCCCAAACTCACCCCCCCTGCCATACTCGCCCCGCCCCGCCATACTCACCCAACCGCGCCATACTCCCCCACCCCCCCAAACTCACCCCACCCATCATACTCACCCCGCCCTACTCACCCCACCCATCACACTCACCCCACTCCGCCATACTCACCCCACCCCGCCATACTCACCCTGCCCCGCCATACTCACCCCACCCATCATACTCACCCGCCCCGCCACATTCACCCTACCATACTCAGCCCAACCCTCCATATTTACCCAGGAACTTCCTCTGAAGCTGATCGAAGCGGCCATCTTGGCGTGGGGCCTCTGTGTTGAACATCCTGGGCTGGGAGGGGTTGTAGTGGGCTTTATAATGTTCCGCACGTTCTCCCTCGCTCCATCACCCTCGAATTCCTGCGGGGAGGGCGGGATGTCAGCCATAATTCAGAAGAACACAGGACTTATTTTGGCAAATAACATGTAAACAGCAACAGTCTGGAAAATTAAACAATCAGAGGCCATAAACTAGGGACAAATCTAGCAATTAAGCAGATAATATACCTCAGGCTGATGGAACTCTGTCCCAGGGTGGCCATTTTGGGGCAGGTACGGCTCGTGCTGGTAATCCTCCGACAGGTGTCCGTGCTGCGAGGGGTACCCATCCTGCAGGTGCTCCTCTTCAGGGGAAAAGTCCCGGCTGATGGCAGACTCCTCCGTGCCCAGGCCGGGGTACCCATACCCCCCATGCCCGTTCACATAGTCCTGACCCACAGGCTGGTGCAGGTGGCCGTGCCCGGCGAAGTTCTCCGGCCCTTCTTCATACGCGTACCCCTCCTGATCATAGCCATTCTCATAATTCTGCAAGAGCAGCCGGAACAAAAGGCTCCTTTAGGACATAAACCTCATCTCAGCTGCCAGACCACATCAAATGTCTACGCCAGTGGTTCTCAAACTCGGTCCTAGCGCCCCACTGTGTATGTTTGTTTTTGTTCCAACCACAACTGCAATCTTAGGATTTTAACAAGCTGTTGATTTGTCTTAATTAGGTGCATACATGTTTAGAGCAGTTATTTGTCCTCTTAAGCCACATTTGACAAATCTACACATGCCATGAAGAATTAAAATTTCATATCCACAATGAGATATGTTAGAAACCAGAATAAATAACTGCAGAGGGAAACAATTTGACCGAACGCTTAATCAGCGTAAACAATCAATAGGTTCCTCATTGGTGAAACTGTCGACACATGGCTGCAAAAACCAACAATTTATTTGGCAAACAGTAAAAGTCACACCTGTTTCGTTTCATGCTCATTTTCAAGTTCAGGCAAATTATTTTGAAAGAATTCAAAACACCTGTGTTCAACAACCCAATTTGGAGCTTGCTGATTTTCTCAGAGTCTACTTTGATCTGTTTAGAAATGTTTTTTACCTGCAAATCCTCACAATATGGAAAAATAAGCATAGCATGTTTGAGGGTTTTTATTCTTCATGGCACAGTGGATATGTCCATAAAAATGCAGCTAAAGGTGGTAAATAACTGCTCTATACATGGAATGCAGCTAATTAAGACAAATCGACACCTTGTTAAAAGTCTAAGATTGCAGTTGTGGTTGTAACAAAAACCAGCATACACAGTGGGGCGCCAGGAACGAGTTTGAGAACCACTGGTCTATGCTAAGGCCGCCCTGGATGAAGGATACCATCAGAACACAAACTGAACTCTGAAACCAGGACTCCTGCTAAACTCTGAAGATTCTGTGCTTTCCCCGGCTGTAGTAAGGCATACAGAGGGGCTGATGCATAGTGAATACTCATGAAGTGGGTATGAGCGCACAGAATGCATACAGCACCACACATGCTCACATCACACAAGGCCTGACGTACGTGACTTACATCTGGAGCAGCGGACAGACCCTGCTGTTCAGTCCA
The DNA here is from genome assembly GCA_029692085.1 of Gymnothorax javanicus. NCBI lineage: Eukaryota > Metazoa > Chordata > Actinopteri > Anguilliformes > Muraenidae > Gymnothorax > Gymnothorax javanicus. Next base: position 40,729,158 of record CM056207.1, read on the forward strand.
GTTCGGCCTCTGCTCCCACTGATGTGCAGTTCTGAAAAACAGGGCGTCTGCTGACTCACAGCAAACAGACCTAACACAGGTCGCACAGCTCACAGCAGGTCATAGTAGATCATGCAGTTCACAGCAGATCACAGATCACACAGCATATCACAGCTCACAGATCACAACAGATTACACAGGGCACAGCTCACAACAGATCACACTCAACTCAACAGATCACACTTCGCAGCTCGCATCAGGAGCCAGAGCTCACAGCAGATCACACAGCTCACAGAGGATAAAACGGCTCACAGCAGATCACAGAGAGCTTAAAGCACACTTAACAACTCAGAGAAATCACAAAAGTCACAGGCAATCAGATAACTCTCACCAGATTACGCAAATCACGGTGGATCATGCAACTCACAGTAGATTACATAGCTCATAGATTACAGCAGATTACAAAAGTCATAGATCGCAGCAGATTACGCAGATCACAGAACATACAGGTCACGGTTCACATCTCACAACAGATCACACACAGCTCACAGCCGGTCACAGCAGATCACACACACATCTCGGCTCACAGCAGGTCACAGCTCACAGCGGACCACACCCTCACAGCAGATCACGCAGCTCACAGAAGATCAGGCAGGACACAGCTCACAACAGACGACTCATGCGAGCACACAAACACATGTCACAAGCACACTTCAGGTGAGTCAGGCACTGTTTCAGCACGAGGCTGTTTGAAACGGTTCATAGCAGACCTCATAATATCCCATAGACTGTATAAAAATATGGACGCAGCACCCGGGTCTGAAAAGTGAGGCCGATGCGGAAATCTAAAAAAACTGCATTATATTTAATGGCCAGCAGATGGCGACGTCGGTGGTTGCAGAAAGAAGTTCAATGCTATTGAAGTCTATGAGAAAACGATCCTACTTTCCCACCTGATTTATCTCAATCATAATTTTCCCACATCATTTTATGGTATCTATTGCAAGTTTCAAGTCTCCTTCAATATATCATGATGTTCATTTTTGTAAATTATGGTCCCAAATAGACTAGAATAAAGGATAAAGCCAGAATATGCTTTAGGGACGTGGCTATCCTCTGGTCCTCGTCCGATACGGTCAGATCCAGAGCCACGTTCCTCCCCGGATCTTCAATTCACGCTCTCGTCCAATAGGAATCACATCCGGTTTCAAAATGACAAAATGGTGCTGTTCAAATTGCCAAAATCGAGGCTTCATTAATGGTATGCTGTAACCAATGGGTGACGTCACAGTTGCTTTGTCCATCTTTTTAAACAGTCTATGTAATATCCCCATATGTGCCACCAGCCCCTCTCTCCCCAGGCAGTTGGTACGAGCCAACTCGACAGGCAGACTCCTTGGGAAGGAACCACTCCAATGCTGCTGGGGGGGAGGAGTGTACCTGTGGTCAGTGTTGTGGTCGCCGCGGGGGGAGTAATCCAGTTCTGGGGAAGAGCTGTCCCTGCTGTCCTCCAGCATATCATCCGGGAGGTCCGTCAGGAGCCGGTGCAGCTGGGGGAACCGCAAAGAAGAACAAACTATTCCCATGTTCCACCGTATTCAAACCATATTCCACCATATCCCACCGTATTCAAACCATATTCAAATGCTCTCCAGCTGGGGCAACCCCGTGCATTACATTGAAATTCCACATCCATAAATCAAAAGAGCCCAAAACAAAATAATCAAGACTTCTGAAGTTCATTCACTGTGACAGAGCTGGGATTTGACTCGTTTCTCACTGGCAGGAGAGGATAAATCCCCATTTCTGATCCATAACCCTATTACTCACCAGCAAGTCTGAGTCACAAATAAAGCACACAGTGTAAATAGGGTTCAAACAAATTAAACATGACAAAATAAATAAATAATTCAACCAGCAGCCAACAGCCGCTGTGGAATACAGAACAGGCCCACCAGCACAGTACCACAGAGGTCACTTCAGTGATGGAATTAACCTCTGACAGCCAATCAGCTGCCAGGAAAAAACCCCAGAGTAAAGCAACAGGCCCAACCAGTCGGACACACAGTACCTGCCATAAGGACGAGCGCATGTACACCAGGGTCTCCTCAATGTCGTCCTCCATGACCCCAGCCCAGCTCACGCGTGTGAGGAGCACAGGAAACTGACGGTGACCGAGCAGCACAGCGACACGCCGGCGTAAATGCACATGACACAGTCATATGTGTGCAGCACAGAGCAGGACAGCCCCGCACAGATCTCCCCAGTCAGGGCACCAGCAGGAGGTACCCTCGCCGTTAACTGGAGCAGAAAGCCCAGCGCTCGCCATGGCTAAACCCACTCGCGCATGACCGAACGCAGCCGCGCGTTAACACACAAACGCAACAAAAGGGAACTTTGTCCCTCAGCACAAACCTCAGCATCCAACAAGCCCAAACCACTGCTGAAAACTAAGGGCTAAATTCACAACACAATCCAGCAGGAAACTCCAGCCTTCCGGAAAATCCTCTGAGACAGTCCTGGTGGGTAACAGCCAGGCTCTCCGACTCGACACAGAGAGGCATTCAGCTGAAGCTTCTATAAACTCCTCCAGAGCTGAACACAGGCGTGAGAATTCCAGCGGGCTCAGGGAAACCCACAGAGCCCGACACACCCAGCGAGGCTTGACCTGCACCAATCAGAGCCCAGGCTTCACCTGCACCAATCAGTGCACTTCAGGCAGATTGCTCGGGGCTGAGTCAGGGCCCGTTAACGGCTGACTGGAGAAGCTCGCTCAGTTTAAGCAGAAACAGCCCCAGGACAAAGGCCGGTGTTATGGCCGCCGCTGACACAGTCATTGATCAATAACTAAGAAGCAATAAATATATAAACAAAACAGAAGCGTCACAGCAGGATGGTGGGCTGAGAATACATGGTGGGTAATGAGCTGAACATGTAGCATAGCAAGCTAGCGAAGCCAGTCCAGATGTACAGAGGTCTGCATCAGGCCGGCAGCGTAAAAAGGTGTATTTCCTGTCTGCAGGTGCATTTCCTGTCTGCACAGCTACGCCGCCATCTTGACTATGGGGCCTCCATCACCACCAAGGAGATCTAGGACATGGACAGTCAGGAGCCAAGAGGAGAAGTGAAGTTTGATAGCAGAGAGCAGGCGAGTGTGTAGCTCATTTTGAACCCCAAGTTTTATTTGGGCTCCAAGTCAAGACCCAGAACGAGAGGCGGGACTTATTTGCTCAAACTGAAAAAAGGTGACAGACCCAGCATCCCCTTGTGTGAGCGGTCAGGCCAGAGAGCAGGACAGGATGGCAGCATCCTGCACCAAGGCCAGGATTGTGGACTGGGGAGTGTAGGGAGAGGATGGGAATTTGCGGAAGCATTGAGCCACAACTGCAGTATTTCTCAGATCATCAGCAGACCCACAGCAAGCTGCTCCACACTCAGGGAGGGGTGCTGTTACTGATGTGCCTCCACAGGAGGGGGATAGAGATTTCTGCAGGCAGGATGTAGCAGACAGGTAGAGCATTGCTAACCCAGAGAGATTTTTAAGCAATAGGCAATGTGATTTGAAAGGGTTCTTAAGTTTATGTTGCCACTGAATGTTGTGCATAGATGCACAAACACATAGGTACACACACCTGCCCGTGCAGGCACACACACACACAGGCACGCACAGTTGCACACACAGGAACACACACATATACACGCAAGCCGGCGTGCACACACACACACGCACACACACACACACACACACACACACACAGACACACACACACACACACACGCACACACACACACAGACACACACACACAGACGCACACACAGGCACACACACACACAGGCACACACACACAGGCACACACACACACACAGGCTCACACACACAGACGCACAGACACACGGGCATAGACACACACACGCAGGCACACACAGGCATGCACACACACACACACACACCACACACACAGGCTCACACACACACACACACACGCAGGCACACAGGCAGGCACAGTTGCACACACAGGAAAGCACACACATACACACACGCAGCCATACACACAGATAGGCACACACAAGCGTGCACACGCATACTTGCAAACACTTGCACGCGGCCACATGCACGCACACACAGGCATGCACGCACAGGCGCACGCACAGGCGCACACACAAACGGGCACACACACACACACACACACACACACACACAGGATTCTTGGGCTAAACGGAAGCGGATTCAAGCCTCGGCTGATTCACAGATGTTAATGTCAGAGATGTCCATTCACACTGAAACTAAAGCCAGACATCTAGGCCATCAATCAGTAACTCATGAGCGTTTATGAGACTGGATACAGATCAAAGTTTCTATCCCAAGATGCTTCCTGCCATAACAAACAACAAACCAAGACACAGCATACAAAACATTGCCAGAAAATCCAAGGTAATTAAACAAAACCATCTGTAAAACTTTGGACTCCTCACAGTGAACATTAAGTCACATGGTTAATGCTTTGCTCACTGTATCCCAGGATTAAAAATTGTTTCCAAAGACAAAACAGACCACAGCTTAATTCCTTAGGTACAAAGTTCATGAGTCAACCGACCCATTGGCCTCCAAGAACAGAGCTTATCGAAAGCATTGAGATTAACCCCTATATGCACAGTAGACAGCAGCAGCGTCTACAAAATTCTGAGATTTAATTTCAAATTACTTTCAGAGGTGAATTTCCAAATGAGACAATTGTCTTACTTGATTAAAATGATTTTCACAGTCTCTGTGACACAAATCCAGAGTTATAAAGCCTTAAATAAGGTCATGCACAACAGGCAAGGATTGGCATTATTTGGAATTTGCATGTTGGGGTTAAGGAAATCTCTAGAAGCTGCGCTTCTGGGAAAGCTGCAATCTCCAACAGAAAATCAAGCAAGTTACTCTACTGAAAAGCCCACACCATCTATACTTTATTGGCATCTCCTGCCATCAATGGCGTAAAACAAAACGTATGGTTCTGAGCTTTTTTTTTTTTTTAAGATTTTTTTTGGGGAATTTTTCCTTTATTTGATAGTCATACAGTGTAGAGAGACAGGAAAGTTTGGGGAGAAGAATGGGGGAAGACATGCAGCAAATGACCCGAGCTGGAATCGAACCCAGGTCGCTGCGGGAAGGACACAGCCTTTATGGTACGCGCTTAGACCGATGAGCCACCGGGGCGCCCGCTTCTGAGCTTTTGTAGTTCAGTGGCTGTAAGTTTAAACCGCAGGAGTGGTAAAGCACGAGCAGCATTCTTCAGCTGGGACTCATCAATAACACAATCCCAGGTGAATAAACACATTGTGAGCAAAAATGCAGTCACTCCTGCATCGGCTGAAATTCCCACACAGTGAAGCGGGACTGAAGAAGCCGCTGGTGACCCGGCTGATGTCATTTAGAGGAGCTCCGACAGGAGGAGATGCGCCCCTCTGTGGGGAGGAATGGCGGTGTGGTCACATGATGACAGAGGAAGTGGAGGGACAGTGACGCTGAGCTCAGGGCTTCAGGCCCACTGCTATGGAAACACTAACAGTGGGTATGACGGACCAACAATCATACCCATCTCCGCCCTAACCCCCTGCAGATGCGAGCCTGACACCCACCCGTCAGCTGACCCCGGGGTACAGGGGGCATTCACACTGTGAGGACTCCGCATGTACCCTGGAGCCAGAGCAGAGACTCAGACACTGCGTTTAGAGTTCCACAAGACAAGAGCACATCCTCCAAGTGCTGCATTAAGGAGATATGGAGGCACATGTATCATTACACTGATCAGGATACACACCATGGGCTCAGTGTCATTCAGGCCACATCAGACCCTGTGAGACGAGGACAGTCCAAGGACAGACACAAACATACATCTACACACACTCGCACACAGACACACACACACACACACAGAGCACATGCTTGCAAAAAAAAAAAAACACACACACACACACACACAGCTGAAGGTTGAGACACAGGGGTGTGGTTTTTGAAATTTTGGAAAGAGCAGCAGTACCAGGCCATCTAGCAAAGCCACATCAAATCACGTCACATTTAAATCCCCTTACATGAAAGCTTGGAATACACTCTCATACTGGTGTGACCACAATTCTTGGGAGGAATTTATAACACAATAGTGAACAGCACAATGGATACTCCCCGATCTGATTTTCAGTGTTAAATCCTTTCAAAACAATCTTTAACAATACATCATTGGCTACATCGACATTTCTCATTGTTCAGAAGAAAAACAAAACAGAATCCGGCTACTACCAACCCTCCTTAAAATTAAACATAATTACATTGCGCCATCTAGTGGTTCAAACTAAAAACACGATGAATTCATGCCCTTCTATAAATCGCAATAATATTCTGTTCTTAAGGGAGGCAGAGGAAATGAATTCGTGCTTTTAGTGAATGAATCTGAACTGAGGTAGAATATACTGGAGTTGGGAGCATAAACATAACTTGTACATCCTGAAATATACAAAATATGGATCCACAGCAGAACCAAATTAAAAGACAAGATTCATGGCACCATTATCTGTTATGCTTGGCTGGGAAAAAAGTAACAGAATATAAATCACAAAGTAACTACAATGGCTGAGGAACAGCCACACAGAGACATCACACAGCAGTCTGCTCACCATGTTCTGCAGACCTACACCACCACAGTGACGCAATAACTGACTACATACCAAGAATCAATATCAGTGACAAATACAAACAAAATTCAGCAGTTACATTCAATGAGTAAACAACTAGAAGCAGCTCCCCATGAGAGAGACCAACATAGACCATATATTACAAACACAGATGCTCCCCAGGAGACCCCGATCCCACATCTGCCTTCAGGACATCAGCAGCCACACATTTACAGCACATTGTGACCTCACCAACACCAAACCGGAACAATGGCATTTTCACAGGAAGAGAACATGTCACCCAAGCTTCCAGCTGAGCGACGGTCATATGACTGTCTGGAATAATTAGCCAGACACCTAATAAAAATGTCAATAAGAAACGTGACAACAAATATATTTATATAATCAATGTCACTTCTACCATTGTGCCGCCAGCAAAAATAATCTGGGGTCAAAGCAACCTGCCTGTAAACAATTATCAAGGACAGACAAAACAAAATTTGCACTCCAAAATCATTTGCACTCCAAAATCTAGAATAGTATACTTACAATAATATTAGGCTACTTCCAGCTATATTTATTAAACACAATAAAGGACAGGCCCAACGGTAAACTTCAGCTTCAGTTACAGTTAGGATCAGCTTAAACACCTAAAACATTCTTACACAAATTACCATGGTAAGTCGCTTCTTCATGGCTTGTCAATGTGGAATTCTGAAGTAAACTGTATCCCACACAGTAAATTAAACTGACACCAAGACTCATCATAAACAACTAAAGAACAGGAATCATACTTGACTTTCAGAGTCTACAGTTGGAAAATACTGTGCATAGACCTCTACAAAATAGGTTAGAATCACCGCCCCTTGAACATCAGAGAAGCAGTCGATGTTCAATTTCAGCTGTAGCCTTTCACAGAAAGTACCATATGCTGTATTCAAAGCAGATTGCTCAACAAAGAAATGGGCTGGTTTCTAAATTTGGCTGCCATTCAAGTTTTCCACCGATACTCTTGGGGTGGGAGCACTAATCATTACAGTGATGTGTTTAATGACAGCCCACCATTACCTTAACACGACACCAACAGATGGACCATAGTGTTTACTCTACAACTGTCAGATTATTCTTACTTACAAAAGCCCAGGTTCTAAAAAACCTCTCAAGAGCACAGATGTTCCGTCAGAAAGAGCCTCTGCACCTCCCAGTGATTCAAGCTGCTGTTAGAACACCTGGGGTTCAGTTCCCATAAGTTTAGTTGCCAGCTTGCACAATTAGACCTGTATAGATGGAACCATTTGAACACAGAAAGCAACTAAGCTTTTGGCAGATGTACCTCTGTACAACAGCCCCATGTGCACTAGGACACGGGTAGTCAATCATGACAGAGTTGAGTTCACAAGCAAAAATCTCTTGAGTAAAAGCAACGATGTGTCTGTACTACGCTGGTGTGATTTTTGATTATCTGATGAACGTAGAGTTCCTGACTGAAGTAGTTTTATATCGGGGTGGTTTTGGATTTTAACTTAGTGACGTTACCTCCTGCTCCCTGGCATAGTCTTCCGGATCATACTCCTCTTCATCTTCTTGCTGAGTTTGCAAAGCAACGCTGTCAAAGTCGATAGACATGACGGATCGTGGATGTTGTCTCTATCGCACTCCGAATCAAAGTCTGGAAAAATACAAGGAAGAAAATTCAACCTGGATGAGGTTTGTTACAATCGTTTGTTCGGCCAAAATGAGCAGAATTCGCATTCAGACACAATCCTGCTGGGTTCCCACCCTTACACCAGGTGATCATGAACTATGCTATTATAAAGTTACCGCAAAGTTAATTTGAAGGGCAACAAACAAACTTTTCTCGCAGACACAAAATACTAGGTAAGTTAGATAATTAGCTAGCTAGTTAGCGTTAGCTGACAAGCCAACATATGTAAAGACACATTACACTAGCATTTGGCTAACATGGATACTCCAGAGACATAGCAGTGAGTCTAGTCAATACATCGTCTTTGTCAACATTAAACATCGGAATATTTACCGTTGATGTGTGGAATTCAACCGATTATAGATGTTAAAATGATTTGCAATATGTATCATGTTAATCCATTCTACAAAAGAATTTCAGAAAAATCTACATTATTTCCACCCCCGTAGAAGCTAGGTTTCACCCTCATAGCAACAATCGAAGCGGAGGAAACATCAACCCCGTTATCGGTTACATCATGACTGACAGTAAAATAGACCACTCAGAATGAGAATCGAGTGCGCGTGTTTTACAGTTATCCAATCATAACCGAGAAAGGCTCATGCTAGTGATCTTCACGGCGAAGAAACTTGCTTGTACATGAGCACCGAAAGGCGTTTCCATGCGGCAGTTTTGAAAGCTGGCGCCCGACACAGCGGGAATGCCCTCAATCGCTGATTGGGTGGCGAAACTTTAAGGAGTGGTTTGATCTCGAATTTTTCATGAGCTCAAGAGAAGCATTTCGCTTAGCTGAAAAAATAACTTGAAACCTCGTCTATCCTTGAAGTCAATAATGAGATTTTCTTAATGTTCAAAAACCACTTTAGTTTTGGTGCATCTCGATAATGTAAGAGTCCCCCATCAATGACCAGAATTTTTACAACCCTTGGGAAAAATCATGGAATCACCTCACAAAGATGATGTTCGTCCAACTTGCTTTCGTGCTGGCAAATGACCAATTTGCAGATATAACTCAAAATCAGATATTTATAAACAGAACAGACAGGCTTCATGAAATTCATCCCAAACAAATAAAGTCAAATTATTGTAATTCACGGCATTTTTTTTTTAAAGCCAAGTAGAAGAATTGTTTGTAAATCAGTTATTTGTATATCATCTTCAACCTGTGTTATATTAAAAATTTACAAGGCAAGAATCAGTATTTCGACTGTGACCAGGAAAGCGCTGGAATGCTGAGAGAGAGAGCGAGAGAGAGAGAGAGAGAGGTGAAGGGAGCATTGGTTGACGCTGGCTACTGGTCATTACCTAAACAATCAAATAACTTAAGAAAAACTTTTCTCATTTTGCTAGAGCAAAGATGTGAAGGATGATGTCAAAGAGCAATAATGAACCAAAAAAGAGTGCAGGTAAACTTTGGTCCTTCAGATGACCATGTACTAAAAAAGCGGCATGCTTTTATGATTAAAAATACTGTGAAAAAGTTTTGAAAGAAACACCAGTAGTCATTGTGGCAACAAATGCCATTTGTTTAACTTTCATTTAAGCAGGAAAGTTCCATCAAGAACGTGTTTCTTTTTACCCAGCACACCCTGAGAGAGATACCGCATAGAAAAGTCGCGAGAGAGAAGTGACAGAGAAACTGAGGTAAAGGCCCTAGCGCCATCTTGGGGTTAAGGGCCTTGCTGAAGGGCCAAACAGCAGAGTTTTTCCCAAATTCATTTCCTCAGATGTAGGTCACAATCTCAAGCCTTGCCGCAGGCTCAAACCAGCAACTCTTCAGTCACAAGTCAAGCAACCTACCTCTAAGCAACCTTAGCAATTATCATTTGTGCTTGTCACTCAACCAGGTTGACCTTCACAACATAAAGCCCCATTTGTACTCAAAGTAATCTGTGCAAGCTGTGCTGGCTGACTCTATATGTAAAATTCTAAAGAAAATTGTTGTAACTTTTAAACCTATTAAAACTTTCTAAATTCATGACGGCCAGTATCCGTCATCTTTTTTACAGAAGCACAGGGTTTGCAAAGAAACCCTGAATGAATGCAGAGGTTGACCTATTCAGTGCTTCATTTGAGTTATAACTCTTGAACTCTTGAGCCTTTGCCTGACGTGGATCGTGATCTAGCAACTGTCGCAAGCCAAAATACATCAGTGACCAATGGTGAAACTCCAGACAGTGACTAATATAGACCGTCGTGCGCAGCCATTAATCAGATCACCAGTCTCCAACCCTGCTCCAGGAGAACAACCATCCTGAAGGTTTTTATTCCAACCCTAATTCAGCACACCTGATTCAGCTAATCAGCTGCTCATCAAGATCTCTAACAGGGAAATGAGGTGTGCTTCGGAGTGAAAACCTTTTGGATGCCAGTTTTCCAAGAACAGGGTTTGAGACCACTGGGATAAATGTTATATTTCTCCAATACGCCAGCTGTTGCTCCTTTAAACTGCCCACTCCTTCTTATCTGCTGAGGTGTACAGCTCTATATCTATCATTCCTCATGTTTATGGGGCACTGCGATCTGGGGTCTTGCTGGCCACACCGACACTCTGATTTCCCTTGTCTGGTGCCATGACTGGGTTGACTAGGAGGTGTGCTTTGGGTCACAGTCGTGTTGGAAGGTGATATTCATCCTCATGTTCATTATCTTGGTATTTGGAGTTTTTAATGATCCAGTTGGTCTTGATAAGAGCCCCTTTTCACCATGAACGGAAGCAGTTCCCGAGCATTATCCTACCACCATGCTTCTCAGAGATATGGCAGCAAGTGCTTTATTTTCTTTAAGCCAAACATATATTTTCTAATTACGAGCAACCTTTTTCAGGTAAACCTTTGAACCATCAAATCTTTACACGTTTTTCCTATAGCTTAGGAAACTGCATGTATTTTTTTGCCCAAATTTCTCTTCTGTCCATGTCTTACCACCATTTTCCAAGGCCTGGACATGTTCAGAATATGGACAATGGTTGTCACATACGGGGAGTGACCTGTACCTGCCAGAATTTCCTGCAGTTCCTCAGTGTACCTGTGGCCCTCTAGGTTTACCCTCTAGGTAAAATGGACTTAGAGAGAATTTTCCTCATTTTATAGTTGGAGTGTTTTGAAAGTGCAATATGGCACATCCAATGATAAGACTCATTCCTGATTGGTACTCTTCAATAATTAGTAGTTTTTTTCCTATTCTTTATTCAGTAACTGTTGTCAACCATGGCTCTCCAAAGTGCAACCACAACAGTTTCAAGCAAACCTGGCTTCAACGGCAGACTCTAGTCTGTTTTTAATCAGATCGATGCACCTGGCTAACAGGTGTACGCCAATTCCCCACAAAAATGACTATGAAAGTGATGTGTTTACTTTTAACACAAACACAGCTCCCATTATGAAAGGGAGCACAATTATGCAATTAATTATGTGAATTAAATTTCTTGTCAGTATCAACAACTAGCTGTGCTTGTTTTTATCTTGATTTTAATTAGGAAGGTCATATTAAAGATAGAAAAAAATCTGACATTTAATGCAGTTGTTATTTCCAGCTTTTAAATTCAAAAACTTGCAAATTAAATAACAGTGTCCACATTTTTTTGTCCACACGGTCTGTAAAACTAGCCGAACAGCAAATATATCTTAAAGGTCAACTACGAAAAGTGAGAAAAGGATTTGAGGATAATTGAATTCTTCAGATTCCAAAGGGCCCAACTCCAAGGAACGCTCTTTTTCAAGAAAGGGGAAAAATTGGATTTTTTTTTTTTTTTTGCCTACATGTTATGACCCATTTATTTTTAGTTTATTTCTTTACAAGAGAGTGTCAAGAATGGCTGAAATTACAAGAAAGTTCCCCTTTTTGTTATAAGACATGCAGAGCTCTAATTCATTGGAGTTGGGCCCATTGGAAACTCAATGATTCAGTTACGGGAGGCTGCAGTAAACTCCACTGTTGTCTGGTTTCAACAAAAGCATAATTTTAGCTTCCTTGCATGTCATTTGTGAAAAGAGGATCCCCTCAGTCCCGTACTTTATATTATATCAAGTAAAGTAACGCATAAAAACATCATAAGTCAGCTAGTCATGTAAACATATTTTAATCAAACCAAAAATCAAGGACAGTCAAACTGAGCAACATACGGGAGACACAAGATGAGGTCTATCATGCTGCAGAGCTGACTACATCTTACATAGTATTACAAGGTCAGTGATGCGCTTGTAATGATCCTTCATATAACCATATTCCTTCACGTGAGTTGCAAGTTTACGGGTATTTACATAGTGCAAAGGATGCAATTTACAGTTATTATTAATTACACAGAAACTGGAGGAATACCTGAAGCAGAATTACAAAATAGAGTACCACTCATTCAACAGGGGGATACTAGCAAGACCCACACTAGCAAAACTCACACTTTCAAACATCTGAGAGACGCAGGGTCTTTAGTAGACAACTTCTCCACAGGTCAGGGCAGGAATTCACCTTTTAATGTATAAAATCATGTTACATGAGGCAGTCATATTGCAAATAATCCTACAAGTATTTTTTTTTTAAGATAAATTTAAAACGCAAACAATGTATAAAACATGTTAAAATGAATTCAGACAAACAATTTTTGGTATTTTCCACAGAAGAAGACCCCCAGTCAATAGAAGCACAGATTAGTCACGGGTCTCGCCCCTAACAAATCAGTACTGATCAAGAGAAAAGCCCTCCAATCACTACATTCTTATAATCAGTCACAAAAAAGTAATCAGCATTAAACAATTTAAATTTTTAAAAACTCATCAAATAAGCAATATGTTGGGAAAAATATAAGATGGGACAACATGAATTAGGAGGTCTAATGGAGCCAATGTAGTAAAAACACAGGATATGACACAGCTGTGCAGGTTCATTTATCAATATAGCAAATTAAGGAAGACCTCACACGACCAAAACCCCTGCCAGAGTGCTGTAAACTCAGGTAAACTGTCAATCCTGCATTTGCTCGACATGATACAAGATAATCAATTATTGAACATTGACTTTTCCCAAAAAATATTTTACAATAATTATGTATGAAAATAGATGTATTAATGAATTTTCTCCCAGAGAAGGTGCAGTGTAATTTCAAGATTTTTCTATTTCTTTTTTTCCTTTTTTTTTAAGACCAATGCTAGGCGTTCTTTTCCCACGAGTTCCTGTATCCTTATGACACTGTGAAAAATAAAGAAAATTATGTACACCATTTTATTACTTGGGAAGCATACAGGCCCAGCCAAACAAGTTTGGCAGACACTGGGAAAAAACACAGAAACAAACGAATGAACCAGAATGACAACATTAAATGTGAGTATCATATATCATGGAATGTCAATCCAATGGATGAAAATAGTAAACAAAAGAGACAGTAACCAGGCAAACTGGATATCATATTGCACACACACGACCTGGTATTAATTCTAAAACAAGAATATCTCCAAGTAACCACAAAAGGAAAAAAAAAACTAGGAATAACAGACAAGAAGACAATATCACAATATCACATTCGTTCTACGGCTGAATCCAAATATCTGGTCATCTCTCACTGGCTGGCTAATTTAACAGGAAGCTCTGGTGAAATCCTGAGTTTTTAGCACAATCCAATTCTGCAATTAATGAAGTCTGTGAGGGGGCTCATGCGGACCTTCATACTCCGTTTCAGAGAGCTTGTTCAGCTGCAAACATCGCCAGACTTAACTGGAGGTACTTCCCAATATTCATAGCAATATGGATGTGATTATATAAATGATGCTGAAGGGAGTCATTCCAGAAAAGAGAAAACAGCAGCTGAAGTGCGGAGGGAGAGTAACAGAATAAGGCATTCCATTGAATGTAATGCACAAATCGTTTAGCCTAAATGCACACCCATTACCAGACACTGATCTATTTATCTCATTAATTGGAGGTAATATCCACAGCAATGACTGAGGTCCAATATCCAATCTCATATCCACATTCGAAGACTTCACCGCATCGGTAATGACGCTGAGCAGGTCTGTTGACATCATAGTGCATATTAACAATGTCCAGCAAGACAAATTTCGCAAGTTGAGATTCGGATTCCGTCCATGCATTGAACCAAACTCCCTCCAAGATCTGTTAAAACTGTACATTTTATACTCAATACCAATCTATGTGTGTGCATACCAGACTTGAATAACATTCTCTTCCAAGACCGTAAAAATGACATGCTTTTAATAAGCGTCTTTTTAAAAAAATCTTTATCAAAGTTAAGATCTGCGTTGAAGACTTTGCTGTGTGAATACATCGGCTTACGGTCGATAGCATTCCATATGATACCACTCAGACAGGACCCGCAGTCATTCCTATGTCGCCACCCTGTGGACACAGTCCATTACAGCAGGGTGCTGTGCACATTGGGCAGATTTATTATTCCCTCAACATAATATGTCGCGCAAACACATTCATTTTAAATATTCATACATGTAATGCATTCTTAAGGCCTCCGTCTCCCATGATTACGCATTGACATCAACCACATTAACAGTAAAAATCACTCTCCATCATTACCACAGGGATTTATGAAAATTCAAAGTGTGGAATTGCATAACTGTAAAACTGACATAAACAACTAAAGTCCCTCCATGTCAAAACTATGGCCAGAAGACCCAGTGGTCCAGCCAATATTTGGTGGTGAGATTGAATGTTCTTGTCTTGGAGTGGTGAGGGAATATGGGTCTACAGAGTGCCCAAGTAGTGTGGTTGGTCCTTGCTGTACTGCTGGTCGCACAGTTTAGCTGCTGTACTGGGTCAATTGTGTGTGGTACTGTTTCAACAGCGAATAGGGTGGATTTTTAAAACTAGTTGATGTGATTTGAAGTTGTGGCTTCAGCTGGTGTACTTGGTGGTTTGTGTTTATAGCAGTGTTTGGGTGAAGTGTGGGGTGGGTTTTTATGAATACTTGGGGTTTTGGAGGTTGCAGGGTTAGCTGGTGCACTGGGTGGTTTGTGTGAGGTGGGGTGGGGTTTTTGGGGTTTTTTAAATGGAATGTGTGGTGAGTGATTCCTGAGATGAGATGAGGTCACATCGGGAGTACAGTCAGCAGGGGGCGTTCTGGGACTCCAGCGCTGGCCCATCCTGCTCCAGCCCCGACTCGGACAGCTCGGAGGAGTCCAGCTCTTCCTCATCGCTGCAGTCTTCCTCTCCACCTCCCTCCTCTTCCTCCTCTTCCTCAGCGTCATCCCGGGCCGAGCCCAGCTGCAGGTTCTGCAGCGTCTCGGAGACCCAGGACTCAATCCTGCTGCTGACGGACGGCAGCTCCACGGAGACAGGCTCCGCCTCCTCCTCCTCCTCGAGCATGCCGGGCACCAGTGTGCTGGCGGTGCTGGTGACGGAGGGGGGCAGGCGCGGCGCTCGGCAGCTCCCATCCTGAGACGCCGTGTCCGTGCTCTGCTGCGAGGCCAGCTCCAGCCGCTCGTCCGGACGCGCCTCCTCTCTCTCCCTCGTTGCCATGACGACGGGCGGGGGGGCTGGGCCCTGCAGAGGGGCGGGGCTGGTCACATCCTCCCGATCGCACTCCTCGCTCTCGTTCTCCGCCTCCGCACCGTCAGACGAATCCACCATGCTGCGCCAGTTAGTCTCTGCAGGGGGGGGACAGATACATGATCCCCCTTCCGAACAACCACAGCATTTCCTCCTCTAAGTGCCTTGGATTGATGCAATATTGAGACAACCTTAAATGTTTCAATCTTTCATGACTTTATCTAGAAGATTCTCCCACTGAAACCTCAAAAATATAATGCTGTCCTGTCATATAATGCTGTACAATAATTGCGGCCTATTGCATTAAAAACTGTCTGTAGCAGCACAATAGAAGTGCAGATTAATCGGATGAGATTATGGCTACATTTGCCCTAACTTTTATATCAATCACTGTCAATACGGCATTTTCAAAAATGTAAGGGAAAAGACTTCAGCAATACACCCTGATACTGAAGAAAACAAAATGGAGACTGATAGCGAGATACTTGAGGCGGTGAAGAGTGCTGCTGAGTCAGCGGTCAGCCCTATCTCTGCCCTGCCACACCACACCACGCCACGCCGTGTCCGTACCGTACTCGCGCTCGTTAACCTCCGAGATGGGCTCGGAGATGACGCTGCAGAAGGAGATTGCGCTGGCGGCGGATGGGTTCCGCTTGTGACCCATCCAGGACGGGACCCTCTTCACTGTGCTTATCACCTCCTCGGCCTGTTCCTGCTCCAGCGCCGACACCATGTCCCGGTACGCTCGCCGAGCCTCCTCCGTCAGGGACACCAGCTGGCTGAACAGGGCCTGAGCGGGTCAGAGACGGCCCGTTAATACTAACCCAGCAATCGCTCACACACCCACTGCCAACTCACTCAATTATCGGCAACACACTAAAACTCATCTCCAACACGCTCTTATTCATCACCAATGTACTCAACCTCATCACCAAAACTCACCACCAACACATGAAAACTCATCACTTACACACTCACGCTCATCAACGACACACTCAAACTTATCACCGACACCCTCAAACTCATCGCTGACATATTCATACTTATCAGACACATTCAAACTCATCACCGACACACTCAAACTCATCACCGACACCCTAAAATTCATCACTGACATATTCATACTTATCAGACACATTCAAACTCATCACCGACACACTCAAACTCATCACCGACACCCTAAAATTCATCACTGACATATTCATACTTATCAGACACATTCAAACTCATCACCGACACACTCAAACTCATCACCAACACCCTAAAATTCATCACTGACGCACTCAGTGTACCCCTCTACACTCAGGTCATGTGAGCAGTGCACCCCTCTACACTCAGGTCATGTGAGCAGTGTACCCCTCTACACTCAGGTCATGTGAGCAGTGTACCCCTCTCACCTCAGCCCCAGAGTAGTTGAAGATGCCAACCACACTGACCGCCACCGGCTTATTGACACACCGGCCTAGAGCCTTGCGGCCGAGCGCGAACACAAAGGGGATCTCCTGCTCTCTCGCCATGGCGATCACATTGTAAAGAGCCTCATCCAAACCGCCTGCTCCAAAAACAAGCACACGTGCACATAGACACACACACACACACACACACACAGAGACATTAGTGCAACACAGAAATCCTACCACCACAATTCTGTTTTATATAGCACATAAATTTTACAGATACTCCAGCACAGTACTGCTTCTGCAATTCACGGTAATCAGTCAACTCAAACGCCTTTACATGACACTTTTCCAATCACACGCATTACATATTACACTATAGGTGTTTAAAATATGCATTCGTGTATCCGCGTACACACACACACACCCTTGGCCTGGATCTTCTCGCAGTTGGGGGAGATGATGACGCACTTGACGTTGCGCAGCCTCATGTGTTTGGTGACCTCCCGTAGGCCCATCACCAGCCTGCGCTTGGCTTTGGCCTTGATGGGGTCCTTCAGATACATGCGCTCCTGAAAGCGCATCAGCTCCTGCAGCAGCACTGTCACACTCTCGTCAATGTCCTTATTCAGCACCTGATTACAGTACCTGCACACAGACACAAATACACTGATGAGAACACACACTCACTCACACATACACACACACACACACACACACACACACACACATGCAAATAAGCACACAGAAATAAGCACACACACTGACACACACACACACACACACTCACACACAGACATACACACGCAAACACACACAGAGACACACACAGACACAGCTGAGCATGCACATACACGATAAGCCAAAACATTAAAACCACTCACAGATACAGCGAACAATATTGACCGTCTCATAACAACAGCAGTGTCTAGGTCAGCAGACAGATCTTAGACCAAAAGTCACAAGTCCTTGAGGGCTGCAGTGTCCACGGGTTTTCAGAATTTCCATTCAATCAGCTGGGAATTCAGGCTTCATAAACAAGGTGTGCCGACTCCTTAGCCAATCAATGACTTCCGTTAAGCACTTACATGCAAGAACAACCGAAAGCCAGCAGCCACAGCGGTCCTCCAGGATTTGAGCTTGAGACCGCTGTCTTAGACGGCCAGTTCTTGTATTCAACATGTTGGATGTAGGAGAAATGGGAACTGATCAACTGACAAGGGCTGCATCCTTATGGCCTGACGAGTGGATTAGAGCATCTCTGGAGTGGCAAGACTTCTGTGGTTCCCCCTGTCAGCAGATATTTGAGTACCTACTGACCGCGGTCCAAGGAGGGACAAACCATGAACCAGCGACAGGGTTTTTGGCGCCCAAGGCATCATTGCATGAGGGCTATGAAGGCTATCCCATCTGATCCAAACTGACAGAAGGGCAACTGTGGCACAAGGTACATGAGAATTTCAATAATATCTACATCAGGAATGTGTCTTAAGGCACAGTGTATCATAACCTGCTGTGTACTGCACTCTTTATCTTGCAGACCAGTCAGAGTCCCCACTCTAACCCTGTTCACCTCTAAACGTGCCCCCAATGGGCACCTGAGCTTCTAAAGCAGATCTTGGAGCAGCTGAAGAGGGTCACCTGGTTCAGTGAGTCCCATTTTCTTTTATATCATGTGCTTCAGCTGGGTGCTTACCTGGGAAGAGATGGCATCATGATGTACTGAGGGAAGAAGGCAAGCTGGTGGAGGGAGAGTGATAATCTGGGAAATATTCTGCTGGGAAACCCTGACTTTGGGAATTCAAGTGACATCAGTTTGATGGAGCTGTTTTGACAGTGGAAGGGGGACCTTCACTATCTTAGACAGGTGGTTTTAATCTTGTGGCTGACCGGTGTATACACAGAGCACACACATCTGCACAAGCACGCACACAGTTATGCTCATATACACACAAACGTATGCACACACACATTGGGTATACACAAACCCACAGATATTCGCACTCAGGCATTTAGAAAGTGAAACAGTGAGAGTAAGAGGGTGTTTCCCCAGTTCACTCACTCCCTGAACCGCCGGCTGTGGATCTTGGTGATGGCGGCTGCGGCCATGGGGCTGCCCACACCAGAGCTGGCCGGGGACCCCAGGGAGACGGGTGTGATGCTGTACGGAGAGTTCTGACTGGCCGGGGAAAGGGAGGCGTCACTGGGCATGCTCAGTCCATTCTCTACAGCAACAAAGCAGACAAAACCAAAAGCACAGGAGTTTAGAAAATCCAGGAAGTAGGTGCAGTGCACATAGACATATCAAACCATGCAGAGATTTTCACACACACACACACACACACACACACACACACACAGATATATTACATCATGCAGAGACTCTTCATGTGAACACAGACATATAATGTCATGCACAGACATTTTTCATGGCTTTTTTTATACCAATTCAACCAGATGGAAAAAAAAGAGCTTCTCTTACACACTGAAATCATTTTAGACTCTCGAGGGTGTACATGTCATTTGGATACTGCAGCATACTTTTTGGATAGTAACCCTTTAACAGCACTTTACTTATTATGCCACACTAAAATGTATGAGGGCTGCACTTCCATAGTCCCTCTCCCAGATACTATAGCTTTAATACATGTTGACTGAGCCTTCTGGGAAATGCAGTCTTTTTCTCACCATCCTGGGACATGCCCTGCGAGAGCTGCAGCTGCTCATCTCCGGGCTCCTCCGAGTCTGACCCGTCCGGATCAGGAGAAGGCCGTCCCATCTTCCCTTCCCTTTCCTTCAGAATCACCTGAGACCAGAGGTCAGAGAGAGGGCGAGTACAGACAAGTCATCCTTTGCAAGAAGGCGCTGACACACATCATCCAGATTCCAGAGGCAAAAGGCAAACTGGCTCATCTTCAACATATTGTATTTCCACCCACCAGTACCATGAGGCATGTTACTTTACCTAGTTTTTACACCGCCGTGCCTCATCCCATTTACCATGATTCACCCTCCCTGGCCTACCCTACCAAGCACCAACTTCACACCACCCTGCCTCACCCCATCTTCCCAAGAGCCACACTACCTGATCTTACATTGCCATGCTCTACAACCGTCAACTGAAAACCGTTCGATAGCACATTGGTTAAAAATTCAGCACATTAATTTTATTGATTTCTCAAAATCAGCACACATTTTGAATCTTGCAAAATATTTAAAATAAAGGGACAGTAAAGTATTTATCACTTCGTAATGTCGCCATTCCTTTCCATGACACCAAGTGATCAAATGTTTCAAGAGTAATTCTGTCCCAGTCTTCCCGCAATCAAGTCTTAAAGAGTGCAAGAGTGCAGTCTTGGTCGTCACATTTTGCATTTCAAAATGCGCCAGATGTTCTCCATTAGTGATGAGTAAGGACTGCAGGCAGGCTAGTCTAGCACCCACACCCAGCCTTTGTAATGCATGCAGAGTGTGGTTCTGCATCATCTTGCTGAAAAATACATGGTCTTCCCTGGAAAAGATGTCGTCTTGAAGGCTTTTAAATGTATGTCTGTGAAGTGTGTGTATCTGTGAAGCCAAAGACAATTTCCACGCAAGTGGACTATAAAGATGTCTATGTGTCACTCCAAAATCTCAGTGCACTTTTCAGCATCAATTGTGCCTACACAGAGGTGCAAATCACTCAGGTCAAGGGCACTGACATATGAAAGAGCATGGCTTTTGGACTTTTTGCTGGCAATAGTCTGGATGGCTCTTTTTTCCTTAGTCCAGAGAACATGGTATTCAATTATTTCAAAAAAGGCCTGAAATATTAATTTTTCTGATCAGAGTACATGATTCCTCAGTGCGGCGGTCAAATGGAAATGCCTTTGAGCCCACAGAAGTGAAAACTGCTTCTAGATGCTGTAAATGTAAGGTTTCCTTTATACACAGCAAAGTATTATTTAGCATTTGTGGATGCAAGTATGTACTGGAGTACTTGACAATAGTTTGGCAAAGTAATCCTGAGCTGATATGGTTACGGTTCTTGATGCAGTGCTGTCCGAATGATGGGGGATCACAGGTATTCCGTTTCGGCTTGTGCTCTTGCTCACAATGCACAGAAATTTCTCCAATCTCATCACAACTTTATTTATTTTATGCACCATACATGGTGAAATATAAAAGTCCCTGCCTATCTTTCTCCGACGAGCATAGTTTTTAAACCTTTCAATGATTTTCTCATGCATTTGCGGCAAATTGACAATCCGCAGCCTATCTTTGCTCCTGAAGGACAAGACCTTTCCTGGATGCAGCTTTTGTCCTAAATCATGACTACAATCACTTTCTGACATCAGCGGTTTCAAATCAAATCAATATTCAAAATTTTTTTTAAACTTCATTACTAGTCCAATGGACTGTTCTGCAGGCCTGACTGCCAGAAATGGATTTCTATCTCCTAATAAAATGAAGTTGACCATACAAAACATTAAATATGTTGTCTTCACAATGTCCGTGAAGACATACAAGTCAAAATAAATTTAGAAATCACCACATTTTGTTTTTCTGCGCATTTTCCATTCTGGCCCAACTTTTTCAGAGTTAGAATTGTGCCTTGACACCACCCTTCCTACCCCTCTATAATCCTGAGGCACACCACCTTGACTCATCCAGCCCACAATTACTTTGCAGTCAACTTCACTCAACCAACTGCCCTTTCTCACCAAGCCACACAAAATCTTACTAAAACACAACCAGCCATAAGTCAACTCCTCCCTGCCCTGCCCTAGCCTAAGCTAGCTTAACTTATACCACATTACCTCACCCCACTCCACCCAGACCCTTACCCCACCCTGCCAGGCCCTGCCCGTGCCCCTCTCCAGCAATGCCCACCTTTTTCAGTGGGGTGGGCCTCTTCACTTTGGGGATTTCTCGCTCTTTCCCTCTCTTCACACGGGGGGCGCTAGAGTCCAGGATGTTGTGCGGTACGGTGTAATTGGAACTCTTCATCGCCGAAACACTGCCCGCAGAGTCTCTGCTGTGGGAGAGCACTGTCCCTCCAACTATGGGAGAAACACAGCTTCAGGCACCAGGCTGAGCTCCAGCCACTCACCCCACCCCTGTCACTGCCCCAAACAGAGGAGCCATCCTTCAGACATCATAGAGACTCTCACGACCCCGGCTCAGGGATGGTAATGAAATTCATGGACACAGGTTTCGAAGAACATGCTCAAGGTTTATAAACACACAAAAACATAACTAAATATAAAAATAGGACCAATGGCCCCTGTCACTCCCCTGCCAGCATTCAAAACCGGTCTGGGCAAAACCCGCATGAATCTTACTGTCACTGCATTCTAATCAGCCAGTAGAGAGAACAGTTGCATCACGTTCAGCCATAATTTAAGCAGGCATATTTTCTAAATGGGGAAATTTCAATCTTAAAAAAGTTAAAAATCCAAAAATGAAAATTTTTAAAAGTTCAGGAGACATGGTGCCAAGAAAAATTCATACGAAATATGAATGAATCTGGCCAGAAGTTTTGAAAGAGAAGACTGTGGTAAATCTTGCTTCCGAAACAAGATCACAACCACGACCGTTACCATAATGACAACGCCACACGCTGCCTGATCCCAATAGCTAAGCAAGCCTATCGGCCGGCAAATTAAAACAAGTTAGCCATGGATAAAGATTAATATCAGTTGTGTAAAGCGAAGGCGTGGATGAATGGTTATGGGGCTAATGTACCTGTGTAGCACAGGGGCTTGGTGTTGTTGATTTGTCTGGCTTTCATTGCCTGCTGTTGTCTCTCCAGATCGGCCAGCAGGTCACCGAGGTCCAGCTGCATCTGCTGCTTCTTCTTCCCTGCTGCTTTCAACAGCGTCTCCTGCAGGCAGAGACTGGAATTACCACGGTACCACAGCACACACATGCACACACCCACACACAGAAAACACTATGGCCATGTTCGAAACCGCGCTCTATGGTCTACATACACTATTCTCACTACACACTAGCCACACTACAGGCTACTCACTATGAATGAACTCTTCCTGTTGCTTCTTCTTCTTGTTATTCCTCAGCGAGTTTTTCTGGTGGTTTATGTCGCGTTGCATCTTGGGCAATTTATGTATGTGAGCTTACGATGCACCCACAAAATATCTGCCCGATCCAGTATAAATCTGGGAACTTCTCGCGGACACAAACTCACTCCCCACACATAAGTGAACCCTACCCCCTAAATCTGATGTCACTGGTAGTGCGAGTAGTACGTTAGTGCGCGGTTTTGAACACGGCCTGTATTTCAGTCACAGACTCCTTCCCATTCACATGATGACCTTTCTCACAGGAAGTACACATAGGGGGCCTAAGCAGAGTAGCAGGAAGTGACATCACACCCACAGCCGCATCATGTCCTGTGGGGATGACTGGCCTGGCAGCATCATTTCCTGTGGGGCTGACTGGCCTGGCCGCATCATTTCCTGTGGGGCTGACTGGCCGGACCGCATCATTTCCTGCAGAGCTGAGTGGCCTGGCCACATCATTTCCTGTGGGGCTGATGGGTCTGGCTTGGCGCGGTGGGGTATACCTGCAGTTTCCGCTGCTCCATGCTGATCTCAGAGTACTCTTGAGCAGTCGCCACAGCTGCCGCCAGCGCCTTCTTCTTCTGGCTTTTTGCTCGCTTAGGCACTGAGGTGTTGATGGGGATGGGCGTCTGCACGATGTTGATGGGCGAGGTCTCCGGAAGATTCTCCAGCTGTAGGAGCAGCGAGGGTGCAAAGAGGGGCAGTCAGTACCTCTCCCAGGACACAGCCATACAGCTCAATACGAGGTCTCTTACAGGTATCATTCACCTGCCGCCTCAAGGAAGGTCCACTATTCAGTTACTCAGTTCATTCCTATACACACCTGCAGTGCCGGATATTTTAACTGAAGCGATTCAGCCATTATTTTGTTAAAGGCAGTCTCCCCATCTCACCTGAATCTGAAATCAGTTTGGATACTGAACTCTGGCCAGAACCAGGTACTCATTTCAGTGCAGGTGACTATCACACAGGTAACCCCCCCAATCCCAATCAGCCCGCCCTGCACTCCCCTTAGACGTGTCTCCTGCTCCACATCTACACCTATATCATATACAAGTCTCATGGTATTGTATTTATAGTTCTGTATTGTACAACCCCATTTCCAGAAAAGTTGAGACGCTGTGTAAAATGTAGCCAAATAAAAACAGAATGGAATGATTAGCAAATTATTGAAACCCTGTATTTAGTTGTAAATAGCACAAAGACAACACATAAGATATTGAAACTGAGAAATTTTATCGGTTATTGAAAAATATAAGCTAAGTTTGAATTTCACAGCAGCAATACGTTTGAAAAAGTTGGCACAGGGGCATGTTTACCATTGTGTTGGATCACCTTTCTTTTCACGCCACTCAGTAAGCTTTTGGGATCTGAGGAGACCAACTGCAGTAGTTTTGACCGAAAAAATGTTCTCCCATTCTTGCTTTATGTAGGATTTTAGCTGCTCAACACTTTGCAGCCTACTTTGTCCTATTTTTTTTGTTTCATAATGCTCCAAATATTTTCAGTGGGTGACAGGTCTGGACTGCAGGCAGGCCAGTTTAGCACCCAGACTCTTTTTCCTTGTCACACCTGCAACAGACCAGGTCAATTTGAAATAATGTTTGAAGGAGTGAGGATAAGGGCAGGGCACTACTTTATATTTCTTCGACCCAAGTCTTTTCATCCTAGCTTCCTCGATGGGGGAAGCCCAGAGCAAGAAAAGGAAGGAAGGAAAAGAAGGAAGACCGTGAAGAGCACAACTGGAATGAGCCCAGTGTGACAGGTGAGCACTGCAACAGCGTAACGGGGCTCACCAGGCTTTTTGGGATTCTGGGCTGAGATTCTTCAGCGTAACTCTGGGCATGAACTCCTGCAGAGACCAGCTCAGGAAACTCCTCTTCATCCTGAGGGAGAGGAGGAGAGGGATTACGGTTGTGTCACTGTTCCCCGCGGTGCACCATACTCATGAAAGGAGGCCCCCTCACCTCGAAGCGCAGGGGCTGGGAGCTCATCCTGAGCCAAGGGTGTGAGGCCTGCACTGCTCTGTCGTGGAGCCGGTTCTGCACACCGCGCACCCTCTCTGCAGCTGCGCCAACGCTGCCGCTGCGCCCCAGGGCTCCTGCCTGCGGACCCAGTGACACAAGTATGAGGGGGGTCATAGGACAAAGGTCAGAGGGGTGTGAACTCTGACCCTGACCTAGAGGTCAGACTCTCAAACCGCATGGTGTGCAGTTGGTTTCCATCTTAAACCAGACCTCACTGCTCTGACATGGACAAAAACGGAGAGCCACTTTCCATGCACATCGTACAGGTTCCATCGCATCTTCACACCACCCTTACCTGGGCGTAGCACCACTGGTCTGCCATGCTGCCAGTCCCAAGGATAGCACTGCCCCGGTTTACCCAGGGCTTCTGTGAGGCCACGTTCACCCAGCTTAACGCTGCGCGCAAAAACACGACAAATCAGCAGGAATCCACGAGCAAAACTTATTAACAGCCACTGAAATGCGTCAACTAACAAAACAAATGAGTATAAGGAGCCCACCTGTCATCACGCCAGC
The DNA here is from genome assembly GCA_029692085.1 of Gymnothorax javanicus. Classification (NCBI taxonomy): domain Eukaryota; kingdom Metazoa; phylum Chordata; class Actinopteri; order Anguilliformes; family Muraenidae; genus Gymnothorax; species Gymnothorax javanicus. The sequence continues at coordinate 40,755,014 of CM056207.1, forward strand.
GTCAACTCCCTACAGGAAACCAGAAACAAGACAAAAAGGGAAAAAAACAGGTTTCTACTTTATACTGGAATTACAGGTCACCCCCCCCCAAAGTCTGTTGTGTTAAACCATGCTTTGGAGGGACAAAATGTCAGCAATTGTGTGTAAAACCACCAAAAATACATAGACACTTTTCCATGTGTATGATTTAATGACACTACTGAACTGCTTACACAACAGAGTCTCCAGCCCTGGAGGAAAAATGTATGTGACAGTTTCGACTTCAGATTACACATTACATATTCACACAGTGCATTCTCTCTTCAAAGAATATTGTTTCATGCATAAAGTATGACACGTAAAGGAACACAAAAGGAACCAGGAAAAGACATGACAGTATGTTCTAGAACACAAAGAATTTCGGGGCACAGAGCATTCAGGCACACAACACGGCTGCATCATTCCAGTGTGTAATGAGAGTGCCCTTGTTTGAAGTGAAGCAGTGTTTGAGAGTAAAGGGCAGTGCGTTTGAGGATTGGGCGGGGCATACCAGAGGAGAGGCGGGGTCATGAGGCCGAAGGCCCGCCCCCGTCTGATGGTGCTTGGGGCTGCAGTAGCCGCTGTCGCTGTCGATGTCCGCTTCACTGGCACCGTGCTCGCTGGAGGATTCCATCACCAGCGGAGACGATCGCCTGCGTCGTACCCGGCCCCTCCACGACAACGGGCTGGCCCTCTCCACAAGCGTCGCACCGGCAACCTCTGCCGGGAAATCTGACGGGGGGTAGGGGACACAACATCACTCACGCAGTGTCACATACACCACATCTCTCCTCAGGAAGCGTCACACACCAAACACTGTCGTGCACCGTGCACACAAAGCATACCTCTCCGACCAGAATCACCGCATTCCACGCATGCCTGCACACCTGTCTTCTCAAAAACAGAGAGCCACTTCCCAAAACTCGCCCGCAACCCGACCCGTCACACACTAAGCTGCAGGGTAGTCGACAAACTAAATAACTCTTCATAGATTTAAAGCCTTAAAGCAATTGCAAGTTCATTCAATTGTGTTTCGTAATCACTGCGCCAAAGCATGACACCAAAAATATTACTGTACATATTTTAACCCTCATGTCACACCCCTGAGTGAGGCACTAACCCTGGAATGCTTCAGGGCCCTGCTGTAAACACTAGAACAACGTTACTCAAATACAAGCTGTGAAATTGGCTCTGAAATGCACACACCTAAACACTGGCACGTGTGCATTAGAGCCGCGCAAAGGGAACTCTGATTAGGAGTGCAATCCTAGTCAGCAGTTCTGAAACCATTTTCAAGCAGACAGAGATGGAAAAATGAAGGTTACTTCTCCACATTTTGTTTCACAAAAAACAACCTAAATCTAAAATTGATCAAAATGGCCACCTTTTGCCATATTAACAGCTGAGCAGATAAATGGAATGTTTTTTCTAGGACAGTCATACAGTGCACAGTTCACCAAGTAAGTTTACACCAAACAACACTCAAGAAGTGACTTCTTTTTGACTTTTCTGTTCATTTTGCCCCATTCAAAGTTAATTTTACATCCTTTGTTGGATGATAGAGATAATTACCTGTTTATTTTGCAAAACAAATTTTTTATTCACTTCAAAATATATGTCATTATCCAATGAAATAAATTAATTTCGACCTCTTTCAATTCACTTCTTGTCTTGAGCCATTTGAGGTTATTTAGGAGTTAGAACTGTTAATATTATACTAAAAGGAAGAAGAAAAACACAAGTAAAGTGTTCCCAGTCCGGTAGTTTGAGTATGTTTGGGTATGGAGCTGAAGGCGTGAGTGAGCTCTTCATTAATTCAGTCTCATTCGGCCTGTACACAGAGCACTCTCAGGATAGGGGGGCATGACTGCTTTCTCTAGGAGGGTCCTGCTGTTCACATACCGGTCTGCTGGGCAGCATCCACCAGGAGGACCGTCCTGGGCCGGCAGCCCGGGCCCGACACCCTCCTCTCCTTCTGAACCGCGACATTCCTTGTGGGCAGCCTCCTCATACCCACTGACTGGGGGAAATGCTGCGGAGAGAGCATTGCAGACCGGGTGATCATCACGACCGCCAACATTTCATAAACTTTATGTGTGCATATACAACCCCAATTCCAAACAGTCAGAACATCACGGAAAATGCTAATAAAATCAAAAACTCTATTTGAAAAGTCCATTCACCCTCTATTATATTAGAACAATACAACAACACAATATTTGATGTTCCAAAGTGAATTTAATGGCTTCAGCCTGTGTGCAGTGGGTATATAGCGCAGCAGCTCTCACCGTGGCCATCCCAACAGTCTGTAAGGCAGCTCTCCCTCTCTGACAGGCTGCTGTATACTCAGCTCCGACAGGCACACGGTCACTGCAGTCCACTGGCATGGGGCTCACCACCCCTGCCGGCAGGGGCCCTCCATAGGGGGTGGGGAAGGGGGGGTAGAACCCCATCATGGGTGAGCAGGGGGCAGGGAGCAGCTGGTAGTAGGCATAGTCACTGGTCACAGCGGGCTGAGGAGGGGGCAGCAGGGGGTAGGCCAGATACGGCCCCCCTGGAGCCGAGCCAGGCTGCTGCCATCGAGGATCACCATTACACACAGAGTACCTGCAGCAGGGAACCCCATTACACACAGAACACCTGCAGCAGGGAACACCATTACACACAGAACACCTGCAGCAGGGAACCCCATTACACACAGAACACCTGCAGCAGGGAACCCAATTACACACAAAGTACCTGCAGCAGGGAACACCAATACACACAGAGCACCAGCAGCAGGGAACCCCTTTACACACAGAGTCCCTGCAGCACAGAACCCCATTACACACAGAACACCTGCAGCAGGGAACCCCTTTACACACAGAGTCCCTGCAGCAGGGAACCCCATTACACACAGAACACCTGCAGCAGGGAACCCCTTTACACACAGAGTCCCTGCAGCACAGAACCCCATTACACACAGAACACCTGCAGCAAGGAACCCCTTTACACACAGAGTCCCTGCAGCACAGAACCCCATTACACACAGAACACCTGCAGCAGGGAACACCATTACACACAGAACACCTGCAGCAGGGAACCCCATTACACACAGAACACCTGCAGCAGGGAACCCAATTACACACAAAGTACCTGCAGCAGGGAACACCAATACACACAGAGCACCAGCAGCAGGGAACCCCTTTACACACAGAGTCCCTGCAGCACAGAACCCCATTACACACAGAACACCTGCAGCAGGGAACCCCTTTACACACAGAGTCCCTGCAGCAGGGAACCCCATTACACACAGAACACCTGCAGCAGGGAACCCCTTTACACACAGAGTCCCTGCAGCACAGAACCCCATTACACACAGAACACCTGCAGCAAGGAACCCCTTTACACACAGAGTCCCTGCAGCACAGAACCCCATTACACACAGAACACCTGCAGCAGGGAACCCCATTACACACAGAACACCTGCAGCAGGGAACCCCATTACACACAGAACACCTGCAGCAGGGAACCCAATTACACACAAAGTACCTGCAGCAGGGAACACCAATACACACAGAGCACCAGCAGCAGGGAACCCCTTTACACACAGAGTCCCTGCAGCACAGAACCCCATTACATACAGAACACCTGCAGCGGGGAACCCCTTTACACACAGAGTCCCTGCAGCAGGGAACCCCATTACACACAGAACACCTGCAGCAGGGAACCCCTTTACACACAGAGTCCCTGCAGCACAGAACCCCATTACACACAGAACACCTGCAGCAGGGAACCCCTTTACACACAGAGTCCCTGCAGCACAGAACCCCATTACACACAGAGTACCTGCAGCAGGGAACTCCATTACACACAGAACACCCGCAGCAGGGAACCCCTTTACACACAGAGTCCCTGCAGCACAGAGCCCCATTACACGGAGTACCTGCAGCACAGGTACTACAGATGAGGTCTGATAAAGAACTACTCCTCCCATACCATGAATTCAGGACCCTTAGGACCCCTTCTCCCTGCCTGTAACGGTGCAGGGGTTTGATACTGAGAAAAGGGAATCACCTGTTTTGCTGGTTTTCCTGCACAAAAGGGAAGCAGGTGATGAGGTAGCTTGGTATGTGTGTGGCCTCTGGTCCAGCCCCGCCCCCCTCTCTGGGCCAGTTCATGGCCGCCAGGCCAACATCTTTCCTTTGCGGGATGAACGGCTCCACCTCGGCAGACAGAGCAGCATCCTAATGGGGATAACGCCAATCAGAGCCAGGCATTATCGCCCACACACAACCAGAGCCAGGAGTTAACTGTCCACCTCAGCAGACAGCATGACATGCTGACAGCGGCACAGCCAATTAGTGCCAGGAATTATGGCCCATTACCAGAGTCAGACATTAACCCCTTTGCGCAGATGACAAACCTGGCTATTTTGGTGTTACCTTGTTTAAGGCAGTATATTTCAAGATTGCAGCTTCACAGAGAGGAAGGGACTGGCTCAATTGAGTCAAGACACTTGTAGCATTTAAAATTCCATTGTATTTCAGTTTATTTTCATGATATTTGTAGAGAAAAAGGGCTGCAAACATAAAACATCTTCATGAAAACTCAGCATTGAAATTGTAAAAAAAATAAATAATAATACTGAACTGAAAAATGGTTGGGGGTCAAAACTATATACATTTCTGTTCATATTCTGTTCATATTGACCACAATTCGTCATCTGAGCATGAAATACTTAATTATCCACTCTTTAGGAGCCAAATAAGACAGATCTCCAGGTGGGTCCCCAAACTCTCAGATCTCTTAAAATGGTGCACTATCCAATCATAAAATAATCATATATTTAACACAGTTCAAATTTTGACGCAATGAATTCAATATGAATTAATGATTTTCTGGTTGAATTTAGCATGAGGTAATCAATACAGGTGCAGTTGGACATCAGTGGTCACCAGTAACCTCTCCAAACCCAGCACGTGCCTTTTCTCCATGGGGTCATACCATATGAAGTCAACCAGAGGTCCCCAGGTCATCGACTCAGATTTGGCTCAAATTTATTTTGGGAGTACCTCTATATTCATAATGAACACATGCAAAATTTTAGGCTCCTACTCCTGGGGGTTTCCAAGATATTGCCCCCCAAAAATCGGGGGCCATGCCCCAAGTGGAATCGCACACGTTAATTTATAAGGATTTTGGAGGCCAATATCTTTGGAACAAATCATAGTTTGGAGCTGAAAATTGCTATCCAATGAAACTTGTTCTACATGTTATATATATATATATATATATATATATATATCTCATGGCTTTATTTGTTCAAAATTACAACTTGTTTTCTCATATCCTTCACCATTTAATCGTGTTGTCAAATATAGGCGTTTTGGGGTAAAAACGCCCATTTTTATCCCCTTTGTTCTGCAACTATAAGTTTTAAATAGACAGTGCCTACTCAAAAACTAGGATCCCCAGGTATTGCATCATCTTCCATGCGCATCGCCTCAGTTTTTTGTGATAGAAACAGATTCGGTCATCTGCACTGAATATGACATTGCACCGCCAAGTAGAAAGTCGTCTGTCGGCTGGTTTAAGGTCACCAAATGAAATTCATCCCGTTTTTCTGAAGTATGTATGTTTGTCGCATTCCTCATCCAAGGAAATCTCAATTCTGCACCTGTCAGAAGCCATGCTGAAGCTTCAATTAATTCATTAATTAGATACCCTATTGTTTTAACCAGAGATGACGCTATACCCATGGAAGATGAACCAATACACGGGAGATCTGAAATATGCATGGAAGATGATGCAATACCTGGGGGATCCTAGGGAGGGAATGCAACATCATGTCAGATGTCAGATTATCTTAGGAAATGATGTAACTTGAGTTAATGAGTAGGCACCATAGACTGTATAATAAGATGGACGCAGCACCCTGGTCTGAAAAACGAAGCCCATGCAGAAGTACCGTAAAATGGCATTCTATTTAATGGCCAGATGGCGATGTCGGTGGTTGCAGAAAGAAGTTCAATGCTATAGAAGTCTATGAGAAAATGACCCTACTTTCCCACCTGATTTTTCATGATTCAATGATTTTCAATGATTTTTCACATTATTTTATGGTAGCTATAGCAAGTTTCAACTCTCCTTCGATATATCATGATGTTCATTTTTGTAAATTATGGTCCCATATAGACTAGAATAAAGGATAAAGCCAGAATATGCTTTAGGGGCGTGGCTATCCTCTGGTCCTCGTCTGATACGGTCAGATCCAGGGCGACGGTCCTCCCCGGATCTTCAATACACGCTCTCGTCCAATAGAAATCACATCCGGTTTCAAAATGACAACATGGCGCAATTCAAATTGCCAAAATCGAGGCTTCCTTTATGGTATGCAGAAACCAATGGGTGACATCAAGGTAGCTTCGTCCATCTTTTTATACAGTCTATGGTAGGCACTGTCTGTTTAAAACTTCTAGTTGCACAACAAAGGGGATAATAATGGGCGTTTTTACCCCAAAACGCTTATATTCGATAACATAATTAAATAGTGAAGGAGATGAGAAAACAAGTTGTAATTTTGAACAAATAAAGCCAAGATATATGCATTCATGTAGAACAAGTTTCATTACCATGGGTAACTGCCCACATGGTGAACTTGCCTATCCAAAATCGGCAAAAAAGTGACTTTTTCAGCTGGGACCCTTTTCAGGGTCTCCTAACTCCACTATTATGCCTTGGGTGCAGTCAATCTTCCTTGTACAGACAGACCTATCCTCAAATAGAAGGAATCCAGCACAATTTAGCCTCTGTAAGGGATCCTGGCCTCATAGGGGGCCCTTGAAAACTGAATTTTGGATTTCCGCCCATAAAAAGTTTCATATTTTAGAGGCGAATATCTTGAAAATGAAAAGAGATAGATAAATTTTGACAAGAGATTTTGAAAGCCTGGACCCAAATTACCCTATATAGCAAAATCCCTATAAATTAATGTTCATGATTCGCTTGGGGCGTGGCCCCCAAATTTTGGGGGCCATATCTTGGTAACCTCTTGGAGTAGGAGCCTAAAATTTTGCATGTGCTCTTCATGAATAAAGAGGTACTCCCAAAATAAATTTGAGTCAAATCTGAGTCAGTGACCTTGGAATATTCTTGTACTTTGTTGGAGTTCATATGGAACGACCCCACGATAAACTTTAGAATTTTGTCCATTTTTCTTCACAGTCCCACAAGCCAGCACACATACTCATTAAAGGAACTGCTTGTTTAACGGTCAGAACATCCACCCTGCAATGAGAAGCCAGCAGTTCCCACTTCCAAGCTCACAACCTTGTATAAAGACTTTCCACACCTTATAAGGAACAAGTATAACTCACAAACTCAGTAATATTTGAAATATACCTTATTATAACAGAACAGACACTCCACTATCAGGAAAAAGCAGGCAATATGCTACCCTAGATTGAACAGAATGGTGCAACGAACGTTAGCAGGAGGGCTACTGAAGTGCTTGAACTGTTTGAGTTTTAAACAAGCCAAAACCTTGGCATTCGATTTCGATGAATACGGTATAAATTCTAATTCATAATACCCAAATGATTGACAACCCCACTCTGCTTTCAGTCATATTATTGGGTTGATATAAACCACACAGTATGGTAAATAAAAATGCCAGAATTTTTCCAGAACGAGTTGGAAACACAAGATGAATTTTCTACCGTTTATTGCCCTAATATAAAAGCTGCTCCACATATTTTCTCAGATTTTTTCTGGCTTGTCCACATGACCAAATCATGCTTTGAATTGAGGCATTTCTGTGCATTTTTTAAGCATTTTTAGATGCACGTTACTCCTAAACTATAGACAGGACATTGGATTGGATTTTAGGGGCCAGTGTGCTGTAGCTGCTGAGGATGAGGTTGCAATATGAACCCCTGATTATGCATGCTTCGGTCAAGGGAACCAACTAAAAATCAAATAAAAAATATTGGTTCTGTAAAAATTGTCATTTGCCACAGCCTTTTGCCAGAAAATCAAATGAGACATACTAAATCTGATAGCAAATTCATAAATTTCAGGTAATTTTACCAATCCACTCCCATTGACATTAATTTAGGAGCACTGGACAGTGTATTTGTATCCCTTCAAAAACACTTATTGCACTCATTGCTACATTTGCGAGTGACTAGACACCGCCTCTTTAAATTGGCAATTACTCCATAAAAAAATTGGAGTTGGAACATAAAATTTGGGATTTGACCATTTGAAATGATGGCAAACACATTTTTTTGAATTTTTCTGAGATGGTGTGGTGCAAACTTTCTGAAAACTGGTCCACTTGGCATGGAATGACCCATATTCTAAACCCTGCAAGAGCTCAACTTGCTAGTGAATATTCAATAAATGATCCGGATGTGTCATCTAGTGATAGACTAGTTTAACTGCATGCATGAATAGAGCAGCTCCACATCCGCTGGCATCTACATCTGCGCAGAGGGGTTAATAGCCAGAACCATCTGACACCAGTGCTGCATATAGGTTACATAAACCAACAAATTTCTACAATAGACATAAACAAATCCGCTCTACTGACACACACATACACACACGTTAACTTCTATTAGAATTAAAGAATTTACAACCCTAAATCAGAAAAAGTTGGGACAGTGTGGAAAATGCGAATAAAAAAAGAAAGCTGTAATTTATAAATTTCCCTTAACTTGTATTTCATTGCAGACAGTATGAACACAAGATAATTCATGTTTTGTCTGGTCAACATCATTTGATTTGTAAATAAACATCCATTCTTGCCATTCAGGCTTGCAACACATTCCAAAAAAAGTTGGGACGGGGGCAATTTAGGGGTAGTAATGAGGTATAATAACTAAATAATGATGTGATTTGAAACTAGTGATGTCAACAGGTGATTGTAATCATGATTTGGTACAAAAGCAGCATCCAGGAAAGGCCTAGTCCTTTAGGAGCAAAGATGGGCAGAGGATCACCAGTTTGCCACCAAGTGCGTGAAAAAATCATTGAAATGATGAAGAAAAACATTTCTCAAAGAAAGATAGGAAGAGATTTGGGCATGTCTCCCTCTACGGTGCATAACATAGTGATAAGATTCAGGGAGTCTGGAAGAATTACAGTGCGCAAAGGGCAAGGGCTCAAGCCTAAACTGAATGGCCGTGATCTCCGAGCCCTCAGACAGCACTGCATTAAAAACTGTCATTCGCCAATAAGTGACATAACTGCATGGGCTCAGGACTACTTCGGGAAATCACTCTCAAGCACTACAGTGCGTAGTTACATCAAGAAATGCCAGCTAAAAAACTGTACTGTGCCAAAAGGAAGCCCTACATAAATAGTGTCCAGAAGCGCCGTCAACTTCTCTGGGCTCGGAGGCATCTGGGATGGTCCATCGCGCAGTGGAAATGCGTATTGTGGTCAGAAGAATCAGTTTTTGAAGTCTTTTTTGGAAGAAATGGACGCCGTGTGCTGTGGACCAAAGAAGAAAAGGACCATCCAGATTGTTACCAGCTACAAGTCCAAAAGCCAGGGTCTGTCATGGTATGGGGTTGTGTCAGTGCCTTCGGCAAAGGTAACTGGCACTTCTGCGATGGCACCATTAATGCTGAGAAGTACATCTCGATTTTGGAGGAACAAATGCTGCCTTCAAGGCGACATCTTTTCCAGGGACGCCCATGCTTATTTCAGCAAGACAATGCCAAACCACATACTGCGCACATAACAAAGGCATGGCTGTGTAAGAAGAGGGTGCGGGTGCTTGACTGGCCTGCCTGCAGCCCTGATTTGTCTCCTACAGAGAATGTTTGGCGCATTTTGAAACGCAAAATGCGTCAACGAAGACCCCGTACTGTTGCACACCTAAAAAGTTGTTTGTGGGAAGAATGGGACAAACTAACACCTGTAACACTTAGTCACTTGGTTACTTCAGTCCCTAAATGTGTTTTAAGTGTTGTTAAAAGGAATGGGAACAGTACAAAGTGGTAAATACTGTACTGTCCCAACTTTTTTTGAAATGTGTTGCAAGCCTGAATGGCAAGAATGGATGTTTATTTACAAATCAAATGATGTTGACCAGACAAAACATGAATTATCTTGTGTTCATACTGTCTGCAATGAAATACAAGTTAGGGGAAATTTATTAATTACTGCTCTTTTTTTATTCGCATTTTCCTCACTGTCCCAACTTTTTCTGATTTGGGGTTGTATAATTACATATCCTTTAAACTTACTTCTTTCATACACTAAGAGATTCATATGAGGGATTACCAAAACTCTGAAGTAACATTTGGTGGTGAGTTTCTAATTTTTTATAGACTAGAAGATTTTCCATGAGGGATCACCAAATTCTTATATAACATTGAGTCAGGAATGATGCATGCAATGAAGAATACAATTTCTGTGGGCGTGTAGTGATTATAGGTCAATAAAGTAATCTAATGCATTGTATATTCCTAAAACTTCATAAGAAAAAGTAAATAATCTATAACTCACCAAATAAGACAACTGAATCGACAGGCTCCTCAAAAGATGAAAATGTGGACATCTGGCCACTTAACCTACCTAAACAGAATGTCAAACCTGAGGCTAACCTGCACTGTATCGGATTAAAAGAGGGGAAAATGCAAATGAAATCATCACATGTACACCAACTAAGTGCAGAGCCCAGTAGCTTCAGCCTTATTTGTTATCTCGTTTTAAGTCATTGTTGGCTAAATGGTGTAATAAGCACAACATGCTAGGTAGAATTTTATTCTTTGAGGCATTACCAAACTATTTGAGCATAAACACAATTAATAGGATAAATATTGCCTCTAAGCATCAAAATCACCAAATTAAGGAAATGCAATGGCTCTCTTTAAATTCCCCGATTGCAATTCAGGTTGGATTGAAAACCAGCCCCACACGTGACGACCAAGTTTGAGAACCACTGGCACAGAATAGATAGCATCCGTTTTGAGACTTTTTTAGGGAGATATACTGTACATAGTGCATAGCACAGGCTTTAACTGCAATATTTCAGGGCTGAGTGACAAGGTACTCTTTCTGGTGTTTAGCAGAAACTTGTCGGTAGCCTGTGAGTACTCCATATTTGTGGTGTCACAGCAGGTGTGACGAACTGAATCACCCAAAGAAAGCAGAGAATGCAATCAAACACGTTCCACAAGCTCGGTGCCAGTTTCAGAGCCACAGTGACGGCTAGCGGGTTTCCTCCATCAGCTTTGTTGACAGTAGATCCTCCAGCTGCATATTGGTTTTGTTTCATTACATAAATTAATTTAACTTCTTCAATGCAGCATAATGTGAGCCCGAACACTGATTGTCAGGAAAGAAACCATGCGCCCTTTAAGCTGAATCGATGTTGTGAATTTGAACATGACCAAAACACCTAAAACAAACATTCTGACTGCAGTGTGTATCTAAGACCACAGCAACCTGAGAAGTGAACTATCAGGAAAGGCGCTCCAGTGTTCAACAGATCTTACACCACATCATGTAACAATAGCAACCTGAGACTGCAAACTTCTGCCAAGGCTGAACAATCCCCCACTCATCAACACCATCAGTCTGGGATTTTCAATGACATCACTGATAGTGTTCCCCAATGTTTCTCATTTCAAATCACTACGTATTTGTGAAGAAGCGACTCAAAATGTTAAGAGCCATTCCATGAGAGATTGGCATTCAGCGCACAGTTAATGTAGTTACCCAGCATGGCCACTATGTGGTGCTGAAATCTGACCGGACTTGAAGTGTCACAGGTCATGATACAAGTATAGCATATTTGGCTCTATGTGCCCTTAAGTCCTGATAGTTGATGTAAAATGTGGTGTCAACAGCTTTTGGACGACAAAATTGAGACACTTTAGTGCCTCCCAGGTGGCACCACTGGCAGGCAAAGTGAGATATGGACCAAAAAATTGGGCTTTTTTCCATCGAGATACTCATATGTCCCAAGTTTCATCCAAATCCAGGGGGATGAACTCCTCAACTTCTTTAAAAAGTGCCATTTTCTCATGGAATGGCTCTTAAATTTTGCCCTCTCTCTCTCGCAACGGTGAAGTATCCTTCAAAAAATATTGTGGATCCAGATCCAGATCTCTCCCAAAATCTAGTTGAGCCAAGATCCACCCCTGGTAAAATTCTCATGTAAACTGTCCATTAGTTTTTGCGTAATCCTGCTGTCTAACCAATAAACAAACAATCAAAACCAATCATTCTTCAGGTTGACACAAAAGCATTCTCAGAAACAGACTGCATGACCTACTTTTCCAGCATGAGTGCACAAACACTCACGAGCACACACGCACGCACACACACACACACATATGCGTGTGCACACACACATAACCCACAATGCATCTTTATTTATATATATATATATTTTTTTGTTTTTTGTCTGAACACTCCAAATGATCTTGTTTGACCATTCATTCCATAAAGACGTTCAACTACAATCCACCTTGCAGACATCCAAAATGAAGGCATTAAGGGCCTGGCATTCTGCTTAGCTCTCAGGATCGCCTAAGCACCATCTATCATGGGGAATAACAAACAGTCCATAAAAATCATCTGACTGTTTGGTATTGGCTTTAAACTGGCAATGGATTCCAATAGGCTACAAAAACAAGCCATTCAATGTGTGAAGGAAAAGAGATTTAAGGCCAACAGCTAAGCATGTTATTTTGCATTCCTTCACATTGTAGAGATACAGCCCATTTGTTTAAGGTGAAATTAGGAGAGTGCCCATGACACTGTACCATGACAGACAGTCTCGCCTTTACTCTGGTGGTGGCAGTCCACACCACCGCCGAGACGGGGGGGGGGGCACAGGACTGATGCAAGAACAGATAAATAATGCAATCGTTCTGTATCTGAACAGTCTCGGTGACCCTCCACACAGTCCCCGAACGTAAATTATTTTACTTCGAGAACCGATACTGGACAAACTTGGCAGAACACATTGAAACGTACTAACGGGAACAACGAGACTGCGATGCGACTGCGACTGGGGACATCACAAGAATCCCATTCATGCAGACGGACCAGAAGCACTTGAATTACCTCAAGCTAGCAACAATACGTCATGCAAGCACTGCGTGGCAACCCTCTTGCTCTTCTTCTCATTGTGTAAACAGGCTATAAATAATTTCTGGCAAAAAATATTTTTTTTTTTTTTTTTTTTTACCGTGATATTAATGCAAATAAAATTCTAATGCGTTCAACTTGGCCTGTTAATAAGACCTATGATGTTCTTTCGTGCTGATGCTGTTCAAGCATTTGCGACAACTAATGTTACAACGGAAACTATTTGCAGGCTCTGTAACCCACACAAACTAACGGCAGGCTACATACAAATAATCAGCTGATACAATTTGGAAAGTATATGCGTGTTTTTATTTTTTTTCCGTAAAGTTAAATGTGAAAGCGAAATACGATTTCTTAGGATACCGTTAGCTCGCAAGCTGTTAAGAGTAGACCACATAGAAAGTCCCACCAATAACCTAATCGCTGACAGTGATGGCAAGTTAGCAGTCTTGCACGGTTTAAATGGTTTTATGTTACAGTAAACAGGCATGAAATAGATATTCAGAAAAATGAACTGTCAATAATGTCACAGAGTCAGTGCATACGGACACAAATAAACCTGCGGAATCGTCATGTACTATGTAGAAAGCGCAAGAAAATTATGTGCCTGAAGTGACAACCAGAATAAAATCGGTTTTAACGTTAAGTTACCCATTTACCTTGATGTCGCTATGGTCCATATCAGTCACCAACATGTAATGCGAGAGTCCTGCTTGTAGAGCGCCGCTACTGTCACCATGCTATCTTCCGCATGGCGAATTGGTTATGATGTACATCAACACACTCCCAGTCCCACCGCATCCGATCGCGACAGCGCACATTCCCCAGACTGGTAATTAGCCAGCTGTTTCATTACATACACAGAATACTGAGCGCAGACAAATGAAATGAATGGGCGGAGTGTCATCAGCTACGGAAGCCACAAGGGTACAAAATAATTAATTAATTTTTAAAAACGCTCGCGAGCACACAGCCATACATACACACACACACACACACGCACACACATATACAATTTAATCATATATATATATATATATATATATATATATTTGTGTGTGTGTGTGTGTGTGTGTGTGTGTGTGTAAATGAATGGTAAAATACACCCCGAGTTTATCAGTTAGAGAAAAAGATTAGAACTCCATACTACAACTATACAGTTCATTATGCTGATACAGTCTGCTCCTCTGACTTGAGGAGGTCATCGACCGTTTGTAATTCATGGATGCTATATTGATGCTGAAAGTCCTCCAACAGAGGACAGTCATACATTTAAGAAAATCCCAGCACATCAAATTTCAGCAAGGCCTTTGCTGCTGAGAACCCAGGCCATGGATGTACCTCCTGTATACTGTATATTCATCATTACATTAGATTTCTGATGGAATTTAAGAAATTGCACATCTATCCAAAAAGCACAGTGCAAGCGAACTTTCTACATCTCAAAACCAATGTTTACTCCCTGTGGACGTAGGGGGTGCAGGTATACAGTGACAGATTTTTAAAAAGAAACTGTTCTTACATATACTAAGAAATTACAGCAAAACACCACAGAAAGTTATAAACTGCCCTAAGAAAAGGTATGTATTCTTGTGGAGGATTTTATTGATTTAATAAGCACTTGTGTCCTGATATTCTATAACAGCTCTATGAAAGAGAAATAAAATAACAGACATGAAGAGAAGGCCATATTCATCAACAGTGGCCACAATGCACCCAGTGAGATAATAGAAATGGCATTTTAAAAACACTGAATCCATACCCTCCCCTTCTCTGGAGATATATTGTGCGTGTACGGGACTAAGGCCATGGTGTTTGACAAGGTGCAGACACACCCTCTATGTTGCTGTGGTTTGTTCTCAAAATTTCCTCAAACTCAGTGATGTCATTGTTATGGTTAGTGCTGGGAGGAAAAGCATTATTTATCACTCACACCCCTGTGCAAATTAATTGAAACAAGCTGCAATTTTTTTCAGTCTTTAATCCCAATTCATGTTCTTAGGCAAAAACCTGCCTTTTGACTTTATTTTTGCATTTCTTTCTGTAGGACAAAATGAAATAATACTGCATAAGGAATCTCATAATATTTGAGGGGTGCATGATTTAAAAATCGTGCATGTGCAGTTTTTACATCAATCGTTATTGCACCATGTGTTTCTTGGTTATTTGTGGTCTTTTGTTTCCCTGGCTACTTAACTGTGAATCTGACGTTGTCTGTGATGGATTTACCCCCGAGAAAGTGCAGATTATGACTTGGAACAGACACATCAGCACGTCATACAGGGATATAGCAAGTACAGTTGATGTCAGTGTTTCAGTCTTAAAAGTTGAGGAGATCATATTGTGTATGAATATGAGTAAATCAGTATGATTCGTAATAAACGTCCAGCTGAAATTTGAAAAAATAATCTATTATTCATCCTTTTCACAGTTTCAAGTAATTTTCATGAGGGTGTATCTGGTGATCATATTCTCAAAATCACTCAAAAAGGGAGTCCGAATAGATTTGAAGCCGGCCAATATTACAGAGGGCACAGATTTCCCTCTGATACAAGCAGGAGCAGGCAGTTGACAGCAGAACTGTATAGGAGGAAAAAGGGTTGGAAATAGGCTTGCACTTCACTGCTACTCCTTGATAGACAGTGTAACATACTATTCCAGTGAGTCTGACCTGATATGGGTCAAGAACGCAGTGAAATCTCACAAAAAAATCACACTACAGTGAGGTCTGACATGCAAAAACACACAGGAAATGCATCTTTATATTAGCTGCAAGAAACTCTGTTTGTTCTCCTATGGCATGGCCTATAAAGTGTAGGAGAATAAGAGAGAAAAGGACAGAGCTGTGGAGTCAAAAAACTGCAAGGAGACATATCGGGGCAGGACAAGACCAATGTTTTGGATAGAACAGAACCATTAGGACATTGGAACTTGGAGCATGAAACTGCACAGGCTGTAGTTTAGAGTTTCACAATATTAGATAACTCTAATGTAATATACATATCAACTCACTGGAATCTTCTTATATTGCCATTTTCATTTTTAATAATGCTAATTTATAAATTGATCACATTTTAATTTCTGGATGTTTCCTGAAGTTCTCCATGAGAAAAAAGTACTTCTCTTCAATCCTTTTTAATAAACATCCGCATGTCAGAGACAGTCAAAAGAAGTAAGCAACTGAAAACACAGCCTGGTTATGAGACAGATCCTGGACTTCATGGAGGTTTGTACAGAGAATCTCCATTCAAAACATAATTTAGTCTAAGATCAGGCTTATCTTACACCGAGAGCAGAGGAGCGCCAAGTGTGCCACAGAAATGTCTTTCCTAGTTAACGACCGAAACAGATACCGTTTTCCCATCCAGCATCCACACTGCATAAATAGCTAATGCATTTGCACCAAATTGAGCGCCCACGGGCATTTTGATCTTAAAATGAGGTATGGTCAGGCGCATTGCCGGTGTGTTGCTATCTTGAGGTAGCATAAAGCTCTTGCGCAATTGACCAACAAAAACCTGGGGCTGGTTGCATAAACTTTAAGGCTGGTCTTAGTTGTAGACCGGTCTTAAATTGTCAAGTTAGCCTAGTCTAATTAAGACTGTCTATTGCATAATATTTAAGGTCTAATGTCAATAGCCGGTTTTTAACTGCTATTTTAAGGGCACGTTATTAAGACAGTATTATGCGCCTTTGTAGGCGAGTGCACAACGTGCATACCAATGGCTTGTTACACACACACGTAATGTGTTCTTGGGGTATTTTCAATGCAGGAGAGGGTAAATGTGTAAAACCATGCTTCCAACCTTCCAACTCACTGGTCTATTAAGACCCGGACCGCATTCCTCAGCTCCAAAATCATTGCATGCACCTGTTGTTCATTTCCACTGTGTGGTAGTGTTGTGCTATTTAAGACCGAGCCTCGGTTTTAGTTATTGCAAAGTCTCATAAGCCACAAGCCTGTATTTTCTCACTTGTCTTGTATAGACTTATCTCCCATGTTTCGTGTGTATATATTATAACTCTGGAACTTAGTGCTGTTTATTGCTCATATCAGCACTCTAACCTTATTGCCAGGAACCTCGATTCCTTGTTCTTTTGTTCTATTTGTACTACATTGTACTGCAGCTAAAGACCGGTATTTGTATTACTGATAATATTATCCAGGAACCTCGATTCCTGGTTATTTTGTATTGTATCCTGGTTTGCCTTCTTGCTGTGCTGAAGGCATAATAAATACAACCAAGTCCATCTTTGCACCTGACTCCAGTCCTCAACTTCCTGTCCTCCGTGCACATCACCGGAGCTCAGAGCACAATCCTTACAGAATGGACCTTCCAAATCACCCCATGTTGTCACAACCCTCATGTGAATCCCTAATGTGCCTCTGTGCAATTCAGCAGCATGCGCATTAATTAGGTGTATGTGTGTGGTGATTGGTGTGTGTCTTTTGCGTCTCTTCCCTATTGGTTAAATGTCATTACTTGCTTATTTTCTAATGAGTTAGTGACGATTATTTAAGCCCTCCAGTGCATGTGCTTGTAGTTGGATTGTACAGTTGCATTTGCACGAAGATCCTGGTCACATGTATATTAAAGTTCTTCATCATTGTCTTGATGCAAACCGTACTTTAGTGGCAGCCAAGAGCTCTTGTAAATCTTTATTGTGATCAGTTAATTCGAACAAGCTTCCAATGCTGAACAGGGTCTAGAACTGGGGCCGAGTTCAAGTTTGCATAATTCATCTTGTTCTTCAACTCATGTTTTCAAGAACAAGCTTCCTATCCTAATCAGGGTCCAGGACTGGGACTGCATTTTTGCCAACCCTTGCAAGTCTGCTCTCTTTAGCAAGTTTGTTAGGAGTAAGCTTCCAACCTTGAGCTGGGGTCAGGACTGGGACAGAATTCCTCTCAAGCATCAGCCTTCCTCTTGGTGGGCTTTCCAGTGCTGGCAAACACTTCTGCATCTGGCAGCCCACCAGAAGCCACTGATTAGCGACAACAGCCCAAGCATTGCCTATTACACCTGTGCTGAACTGTTTCTCCTCATCTCCGGGGTTCTGTCCTCGCATTACTGTTCTGTTGCCAATAAATTACCAGCTGTATTGCAAGTCTGTCTCCACACTTAATTCCTGTTCTGGACCATTACACCTTATGGAAATGGGGCTGCACATGAATAAGCTGTAAATATATGAAAGCTTATATAACTCAATCAATATCTACATGTATTGACCCTTAAAGCGCCAAAGGCAGCATTTGCCGCTCGCTGACACAATGAAATAAAATCAAAGCTTTTGAAAACCTATCATGTGGCGACTTGTTGAAAAGAGCTCCCGCAGGGGAGCTCTTTTCAACAAGTAGCCACATGATAGGTTTTCAAAAGCTCAGGATATTTAAATTTTTTAAGCGTTTGAAAATTGATTTCGGCGCACTAAGGGTTAATTTAATTGAAAACTGGAAAAAACAGCATGCAAATGTCATTATTTTGATCATGCTCAGTTTCTACTTTAAATGAGGACAAAAGAGAACAGGGATTGACACTGTCTTTCCTTGCCCAGAAAGGTGCACTCAGAATGAGTCACTATTACAACTAATGGTAACAGACAGCATTGAGCAGATGGAGACTGTGGTGGTCAGCACTACGGATCATGGCTATGAGGAATGGGAGGGAGATGGTCTGATGAGTGAAGAGTGTTTATAAAGGGCCAGCAGGTTCCTTTTGTTTTTCTGTGCAGGCCTCTGGAACTCGAGAGCATAGATCTCCCATAGCTGAGTGCCTCTTTTCAGGTCACACTCTCCGTCATCAGTCTGAGTAATCAGGACAATCTCACACACACACACACACACACACACACACAAGCACACGCAGACACACAAAGAAAACCCCAGAGGTATAAAACTTTGTGGAAATAGGGCCTGATACTCTCTTCAGTTTGGACCCAATTCCAGTGAATTCAAACAGGATCCGGAACAGTGTAGATACAGTGGGGTGCAAAAATTTGGGCACCCCTGGTTTAAATGTCTGTCACAATTAATCTCCGAGTGATTGAAAGCAAACCTGACCACTAAATGCAACAAAGTTAAACATGACACATTTCATCACATTTTAAAGCAAGAATAATTTTTATTTTGAACTTTTTACTGTTTCAAAATAATAAAACAAGGAAAAACACCTTGTGCAAAAGTTTGGGAACTGTGTCGGCTAGTACTTCGTGACTCCTCCTCGGGCAGCTATAACAGCTTGCAAACGGTTCCTGTAGCCAGCTAAGAGTCTGTCAGTTCTTGTCTTTGGAATTTTTCCCCATTCTTCCTGACAGAACACCTCTAGCTCAGAAATGTGCTTCGGCCTTCTTGCATGCACGGCATGTTTGAGGTCTCTCCACAGATTTTCAATAATAAAAGTCTGGGGACTGTGATGGCCATTCCAAAACCTTCATATGTCTTTCCTGGATGTACTTCATGGTGGATTTTGAGGTCGCTTCGAGTCATTGTCTTGCTGGAATACCCAAAATCTCTTCATCTTCAATTTCTGGACTGAGCTTTGAACATTAGCCTCTAGAATGTCATGATATTTGGTGGAATCCATGCTTCCTTCCACCTGCACAATATTGCCTGTGCCCCCAGCTGCTACACAGCCCCAAAGCATAATCGATCCGCCTCCATGCTTAACGTGTTCTTCTCTACAAATGCTTCACCCTTTTTTCTCCAAACGTACCTTCTTTGGTTGTGGCCAAAAAGATCAATTTTGGTTTCAGCAGCCCAAAGCTCATTGTTCCAATAGGCTTGAGGTTTCTCAAGGTTATCTTTTGCATACTTCAGACGCTTAATTTTGTGTTGAGGTCGTAGGAAAGGCTTGTTTCTTGCAACTCTGCCATGTAGGTCTTTGTTGTTTAAGGTACGCTGTATTGTTGTCCCGTGAACAAGTAGACCTGTGTCTGCCACCCTTTTTTGCAGCTCTTTTGCAGTGATGTGTGGGTTCTTCTGAGCATTTCTCACCAGATCTCGGGCCTTTCTATCTGAAATTTTTCTTGTTCTTCCAGATCTTGCCTTGAGTTCAATTGTTTCATTTATTTTCCATTTTCTTACGAAGTTTCTGACAGTAGAAATGGATAGTTTGAAACATTGCAAGAGTTTTTTTGTAGCCCTCTACTTGTTGGTGGAAGTGAATTATCTTGATTTTGACATCCTTGGACAACTGTTTAGAGGAACACATGGTTTTTAACACCAGACACAACAGCCACCACAGTCAGATACTTTAGAAGGCATGGAGTTACTTCAGAATATAGGCCTATAGTTCAACCCTGGAATTATATTCACCTGACTCACTGAAGCCCTAACGAGTAAATCACCTGGGTCTGGGCCTTAGAAATCATCTTCTTAGAAGGTAACAAAGAATAATCCAAAAGGGTTCCCAACTTTTGCAAGGGGCCCTTTTTCCTTTCTTATTATTTAAAAACTCAGAAAAATTAAAATAAAAAGAAACCTTGCTTTTAAATTTGCAGAAAGGTGTCATGTTTAACTCTGTAGCATTTAGTGTTCAGGTTTGCTTTCAATCACTTGGAGATTAATTGTAACAGACATTCAAACCAGGGGTGCCCAAATTTTGCACCCCACTGTATGAGTATGAGGGTCAAACTAAATAAACAGAAGCACGTTGAGAGCAATGACTCATTACGAGGTTAAAAAAAAAAAAAGATTTTAAAGGATTTCCTCAAGTTCAGTCTTAAGCGTAGATTTCCTCCATCCCAGCTTCTAAGCTCCAGCTGGTGAAAACGGAATGATTCTTAGAGTGTTCCAAATACGCCGCCATTATACCGAATGATTCGGGACACTGCACATCACAAGTGCTGCTTGTGCCTGTTTATCATTTCCGGGAAGATTGTCAGTGAAGTTACTCCGAAGCACTGATTAATTGACATTTTTATTTATGGATCTGCAAGTACTGCATCAATCATTTATAAAGACGAGAACATCATATACATTTCACCGTGGTTCATTTGTACAACCCCAATACCGAAAAAGTTACACATTACGTAAAATTTAAATAACATGGAAAATGTGTAATTTGAAAAGTCCATTCATCCTCTCCTAATTTGAAAACAGGTGAAAAAAAAACATCATTTGATGTTGTAACTTGTTAAATCTATTGCTAATTTAAAATATGTGACTGCAACAAAGTATTTTTGACTACGGTCATAAACCGAAATATTATTTCGAACTAAGTGATTAACAGCGAAACTGTTGACGGATGCATTTATACTCAGTCACTCGACGCGTTTTGCGTCATTTACTCCCTCACGGCGACTCGGTCAATCTAACAATATTACGTTCAAAATCATCATAAATCAGAGGCTACCAGCCAAAAGATGGCGCTATTATCTCACTATTTTTCCTGTCTCTGAAGTCCGTACTGGGCATAGTTATGCTTGGTTTCGCCTACAATGTCCTCCTTAATGACATTAAGATCACGGGAATAAGGCACATTGCAACGTCCCCATGACCTTTTCAGGGGCGAACGGCGCAGTAATTATTTCTCTGGTCTTTCACGCCATGTATTAAAGGGAACCAGGCAGTACGGTGACAAACAGCATCCAACTGAAGACCTTTCACTTGATCAGTGGTTTGTTCTCAGATTAGCAATATCTTAAAAATGTCATCATAACCACTGATAGTTCTTCATCTTAACTTCAATTTCCCTAGATGCAAGCAAAAGACAGACAAAAAAAATATTCTTACAGCTACAGCAATTTTTTAAATATCATTTTGTCGTTATACTTTAATTTATTCTGTATATACGTTGTATATACACACGCTTTTGTTTTGTTTTTTTTTTTTTTCAGACGTTTTACATAGTATTTCAAGTATTTGGGTGCAAACATTTTAAATAACACACATCAATTAGCCACAACAATTAAACCACCTGCCCTAGTGCTGCCAAACCATCTCCGTCAGACTGACATCCACCAGCACTCCTGGGCCCAGGGTTTCCTATTTAAAATTTCGCAGAGCATCACACTTCCTCACAAACTTCTTGTTTGTGTTCTTCCCACAGTGCATCTTGGCGCCATCTCTTCCCGAGGTAAATGAACAAGTGTACAAGTGCCCAGCCTTCTACATGATTCAAAAGGAAACGGGACTTACTGGACCAGGTGACATTCCACAATCACTCTAAGTTCCAGTTACAATATTCACATGCCCATTTCAGGCCATTTCGATGATGGACTGGGGTTAGAGTGGGCACATCGAATGGTCTGCAGCCACAAACTGCTAAACGCAGCTGGGTGCAGGGCACTATATTCTGTGACACATTCCTCATGTAAATATCAATAAAATTCTCAGCGACTTTTCCCCTAGACACCCTTCTGTCAGTTTGGACCAGATGGGAGAACCTTCCTTGCCCTTATCCATTGATGAGCCTTGGATGCCCAACTCACCGTGGCTTTTTTCTGATTTGTCTCCTGTCAGAACGTACTCACCACTGCTGACTGGAAGCACTTCAGAGGCTTTGCCACTTCATAGAGTTTCAGACTGACTTGTGATGATTTGGCCTTTGTCAATATTGGTCAAGTCCCATGAATCCCACATCCAACTCATCAGCTAAGAGAACCAACTGTTTACTAATCCTCTAAGGTCTGTGTGCAGACCTTGACATGCACCGTTGTCGCGAGATAGTCAACATTGTTTGCGTTATCTGCGTGTTGTTTTGATGTTTGGCTCATTGGTGTCTACAGCTATTTCTCATAACAGTATCCATCGAGAGACTGAAAAACTGCTTTGCAAATTTTAGGCATTTGGGATAATAATTTTGCTGAGCTCTGACCCGTAATAGATTTCGACGTGGACTGCAATATTGCTTGCAGGTGTGTCTTTGAAGATGGTCATACTTCAATTGTTATGATCTTTGTAGATCCCAGAACAGCTCAATACTGTTTAAATCAGCTGGCGACTCCATATTTTCCCATTTCTTTTCCGGAAGTCCCTGCGGAGTTAGGATTTATGTTTAGTATCTGTCTTACTGGAAGCCTTTTCCATTCAATCTAAGTGAAAATCACAAGTTATTTTAAACTTTTGATCGGTCATATATTGCTCAAAAAAAAAGGTCCTAACAACAAATCATTTTTCAGGAAATTGGTAAAAAGTAAGTAAATAGATAAAGTAACGTAGTTTGAGAAAGTGTGTTTTCTTTAAATGCCTATAAGCCTTGTATGTAAACTCACAGGAAGCTTGTTAAAGACAGCAGAGTTGAAATATAGCACCTGATTGCTCATCATTAGAAAATGACTTTTCAATTGTGGGAACCAATCCTGTCTACAACATTCTCCTGTACTCCAAAGCATTAGTTGACTTTTCACAGTGATGCAGCGATTCCCCCTCGTATTCCCATATAGTTGATTCCAGCAAAAGTTAATCCTTTTACTGGTTAATTGTCATTCAGCTCTACAGTACCACTCAGTGAATTTTTTAATAAATAAAATAAAAAAATTACAATAATGTAACAAAAATCCCTCTTAAAATCAATTAACTTTGTATTAACTGTTTATTAACCATATCTATGGATACAACAAAGACTTCAGCAAGTGTATGAATAATGTTGTTCTATCAGTAAGCCAATGGTAACAAATGTATTTTGACCAGTAGAACGGTTAACAAGCAAATTGTGGCACAGAATGCAAATGTTTAATCCTGGAACAATTTCTGACCTGTGTATTGTTGTTGAGACCATTAAAAGCTTAGTATTTTGCCATTTTGGGCTTGGCCAATTGTTTTTTCCTTGGGCCATGCACTTACATATTGTAAATATGCAAATATTCTTTTCCATGTTCCTTCGTCAACCTGCACAAAACTTTGGGAATGTGAATAGTGTAGAAGCACATTCATAGGACTGTGCACATTGCTATCTGTCAGAAAGAAATAGACAGGGCAAATCCTATGTGCACAAGTGCAGAAGGGAATTGAGAGAAGTACTGCATATTTATGTGTAAGCGAACGTGCGAGGCTGCAAGAGTGTCAAAGAACAGAGACAAACATTTTTTCACCGACCGCTTTCATATGCTTTCTGAAAATATGTGCGAATATGTACTAATTTGGGAAACCACAGAGACTTTCAAAAATAGCCTCAGTCTACTTATAAACTTTTAAAAAATGCACTGGGTCAGAATTTCTAGTAGTAAAGAGCAGTAATCCATGGATTCATCCTGCTTCTTGTCAATGGTTCAGGCTTTTCGTGGTGATGCAGTGGTGTGGGGAATATGGTCACGGCACACGTAAGGCCCCTTAAAACCAACTGAGCGTCGTTTAAGCTCCACAGCCTACCTGAGTATTGCTGCTGAGTATTGCTGTTTCCCTTTATTGCCAAAGTCTATGCTACTCCTAATGATTACTTCTTGCAGGATAATGTGCCATGTCACAGAACATGTCATCTCAAGCTGATTCCACAAACATAACACTATGTTCAGTGCACTCCAGTGGCTTCCACAGTCACCAGGTTTCAATCCAGTAGCACTTTGGGATGTTGTAGAATGGGGGATTTACAGCATGAATATGTAGCCAACAAATTTGCTATAACTGTGTGATTTCATCTTATCAACATGGACCAGCACCTTAAATCCATGTCATGAAGAATTCAGGCTGATTGGGGGGCATAGGGGAGTCCTACCCGATATTAGAATACTGTTCCTAATAAAGAGGCCAATGGGTAAAGTAACAGAATATCTCAATGCTGTTTGTTTCAGAGGGTGACTGAGGAATAAAAACACCAAATAAAAACAGTAATGTCCAGAAATTCTTCCGGCATGTCAAAGATATTTCATCATGATCACCTCCATCGCTTCTGTCATACAGCATACACAGATGAGAGACAAATTGAAGGACAAAGAACAAATAAAAATGCTTTTGTTCATTTTCCTGGCACGATTTGGGTCCACTCATCCCCATAAAGGTGAAAAGGTCACAATTATTCTGGGTGATCATTTTGTGATGAAGCATTCCTACCGTAATGGATGTGGCCTCTTCCAGGATAACAATGGCCTAAGCCCCACAGGATACAAGGGGTCACTGAATAGTTTTTTTGAGTATGAAAATGATCCTAAGCATATGCCACCACTTTTACAATCACCAGATCTCAAGCAAACTGAATTCATGTGGGAGATGTAGGAACTCCTTCATCATCAAAACACCAAATGAGTAAATATCTCCAGCATGAAAGGTGCTCCATCCCTTCAGTAAAGTTTTACACTTGTTGACTGTATACTAAGGTGTGTTGAAGTTGATCTGTTGAGCGCAGCCCAACACCTTACTAAGAATCTTTATGTTTATTTTTCCATTAATTTCTTGTCCCTCTGTCAGATCATTTTTCTTGTTGTTTTTTTTTTGCCTTTGTGGTTATACGTTAATACAATCCATTATGTGTTTTACTGAGTTGACATTTAGAGGAACTGTACAACGGTATTGGGCGAGTTGGCACAGGGACATTAATGGACAAGAGGGGGCGCTGTTGGACAGTAAGGCTGGGAACTCTTTGTGAACGACAGCCCTCAATCCCTCAGTGACACCACAAAAGATATGTATGCCTCATCTAGACAAGCTGCTCTAGTGCTGCAGCCATACTGCTTTTTTTGTGTTGAGTGAAGCCTTGCCTGACAGACTGAGAGGAAGGCAGTAACCCCAGGTTTCAAGGACATGATGTTCCCATAATGTTCAACAAACGTCTCTCTCACTATGTCAGAGTGCCTTTATTGTCCGGGATGCATCTCCTGCAGCAAAATAGCTTGGTTTGGGGAGCCCGAGCAGATGGATCACATAACGCCCTGTTGTGCCCAAACTGAAGAGAAAGCATGTCTGTGTGTCTCTCCCAATCTACTCACCCCATTGGGTCATGGGACTTCTTTATTGAAACAGAGTGTGACGTCCTGTGTGCCAAGCAGTCAACCTCTACCGCAAAACTCACTTCAAAGGGATTTTCTGCTCTCTGCGTGTTATATCATTCAACAAAACAAGACTGGAGTCTCTGTTAGGCTCTAATTTAATTAGAGAAGAGTGAAGTTACGTCCTTCAGATTTGTGAGGCGGTGTTTTAAGGAGCACTGTAAATATTTAAATGTTTTGAAGAAGTACAGACAGTTTAGCTTTGAATTGCTTTTGAAAGATTTGTAGCGCATACATGTTGAAAAATGATCAACCTGAGTCAGGAAAAGTGAATTTGACTTTAATCAGATTTAAATCCCCTTTGAAGAATACCTATTTCCTTCGGAATTGTCATAAACTTCAGAGAAGGAACCAGCCGTAGATCCACAGAAAGCCTCAAGTTGTTTTAATAATGATTATGTAATTGGCACAAAAGGATGTGCAAAAACATACGTAAAAGTGAGTGCGACTTGGCAATGGTTAGAGATAATTCAGGTCGGGTGATCGGCTACCAGGCTAAGGGAGGAGGTTAAGGTTGTTAGTGGGTCGTCCGAGGTCTGCACTGGGAATGAAATACGTTGGTAGCTGGACACACAACAGGCTGCACCTCCTCTCGAAATCCCAGGCAGGGAGACCAAGTGCGATCACCACTAGCATAGCCACTGAGCAAAGGGGGACAGTCCGTAATAAACTTGGTAATACTTTAAATTACCTAAAATGGAAGGATTCGGAGAACTGCACTACAAACAGGCTTAAAGTACAATGAGGAGAACAAGACAATCCAGCAAAGGGCAGACATAAAAAGAGGAACTTATACACACACTATACAAATAACCAATTAGGGAAGCAGGGACTGTGCAAACACATTCAGACACGTAGAGGGGGGGGAAGTAACAGGGCTATAATGAATCAGTTCTGGAAGACTGCAGTGGAAACTAACGTGGACGGCTAGATTGTGGAAAAACAATTATGGATGTGACATAAATAAACTTAGAGATTTTCTCTGAGTAATCTCTGCTGAAATGAATTATTACATTGGATACTGCCGAGTAGTAAATCTTTTTTTGTCCCTGAGGGGCAATTTGGTGCACAGTCAGCAGTAAATACAACAGATAAACTATGATAACTTGCCACAGGCAACAAAAAAGTGGACCTGTACAATCTTGTGTGACACACCTGTTTATGCCGTATACTATAATACAGCTGTTTATGAATGTGGTAACTGAGGGGATTAAAACACTGTTCCTTTTGGTTTACACCTTGGAAGGTCAAACCTTCTGCCAAATCGAAGCGACCTGAATTCCTCATTATGGGGATGAGTAGGGTCATCTAGACTTAAACGGGCCTTATGAGTTACTCTGACCTTATACATGTGAAAGAGACTGTTCAGTGGAGACCTGACAAATTTGATAATGTGAACTAGTGCGTTCTCGTTCCTCAAACTGAGACTACCAAACCAGAAGATCAATGAAAAGGTTGAAATGCACACAATAAAACAAATAAAATTTGTCAGAGAAGGGAGCACATCAAAAGAGCCAAGCTTCTTTGAAAAGTATCAGCAGCTTAGAGCCTCAGCACAACCCTAAAATGTAAGTTTGTTATTTGTTATCCAGGACTGTCCCCAGATATTCGTACAGCAAGACAGCCTTCACAGCCTGGCCCTTACGAGTGCTTATGAGGGTTCCATGGAAATCTGCTGCTATTGGCAAGGAGATATGCCCATTGGATAATTGCTCTATTTCTTCCGAAAAGAATGCGTTATGCCGGAACAACCTAATTGAGTCCGTGTGAGCAGCAAGGCTAATAGACATCCGTGGTGTGAGAGACAGTGAAGGTTTCCTGCTTTGTGTAGTTCTGTGGAAGCCTTGTTCCGCACAGATGCGTCAGGCTATGCTGAGATTCTCGCACGATACGCTGTGCTTATCGATCCTGTTTGTTTCTCATCAGACACTGCAGTAGAACATCATCTCCACACCACGCTTCCCACTGTGAACACAAGGTAATGCTTTTCAGACATTAACCAGAAGCATAAATTCAAAGAAAAACAAATACCCACAAACCTCTGTTACTACTTAGGTAAAATGAAATCTGATTAGACAGATTATGCAGAGTTAATGGCGACCTTTTTCGTGTTACATTCATATTATGCTACAAATTGAATAAATGTTCGTGCCTTTCTTTCGCCAATATGGACTTGGCCTCTGGTGACAGTTTGCATAACAGTTGTTAATTACCGGTGGAGCTGACTGGTGTTTACAAAAGAGACGGATGCTGTTTACTGGTCAGACGTTTACTGGTAATAAGTAAATACAAATGTGTTTGATTAGCTGGACTGTTTACTCTGTGAGTGTGACGCAATTTATCACTCTAGTTGAGACCAAGAATCTGACATTCACCGTTCCTTTCCAGAGCTGTTTCAAACAAGGAGCCCAGTCTGGATTTCTTCAATTAAAGCGAGTGACTCCTGCAAACTGAGGCCTATAGTCTCTTTCTCCTCTTTCCACCTCTGTCATCCTTTCTTTTCTGCTCTATTCAGTATATGGGAGACAACCCACATGGAAAGAATCTATATGAACATATATGCGCATATATGCAACCTATATGCCGCATATATGCAGCATATAGGCGGCATATAGGCCAAATTCAGGTACATATATGTGCATATAGAGGGCATATAGGTCTCCTATATTGCTTCTTTATTTCCACATATAGGCCCTATATGTACATACAAGGTATACGTCTCCTATATAGCTCATATACCCAGTGGCAGGTTCTGTTTGTCATACCTATTGTATAGCTCATATCTCACTTTTGCAACTGTCATACATGATGCCTAGCTCATATTTTTATTCTCAAGGTAATATCTGCATATTAGTCCAAAGTCCCTTATAGAAATAACAAGAATTTCGCGCAATAACTTATTAATCACATGTGAACACGTGAAATTGGCATCACATTTGATCCTAAATACACGTTGACATGTGACAACGGCATGTAATGTGTAAACCAGTAATTATTAACTATGGCAAGTGAGAGGAGATAAAAAGCTATGATATCAACACAAATATCTAATACTATTTGTTACATTTTTTTTCCTGAAACATTAACAATAACAAGGTCATCAATTCTTTCTTGACCATACGTATTTCCATTCTATGAAGATTGAGTCGTGTATTGTGGAAGAGAAGGAAATGTATAAAAACAAAATGGTTTGATTATGTTTATTTCATCAATTAAGCATTTTTTCAAGTTTAAGTCACTGCCAGATTCACCACATTAGATAAAATTGTATTCACATCATTACAGCTCATACACATCCACTGAAAGGTAATACACTACACTGTTGCATCCACCAAATGCAATGTTTTCTATCTTGTCTGTAAAGCAGTTTCTAGATGAATATGGCTCAGAGGTCCTCAGTCTAAATGTAGCAAAATAAAACAAAAATAACAAAATAAAAGTACACAGAAGAACATACATTCAAGTAAACATGCCTTTCAAGTCATTTTCATCCCCACATCTATTTGAGCATTTCACTGTGGTTAATGAATTTGAAGACAAAGTCTACATTTCTGTTCACAGTTTTAATGAACAGACACTTGTCTTTTATCTGAGATGCTTTTATAGCAACTAAAGGTCCGTGACTTTTTCCTACAAAGATGAAATAACTAGGATTCTTAAATTCCCACACGGAAAGAACCTATATAAACAAACAGGTTTTAATCCCCGCCTTGTATCAACCAGCAGTGGTCGGCAGGTCTTCTCAGAAGTAGCGCGCAATTGGCCAATGTGCTACAGGGATGCAAATTGCGAAAGGCCTGCTGGGAAGGGTTATGTAGATTAGAGTTCCCCTAGGCTCGTCCTGTTGGCTAGACAGGCGCTCATAAATAAGATTCTGACCAGATAAACAAGGTTTTTTTCTGCCCTTATTCTGCACTTGTAAAATTTTGCCTAGCAAGTTTATAAAAAGCAATTGTTAATGGCTGCGGGCTGTGTACACTCTACTGAACGGTCTACAGGGGGCTGCATATGCAAATAAGCCTAAGAACTTGCACGTAGTTCCCTAATTGGATATCCCAGACTCGGGTGGGATTGGAAATGCCAAATAAAAAAAAAAAAACGAAGAAGTTTTAATTGGCTGTTTTCATATATTATATGTACATATATGTACATATAGGTACATATATGTACCTATAATATATGAAAACGGCCAATTTTATGTATGTTGCATATACGCGAAACCTATATGTGGCCCTATATTAAAACCTATATGTTTATATAGGTTCTTTCCGCGTGGGAAGTGTAGGATTGTGCAACAGAGTTCTTTCTGTTGAAAGTGCAGCCTTGATTTTACTTTTGCATATGTCCATGAAAAATGATGTGTGGATTTAGAAACCCTCTCATTTTGGAGAATTCACCGTACTTTAAGGAGACAAATGCAATCGGACAGTTGTCTCCTGGCCAACTAAGCTAAAGTGTCCTGTCAGCATCTTCAGTTTATGTTTACAAAGGTTTCTTAAACGACCAGTGTAGATCTTGTGTCTTGTTAGCATTTTGAAACTGTTTCCATTATTTTCTCAATATAAATGAATAACTGTGAATGTCAGTTATCAGGCCATCCCACGGCAGAAAAGTTAACATACTATAATGATTGTCTTTGCCAAGACATTGAGCGTGTCAATACTGACATACTGTGTTTTTTATAATTGGTATTTTTATTTAGTCTATTTGACTGAAAAATAAATAACTTCTGAAGAATGTAGCTGCCGCTCCCTGAGATGATTTTCCTGATAGGGTATGTCTCGATGTCCAGCCCACATCATTACCAGACTCACATCACAAGTGTCACAGTAAAACTGCCAGTAATGTAACATGACAAGGCTTATTATTATTCCGAATTTACAAAAGCCTAACTTTGGTTGTTGTTTCAAGTATAATGCCGACCAAGTCCTGTAATATTTCGTGCTTAATTAGACAATGTGGGTATGCCTGTTTTCACATGCTGTAAAGATATTTTCTATGATGTGTTAATTTACACTTTTAAATGATTGACATTTCTTCATCTTTTGATTCAATAATGCAATTAACGTTCTGTATTGGTTACATTGTTAAATGAGAATTATCTGTGAGACTGGTGAATTGTAATCATAACACATATAGATTAAGGGACGAAGCAATTTGTCTTTTTTGGCTAGGAAATAATTTGGCTGATTAATTTTTATCTGCCTCTCACAATGGCTGATAAGCCAAAACGTCAAAGATACAGGTAGGTACCTCATATGCGTACCTTTTAATTATTACTCTCAGTTCAGTTAACAAAAAAAACTTTTATGCAAATTTTTTTATTTAATTCAGCATGTATAAAGGTGTTCAAAGGCATTTATAGGAAGGTTTGTGTTGGCCGTTGCGTCACTTTGAATGCTTTTTTTGGGGGCGGGGGATCCCCTTTTTCTCCAGTCTGAAACGCAGCCTTCATCTCGCCTGATATCAGACAGAATTGTCACCATGGAAACAAAGTGTAAACGAGCTGACAATCACATCCGATATCAGGCTAGATGAAGGCTGTGTTTCTCAGGTGTATTCGAAAGCGCCTTCACAATGGAACAGCCTGCGATGACGTAGCAGCCTAAAAATATAGCCTTTGCTTTGAAAAACGGCTATTAACTCTGGAGGAAACTATGGCACGCGATTCCTCCTCTGTTTACTTTATGTAGTCGCAGCGCTCGTCACACACTGCCTCTGCCAGCGGAGAAAAACAGACAGTGTACAAGTATGCCATATAGTATACTATAGATACAGTATGCTGCATATTATCCACAGGGAGGCTGAGTTCATTGCTGCTTCATCCATGTGGACCACAGGCCTTAGCAAGAAATAACGTGGCTGAGATTGAAACACCCAATCACTGGGCTCCCAAATGAACGCCTTAGTTGTGAGCTTTTCTTCACTCAAAATTTTGACTTTAAATTCTCTTTTAGGGCCCCTCCTCTGAGTAGGTGCCCACGACTGCTGATTTTTTACCACAAATGTTTATCGGCCACTTAAGTTTGTTACCTTTCTCCTATGTAAGTAGTAATTGGTGTACATATCAACCCAGAGCAAGAAAAATCAGTCGATAAACTCAGATTAGTGAAGAGTAAAAGCAGAACAGGGTAATTTTTCTTCAATATTGATTTCATGGATGAAGATTTCTGCATTAAATAATAAATCACTGTCAGTTAGAGGCAAATGTTTGGGCCAGTGTACCTACATCACGAAGGAAAGATGGAGTAAGCCCCTGGTAGTGAATGGAGTAAAATCCCTGATTATGGTGGCCAGTCCCATCTTCAGTGCAGTTCCTCTCATTTTACATGCGCTCTGTGGAATTGGCCCTGTAAACCAGCTGAAATACATACATTCATTAGTTTTAATTTTATTTCTTTCTATTGTTTAAGCTGCCCCGATAATTCAGACCAGTTTATGCCATCATAATTCCTGCACTTTATTAATTTGATGTCAACCTGACAAACTGGCTGTGTTGTGAAAGATAGTAAAGTGGCCGTGCAAACGGATTCTGCATTTGCTTGTGTGTGGCTGGTATTTGACATACTGTGATCTAAGAGTTATTAAGGACAAAGAATACTTGCAGGGTTTTGCTGAGGTTTCAATCAACCGGATCGCTTGATCTATTCACTATGTTTTCGCCCTTGCATAGACCTTCTCAGTCCAGGTCTCCTGGGGTTTTCATCAATGCAAGACACTCAAACACGACTGATAAAGGCATAGGCTGCATATAGAATTTACCCCAAATGTGACACATTCTGCCAGATTTTACCGTGTACAGTACTGGTGAAAGGTTGAATTATCATTAGTGAATGAGCCCCACTCCGCAAGAGATGATTTCTCAGTTGCTTGGACTTACTTGTGAAGCACATTCCCGAAGTTATACAAATACAAAATCTTCTGTGCTTCTTTGACTTCGGTCAGTCCGCTGCATGTATAGTGCATGTGCTTCCTGAGTGTTTAAATCTCGTGAGATCTCATGAGTTCAGGGCAGCCCATGTGAGACTTACATGGAGCCCTGTGCTGAGCCCACTTAGAGCCCAGCCCAGCTGCACACCCAGCGTGCCCACAATTCTCGAACCTGGGGCCCACATGGGTGTGCTCACTGGGAGAGTATCAACCTGGTCCAACTCATGCTGCTACCTTAAGACTGAGCCCTACAAACATGACTGCAGTTGAAACATGCATACTGTAACACTGGACTCAGGCTTTACATGTAGTGCCTGATCAGCTACAACTGGTTTTCTGAGGTCAAAACCACTCCCTCTCTCTCTCTCTCTCTCGCTGTCTCTTTCTTACTGTCTCACTCTCTCACTCGCTCTCTCTCTTTCTCTCACTCTCCCTCACTCTCTTACTTGCTCTCTTACTCTCTCCCTCTCCCTTTCTCTCACTCAATCGGTCTCTGTCTCAATCTCTATCCTTTGCTCTCTCACTCGCTTTCTCTCGGTCACTCGCTCTCTGTCTCTCTCGCTCTCTCCCTCGCTCTCCCTCTCTCTCTCTTGCTCGCTCTCTCGCTCACTCTCTTGCTCCCTCTCTCTCTCGCTCTCTCGCTCCCTCCCCCTCTCTCTCTCTCGCTCACTCTCTCCCTCTCTCTCCCTCTCTCTCTCTTAAGAGGCAGCCCCAATCCTGGCAGTTGAGTACCCCTTAAAAATCAGAAGCAGATGCGCCCGGAGTTCAGTCTTTTGAGTTACTACTGTTCCGTTGTGATTTACGAGAGCGTGTGGGATACTGAAATCTCTCACGCAACGCCTGATACGCCGTGACTGAATGGATGACGGCCTCACACCGTCCAGTCTGAGGCAATCCATCAGCGCCGGCCTTCTCTTCATTCATCTAAACCTGTTTATGTGGCTCTACATGTCATGGTCCCCTCTTATTTTTCACAAATGACAATGGATATCTTTGTAGAAACTGAAATCCTCATGCCCAAAACTTGTATCGCCCATTGTTATGTAGCTGATATTTTTGTCAATACATTCAAATTAAAAAAGTAAAACCAGCTTTTTTTGTAACTAATATGTCCATCTTATTTTGTGAATAATGGTTTCTGAGTTCCAATTTCCAGCCATATTTTTTCAGTTTCCACCTAAGGTAACAATATATTTTTCAGTTATGGCTTTTTTCAGAGTACCAATTTTTGTGTTAGCGGGGAAGCATAAACTGAAACACATGTAATGTCTCATGTTAAAATTGTTCTTTTTTACTGCAGCGCACCTCGGAGTTATAAACTCAAAAGGTCTGGGACATAATTGATTACAAAAGCTATTTCCTCCAGCCCGCAGTCATGCTGGTTGCGTGCGTGGACCTCTGCGAGCTCGATCCAACGTGAGATCTATTCCCCCACAGACCTCAGTCTCCTGGCCCACCTGCAGAGTGCATGACTACCCCCTCTCCCCAATTCCAAGCTTACGCAGGTAAACGTCCTCCAGCAGCAAAAAGCAAAAACCTTTTAATGAGCACCTCTGGTGGTCAGTGTCCCAGCTTTAATGAAGCACTTCTGGTGTTCAGTGTCCCAGCTTTAATGAAGCACCTCTGGTGTTCAGTGTCCCAGCTTTAATGAAGAACTCTGGGTGGTCAGTATCCCAGCTTTAATGAAGCACTCTGGGTGTTCAGTGTCCCAGCTTTAATGAAGCACCTCTGGTGTTCAGTGTCCCAGCTTTAATGAAGAACTCTGGGTGGTCAGTATCACAGCTTTAATGAAGCACTCTGGGTGTTCAGTGTCCTAGCTTTAATGAAGCACCTCTGTTGTTCAGTGTCCCAGCATTAATGAAGCACTTCTGGTGTTCAGTGTCCCAGCTTTAATGAAGCACCTCTGGTGTTCAGTGTCCCAGCTTTAATGAAGCACCTCTGGGTGTTCAGTATCCCAGCTTTAATGAAGCACTCTGGGTGTTCAGTGTCCCAGCTTTAATGAAGCACCCTGGGTGTTCAGTATCCCAGCTTTAATGAAGCACTCTGGGTGTTCAGTGTCCCAGCTTTAATGAAGCACCTCTGGTGTTCAGTGTCCCAGCTTTAATGAAGAACTCCGGGTGGTCAGTATCCCAGCTTTAATGAAGCACTCTGGGTGTTCAGTGTCCCAGCATTAATGAAGCACCCTGGGTGTTCAGTGTCCCAGCTTTAATGAAGCACCCTGGGTGTTCAGTGTCCCAGCTTTAATGAAGCACCCTGGGTGTTCAGTATCCCAGCTTTAATGAAGCACTCTGGGTGTTCAGTGTCCCAGCTTTAATGAAGCACCTCTGGTGTTCAGTGTCCCAGCTTTAATGAAGCACCTGGGTCCCAGCATTAATGAAGCAGGGTGTTCAGTGTCCCAGCTTTAATGAAGCACTCTGGTGTTCAGTGTCCCAGTTTAATGAAGAACTCTGGGTGGTCAGTATCCCAGCTTTAATGAAGCATTCTGGGTGTTCAGTGTCCTAGCTTTAATGAAGCACCTCTGTTGTTCAGTGTCCCAGCATTAATGAAGCACTTCTGGTGTTCAGTGTCCCAGCTTTAATGAAGCACCTCTGGTGTTCAGTGTCCCAGCTTTAATGAAGCACTTCTGGTGTTCAGTGTCCCAGCCTTAATGAAGCACCCCGGGTGTTCAGTGTCCCAGCAGTAATGAAGCACCCTGGGTGTTCAGTGTCCCAGCTTTAATGAAGTACTGCGGGTGTTCAATGTCCCAGCTTTAATGAAGCACCTCTGGTGTTCAGAGTCCCAGCCTTAATGAAGCACCCCGGTGTTCAGTGTCCCAGCAGTAATGAAGCACCCTGGGTGTTCAGTGTCCCAGCAGTAATGAAGCACCCTGGGTGTTCAGTGTCCCAGCTTTAATGAAGCACCCTGGGTGTTCAGTGTCCCAGCAGTAATGAAACACCCTGAGTGTTCAGTGTCCCAGCTTTAATGAAGCACCCTGGGTGTTCAGTGTCCCAGCTTTAATGAAGCACCCTTGGTATCCAGTGTCCCAGCATTAATGAAGCACCCTGGGTGTTCAGTGTCCCAGCTTTAATGAAGCATCCTGTGTGTTCAGTGTCCCAGCTTTAATGAAGCACCCTGGGTATTCAATGTCCCAGCTTTAATGAAGCACCCTTGGTGTTCAGTGTCCCAGCATTAATGAAGCACCCTGGGTGTTCAGTGTCCCAGCTTTAATGAAGCACCCTGGGTATTCAGTGTCCCAGCTTTAATGAAGCACCCTGGGTGTTCAGTGTCCCAGCTTTAATGAAGCACCCTGGGTATTCAGTGTCCCAGCTTTAATGAAGCACCCTGAGTGTTCAGTGTCCCAGCATTAATGAAGCACCCTGGGTGTTCAGTGTCCAAGCTTTAATGAAGCACCCTTGGTGTTCAGTGTCCCAGCATTAATGAAGCTCTGTGGGTGTTCAGTGTCCCAGCTTTAATGAAGCTCTGTGGGTGTTCAGTGTCCCAGCTTTAATTAAGCACTACGGGTGTTCAGTGTCACAGCTCTGCATAATGTATAGGCAAGGCTGATTGGTTGTTTCATGTTCAATGGCAAGGTCTTTTACACCAACAGGGAAACGGTTCAGTTTCAATTTGTGACCCTGATTTTAAATTGTTCGGAGCATTCACACCAAAAATAAATAGGTTTGAAGCTCCAAAATTTGATTTCGAATGGGAACCAAAAAAATAGTGGGTTTTTCTTGCGAATCATGACAACATCAGGCATTGTGCAATGCCCTTCATCAATGACGCATGGGTTACCGTCAAAACTGGTGGGAACGCGGACAAACTCCATAAAGTGAACCAAGATTTAAAGAATTTTGAATGGAACTGGTTCAACAACCAGAACCAGTAATAGTGGACACTTCCCGGAAGAGAGGAGCAAAATCGAGAGTATAGCACAATAAACGATTGGCCTGACCATTGTCGGAGCACACACATCATACCCTGCTTAGCAATTTCTGACAAGATCAGCGCAATAGGGATCCAACGCAGATTTACACCGGCCTAGTCTGGCACAACAGATTGCAGAGGTGCAGTCTCATTTTCTGCTCAAGGATTAAAAGCTCAGCATACAAACTGATATGCTATTTAAAAATGAAGACTCATTACCACGATGACCATTAAAACCCAGCAGGCATCTTGAGTGCAAGATATAGTAATTCTCTGTCTGCAACCTTGCAGGTGAACAGCAGACTACTTTGTCACTATATTAAAGCTGTGGGCAATTCAGGTGGTCTGTAACTTTTTATGGGTCAGTTTGGAGTTCAAGGCAAAAATGCGGGAGAGTCATGGCCAACCGTAACCAGAAATTTTAGAGGACGTTTATCTGATTCAGTTTGAAGTCATTTTTTTCACTTTACTGGCACGAAACATTTGGAAACTACCTTGACTGTCGCGGTGAAGTCGTGCAGACTGAGGGAGTCAGGCCGAGGTCCAGGTTCCTGTCTGTAGCAACAGAAGGAGAACACAGCCTGACTTATCCAAGAGGCTTTTCCAGGGAGTCTTCTCAATATAAATCGTCACTGAGAGAACACAGGGAACGAGGGGAAACCTTCAAAGAGCGTGACTCATGTTGATGGCCGCTAAACGGAAGAATCAAACCAGATGATAACATTTCGTAACGACACAAATATGAATGCCGATGTGATTTTGTTTTTTTTGACTAAAATGTGGTGTTTATGTTTTGTTTTGATAGATTGTCAGGGCATCACCATGGAGGTGACCCATTTTCAACTTTTGTTATTTTTTGTTGAAAAGAGAAACAAGGACAATACCTATTTCAACAAGCTGAAGAAGGCTTTGAAGATCTACTCCAAGGGTGCTATACAATTTTTCAGCTCCGGCCAGAAATTACTCTGAGGATATTTTACAAACAGCAGAACCTTCTCCTAGTCTTTGATGGTCTGGAAGCAGTCCTCACCACAAGTTTCTCCTTTCAATTACCAGCCCTTCATAAAGTCCAGTCTATGCAGAGCAGTAACTCAGACCCTTCCATAAACCTCACCTCCTGCCAAGATGATTGACATCTTTGGAAGCGTGAGAGTGAGTTTGTGAGAACGAAGGCCGGGCACATTAAGGTACATGACATCTGCGACTTTAAGGACAACCTGCACAGCAGCTCCTCTTATGAAAGAGAAATGCCCCTTATGATCTAGTTTCCTGCCATAAATAATGTCATTTGATCTTGTTTCCTGCTGAAATGGATTCATTCTCCCAGAGACTAAATCTTTTTTCACAACAAAAATCTACAAGTTTCATTTCCCCAGTGAGAAACAATATTAAGATGTAGCTTAAAGCCATCTCTTGCAAAAAAGCAAAAACATATTTTTAAATATACATATATCTGCTCAAATGGCCTGGTGGTTTAGTCAGTAGCACTGCTGCCTCACAGCAAGGTTTCAAGTTCAAATATGGCCTGGGGTCTTACGGTATGGAATTGTCATATTCTCCCCGTGTTCGCAGGGGTTTTATCTGAGTGCTCGAGTTTCCTGCCACAGTTCAGGCACATACATATCAAGCTAATTGGAGTCTCTAAATTGCCCATAAATAATGAGTGTATGCGCTCCTGTGATGGACTGGCAACCTGGCCAGGGGTTATTCCTGTCTTTTGCCGTAGTCAGTTGGAGTGGGCCTTAGTTCCTACCCGACCGCAGTGAGGAAAAAGCAGTTGAGATAAGTATGGATATTGATCTGCTCAGATAGAGGACTGCAGAGCAGAGATCCAGGTATAATATTAGACTGCACGGTAGAGATTCAAATTATGTATTGGACCACAGAGTAGAGACATGGGTCAGGTGGCAGATTGTGCAATCGTAACTACGAGCCGTCACACGAAAAATCTTTGTGAAGACTCATACCCCAATGGGAGGTCGCCATTTGCAAAAACTGGGTTTTGTCTAGATATTTTTAGCTCTATGGTCTGGTCGCAAACGTACACGACCGGCACTACTTTCAAGGTACAAATCGGTAACTGTGACATTTCCTGGTGATTTGTTTACGGTTTGTTGCTGCAGTTTTCCATGCTATATTTTCTTCACTTAGCTCTTGTTTGCACATTTTGTAAATAACATACTAATTTCTGTCAGTATTAACACCAAGATAATTAAGTATTTATATGTTTTGCTCGTACATGCCGAAACACGCATAATTTATGTGGCACTGTCAAGAATAAAACTGTACAGATGTTGGAACTATTTTTTTCTCACTTTGGCTTGCCTATACGTCGTACAGCTTGCCTGTACGTCTGTAACGTACGATTTGATTGATCGGGGAATATTCTTCACATGGCAGCGTAGCACTGAGGTCTGAGTCTATGCTGATAGTTACAGAACATGACGGAAACGCGCAAGGATGTTCCAGTTGGTAGATCGTATAGAGATACAGGACAGATAGTAGATTGCAGAGTAGAGATGCAAGTCAGGTAGTGGATTATAGAGTAAAGATGCAGGTCAGGTAGTGGATTGCAGAGTATAAGTGCAGATCAGGTAGTGGATTGCGGAGTAAAGATGCAGGTCAGGTAGAGGATAGCGGAGTAGAGATGCAGGTCAGATGAAGGACTGCAGAGTAAAGGTGTAGGTGAGGTGATAGATTGCTGTGAAGACATGCAGATCGGGATGTGGATAGCCGAGTATAAGCCCAGGTCAGTTGTGGATTGCAGAGCAAAGATGCAGGTCAGGTAGTGGATATGAAGAGCAGAAGTGCATATAACAGAGTAAAGATGCAGATCAGGTAGTGGATTGCAGATATGGAGCTTGACGTAAATTCTGATAGGCACGGAGTCAAGCTTGCCAACTATAGGAGCCGCTTCTCGAGCTTGAGAATCACCTGAGTGCTCATGAATGTCATCTGATTTGCTGTCACATGATTGCTTGATTGATATGCTAGTTTACTTAAGCTCGCATTCTGAGCAGAGGCTCCGCAGCATGTACGCTTAACATCCCTCCTCCTCCCCAGCTCCTCCCATTGATTTTTAGCATTCTGCAATCCTGTTCTTTTATGACTAAACTGTTGTACAATAACAATGTCTCTTCTTTTGAGGTCATTATTGCTATAGGCTCTGTTCTGTGAAGGGGGGTTAATTGCAGCTCCCTGCCTTCGGTTCCACGCTGGACGGTCAGGGATCTCTCGAACAGAGCCATACCGCCAAACTCAATGTATGCTTGTATGCTTTCAATAAATATTCTCTTTGACAAAGTGTCCTATCAGAATATACATGCAGCTCAAGTAGTTGATTGCAGAGCAGAGAAACAGGTGAGACAGTGAACTGCAGCAGAGAAACAGGTCAGATAGTGGACTGCAGAGCAGAGATGCAGACCACATAGTGGATTGGAGAGTAGTGATCTAGGTCAGGTAGTTGATTGCAGAGTAGAGATGCAGGTCAGGTAGTGGCTTGCAAAGCTGGGACATATGGCAGCTAGCCATCTATCTCACTGAGGAACGGGAAAAAAAGTCTAGGATCAGTATTGAATCATTTTCCGCAGGCCAGTCTGCTGGAAACAATTACAGAAGGAAGATGCCAAGCAAACAAGAAGCCATCTCTCACAAACCCATTTGCTTTTATTCAATACAATATCATCCCTTGTCATGCCAGTGTAATCCGAATTAAATCAGTTTTGCTTGTCCAAATTCATTGGCTTAATATTTGACTAGTCAGTCGAAAATCCTTACTGTCATGGTCAACTACACGTGGAACTGCAGGTATCAGGGCAGATGCTGTTGCATTGAAGCAGATATTGCACTTCAAGTCTGAAGGAAAGACCACCGTGCAGAATGATCGATGGATTGCTTAGCCTGTACTTCGCTCAGATTGTGACAGAGGTTGAGGCACAGGGCTGTCCAGGCTGAGTGATTCATCGCTAACCCTGCAAAGCGTGCTGCAGCTCTGCTATTAGCAGGAGGATCGCCTGGGCATGACCTCATCGACAGCCGCAGTTCCTCTTCTCACAGTGCTCCTCTCCTCCAGCTGGAGCTCGGCCTGGAAACGCCGCCAAAAAACTCGCCTCAGAATGCCCCTGACATCACCACATGCACGCACGCAACGGCACACATGCGCACGCACGCGCAAACGACAGAGCACAGTGCACAAGCACGCAAGGCTGTAAACACAAACACTCTCAGGCAGATAAACACTGCCACGCACACACGCATGCAAGGCTATAAACACGAACACCCTCGCACAGATGAACGCAACCATGCACATGCACGCAAGCCTTTAAACACAAACATTCACGTACAGATAAATGCATTCATGCGCACGCATGCAAGGCTGCAAACACAAACATTCACATTCAGATAAATGCAAGCACGCACACGCATGCAATGCTGTAAACAAAAACATTCAGAATCAAATAAATGCGTGCATGCACACGTATGCAAAGGTGTACACTCAAAAGGCACACTCGTATGCACTGATTTAGATAGGCTCACAAACACACATGTGCATGCATACATGTATGTACAGCCATGCGCACATTAAGACAATGCAGTCAGATACACACGCATAGACATACACAACAGCGCAGAACTCAGCTGGTCCTAGTTTGCAGAAGCTTAAGAAGCTGTGATCATGGGACCAAACCAATTTAAACCAGCAGATCATGTCAAAACAATACAAGGCGACCCAGGGAAACAGTGTAACCAGTTATTTTAAGATCTGTCTCTTTCTTAACCTCGGTAAAGGACCCACACGTCAGTTTAAGACGGACATTGTTTTTAAAGTATCAGCATTTGATCAGAGTCAGAGTAGCTAAGACTATGATCCCCAACAGCTGCCAGGGTATTATCTTGGATCTGCAGACTCCTCACTCACATAGGAACTTACTATGTGTTCCAACACATTCTCATCACGACTCGTCATATAGTGACACTACCTGACCAAGCGTCAATGTACAACGAAAAAAGGACACTTTTGGTGTCCTTATTTAATGTTTTGGGTTAAAGGTTAGGGGGTAGGGTTCGTTTTAAACTGGTGTCAGATAAGGATGCCAAAAGCCTCCTTTTTTGTTGTAAGTCAACGCTTGGTCAGGTAGCGTCACTATATGATGAGTCGAGATGAGACTGGACTCTGTGCTCATATTGCAGATCTCCAGGAAACTGTTGATTGGGAGGTTCTACATGATCAGAACTCTCGTCACTGGTATGATGCAGGTTCAAATCACACGGTGCCAAATTCTGACCCTGAAACAATGCAGAGGTCTAAAAATAACTGAAAAATATAATGTAAATATGGTATTGCAAGATACGCCTGAATACACCTCACAGTTTGGTATCAATCTCCCGCATGAACAAATGCTGCCTGTAGGACAACAAGGAGGACATCTGCCCCCCCAAAACTCATAGGCACATTCAGTCCACATAAAGTCACAGAGCCATCAAAGAGAGGAAACTGACCTACGAGTGCATGGGGGCATTACACACCAGAAAATAAAAAGATAAAAGAAATGTTCTATGTAAAAATAGTGCTTGTTGAACTAGAAAAGTCATGAGGCAAAGAAAATTAATTTTATAATTTGTTCACTCTCTCCAGATGTCTCCTTGCTAGATT
The DNA here is from genome assembly GCA_029692085.1 of Gymnothorax javanicus. Lineage (NCBI taxonomy): Eukaryota > Metazoa > Chordata > Actinopteri > Anguilliformes > Muraenidae > Gymnothorax > Gymnothorax javanicus. The sequence goes on from CM056207.1 coordinate 40,797,540, forward strand.
CCCATTAAGTATCCCATTGGGACAGAAAATTAGCACTTGCACAGTGATCTCTTATTAACTGGAAGTACATTCTGTAGCAGATTGTGATGGAACATTTTCTCAGGACATATAGCTCCATCCTAATGTCAGTGTCAATAACAACAGGCCAAATCAAAATCGTAACCCTAGTCTCCACATTCTTAGAGGAGGCAGGCAAGCATAGATGCCAACGAAACAAAAGAAAAATGTATTATAAAATTTAGCTATCAACAAGCAATTGAATGCACCTAATTGACCTGCAGGGGTCGCCTGGTAATCAGTTAGAGAGAGTGACCCACCCATTCTCTTGGTGGTGCAATGGATGTCCATAGATTAAAATGGTGTATGGCATATTAATGAAAGATCATGCATCTCCTTTGTGCAGCACAGAGAATTACTGAACAAGCACACACAACCCTTTTATCATTCGGCTATTAACGGAGTCTGTAGTCAGGCAGTACCTATATGGCCCCAGTACTGCCGTTCATGCCTACTTTCCAACCAATGATTTTAGGGCACAGAGAGTTCATACTGGCATTCGCCACTTTGTGAGGAGTGAAATACTGTAACCCAGTTATGTCAAAAAGATCCTGACAGATATGAATACTTCTTTCCACCAAGAACAGATGAAGGCAATAAATGGACCTCCAGTTAATAAAATATATTTGGTCACAAACGGATAATGTTTTTTTTCCCCCATTGGAAGATAAATGATAGACGTTAGATTGACATGGCAATAAAGAAATAATCCAAGAATGAAGTATGAAGTTCAGGAGTTCAGATCGGAACAAAAGTGGAAGTGATTTACACCTTCCAGTAAACTACGTTAACACCTTTTCAGGCAATAAAATTCACAAATGATACTATGCTGGACTTGCCCCTCACCAGCTGATAATATGTAATAACAACATTCCAACAGCGTGTGATATACTGTACATGTGAATTTTATTGCAAAAGTATACTCAATGGTGACCTCATTTGGTAAACCTTTCTATTACTGGGTATGACCGTGTTTGACCCCCAGAACTGACTGAATTATTTGTGGAATGGATTCACTAAGGTACTTAAACATTACTTTGAGATTCTGGTCCATGTTAACATAACATCACGCAGTTATTGCACATTTATTGACCGCACGTTAATGCCATAAATCTCCCATTCCACCACATTCCACATGATATTCAGATCTGGTGACTATGGAAACCATTGCAGTGCACTGAGCTCAGTGTCACGGTCGTGGAACCAGCTTGAGATGACGTGTTTTCTGACAGCAAGCTTTATCCTGTGGGAAGTAGCCATTAGAAGAACCATAGACTATGGCACATGGTCAGCAGTGATACTCAGGTGGGCTGTGGCATTTAAATGATGCTCAGTTAGTACTAATGGGTTTGTGTGCCACAAAAATATTCCCCACACCACTGCACCACCACCACCAGCAGCATTAACGGTTGACTCAAGGCAGGACAAATCCAAGGATTCATGTTGTAGACGTTAAACTCTAATGAAAAGAATTCAAGTTCCATCAAAACTGGCAGCGTAAAATTTTATCAATCAGTGCTGTGGGCGTCTGGCTGGGCCTGTTATGACTCCGGTGTCAGCCTTTGCTGGGGGGTCTGTTCCCCGGGAGTGTCTGGTTCGCCCTTGTGGGCCCCCAGTTGCCTTCAGTCGCTGGCGTTGGGGCAGGCAGGGGTGGGGGTGGGCCTCACTTGCTGGTTTTGCTCCTGTTTTGTGTCCCTCTGGCCCCTGGGGGGCCGATGCCGCATCTGAGCCGGGGGTGTGGCTGGCTTGGGTTGTTGGGAGGTTGGGGGTGAGCTTTATGCCTGCAGGAGGGGGGTTCCTGTCTGGGCAGTGTGTGCTGGGCTGTGGGGGTGCATGTCTGGGGCTCATGGCCCGTCTGTGCGCCCCCTTGTGCTGCATGCCTCATCTCTGGGGGCGTGTGGGGGTGCTCAGGGTTGCAGTCCGATTACTTCTCAGGGGGCTGCTGGCTGCTGGGTGCAGGCCTTTCCTATGTGGGGGGGCTACGCTTTGGGTTTGTGCGCTGGGTTTCATCCTCGTTCACTCCTGTGGCTTTTGGGGGGAGGCTTGGGTCCGGGCCAGGGTTTACCTGTATCTTGTCTTCTCTATGGGACTCTCTCTGCCTCTCTTAGTGTGGCGCTCTCCTCGGGGCCACTGTTTTCCTCCTGTTCGCGTGGCCTCCATGCAGCGGCACGGTGGCAGGGTTGTGGTGTACCTTGGGGTTATGGGCCACCTCTGCAGCTCGATGGGCTTCTCTGCTGCTCTGGGCACTTGACACTCATGCAACTCCTCCACAGTCATTCCAACAACCTGCTCAACACATGTTTGCAGGGGGGAGGCTTGTGCGCTGTTACCATAGGAATGAAACCGGCTTCCTGTGTTTCTGAGTTGTGAATCATTTAGGCCTTGAGGGTCTGGTGGGTTGCTATCGTTTCGCTGCTACCCGGTTGATCTCCGGCTGGGGAGGCAGTGGGTGGTGGTGGTCTGGGGGTGCGTCTGACCGTGCTTTGGGGTGGCACCTCCCATCGTTGGCCCGTTGGTTGCTGTTGGACGGCAGCATAGAGTTGACATGCGCGTTCAAATGCTTCCTAGCTAGCATTACCGTTTAACTGTCTTTGTTGCCTCATAGTGCAGTTAATTGCACTGGATGTAGTAGGGATCACAGGTTTACGTTGACTGTCTTGCATTCTTTTTGCCCGACCTTGGAAATATTCTGCTGAATGTTATGTCAGAGGCTGGCCTGCTAATACTGTTAGCTACATTTAGTAAGTAAAGGCTTGGCTAGGTAGCTGGTTGGCTAATTTAGCTTCACTCACAGCTGGGTATCATTTATTAGCTCGGTAGCATATGGTGCACAGAAATTAATAGAAATCAGTGAATTGCGATCATTTAGCCAGCTAGGTAGATGGCTTTATGGCTGGCTGAGTAGCCAGTCAGCTACTTAGATCAGCGATGTGTTTTCAACTTTTGTTTGTTTGTTTTGTTTGAATGCGAGCCAACAGTGGCCAACAATACTTGGTTATTCATAATGTAACAGACTTGGCTGGAGCGCTTCTGAGGGCAGTCAGGGGGATGTTAGTGCTGGATTTCAAGAAAATATATAGTTGCAGATTCCTTGTTGTTGGCAAGGGTTGGTTGGATGCATGCGTTGGGTGTTGACTGGTGGATATAAGGAGGGTGTTGTGCCCAGGGGCGTGGCCTGGCGCCCCTCCAGGTGCTCACAATTCATTGTCTTTTTGGTTTCTGGTTGATGGGGGGGCAATGGGGACTTGCCTGAGTCCCTGTGGTTATGCAGCTTGCGACCCTGAGTGCAGCAGTACTTTTAGTACCAGGGATTGGGCTTCCTGCCCTAGGCCCGGCGTCAGACAGGAGTGTCTCCTGTGTGCAAATCGTCAATGGCTCCAGTTGTTTTCTTGTTGCTTTTCCTGTTATGGCTGTTATTGCCGCTGTTGTTGTTTTCGTCCTTCAGAAACATGTTTACAGCATGGACATTTTCAAAATGTTATTTTGTTTTTTTCTTCTATTGTTATTAATTATTATTTTTGTTATTTTTTTTAAATCTGTTGGCACTGCTGTTGTTGTTGATGATGTTTGTCTTTTCCTTGTTTTATCTGTTGTCATTGCTGTTTATGGTGATGTTTGTATTTTTCTTTCATCCTTTCTTATTTCTTATTTTTATTCATGAAAAGGGTGATAGACAGGATGGGGGAAAAAGGGGGAAAGAAGGATTTTAAAAATCGTAAAATAAAGCCTCTTACAGTGCAGGTGATCATAACTAGCTTGCTGTCAACCATCTCAAGGTAAAAATTGCCATGTACTAAGAGTAACACGCATTACTGGCCTGATTTCAGGTGAAAGTCAAGGGTCTTTCACAGCTGGAATGGGAGACACAAGGGGGGGAAATCAGTGCAGTGAAAAACAACTATTCTGAAGGAAAATTGGGAAACTACCCTATGCTTGAGAGGTATACAGAATACGACGCCCATTGAGTGTATCATATGTGAATGCATCATGTAAAAATTGACATTTCATGACCCTTTGTGATTTTGAGATACAGCCTGTTAAAGCTGGGCACTTTTTTTTACTTGATCTGTGATAGCGGTTTACTTCTTACAGGATTCCATTGAAACTAATAATACTTTGTAGGTACACAGAACAAACTATAGCAAAAGTAAAAAAAAAAAATGACAAAGTGACATGAAATGTCAAATTTTTAGTTGATACGCTCACATATGTGAATGCCACAGCAACATTTTTCTTGGTCGAGCAGAATTTTTGAATTTTTTTTTAATTAGCTGAACAGGAAAAATATTGAATTTTATAAATTAAACAGACGGCTCACATCAACACCATTTCCAAGTACTCCTTGGTTATGTCAACTTTGCTTGAGAATGTCATTTCATTTGGCAAACTTCAAAGATGGAAAATAATAAGCACAATCTTTTCTTGATCATGGTGGGGGGGTATGGGGAGGGGGACAGGCCACTTCCTGTCTCTGAGACTGAATCTGGTGGCCGAGGGGACCGGGCTGAGCCAGAGCGTCACGAGGGCCCCCTCACACCTCCCACTCCATGGCGGAGGCGAAAGACCTGTCACCTTTTATTGCATTAGCACGTGCGTCCAGGAAGGGCAGCTTCAAAGGGCTGTGGGTCTGTTTGGCTTCATTAGGGCTGTGGGTCTGCAGGAAGAAGACCTGGCCAGACGGCCCCTGGGGCTTGACAGCACACTCCCGCTCGCCAGGCCCACCAACTCGGCCAACGTGCTCCTTTTCACGGTAAGCGCAGACTTTACTTACAATGGCGGTGGTGTACGGGATGCTCAGTGTGTGTGATGATAGGTGAAAACTGAAACCTGCGCAAAGGGGCTATTAGAGTTTGAACTACTGGGCTAATTTCTTTCCTACATCAACACTGCAGCCCATACGAGGGAGGGAATTCATCTTAAAACACTCTGATCTAAGTTCAATAACTTGTTAAAAACAATAATTTTGACCCAGGCAGCAAAATGGACTGAACTTATGACCCTATAAGAAATTGTCTGTATTTTGTTTTATCAACAAAATACTGAACTCAGCAAAACATTGGATCGGATTTGAACACATGTAGTTTTCTTTATTCATCTTCAGTTGTTTGTTCATTTTGTCTGTCAGTACTTCAGCTGAAGTAGACTTCATACAAAAAAAAAAAAAAAAACTGGGATTCAGGGATTCATGGAGGGACCTGTTGAAGCACCAATTATATGGAAATATTCAACATTCCTCCCAAAAACTGTTTGTCACATTACAGTAATGACTTTTCTTTATTGTTCATTGTTTTACCGCAGGTTTTTTTTAACTTGTTTTTCTAGATTTGGTATGCCCAAAGGGTGCTCAACAGTAGAACAGATGAGTATTGCAGTTATATATAGATGAATATTCACAGTCAACAGATTCAATGCCAACCAATTACCATGGAATTTAGGAGCGCAAGCTTCACCCAAGCACTTCTTGTAGAGTTAATCCACTGTCTAATAATAGCCCGACCTCAAACACGAAACATTTTTCAAACGAAAGTGCCGACATAAATGTCAGTAATCATCGCGGCTTTTGAGGCCTTTCATTAAACCCTAAAATATTGCGCAGTTCAACATACAGGAATTCTTTGAAGTCCGTCATAATTCTGCAAGTCAGATTCCATTAAAAAAACCACGGAAATTGTATTATAAATCCTGAGTATTTTAGCATTTTTGCCAAAAGAATGGCGTATGCCACTGAGAAAAAAAATATATATTTACTGCAGGGGACTACAGCCAGTTTTGTATGCAACATTTCTTTAAATTGAGTGACAAGAACTGTCTCATTTAAAAAATAATGATACATAAATAAATAAACATTGGAAATGTAATTACTTTAGATTATTGCTCTTCCATGGAGGAGTAACAGCCCAGTACATTAATAAAATCTATGGCCTATTTATTCCTCTGGCTGTAACCATGTCAATCAGAAGAATTTGTCCGTGAGGTGCAAATCAGAACTGTACACTTCACTCATAGTGCTCGATTCTGAATGAACCATCCTTAGTGCAGTCTATTCTGAGTTACTAAATATAGAATGAAGATGTACAAAACACAGAATTCATGCATATAAATAAACATCTGAAGTTTTGTCTATGCCGAAGTTAACTTGGGTGAGTGCACATGCCATGGACATCAAAGAACAGTACATATGGGTATTTGCATGAGGAAGTCTGAAAATAATGTACAGTTTGCTTGCCATATTTAATTGTTTATGGTACGTATTCGAAATTTTTTGAAGAATGTTGAGTTGGCTATTAAAATAAACTTCACTTTATTGAAGATAAATACAATGATGCAATATTTTATGAACAAAATTCCCAAATGGGTTCCATAAAGGGTAGTTCGAGCCATTTCCTGGGAGGTTGGACTAAAGGCAATAAACTTTCAGCCTGTAAAAGAGCAATGATCATTAAAATCTTTTTCAGCCAGTGCCACTTTCTAAAAACTCTGGTTTTAAAAATTAATGAGACTCCATCACATGAGTTTGCATCACAACCATGAAGGGCTACTAAACATGGAAGAAACCTTCAGATGTAATCTAGCCTTGTTATTGCATTACTCCTGTGTTTGCGTGTCTCCCAGCAATCATTTGACAACGTCTGCTGTTAACGACATATTTCCTTGATTGCTAGTTGGGTGTGAATCACAGCAAGATAAAATTTTATTGCCTTAGAAGTCTAAAATCAGGCACGAAATATGTTCCTGTGCTCCTGCATGAGAAACTGCCTTCACAGAGCACAGGAAAATAAATCTTTCTTGCCAAAATTGAGGGGCTTATTCCAATGCTAATTTTTTTGCTTCTTGCTACCTTTCTTGCACCTTGAGGTTGCACTGGTCGTTATACCGAGCAGCCACATACACTGATTACATATACTGTATTATCGACCTATAACACCCAAACAAGACCCAAGCAGGCACATTTTAAGACTCAATAAACTAATTAGAAACATTTTAGCAACAACAAAGTAAGACCCAAGCAACCACCTACAATACCCAAGCAATCACTCAGTAACACCATGACAATCACTGCAGTATACCCTAGTGACACTTCTGTAACCACCAGCATGCCTCAACTACTAATGATCTTGTAAGACCCCATTTATTACCTGGAAAGACCACTGAAATCAACTAGGATCACCAAAGCAAACAATTAAAAAGACCTCAGCAACCACCTAGTAGCACTTAACAACCACCAAAAACATACGGGGCCTGTGTAAAGTGATACAGGGTACACCCTGCAACAACTTAGCAACTACTAAGAGCACCCTAGCAACCACCAAAGGACAAAAGTTTCCAACAAGGATAGCCTCAGCAAACACATCTGAAAACCTTGAAAACCATTAAAATCACCATGGTGATGCAAAGTAAGACCCAAGTAAACACTAAGAAAAACTATTAAACACCTTAACGAGGATCAACAGTAACCTTGTAACCATGTAGCAGCACATCAGAAATGACTGTATATCACCCTAGCAATCGACATGACACACCTTCAGAACAGCCTGGTAAGACTTAATCAACCAGTTAGCAACAACCTCGCAGCCACCAAGAAAGGCCCAAGCTACCAACCCCTTCACTACCAACTAGTAACAACTTACCAATGAACTGATAACACCCAAGAAAACACTGGTCAAACCCTACCAACCCACCCGTAATGCCGTAACAAACACCAGGAGACTCTAGCAGCCTACCGCAGAACACCTTAGCAGCCATCTCAAAACATGTCAGCCACTACCTCATAAGGTCCAAGCAAACAACTACTGCCAAATAAGCCACCACCCAGAAGAACACTTCCACACATACAGGGTGGTTTAGGACTCACTTTGAGCACTAGAAGCACGAGCAACACCCTAATATCCCATGAAGACTGCTACAGGGAATTCATACTCTTTAACCAAGCAAATGCACCCGTAACCTTTTTTTTTTTTTTTTTTTTTAATGAACCCAGTTCAGCTAAATCTAGAATGCGGTCCATTAATATGTCGGACCTATCGGACATGCAACTGTTGATCGCTGAAATGAAAAAATACATTTCACTGGTCACAATCCTTTTTCATCATGTGAAAATTCAGTTGTTGATATCGGTAATCCTACTTCTTAAAAGTCAAAAAGTAATTCCTGATATCATAATTAAATGCAAGATATCCGTAAATCAGTTTGGACTTGTCGAATTTCTCCCTGTGAGAATATAGCCTATATGCAACATGTTAAAACTGTTTTACTGATATTTTAAATTAATATTTAAAGTAGTCAAAATAACATTTCAACATGTAGAAATGTCATTTTCGCAAGTGAAAACTAAATATCTTCTTGAAGCCCTACTTCAATTTTAAAACAGTTTGCCATGCAGCGCCACTGTTAACCCTTCAGCTCCCATTCCTAAAGGCCAAGAACTTCTGTTTCACGCATCAACGCCACGCCGGTTCAGTGTCAAACCCACCAGCATTACAGAAGATTCTAAAAAAAAAAAAAAAAAAAAAAGGCAATGTATCTGCGCGTCCAAGACTGTGTCATCATGGTTTATTTTTCGTGAATGTCTAAAATCATTGCGCGGATGAAGCTGCTGGAGTTCACGAGAGGACACGCAACCACTTAAATAGGCTGCTTTCTGTCACCTACTGCGGTCTGTTGTAGGAGACCATGCCGTTCAAAAAGAACGAACTCCAGTGGATTTGTAAAACCAAGTCTTTTCAGTGGCGTAACTTGTCTTCAAAGTAAGTGTCTTCAAGTGAAATATCACAACGGCCAAATTTGTGTAAGTCCCAATTTATCTTCCTCTCTGTTTATACCCTTGACAGTTGAGTTTGTTATTTACTGTCTATAAAAAATAAGCAGCGACAAACCCGTAATTGCAACCTCGAGAGGGTAGGCTACCATTTCAAGTCTGGGAAATTAATCATAGGCTAATAACTGTACTCAAATTATAATACTACTGTTTTTTTGTTTGTTTGTTTGTTTTTTTTTTTAAGGAAATTAGAGTATTATCTTTATTATCTGGACCATATCCGACAGAGATGGAAAGGATAAGAGAAGGGTAGAATAAAATTTTTGTATATTGTTGTATCAAACCTTCTGAACCAGAGCCGTAAATAAAGTGATCATGACGCCCTCTGCCGTTTATGATAGGCTACCTCGTGGTTAGGAAACACTATTTTCCCTCTGAACCTAAGTGCCAACTGACATGCTGCGCTTTACTCGGTCTCGAGGGAGGTCAGAGAAAGGCATTTTTCTGAGCTCAACCAATGAGTACAAGTCGGAGATGCAAGGGCATATCTTCCTCGCGATCTGGAAGGAGGAATTTAACGTGGGAACCTACGACACTGGAGGAGTCCATCCTCCGCACTGGGGGAACGCTCTTCTCCGATTCGCTATAGGGGGAAACACATTTTGGAATGATAGGGGTTTCAGATCTTGGTTATCACCAGGTGTCAAGCTTAATTCTTTCAACCGATCAATTCTGAAGGTACGTGTGCTTTGCTTCTCTCTTTTTTTTTTTTTTTTTTTTTAAATCAAGGCACATAACAACTGAACCAGGTGAGTTTTCATTTAGAAAGATAAGAGCAGATAGGATGTCAGGATGATGCTGGATATGAAACTGACAGAGAGGAAGCCCTGAATTATCGCTGCCTGTACCTGTGAACAAGATTACCTCTTAAGGTTTGGGTCAAGCACAAGTGTGCCAGGGATTACAAAGCTTCAGCCACAAAAGTCAAGTGGACTTGAGTAAATAAGAAAGTCAGACTATGCACTTGGGATTACTGCACTTAAACACTGAATTGGCTCCTTTTTAAAATCTTGAGTGCTCCATGAAAGTAAGGATGGGTGTCAGAAATGCAGCTTATGGAATGATTGTGGTCATGTGTTGAGCAGAGGGCTGTGCTCGCGTTTCCTTACCTGTGGGGGTTATTTATAGTGTTTGAGGAAATCACAACAGGAACTGCTCTTTTGTTTTTCAGTTGATGTTGCTCAGAGGGTCACACAGAGAAAATGCATCCAGCGGGAGACGACGGCTTCCTGTTACCTGAACTATCAGTACAGCGGAGAAAGAAGGATTAGAGGAGACACTTCCCTACTCTTTACCTTAGCGAAGGCACCTACCTGCGTACATCAGAACTGAATTCTCCAGGACCTCTGAGGGAATACCTGCCCCAGCCGAGCAGATACCTGCCTACGTTTCTTCTTCACTGTAACCCTGACCTTCCAGTATGCTGCGGAGGGACGCCCACAGCACTGCGTTATAATGCGCAGATGGGTGCTGGAAAGCAAGCTGCCGAGTTTCCTCTCCGGACTGTGCCTGCATGTGGTGTTCCTCCTGAGCGGCGTGCTGCTGTCTCAGGGAGACAGGACGCCGGAGGAGCTGGCCGCCATCATGAACTGCTCCAAACAGGACCGCAACGGGCGCAGCTACGACCACATGGAGGGCGGAGACGTGCGCGTGCGGCAGCTCTTCAGTCGGACACAGTGGTTTCTCACCATCGATGACGATGGCATCATCAATGGAACGCAGGACCCCACAAACTGCTACAGTAAGCAACCCTATTCATTTACTCGTCTGGAACTAAAATTAAGGGTCACGCTTTCGTGAGAAAATATATTTTTACTTTATTACTGGATTAGCAGTAAAGTTTCTTGCACACCTGGATAGATAGTCGTAATGACAGGTGAATAGGTGCAAGGAACAATGTGATTGGAAAGTGAAGTACCTGCACACTGTCTTTCATTTGCTCATTGTTTGATAATAGACAAATAAACTACATTTTGGTTGTGGACCCGATGAATACCTGAGGAAGGTCTACGACCAAAATGTTCATTTTTCCTATAAATAATGAGCAAGACAAAGAGAGTTTGTATGTATTTCACTCTCTGGTAATACTTCCTTATTGGAAACATGAGTTTTTATTTGCCTGAACCCTGGTCAGATACCTTCCGATGAGGGTCTGGGATGGCTGAACTGTCAAGTTTCTAGTAAAAGCATCATAACACCACTGGAATGTGCCGGGAAAATGAGTTTAAAATTTTAACTTAAATCATTCACACTTTAAATCTCCATATCACATAGCTCATGTTACTAAATCATTCATGTACATCAGCACATTTACAGTGTACTTAATGAGTTGCTTATTGATGACTTCATTTGTGTCAAAAAGGTTATTTAGCTGTTTTTGTAGTGCAGACAAATAAATCCAGCATGTGCTCTGACTTGGTTGGTTCATAAGCTTTTCAACCAGGGAGGATCTCTAACAATATCAGTGGTAAGAGCAGCCCATGAAACGCACAGCATCTCCATCACCATCAGCATGCCGCAAGCTGTGCACAAACAGAACAAGTGATAATGCCATCAGACAGATAACTGCTCATTGGTCTTTGCTGAAGGACCGCTGGCTAACTGCAGTTTTGAAGAGGTGATGGGCTTTCTCATACAGAAGACCTCGGTGTCTGTAGAACCTTCCCGTTATTTATGTTGGAGTACAGTAAAAATCTTCTTGATGTGTGCATAAGGTATATAAACTCTAGCATCTTGATGACACAGACAGATTCCACATCATTTGTTTGCTGTATTTTATGAAACGCTAAATAAATCATAAATAATGATTACATTAAATGTTATTAATTTTTTTGAATACTTATGACTTCTTATGACAATTGATGACATTTTCTGTGAAGCATGTCCTGTAATTGTAGGCTGCTTGAGTAAAACCTAATTTGCTTGCTAATATAACCTTATACAGCACTTACCAAATTATGCATTCGTTAACCCCATTCCACGAATATAGACGCCTGCGTCCGTAAATTCTGAAATTTAATTGCCAAGTAATTCTGTAATTAAATTTCCAAATGTTTTGCTTCAGTGGAATAATTTTTCCCAGTCTCTGTGACATAAGGCCTTAAATAGGCTCATGCACAACAGGCAAAAATAGGCATTATTTGTATTATGCATAAAGGGGTTTTAAAGGATACAGTTACTGGATTCATATTGTGTGAATTCATCCAGTTAATAAGACTCTCTTGATGAGCTCAGGACACTTGGTCAGGATGCTTAATGTTTTTGGTTTTGCACAGTAGCCATATGCAGCATATCACAATTACACATGATGAAGTTAATGTGAAGCAATAGCACTCGGGGGAGGGGGGCAGCCTCGACAAGTGAGTTAAGTTTGGGTTTTTAACCCAATAAAACCTACAATGCTGCTGCTTTATTCAAACCTGTGGAACTTCAGGGTTATTGTAAATTATAGTTGAGATCCTAAGGTTTCCAACAAGCTCAAGTATGTCTTGCTGAATTGCAGGGAAATATGTATAAAATGACGTACAATAGCTAGATAATTTCCATTTGATATAATGCTGTGGCCATAAAAACATGGCATCCTGGGTTTGAATATTTCTCTCAATTTATGATGTAGTGTGATGTAGCTTCAGTGAAGTGCTGCAACCAGCTGATGCGGAATATGTATGTGACGTCCTACAGTATGAAAAAATGCTTTGCTGACTTTGAATCGAGTTAAGGGAAAACTTCAGTGAAAAGTTTGAGTTTTTAAAAATTTAAGGGGTCTGTCTTTCCAACCAATTTGCATGGTGGATTTTTTATTTTTTCATGAAATAAAATGGCTAATTATATTTGCAAATCCTCACTTATTGGCAGTCATCACTCCAACATCCACAGCCAGCTGTCTGTCTGTTCAGAAAGGCTCACACAAGCACACACACTCCCTGAAACACTGTGTAGGGCTTCACTTACTACACCTTTTAGCATATGCTACACTAAAAACACAATCAACACACTTGCGCAAAACAGGCGCCAAGATCAATCATTACTCATGTTTTTTAGCACGCTATATTGCGCATACGAAAGGTTTTACTGTACAGCCAATTATGTCCCCCCCAGCCTGGCTGCCTGCCGCGGTCACTGCTCATTGTGGGCACTCAGGGGCGCAGTATTTCTGCAGATACTGTGGGATCATTCCAAGGATTCTGACTGACTCGGGACCCTTAAACATTGTACTGTACCCAAAATCTCTGGGGGCTGTCCCCGCTGGCGCTGGTCATGGTCTTTTCCCGGATTGAGGGGTGCTTCATCACATGCTCACGGGAATGAGTCAGTTCTTGTCATGGCTGTTTTGAATAGATATAGTCACCAGACTGAGCCCGAGAGCCTTGGGACCAGAGCACCTGTTATTTTTGAAGAGATACATTCCCTTCTGCTCTCGAGGAGATGATGGACTTTACAAGCCTATCAAGTTGCTGGACATTTTACGAACAGCTTTATATTGGAAGCCAGGCTTTATAGAGCACAAAAACCCCACTAAAGCTGTCAACATAATTGTCACTTGAATTTGTATATTCAAAAATCCAAAATCCAGTGCACAAAGCTGTGTGTATGCAACTCCAGCTCAGCTACTGACTGAAAGTAAGAACCAGTCCTATAACAGGAACAGGAACGGTCTTTACCATAAATTATATTTTGCATTAACTTCATTGCTGGGGCTGGAGGGAGCTGGACCTCTCTAACTGGTTTTAACTTTCAGTTAAGTGAAGCCAGCTGTGTTGTTGCCCAGGAAGGTATTAAAAACCCAAAAACACACAGACGGCGGACCCACACGAAGGGCAGCTAACCCGCGCGCTATCGCGCTTGAATGTCTGTTCCCGCGAAGGCTTGGCGTGACTAAATAGGGTCTCTTCGCCAGACAGGGAACGGATGCTTGCGTAATGACTGGCGCTGCGAAGTGAAGCGAAGGGCCGGTTCGTCCCAGATGTGGCTGAGAGTCGCACGCACAACGCACATGGAAACACGCGGAGGAGCCGGTACGCTTATAACGGAGGGGAGGCTAGTGTTCCTCCAGCTATTCAGGCAACACTAGTGTCAGTGACAGCTAGCAACAGAAGCCACCATAGCACGGCTACTTGAAAGCCTACTCTCAAATCGGCTTGCTTTAATGGCATGATCATTCACATATCTATGAAAATAAAAGTCATCAAATGTTTACCAAAACTACCCTATTCTGATCCTGTCAAGGCTACCATCAAGCCGCAAAGGACACAAATTTCCCGTCAACCTAGTTGCAGTGTCATACCATAACATGGCTGAATTTCATATAATAGATCAATCCATGCAATAAAGTGCAGTCTATGCATTGATTTGGCGTAAAATTTGCCAAAATTTGAGGTCTGAGGTGAGTGAACATGCAAGTGTGAAAATGTATGTTATTTGCTGGTGTTGTCCCATGTAGCTACCATTGTCTCTTCATACATACAGTACATATGCTCTTCATATGAGTCGACTGCCTGTCCTTGAATGTGACCTTGGATTAGTAGGATGAATAACTTAGACCATTTGGTATTATTGAGCATGGCCAAAGTTCACAGAGATGAAATGTTGGATTTACGTAATATGTCGTGTTAGCCAGTCCCAAGCAATGTGTAAAGCAACTTCAGAGCAACTTTATTCATGAACTGCTCAAAGAACCTTGGATGTTACTTAATGCAATGGCATGAGACCTGTGGACATAAAATTTTCTAGTAAATTCAACATTCAATTTTTAGAGTCATCCTGACAATGTCATGCTCGCTGGGTACGGTTTTGTAACTCTGACATTAAAATGACCTGACAGCCAAATTAAGGAATGCTGTGTTTTCGCTAATGGCATGTATTTAGAACTCAGTGAAAAAGTCCTTTTTAATTGAATGTTCTCAAATTGCAAGCACATGCCTCTTCATTCTCTAGAGCAACAGCGCAACCGTGGGGACCATAAAACAATTAACCAGGTCAGTGGTCTGAACACAGTGGGAGAATCCGTATCCAATCAAGGGAAGCCCACTTTTATAACTTTAGGGCTGCGTGCCATTTCTGCCATCATGTCTTTAAGTTTCACTTCATCGCCGGGCTTATACAGACATTTTGAGCCCTCTGTTAGAGACTATTATCTGGAGACATTTACTCCCAGCAAGGATTTGATTGATTTGAGGGGGCAAATGTGAACTGAGCTTTGCATGCAAAGCTGAGTATCGTTTTCCCACACAGACAGCACATGGGGTTTTATACCAAAGTCCTGTAAATTCTATCAGGGCAGGCAGCAGTAGAAAAAATAATTTCTCTTCAGTTTCATGACTCCATGTTCATCTTTCTTTATGTGTACAGTTTTGTTATTTTGACTTGACATACAAGCTTGTGTTTACTGTTAGAACAAGAATACGGGGCAAGTCTGATTTAGGCAGACTGAATGTAGTTTTTTCAACTATTTGCTGTCTCAGGAAAAAGTGCGAATTGTTGTTGGCTTGAACCGTGTCCCATAGTTTTTGGTGACATACACCTTCTCGCTGGTGCTTATGTAAGTAAACTGTGGCAGATTCTGACTGAGACTTTGGGCCAAAATCATGCTGTGTGAATGCTTGCAGCAATGACGAGCTATGGATGAAAGATGAACAAAGAGGTGACTATTTATGACGTACACTGCTATGAAAAAAGTATCTTGATTTCTTCCATTTTTGCTGATTTGTCATATTTCAATGAATCAGGTCATCCAACCACTTTAAATTTAAGACTAAAATAATTTGAGTAAACACAGAATTCAGCTATTAAATGATAATTTTATTTATTGAAGGTAAAGAGATTTACAAAACCTATATCACCCATTTGTAAAAATAATTTCCCAAACCTATGACTGGTTGTGCCACCCTTGTTAGCCAAGACAGCTTTCAAACATTTGAGATAACTGGCAATGAGTTTTTTACAGCATTATGGCAGAATTTTGGCACACTCTTCCTTGCAGAATTATTTTAATTCAGCCGTATTTGAGGGTTTTCTTTTTGAGCATGAAATGCCTGTTTAAGGTCATACCTCAGCATCGCAAATGAATTCAAGTCAAGAATTTAACTTGACACAGCATCTCAAATGAATTTATGTCAAGAATTTAACTTGACACAGCATCTCAGATGAATTTATGTCAAGAATATAACTTGACCACTCCAAAACCATCCTTTTGTTTCTTTTGAGTCATTAATCCGTGGATTTACTCATGCGCTTCAGATCATTGTCCTGCTGCACAACCTAACTGCACATGAGCTTTAGGTCACAAAGTGATGGCTGGACGTTCTCCCTCAGGATTGTCTGGTAGAGAGCAGAATTCATGGTTCCATCAATCATTGCAAGTCACTCAGGTCCTGAAGCAGTAAAGTAGCCCCAGTCCAGCACGATACCACCAGCATGTTTGGCTGTTGGTGTGAAGCTCTTATTATGGGTAGCTGTGTTATTTGTAGGACAGATGTAATGGGATCCATGTCTTCCAAAATATCGTCGGCCTGCTGATAAAACCTCGTATCTCCAAATTGATAAGAAACAAAAACTCGTATGTCCACTATTCTTACATGCAAAATGAAACATTTTTTATTTTATTCATATTTTAAATTATATTTATATATTTATATTATTTTATTATTTTATATATTTTTTTAATTTTATATTAATTTTTTATTTTCCTATGAAGTTTATCATTTTGAAGATACAAGGTTTTATCAGCAGGCTGACGATATTCCATTTTTGACTCATTAGTGCATAGAGTATTATCCCGAAGGTCTTTGAGGTCATCAAGATGACTTGCACAATTAGAAGAAATGAATGAAAGTAATTGAAGGGAATTAAATGCGCAGTAATTAAAGGGAACTCGGATATGTATAATAGCGCGAACAAAAATGTTCACTCCAAGAAATCACTTAAAATGGAAAGATCGTGAACACTGCATGGAATCACTCCCCACATACCAGCCTGCTGCATTCTACAATAGTCTGTGCTGCGTTTACTAAACTTTTCCAGTGACTGGAGTATTACTGCCATTTTAACATGGTGTAATATATTTCTATAATGTGTGTCATGTTTGTGTCATGAACTAAGTGTCACTTCGTATCATGTAACTAAAAGCTGTGCACATCTGTATATGCATAGCATATAGCATACGTTCATGCCCTGTTCAACAAAAGATGGAAAAAAATGGCTGACAGCAAAAGACCTGACCCTCTCCATTGACTGTAATAGAATTAGTAGTGCAATATCTGCATTCACCAGTCACTCTATTAATCTGAATTCATCGGATCAGCAAAGGAGAAGATGGCAACATTACTTTCCACCTCTTAGAACTTGTATTTTTGTCATGATTATCGATACAGCCATTGGCAAAAAGCTACTTAGGCCTACTGTAGAAGAAGGAAGTGTTATTATCCATAGCAATAAGGTCAATTACCCTCATATTTTTGGCTTAAAACTTCTGCCCTTGTCTATGTAAAAAACGGCCACGGTATACATAATATGTCAGTTGCAAGCATTAGACGTTATGTTGATCGGAATGAATGGTTGAAACAGTTAGCTATAAATTCCATTTACTATGGTTGACTGCATTGTTGATTATGGGTGAATATGCTTCAAAGGAGTGACAGGAAGTCAATGGGGAACTTCATGAAGGGCATAACTTCACTCTTTTCCCCACAGACTCCCCCCTCCCATTCCCCAAAATGACTGCAAATGACAACCCTGGCCATATCAATGAAAACGACATTTGACACCTTGGGGATACCCCTGTTTTCAATCAGTGGGGAGGCTAAGGAAAAGGTCCATTGATATACATATTGGTGTCATATACAGTCATCATGGGGGAAAAAAGTTTAAGAGTCGTATATAGTCATTATGGGGAAAAGAGTTAAACCCTCCCAGGAACTATTAATAAATCTTAAATTCCATTTTCTTCCTGATCCGTATATAAATACCTTGTTTGCTCAAATGCAGGGGCAGACAACCCTGATCCTGGAGTAACAGTGACATTTTTGGTTTTTGACAGATGACTGAAATTATGAGCATGACTTACTGAATATTCTGACTGGTGAAGCACTAAGAGCACCTCAGTACATGGTCAACGGTGCTCATGAAAACCCAAATTAATTAAAATTGTTATAGGTATTTATTCAGCTATCGGTTTGGATGGAACAAAAACCAGAAATGACCCTGGAACTCAAAGTCCGGGGTTGCATCCTACATCGCTAATATGAGGCGAATCATTAGGCAAGAGAACAAATATTCACCCATTTTGAAAACTCTCATTTCAGGTGTTGAACCATCACTCAACAGTGTACTATCCGCGCTATGTTTGCACTGCAGAATGCCTGTAGTTTAAGCTGTCACCCTTATTAAGTGCTCCTGCTGAACTATTTCTTGAAAATTCATTCAGATGCAAAAATCCAAATTACAATCTGATTAGCATATTTCATCGGTAAAATAGGTAAATTTATGGAGATTTCCTAAACACAGTTCAAACTGTATTCCACCAGTTGGCGGTGCTTTTTTCAGAAATAAGAATTTAGTGTATTTTCATCCCCAGAAAGAAGTGTTTGGAGATATTATGTTTTTGACTTGGACGCCGCCACCTCCATGATAACTCAGACAGTTTTTATGAGAATTGCACAAAAAATTTTGCGTTCATTCCTGGCGCATGGAGGACAAACCTTATTGTTTTGTGCAACCAATGAACCGTTCCTGTAGCGCCACCACCAGGTCAAACATTATATTTCCTCGTGCAATATCTCAAACAGTTTTGATGGGCATCATGTATCACTTCTTGTGATTGTTTCTGGGGCAGGGAGAAGGCATGTTATTGATGCTGTTAGCCTATGACCGTATCTGTAGCACAACCACCAGGCCAAACTTTTAATTTTTAGAAACTGCAGCGACTTGATAGTTTTTATGGGAATCGCTTGATTTTTGTATCTATCCCTGGTGCATAGAGGACTAACCGTATTGTTTTGTGTGATCCTATAACCTTTGTTGTAGCACCACCTACAGGTCAAACATTATACTTCCAAGTGCAATGACTCAAACAGTTTTGATGGGAATCTTGTCTCACTTCTTGAGATTGTTTGTTGGACAGAGAAAGCATATTACTGATGTTGGTCACCTTCCCAGATAGCAAGCACCTGCACTCCGGATCTGCACTGGATCTGCACCGGCTCTGTGCTGAATCCCGCTGATCGGGCTAAGTTCTGGCCCAGAGTCGCCTGCTATCTGGGTTATGACTTTTGCTACGGCGCCACCACCAGGCCAAACTTGTAATTTTTAACAATTTTAGTAACTTGACAGTTTTTACAGGAATCGCATGAAACCGTTAGTGTTCATCCCTGGTGCATAGAGGACTTACTCTATTGTGTTGTGTGGTCCTACGGCCTTTCCTGTAGTGCCACCAACAGGTGAAACTTTGTAATTCCATGCAATTACTCAATCAGTTTTGATAGGAATCATGTCACTCTTCTTGTGATCTTTTCTAGTGCAGAAAGAGGGCATGTTATAGATGCTGGTCACCTTATGACCTTTGTAATTGTGCCACCACCAGGTCAAACTTTCATCATTAAAAAATAGAAATTACTTGATTCAATGGCTTTTCCTTTAGTGCCACCACCAGATCAGACTTTACATTACCAAATGCAATAACTCAAACACTTTTGCTGGGAATTGAGTCACCCTTCTCATCATTTCTGGTGCATAAAGAAGGGCTGTCATTGATGTTGGTCCCCCTCTGACCTTTCCTGTTGCGCCACCACCAGGCCAAACTGTTAAAATTTAAAAACTACAATAACTCAAACAGCTTTAATTGGAATCTGCTGTATTCCTGGTGCGCAGAGGAGGAAGTTATTGATTATGGCGGCTCAGTAATGTTTCCTGTAGTGGCACAAGTTTATAAATCTCTATCAGGTTGAAATTATGAAATGCAATAACTCAAACAGTTTTGATTGAAATCATGTCACACTTTTTTGTGATTGTTTCTGGTGCAAACCGAAGGGGTGTTAATGATGTCGGTCACCCTGTGATCAAAATTTGCTGTGAACGTTAATGGAGTACAGAGTAGTACTTTGTGTCCATTTTCTGTACCCCTGTACCCTTTCCTGTTGCGCATTCACTCAGACAAACTATGAACTTTGCTTATGGGGAGAATCCTGTTGTTTTGAGTATAAACCTTACTGTTGTGCACCGACAGCCCCTGTCTAGTTTATGCAAAGCTTTTGTGTTGACATTGAAGTGTTTTTTTCTGTATATTTTTCACTTTTTGTCTCATCTGAGAAAATTTGCGTGAACAACTTATCGTTATTTTGTAATTCACAGATTCTACCCTTATAAATTATGTAAATATCATTTTAAGATTTTAATTGGGGGTAAGGGGAGGTCTTCAGTGAAATCGGGTTCACTCAGGTTTGGGTAGACAATTATGTCATTTTAATATTATCTGGGCTTAGATTTTTCAGAAAAATTTCACTATGCCTAGCATTAAACATGCTGGTAAAAATTCTTTTAATTGGCAGATTTCATGGTTTCAACCGGTTAAATCTTCCTACGCATGTTTTTGGTCATGGGTGTGGAATATATTGCATTTGGAAAATATTAACATAGCTAACAGATAGATGTCAACAACTTTGTTTCTCATCTGTGCTTGAATTTCTTGAGAT
Source organism: Gymnothorax javanicus (assembly GCA_029692085.1). Taxonomy (NCBI): domain Eukaryota; kingdom Metazoa; phylum Chordata; class Actinopteri; order Anguilliformes; family Muraenidae; genus Gymnothorax; species Gymnothorax javanicus. The sequence goes on from CM056207.1 coordinate 40,818,096, forward strand.
TGTGGCATCATGTGCTGCTTTTTGCCTACTTTGCATTGCCAAACAAGTTCTATTAAAGGAATTTTCAGATTCAGCTTGGCTGGCAGTAATCAGGCCTGGGTGTGTCTTTTGAAATTAAACCCCGTTATCAATAACAATTTGTATAATGGGTTGATCTAGTAACGAAGAGGGCAATTACTTTTTTGCATTGGGCCAGGTAGGATTGTATAGCTTTTTCCAACAAAAAATGAAATCAACTTTAAAAAACTGCATTTTATGTTTACTTTGGCTATCTTCGTCTAATATTAAAATTAGTTTTATGATCTGGAGATTTAAGTGTGAGAAATATGCAAAAACAGAGGAAATCAAGAAGGGGGAAAATACTTTTTTGAAACCCTGTTGCTGTTTAATATTGTTTGCGTTGTACATTATACTGTGTAAAAAAATGTCCATAATACTCCAGATTTTGCTGATATTTTGAACTGAATGAGGCAGAGAATATTGGGGAGTCTTGGGGGCTGGTGCATGGGGATGCCTGCCTCCATTGCCCTGGGTCACTGGACTTACGGACTTGGTTACCTTAATGTTCACTATGTGCCTTAATCTTATTTGTTGCAAATATTTAAAAAAAACTTCATAAAGTTGCTGATTGAAATATGTTGATTTCATGCCCTAAGGCACAGTCTGCTGCACTTCTCAAACCACATCACTACAATGTACAAAACAGGCCACTGCACTTCCTGTCCTGTACTTATGTACTTATGATCCCTGTAAAATCCCAAGGAAATCCTGAGAGTTAGAAATTACATTAAATTACAACATTTTGACCTGGGGCCTCCCCATTGCGGTTGGGCTGTAGTCAGACTTTGTGGTGGAATAGAGTTCCTGGCCCATCAGCAGAGGCAGCTTAGCAGTGAATTTCTCACACAACTTGTCCCAAACCAGACCCGGATCAAAGCCCTGTGCTTTGTGTCCGAAGACTGTTGCCGCATTAGGGGTCGCCCACGAGTTAGTGCACTTCTGAGTTTACTCCGCCGAGGGCTGAGCCAGAGAACGGTGGAGTATTTTTTTCTAGCTGAGGGAAACCCTGGTGAAAGGATGGGGCTCACATGCTCCGCACATGTCAGCCGCGGGGTCCCCCGGTGCATGCCGCGCAGATGCAGCTGCCCAAACGCTAACCGCTAATGAAGTCCACATTCGGAGAAATACCCCGTTTCTTCCCCCAAAGACTTCCATGAGCGCAGACACCACGCTAGACTCGTCTCTCCTGCACGCAACTCTTGCAAAACAACAACATCATGCCGCAATCATTTGTGTCTTTGCATTTTTTTTCCCTTTAATAGCGATATAAGTATTGGGTGATTTAAGTTTAAGGATTGCTCGCGGATGAAACAACCCCATCAGAATCAAATTCCTCCATTTATCAGAAACATGAACGAGGAATTGTTTGTCACAACAAATTAACTTTTTTTTGTATTGTCTTGGTAGTAAAACTATCCCCGTTGGGTTGGCTGGAGAGAGGAAGTTGCACAGAATATGCAATTAATGCCAAGAAAAGTGTGTTATCGTTACCTCTCTCAGAATTTATGAACTGAAAATTTGTTAAAACAAAAGACGCATGAAACGAGCTGATGGTCCCAAATCCCAAAGCTGCCAAAATCTTTGAAATAAAAATCACGCAAATATATTGAAATAAGAGCGCGAAAAGGGGAACACCTGTGCCCTAACTGGCCTAATTTTTACCAAAAATAGTTTGTTGAGTTGTTTGCTGGCAGCACAGTGGGTTGCACTGCTGTCTCACCACAAGAGGGTAGTGGGTTTGAATCTGGCCTGGGGCCTTTCTGTACAGAGCTTGCATGTGTTCATGTGGGTAACCTATGGGTACTCCGATTTCCTCCCGCAGTTCGAAGACATGCATGTCAGGACAATAGGAGACCATAATTTTTCCGTGTGTGAGAGAATGGTGTGTGCATCCTGCGATGGATTGGCAAGCTGTTCAGGGTGTGTCTCGGCCTTTCACCCATAGTCAGCGGGGACAGATAATGGATGGGTGAGCTGTTTGGAAATAAGTTCACATTTGTGCTTTGTCATGACACCCCATGGAGAGACCTCTTCCGTTCAGCTCTGATTGACTGACCAGTCACGGCCAATAATTGGATGATAACTAAAAACTGAGGAGTTGAGAGAAGTATTTGCCTGCTGTCTTTTTTCGTGAGCTAGAGTGCTACTGTCGAGAAAAGATATAATGTTAACATTACACATCCATAAGTTGTCAGGTCAAAGTACAACTGAATATAACCCATAGTGATTTTGAAAGTCCAATGAAAATTGATAGTAGAAAGGTCTTTGCTCTGAACATAGCATCATATACTGTTAGCAGGGATGCTACTGTATAAAAATAAAACAAGCTAGCTAGCTAGATTTGCAAGATTCTATTATAGGTCACCATCAGTGGCAGCAGTAATTGATGGTAAAAAGCTCTTTACTTTGAACATAGCGTGATGTACTGTTAGCAGTGATGCTATGTTCGGAGCAAAGAACTTTTTACCATTAATTTTTGTTGTTAGCTAAAGTGACCTATCAAGGAATCTTGCTTGCTTGCTGAAAACTTTTAGCTAACTAGTAAATCGAGATTAAGTTGGGTCACCCTCGTTAGCCAGGTAGGTTGTTAGAACTAACTTTGAAACGCATGATATTGGGGAGTATGTTTACCCATTGACTGTATTAACCTCGTTTTTAAGCGTTAGCTAAAATTTTTGAAGTAGATTTGTATGAGGTAGCTAGCTACATATCCATAGTCAATGTATTAGTTACCTAGCTAGCTCGCTAGTACCAGACATTGGCAATGGAGCTAAGCAATGATCTGCTCAGGACACAGAAAGCAGGAAATGTATTTCAGCTTCATACAACTGCACTCAGAAAAAAATGGAGCCTGCAACTGTTTAACAAGCTTTCAGTCGAATTAGAACTGTTTCAAGTTTCTGTACAATAGGCAGCGTTAATTGCTAACAATGAAGCAGCCAGCCGGCTATATTAAAAGCTCAGGGGATATGCCTGCGACTGAGTAGGGTGGATGTATCGGTGGTACCTCGATATCGCAGTTCAATCCCCCCAGTTTTGTTTTTTTTCTGATTTTGAACCGACTTAAGGGAAAACTACAAAATAAAGTCAGAGCTTATAAGTGGTCAAGCCTGTAGGATACTCAGACTGTAAGTGGTACCTATCTCCTCCCTTCAACATTGGCATGATAGCCTCAGCACCCATGAATGGCACACTACAAACTACAGCGGCAGCGAAGTTAAAATCTACTGGCTACTGGTCTCCTTTCGTCTCGATTTCTGTTGTTACTCTTAGGTTCAGAGATGCCCGCTCTAAATTCCCCTTTTGTTTTGCCCGCATAACAAAAAAAAAAAAACTCTGCAAGACCTCTGAAGGACTCCACTGGACCGCTGGAGGTGCTGTAGTATCTGACACTAAGACTTTAGCAGCAGACCTTATAAGTCCTGTAAGTTGTGAGGTGGGGCCTCCATGGATCAGACTTGTTTTCTCCGGCACATCTCACAGATGCTCGATTGGATTAAGATCTGGGGAATTCGGAGGCCAAGTCAACACCATGAACTCTGTCATGTTCCTCATATCATACCATGCCTGGACAATTTTTACAGTGTGGCTGGCGCATTTTCCTGCTGAAAGAGGCCAGTGCTATTAGGGAATTCCGTTTCCATGAAGTGGTGTACTTGGTCTGGAACCATGTTTAGGTTGGTGCTACATATCAAAGTAACATCCGCATGAATGTCAGGACCTGAGTTTTTTTAGCGGAACACTGCCCAGAGCATCACACTGCCTCTGCCGGCTGGCCTTCTTCACACAGTATATTCTGGGGCCATCTCTTCCTTAGGTAGAGATTAGGCCCTTGCTAAAGTTGCTCTGGTCCTATTTCTCCCTCATCTAGCATATCAACAACAAGAACTAACTGTTCGATCATTAGCTTAGTTCTGTTTGCAGACCTTGACATACATTTTTGTTACAAGATAATAATGTTATTCTCTTCATCCGTAAATGGTTGTAATGTTTTAAGTCGTCTGTGTGCACTTGAATTGGTAGAATTCAATTCAGTGTATTATGCATAAAATAAATTTTGATACAATATTGTTCTTGCAGCTTTTTATTGTTGTTTTGTAAGAGACAGTGCTGCTAAATTGTACCGCTACGCAAAGAGAGACAAACAGTACATTCCCCTGCGTGCGGAGAGTTCAGCCGCGGTTTTCTGAAATCTAGCGTGCAAAGCGTGCGGCGGAGGGGCAGTCCCTTTCCCCCCGGGGGTAAAAAGGCTTTAATCTGCTCCCCACATGTGCAATCGCATGAGCAGTCCTCCACGGCCACCCAAAGCATCTAACTACTCCAAACCAGAACCAGAGGGGCCTCCTCGCCCCCCCTGCCCCTTCCTGTGCCCCCGATTAAGCTGATTGCTAAGCTCAGGATTTCTCTGTGATTCGTTGCAGGTATCCTCGAAATTCGGACCGTCTCTGAGGGGGGCGTCCTCGCCATCAAAGGGATCAAAAGCCAATTTTACATCTCTATGAACGAGACAGGCATTCTGCAAGCCAAGGTAAACTAGAAACATACTATTTTGTTCGTTGATACTTGAGGAGACCGTCACCATTTAGAATACTGGATGTGAATGCTCAGTCATGTGTGTAGAGGGATGCATTTATTAGGCTTTTCCTCCAATATGTAAGGTAATGCTGCTCCGATATTGTGCTTTTCGTGACAAAAATTCATTTTTGATGAGAATGGCACCCCAGGCACACCTGTTTGTGTTAGTTTAAGCAGGATACCAGTCACCCAGCTCTCATTCAAGGACGCCTGAGAGCCGAATAATCAAACTGTTTCCTTGCTTTACTTCCCAGAAGTCCTACAGTGAAAGCTGCAATTTCAAGGAGGTCTTCCTAGAAAACTACTTTAACGCCTACTCCTCCGCCAAGTGGACTAAGCCCAATGGGAAGGAGATGTTCATCTCTCTGTCTCAGAAGGGCAGGCCACTGCGGGGCAAGCGGACGAGGAAGGAGAACATGTCCTGCCACTTCATCCCCCTGAAATGCAAGCCGGAGGAGAGGAGGGTGGAGTAACTCAAGAACTGAGGAAGAGGATGAGGAGATAGCTGAACTGAGGATAGAACATCGAGGGCAATCTGCGGGGAGGAAATGAGAACGATTACGAGCAGGTAGTGGAGGAAGGACAGGGTGACCCCAGCCCGGTGACCTCTTTCACCCATTTGTGGTGCATTATGGGTAATAGACAATTATTCGACATACACTTTGGGTCAAACAGCTGGGGCTGGATCATTTTCCTGTGGCTAAAGTACAGTTCGGTGAACTGCGAGCGGGCGAGCGGTATGCATTGGGAGAAATAAACAGCATGGTTATGGGAGTCTTCAAAGGGCATTCTTTAAAGTGCACGTGTTTTTTTCATTTTTTTGGTTTGTTATTTTTTTGTGGTAACACTCTTATCACATGAAAGAATACAAAGAAGGGTTCTGTTATCTTTCATTATGTGAGATAACTAAACTATGTAAACATTCTCTATCTTTTATTGAGGTATATAATACTGTGGAATGTGCTAGATGTTTGTAATGCTGGCAGACAATGGCGATGTATTGTTATTATTATTATTGTCGTTCTTTTTTATTTTCATTTATTTGCATTACCACTGCATTTCAACAGAATATTTGTTGATAACTTGGTTATGATTATAATTATTCAATTTCTCCGCCATGGAGTCACCAAGGATCATTAAAAGCTCACAATGGTAGTTCTAGATGCATACAGTCAGTATAATCGAGCAGAAAGATTAAATACTGTATCAAAGAATCACATAATCCAGTAGAATGTACCATAAACAAAAACAAAGCAACTCAGCACAGTCTAATAAAGTGAAATTGCATGCTATATTGGGCTATCATATGCATTTTATCTAAACCTTTTAATCCTTTCAATATTTGTTTATAGCTGCTAAACAAACTTTTGCGTTTCACTACAGAGGAGTTTGAAGCTGCTAAAAAAAAAGTGGACTGAACTAAGTGACGTGAGAGTCATTCGTAATGGGTTTGCAGTGTTTCATACCATGAATATTCTTTTTTGGACTTATATAATATCTGCAATATCCTTTCGAATATATTCTGAAACGGTACGCAAGGTGAACTTTTGACAGTTTCCGCAAAATATCTCCTTTCTTTTTCCCTTTTTTTCTTATAGTGACATTCCGCCTGTCTTCATCCCAATTTTTTTTTTGTAAATTTTTTTAGCAAATCCTCTGTATTCATGAAAAAAGTGAAGGCATTGGAGGGCTGGTCTGTTAATTTTCAGCATGTGAAATTACTGATAATAATGGCCTCAATATTGCACCCGTCCTCTAATGCCCTTTTTCTGCTTCAGTCCTGCACTTCTCCTCTGTGTGTGTGTATGTGAGTGTGCGTATGTGTGTGTGTGCATGTGTGCGTGTGTGTGTGTGTTTTGTGGCCCTGTTCATCTGCTTATCCTTCTTTTTTGTATTATTTATGTTATTTATATAAAAAATGAAGTTGAGTCCTTCGTTTGGAGTGTGCTTTATTGTGTCCCAGCAGTTCCCTGGTGTTACAAAAAGACAGAAACTCAACAAACAAGAACTCACAGCGACAGCAGAGAAAAAGTGAAGGAAGCCATCGCTCGAATCGGTCTTTAGGTCAATATGGTGTGAAGATCTGTTCTGGGTTTTGTGTACAGTAACATTAGTAACTGGTTTCATTGACGAAAAGAGTATGCGAGTGTATGAGTAAGAGTGTGTATGTATGTGTGAGGAATTGAGTGTGTGTGAGCATTAAAGCACGAGTGTATGTGTGTTTGTGCATGCGTGCAAGTATGAGTGTTTGTGTGTGCATATATGATTGAGAGTATGAGTGTGTTTGAGCGTGCTTGCATGTGAGTGAGTGTGCGAATGTTCGTGTTTGAGTAAGTGTGAAACTTTCTTTGCGTGTATGTCCACAATGTCAGTTACGTTCCTCTTCATCCTTCACATTGAGGATCACAGGGCTCTGCAGCTGATTGCAATAATAATTATTTAAAAAATGAAATGACAAACTGTGAAATCTGATAGTTGTTAAATTCCAGAAGGCCGGCGGAAAATTCTGGCAGGCAGCCAGCCGCATGCGAGCAGATATCGAGTTCGAGCTCTACCTTCTGTTTGGGTTCGCATCTGGCAGAGGGAGGGAGGAAGGAGAGGGAGAGAGAGAAGTTTGAGTGCCCAAATCAGAAAATCAGTTTGACCCAAACAGTGCATGCGCAAGGTGAATCCGGTGCCAAGTCACGCAAGGTTAGTCTTGGCAGATCATTTATAACATGCTCAAAACCTAAACACATTTCTGACTGGAGGCTGCCTGCACATCCCATCTGTGGAGCCTGGAGACGCTCGGGCCTCGCACGCTCTCACCTGCCCCGCGGGCCAAGGCCCCTCCACTTTATCACGCAACGTCATCTCCGAGGCCTCCGGGCCGCACACCCCGCGTAATCCGGTATAACCTTTGCTCTGCAATGAGGCTGAATATGTTGGCCCTAACCTGGGTGGCCAACAACTGTAGCAGCGGCAACGTTTTTTGTTTTTATTTAGAGAGTGACAGATAAAGAATAATGCACAATAAGCCGAACATCGCGCCTAGTCATCACTTAAAATAAGATATACTGGTCAGCGTTTTCAAAATTAAAGGCTGTCATATTGAATATTTGAAGAGAGGTGCCCATAACTGGCTTCTCGGTCATGTTGTCATCTGTCAGTGACAACATGACATTGATGCTACTGACGCTTCCAGTGGGTGTTGAAAAACGTTCACCGTTTGATGCGACGCTTCGCTTCACCGCCAATGGGCGTTGGGCTTAAGGCTCTCCCTTGCATTTTGATTTATCTAGTAGTCGTCAACTGAAAATGTATTTTTTTGTTCTCTTTTTCAAGTACACCCTGGGCGAAATGCAGAGAGGTCATAAAATGGCAGGAGAGATAAAATAAGGGCCTTGCTCAAAACCTTGGCAGTTTTTCCTTTTTTAAACTTTATTGCTTCTGGTACGAGTCAGCATCCCCAGATTTCCAGCTGCAGGACAGATAACATCATCCCTGTGAACCATCTTTCCTTCCCTTGTTGTTCAGAAGTTCCACCTGGGTTGGAGCAGAAGTGGCGGTTTGGAAGGGTAGCCTAGTGATAGGTTGCATGACTGGTAACTGAATAGTTGCTGGTTAAAGGCCCCACTATGGCAAGGGATTCTAATTGGATCTGGAGAGAAGCACTTGGGAAGGCTCTACTAAACAGCACAAGTGCTCCAGGGGCTTTACCCCTGTTTCTCTCTCTATCCTTCCTCACTTGCAACTGTTCTATCGGGAATTTTGCCCATGGGATCCTTGAATTAGAGAAACGTGTTTTCAATGAAACTTTCCCTGGTTAAATAAAGGTTTAAAAAAAAGTTCAGGCTGCTTCTCTGCAGATTTCATCCTTCAGATGGGATGGCATGGTGTACATTTCACTCCTCAGAGATTATGGAGAGTATTTTTTCAAATTTTCAACCCCCAAATTGTGGGGTATGCACTACCGCAGTGGTTAAGCATACATGCAGGGATCAAAAAGATTTCGAGGTCTTTGCCATGGCTTTCATGGTGTGTTTTTGGGCAAAACAATTCACTCTCACAGCGCCTCACTCCACCCAGGTGTGTGAATGGGTACCAGAAAATTGTTGGGGTAACCTGCAATGGACTAGCATCCCATCCAGGGGGAGTAACAATACTCCTAGTCGCTTCATGCCATAGAAACCGGGGTTAAGCACCAGCCTGATGAGTGTCTTAGGCTCAGAACAGACTTTGCCTTTGCCACCCAAAATAAGAGCTAATTTTTCAGTCTGACACTGGCGAGCAAGCAAGAACTGCAGCCTGTGTGCATCACACAAGAAGATATTTACTTTCTAAAGATGACAAACTATCACTCTGCTGTCATCAATAAGCCGGCAGAAATTTTTCCTCTTTTTTCCGTTTCCCATCAAAGGTTCTCACACTGGCCCATGTCAGAATAACTGTTAATTTATTTAAGTCAATTTGCTGCAAAACTCTAAAAGAGCATTGGGTGGTTTAAGAAGCTCAGTCAAAGAAATTTTCAGTGATTTTAATAAACCCTGGTTTTAAACTGACATTATTTTCAGTCATTGTTTCCATTATTAAACAGATATACAATCTGTCAGAAACACACTGATGCACTGGAGTCCTGATCTGTTGAGGGAGTCTGTTGATCTCCCTCATTTATTGCACTGAATGAATGACAATTCTGGTGCTAGCGATATGACCTGGTGTCTTTTGGTCTACTCGGTGCTCCAGTGAAAGAGACTCATCCAGGGGATGTATGCTCTTATTAGTGATCCCCTCATTTCTGATCTAAAGTCAGAGCTTCAGTTGTTGTTCAGGAATGAATTGAGCTGCAGTCATGACTCCTTCTGCTAAGCATAGTGCATTGTACTGAAGTTTACTCTCTAACTCTATATTTTCAACAGTTTATGCCATTTTCTGCACATATCAGTCTTCAGCAATTCAAAGGCTTGAGCAAATCTAGAGGACTGTGACTACTTCTAGGCAGTAGACACCCAGGGCATGAGGGTCAAGCTTTCTGGCAACTTTGTACAAATAAACAATCCATCAAATTAAAAAAAAATTGGCTGAGGGAAGTTGCCTTGCTAAAGCATGGTGGCTGTGGTTTTATATTTCTTTAGGAGACAACATGGGCTTTAATACCAGAACCACTGGGCAGAGTAGGACAGGGCTTTGTGGACGATCCGTCTCAGCGGCTGAATTTGAAATGCTTGAGCACCGAACTGGTTGGGGGAAACACAGAGAAGGGAGGGGCGAGGAGGGCTCAGACTGACAGCCTGCGTGCAGAGGCAGGAAACAGAAAGCCAGCGGCCAGGCGGAGAAAATCAGAACAACCTGAGCCAGGAATGGGCATGACACGCGAAAAACACATTGACCTTTGACCGCTTACGCGCCATGGTAACCATTCAAACAGCAACATCAAAGTGGCGTGCATTGTGAAGTTGCGTGTTGCCAAAAGTCGTACATGTGTATACGACTGAATTATTCCTCTGATGTTATACAATAGTGTAATTTACTTCAGAACAATTCCCTGCGGCAGAAGATCCAGTGGTGGTCAGCTGAAGTGAGTGAAGAAACTACAAGCACAATATGAAAACATGTATTGTTGCCATACTTAATGTTAAAATGGATTGTTCACATTACCAGCCTGTGGAGCCACAGTAAATGTACACATTTGTTTTACAGCTAATTGAAATGTATGCTGACAGCTAGGCAAAATGATGAAGCATCTTATTTCATTGCTTCTCATTATTTGAAGATAGACACATAAAGGGGAAAGGGGAAACTTAAAGAGTTGGAACATTTCATTGGTCTGTTTTTGGACAGTTTGCTAGTCGATGTAGGTGCGGCATCAATGACTCTCATGACATTCATAAGGGGGACTCGATAGATTTGAAGGCCAACAGTAAGTCCCTGGGGAACCATGAATACACATAAATGTGACGAGCGCATCTTGTTTCACCTCTGATGTTGCACAGATGTTACCTGTCCACCACTCTGTCATACATACGTACTGCATTTTTGACATCTGAACAAATGTAATTTGCTTCAAGGTACCAACTTCAGATCTGAGACCTTTGGCAACGCTCTTTCAAAATGGTATGATTTCTTGTAAGGCAGAACTTATAAATGAGCAAAATATGCCGGAATCATTGGGCTAAATAGAAAAGGAAAATAAGAAGTAAACTGAAAATTAGAAACTTTTTAGACAAATACCCACATGCAAAATGAGTGCAAAAGGCCAAAATATGAAAGATCTGCACAGTTTTTAAATGACAATGGATGAGCCTTAAGTAGCTCCAATTGACAAAATCTTTTGATTTTCCCTGAGTCAGAAGCATGCAACTCTGGTTCTTCTTCAGTTATTAAAGAGAGCTTGTACCAAGAACAGTACCTGAGAATTTCAGGCCTCTACCTTCAATCGATGAACAGAAATTAATTATGACACTATTTTTCAACTGTACATTTTAATGGCCAGCTCCCATTTTTTAAGGACCAATATCTTCGAATGTAATGAAGATATGAGAAAAAAAAATGCAGAGAATTTACTGGGCTGATAGCTCTCATTTTTGAAAACATGAGGGTAATTAGAGATGGTCATTTGGGAGGCCTGAATTTGCGTGGATTCACAAACAAACCTCCCACAACTGGCCCTGACTTGACACTTCACATTTCTTGTGTTATTCCGAAACCAAAAATGCAATAAGGGTCCTTGAACGTAAATTTTTTAAAAATCTGTTGTGTGATAGGATGCGGTCCAGATGTGCGGGTAATTTCTGGAGCGGCACATCTGGAGCCGATCCAAACTAATCACGTCACACTGGAACGATCGCATGCTAATCCCAGACCACACACTGTGGAGGTGGCCATACAGCCCTCCTGTTGTGATGCACGCCACCTTCCTGCCCTCATATGGTCTTCCTCTCACCCTACAGTCCTGGCACCCCAATCACAAAACATCCACATGCAAACGCACACCCTGAACCATTCACCTCATGTAATACGCACACGCTAACAAACTTCTGCAAAGATCAAAAAACATTCTCTACCTGACACTTTCAGCACTTCCTCATTGATGCTAAATATTGTGTACATCAGAGCACACTATGTCCTTCATTTTATTGTCTTAATACTAGAACCTCATATCTGAAAGAGTTGAGACGATATGGAGAAATGATCATTTTAAAAGACTCCCGGGATTAGTATATCACCCTTGACCTAAATTAAAATGAAAACCTGAGTAAGGACATCTAAATTCCAAATGATTTTCAAAGTACAAAGTACAAATGATTTTCATTGAAACGGTTCAGGTTAATTACCATTTTCAGGGTCGAAACAGCAGTATGATCCCAACCTCCCTCACAAGCACAATCACAGGAATCCAGCCTAATGCTAAATGACACGCTCTCAGTACCAAAATTGATTAACATTCACATTATTATGACTATTTGGCTTGAGAACAGCCCCTGGAGTATAGCGATCAAGTCTAAACCTTTTTCATCATATATTTTACAGTCGTGCAAACATAATTTTCTTGTTCATATGATCCCCATTTGGACTTGCGTGCGCAGAATTCAGGATAATACACATACAATGTAAAGACACGCGAATGTTACAAGTTTAGTATGCCAACTTCTGACATGCTCACGTCCCTTTAATGAAACTATGATAAATCTGATAACTCTAAAATTCCCATAACATAACCGTCCACCCTACATCACATGCACCTGGCTTTTATGAAGTGAACCTAATATTGCCCTCAGCAGTAATAATGTTGAAGTAAAGACAGAAATGAAGTAAGCGGTCAGAACTTCATTTTCAAAGCCAAGATACAACCAATAGCCCTTGATAAATCTAGATTTTACAAGATTAATCCAATAAGGAAACAACAATAAGCTATCGCTGAGAATAGAAGACATATACAAGTAAAGGGTATGCAGACACATTTTTCTATTTTGACCCTACAATCAATCTCTTAGGATTTGAAATAAAATAATGAAATGGAGCTTCAAGTGCAGACTTTCAGCTTTAACGTCTCAGGTAGACTGTTCAAAAATGACAAACATTTATTACTCTGTTTTTGACTGAATTCATGGCATTTTATTCAACTGCTTGATTCCAGTGTCAAAGTAGCAAATATTGGGCATCTGTCCCAATGACTTTTGGCTCAACAGCACACTTACCAAAAACACCATACTTCTGGCCTTGTGTATTCGCACAATAACACAAAATAAATAAGTTATTGAAAGGAACAGTCTTTAAGTAAAATGTAAAAAGAGTAAATAATATTCTCAATGGCATAAGAAAGGAGAGTCATTCATCAACTCAAATGTTATGACAGAACCTATTCAGTTGAGGAGAAAGACAAATTATTTTGTCTTAAAATGCCACCATGATTTTTTGCAAGTAAAGGATCCAATGATCTGTGGCAGAATGACCCACAGGGTTGCAGAGTCTAGATGGCACCAACTAAATTATGGCGGCACTCGGTATTATAACGGCACGCAAGTTAAACTGTCTGGATAAGTCGATTAGCTCAAAACAAGAATTGAAATTAAGCAAAAGTATGTTTTGGGTGGAGTTCTCCGTTAAAAAGAGGGAAGCAAGTCGCAACTGCATGTCAAAGCTTCATTTTACAAACAAATATATAATTAAATAAATAAATACATTAATAAATAAATAAAAATAAGGAGTACCAATGCAAAAATAAAAAAATCTAAGTGTTTAGCTCTTTACCTCTTTAACCAGACCTACAATATAGCTGTGATTACTTTTTTCTTTTTATATTATATGACAAGAACAACAACTAAGATGAACAGCTGAACAATCTTTCATATTAACCAACATACAGAAGTAACTGGCTTAGTCTATAAAAAGAAGCAGTGGCATAACTGAACAAAATGAAAAGATATTTTGAAAATAAATTTCTTTTTACCTTATTTAATGACATAACTGCACTTTTAAAATGTAAGCGGATGAATGATAGTAAATAAATAAAATGAATTTTCAAGGAACAAATTAAAAATATTTTAATATTTAGATCTTTGACCTGACCTACAAAGCGACGGTGATTACTCCCTCATTTATGCATTATTTCTGAAAAAAGAGGAATCAGACTAACGTTGTAAAATGTTGAGAGGCAGTGGTTGAGCCTGCTTTGCTTCCACTAAAGCACTACGAAAAAAAGATTCACTCAGATCCAAAATACATTCGGTGACTTAATGAAAAAAAAACTGATCATAACGTGCAATCGAAATATAATCAGAAACATAACCGCCAGAAAAAGGTGGATTATCCTCTCCGACTGCGGGGCAAATTATCGCCCCAAGTGAAGGAGTTTAAGTGTCTTGGTGTTCTTATTCGCAACTGAAGGTAAGCTGGGCAGGTGATTGACAGGTGAATCAGAGCAACATCTGCACTGATGAGGGCGTTGAGCCAATCCATCATGGAGAAGAGGAGCTGAGCTTAAAAGCGAAGCTCTCGATGTACAGGTCGATCTATGTTGCCACCCTCACCTATGGTCATGAGCTTTGGGTTGTGACCAAGAAGACAAGTTTGTGAATAAGAGCAGCCAAAATTTGTTTTCTTCACAGGGCATCGGGTGCACCGTTAGAAATAAGGTGTGGAGCTCAGAGATCCGGGAGAGACGCAGAGTAGAGTCAGCTGAGATGGTTTGGGCAATTGGTCCAGACGCCTCCTGGATGCCACTCTTTAGAGGTGTTCCGGGCATGTCCAACTAGGAGGAGGACCTGAGGTAGGCCCAGGACACACTGGAGGGATTATATCTCCCCGCTAGCCTGGGAACAGCTCGGGATACGCAAGGAAATGTTGGAGGAAGTAGCTGCGGAGGGAGATGCCTGGGCTACTTTGCTGAGTTTTGCTGCCCCCGTGACCCAGCCCTGGATAAGCGGCTGAAATGGATGAGTGGATGGATAGATAATCACAGAAATCAAATGTGATGTTCAAAAAAAAATATGCTGAACCACTAGTTCTCTCTTCCCCAAACTGCGCACAGGTGAGCAGGTGCTAATATCAATCATGAGCGTCACCAGCCCATATCTACATGACCCAACTCTATCAAATCACCATGATAAGATAATCAATGCCCATGCAAATCACTGATGAATAACAATACCAAACTCAAACATCACAAACCTTTTTAAAATTACAACCCCAATTTCGAAATAATTGGGACGAGGTTGTGAATAAAATCAAAATGCAATGACTTTGAGATCACATGAGCCAATATGTTACTTACAATAAAACATAGATAACATTTCAAATGTTGAAACAAACATTTTACATTTTTATCCACAAAATGAGCTTACTTCAAATTTTCTGGCTGCAATAGGTCTCAAAAAAGTTGGGACACAGGCAAAAAAAGGGCTGAAAAAGCAATTAATATATAAGAGAATCAACTGAAAGAACATTTAGCAAGTAATTACACTAACTGGCATCAGGTGTGTAACATGATTGGCTATAAAAGGGATGTCTTAGAGAGGCTGAGTCTCTCAGAAGTAAAGATGGCCAGAGGCTCTCCAACCTGTGAAGGCTTGGAGACGCCACTGCATCACTCACCGGCATGATTCTGTCATTGACATCACTAAATGGGCCCAGGAATACTTCAAGACACCACTGTCTGTAAACACAGTCCGCCATGCCATCCACAGATGCCACCTAAAACTCTGTCATGCAAAAAGGAAGCCATTGTTGAGCATGATCCAGAAGTGCCGCCATGTTCTGTGGGCCAAGGCTCATTTAAAATGGATTTTAGCAAAGTGGCAAAGTGTCCTGTGGTCAGCCGAGTCAAAATTTGACATTCTTGTAGGAAATCATGGGCGTCGTGTCCCCCGGGCTAAAGAGGAGAAAGACCACCCCTCCTGTTATCAGCATTCAGTTCAAAAGCCAGCATCTCTGATGGTATGGGGATGCATTAGTGCATATGGTGTGGGACGCTTGCATGTTTTAAAAAGCACCATGAATTCTGAAAGGTATATAAAGGTTTTAGAGCAACATATGCTCCCCTCCAGATGACATCTATTCCAGGGAAGGCCTTGTGTATTTCAGCAGGACAATGCAGAACCACATACTGCAGCTATTACAACAGCATGGCTTCGTAGTAGAAGAGTTCGTGTGCTGAACTGGCCTGCCTGCAGTTCTGATCTTTCACCGATTGAGAACATTTGGCGCATAATTAAGCAAAAAGTCCGTCAAAGGAGACCCAAAACTCTCCAGCAGCTGGAGGCCTGTATTAAACAAGAGTGGGATCAAATTCCAATGGCTAAACTCAAGAAACTTATCTCTTCAATGCCCAGACGCCTCCACTCTGTGTTAAAAAGAAGAGCGGATGCTACACCATGGGAAACAGGCCCCTGTCCCAACTTTTTTGAGACCTGTAGCAGCCATCAAATTTGAAATGAGCTGATTTTGTGGATAAAATTGTAAAATTTCTCAGTTTCAACATTTGCTATGTTATCTCTGTTCTATTGTGAATAAAATACTGGCTGGTGTGATTTGAAAGTCATTGCATTTTGATTTTATTCACAATTTACACTTTGTCACAACTATTTCAGAATTGGGGTTGTACTACAAATTTCAGTCCTTTCTGAATTCATTACTGACCCCGACGGCAATCTAAATATAGCATAAAAGAAATTGGCCCACAGCTATCAGTGGAATTTAGCTGAATTTGCTCAGCTGACACTTCGCCATGTCAGCCAACTGGCAGTGCTCATCTCCAGATTAACGCTAGCTTCCCTTTGCAAATGTAAGTAATTTCATCATCAACTTCAGTCATTGTCATGTTCTGATTGTTTCCATTTTGGTTTACCTCACAATCCAGCTGTTTGCATTTGGTTCTTCTTCATTAATTGATTCTTATAATTCAATTATTGTCTTGTTTGTTTTCCATGTATTTGCACACCCATTCCCAATCCGTTAATTGTTGTATTTTATATGTAAGTACCTAGTCTCTGCATTCCCTGTAAAGGATTGTCACGCAGACATGTCTTAGTGTTTCCTGCCAATTTTCTGTAGATAATAACTAAGAAACTAAATCATTGTTTCTTCAGGGAAATTCCTTCCTGTTTTCTGCAGTCTTGGCGAGTGGCATTCTTTTGTCCCATCTTCAGTCCTGCTCAAAGGATCGCACCCACCTGCGTGCCCTGGTCCTGATGGCTCATCAGGCCGACACTGACCCCAGTTCAGCCCCTGTGACTCTCTGTAATTGTGCTGTTGCTGCCTGACTGCGGACGACAGCTTGCTAAAGCTTTTTTCACTGAAGCTCCATTTTGTAAATAAAAGCCAATCATGGCCAACCTGTGATTCTGCATTTGGCTCTGTCCTGCCAATATGTAACAGACGTGGCAATTCAAGTATTTGCCTGAAGGAATTACTTTCTTAAGATTTGAGTAATGTTCCTCTTTTAAAGCTAGGTACAAATATAATGGGCATGATCCTCTTTGACCTGGCTGAGGATAGGACATACTGGACTCATATCAGTGATGTATCATGGGGAATACACATTCACCTCATTAATTACCCAAAGATAAGAGGTATAATAGTACCGTTTAAAAATTTGAATACCAAGGCACTTTTAAAGCACCAGTGCACCATGTAACCCTTGACAGTAAGTATCAGGGACGGTAACTGTTTGGACAATGTTGAGAGAGCAGAGTCTCGCCCTTGCCCTTGAGGAGAGCTTAAAGCTGGCAGTAGAACGTTTGGGGTTAAAAAGAGGTCTTGTAGGAAGCAAGACACACTGTTTCCTGTCGTGTTGGTTTTTTTTTGTGCACGACGCCTCAGGCAAACTGTTTCAGGTCTTCTCGACTTTTGATATCGCACCCTTTCCTTCACTGGATCCAACATAACATGGCTGATCGCCTCACCGCTGAGGGCAGAGGACAGAGGGCAGAGTTCAAGCAGAGCTCCTTCACTACTTCTTGTGCCGCTCTGAGTACATAGTGTCTGTTATTGCATGTAAACACTCCTACAAGACTTCTCATTGTTTTTGTGTTGCTGTTTTGCCGATGCGTGTTTCAGTTAGATTTCAGGACTAATGGCATAAGTTGAAAGGCATTACTAGGATTAGGGACTAAAGCTGGCTTTCAACTGTGGACTTGTGTTCAGTAAGTGCCCTCCACTGGCACGGAGTGGCATAAAAGCAACTGGAGTTTTCACAGAGTACACAGGTCATGTTCCAAGATGTGTTCACCAAGACGTTCTTACTTCGTTTTGTCTTCTGAAGTATACTACCTGCTTTAATCGCTGTCTGGTCAGGAAAAAGAGCAGAAAGTGTAGCTTCTCAGAAGTGCTCAGGTACACAGACGTTTCCATTTTACTGATGTTCTGTAGAACAACTACAACTCCCATGAGTACCCCTCCTGTCTCTGGGTTCACAGTTACTACAAAAGGCTTTAGTATCTCATCAATATGGATATTCACTGTGAAATATTTCAAAGACAATGTCCAGTTAGATAGAGTAAAGACCTCTGCAACATGTTTCTACTCTCCTCCTGCAGAAGGATGGAGTCAGGTCGCAAAGAAGGCAGCAATTCTCTCATCAGCTATCTTCAGTTTTTACATTGCACACATTAGCAGAGCAGTGTGTGTGGATAGTGCCTCCTGCTGGCATGTTCCTGTTAGAGCACCAGAAACCAGCCACACAAACCATACCTTTCAGAGGGCTTTTTCGTCACTATTGCCAGTAAATAAGCACTTTCTGCTCTTCTCATGTGATCTGAAAGTCTTGATGAAGTCTGCAGCACTATGTACCCCTGTGCAACTAAGTTGCAGTCTTATTTTGTCGATTCCTCAAGTTGGAGGACAGTCTGCTGTTCTGAATATTCTGACAAACCAGCCTGCGAACAGAGCATGTCGCACAAGAAGGGGGTAACCTAATCAGCAGAGTACCCGAAAATTCCCAATGCAGCCAGCATCTCCAGTGTGTTCCACCGCTCCACTGCTTCCAATAACCATGAGTGATGGCTTATTGCCATTTTTTATTTAAGGTCAGAGAATAACATTCTCATCACAAATTAACTTTGGATGGAGTATTTTGATAACATATTGTGTTACGGGCAGAAACTTGGTAATCAAGGAAAATGATTCAGGATCATTTCCAAAATTCTAGGTCTGTAAATCATAAACAGGGCAACACTATGGTGCAGTGGGAAACAATGTTGTCTCACAGGAAGAAGGTCTGGGTTTTGCATTCCCCGTGTGTGTAGTTTGCATGTTCTCGTCATGTTTACATGGGTTTCTGTTGGGTTTCCTGCCACAGTCAAAAAACATGCATGTCAGGCTAACTGAGGACTCTAAAATTGCCCACGGGTGTGTGTGTGTTCACGTTTTTGTTGCCTATTGGGGACCTTTTCCAGTATAAACACTGACCTTGTCGGGACCAGTAGTCATAATGGGGACCAAAGCCTGGTCCTAATACGGCAAAACATCATTTCTGAGGTCATGGTTGAGGTTAGGGGTCAGGTGTGAATTGAGGTTTTGTTAAGGTTAAGTTCAGGTATGATTTGGTTAAGGTTAGGGTTAGGCTGTCCATAATGAATAGAGGTCAATGCAATGTCCTAACAAGGATAGCTGCACGGACTTGTGTGTGTGTTTTTGAAAATGGTGTGTCCACCCTGTGATGGACTGGTGAACAGTCCATCTGCCCTTGCCCAAAGTTAGCTGGAATAAAGTCCAGCTCCTCCGTGACACTAATGGGAAAGAAGCAGTTTACTTAATTCATAGATGGATTAATCATAAATAGTAATAATGTCAAGTGCTGTTTGAAATCAAATCAGAAACAGACTCAGGAGTCATGCTTCACCTCGGGAAACACTGAGCTACTGTTCATCGCAGTTCTCACTAAAACCCACCAGATGACATAATATGCAAGACTCTTCAACTGTAATCCAGTGATATATAATGAAATCAAATAAACTAAGACAAAAACAAAACTAAAGGGTGAGTGACTCGCTTACTGACTTTTATCAGCCACGTTGTGCAAGGAGAGGAGTTCCCGAACCCCTTATTCTGACTGTGACCATAAACTCAAAATGCCTAACCCTAAAGCTAACCTTTACCAAGCCCTAGCCTTAATCTCCTAACTCTAAAACAGCTCAGCAGTCTAGTGCACACCAGAAAACATACCCCTATGAATGAAAAAATGGTATTCTGGTATTCCATCATTATTTGGGTCATTTGGTCCCCACAAGTGGTAGGAAAAACCACCAACCCACACACACACACACACACACACACACAGGGAGAGATAAGTCCAAATAAATACCTTCACTAGAAATGCGCTATCAACACATTTACTGGATGCCCCTGGCAGTTACAGTTTAACGGAAAAAATGCAGCAGAAGTGCAACTGTTTCAACTTACTCCTACTCCGTTTTCTCAACTCTGAATAGCCTCCTTGGATTGGCGAATCTGAAAAAATGGTACAGTTACATTGTGGTACTGGATATTTTTTCTTTCAAAAATTCCTGTTTAAGTATTAAGATTTAAATAGATTCTCAACATTTTCCCCATGTATGAAAGCAATAACTTGTTTTGCAGTTGATATGAAAATATTTAATTCTCACAAACATGTAATGTTATGCAATAATGTTCATCATTTTAACTAAAGGGCCACATATGACACCATAACTATGAATTGAAACATCTCAGAAGACAAGTATATGAGTGTGCTCTCCACTGTCTCATAAGATGTTTGCGAGATAAAATGAGTAGGCTGCATTGCACGCGACATACATGCAACATTACATGAGGTTAATATGGCTGGTGTGTTTGCAATAGATGAGCAGCGCGCCTCGTGCCCGCGCTGTCATTGTTGTCTAATATGGTTCAATTTCCTCATGAAGGTTTTATTGATCAAACCCATGACAGTGCATACTTTAAGCCTGAGACATCCCTGCTTCATAAATGATATTAAAACAAAAGTTATCCGCTTTGCTAATAACTCTTCATGAAGTGTTATAATCTGCCCGCTCACACACGAAAAGTGAAAACAAATATGTCACTGAAGCTCGATGCAGCTACGGAAAATGACCAGAGACCCAAAATTTTCTCAAGCCCAAAATTAAACGCACGCACAGGGTTTTCCCTACCTTTTCTTTAGATGATTGTGGCCCGATTTGGACCCGCGAACCCTCAGCTTCAGGACTGGATTTGGCGCTTTTTCATTGACGGCACTAGAGGACGCTATTAACCAAAACAAAACAGCTGGATGTTGAGGAAGCAGAAACAAGCCAATTCAGACTCTAATTTAGTCTCCTCTCATGGATGTCGATACTTGACATCACGATTGTCTACGTGCCGTTGAACTCGTGCCACAGTTTTCTCTAGCAGTACATTAAGAAGGAGGGGTGAGATGACAAATCAAAGGCTATTCGAGCATCGCTCAGGTAACTTCTTCAAGCTCTGGTGACTGCATTATTATTATTATTATTATTATTATTATGAAAAAAGGATTCTTAAAGTTTAGTTCAGTATTTTTCCTTTGTTAAAATACGCAAGTGAATTGCTGGTGCTCATTTGATACTTTTGTCTTTGTTTAGGTTACATTTTATTTGATTTTGGAGATCAGAAAGGAAGGCAAAAATGTCAGGATTTTTTCAATTACTGCGAAAGAAGAAAGAAGTAAGTCTGATTCAATTTCATGATCAAAATATTTAATATCCCTTATTAATACTGAGCTTATAATGCACCTGTTGGGTAACGACTGAAATCCTTGTTTCGCAGTTAATTCCTCTGATCGGATTCGTGGGGTTAGCAGCGGCCGGTGCCGGAACTGCCTCTATTTATTTTTTACTGACGAAATCAGATGTCATGTAAGTGCGTCTTTCTCAACATTAACGCATCAAAAACGCTGTTAATTATACCATAGGCCTGTAAAAGGTCTCAGAAACATTGCGCTGGAGAGATAGCAGCGTCAATACTGGAAAAAAATGTAGGGTGGCGGGACACGTAACGCAGAAAATATTGAAATATGGACATTTTGTTTCGTTGTATTGAACAAAAGTAACTTATATACGTTTACGTTATTGCAGTCTGAGTGCTTGCGTCTCTGGTGCAAGAGGCAGGATGATCTGACATTTTAATCCAGAGTTATTACCGGACGAGCCTCTTAGCATCATGCAAGTGACCTGTTTTAGGATTATGAGTGAACAGTTCAACTACCGCAGCTCGGGTCATCTTGTAGCACTATGTCGCAAAATGGCCCATCTATTCTGAATTCATCAACCTCAATAGTGTCTTGATGCTGTGTGTTCTTCGTTTTACCTGCACTTACCCTGTCTTATACAGACTATTATGTGGTAATGGCAGGCACAATCTCTTATCCATGTCTTCATGTTAATGTTGTCATACATCAGAGTTTTCAGTCACTTCGGGTTGGGCTTAAATCTTAGGGGAAAGACCCAGAACTGAACCAGCTGTCAATTACCGCTGCAAATATGTACTCAAATACATGTAGATATTTCTTCTAATTAAGCAGATGGATGATTATAGTCTCCCCGATTTTTTAGCATTTTCAAAAGGACAAATCTGTTTGAATATTAGGTCACTCAGGTAAACTCATGTATTTGGATTGAACAAAATTCATTGACATGTAGATGTAATAATGCCATTTTAGTCTGGCAGAAGGTTCTGTTCTGGAGTTGCTCCCTACCATGGCATAGCAAGAACATACCAAACAACAACAAAAATTAGGTATGGGGGGCAGATTTTATGAATCCCCCCAACTGTCAGACAGAGCAGAAATGAGCTGGTGGAGACTGAGGTTGAGGTGACAACCAAAAACATTTCTCGCCTTGCACGTGAGGCAGCAAATTAAGCAGCAAAGGTGAGCGAGCTTGACTGTGCATAATCGACCAACATATCAAGTTCTGTATTGTCGCCGCTCTGAGATTGGTGTGTTCTTGCTGAAGCAGACTCAGCTACTTCAGCTAATGTAGAACGACTTGAGTTTCCTGCCTGAACTAGTTCCACTTATAAAATAATTTAATGAATAAATAAATCGCATAATTTTAAGTACAGGTAAATCTTGCATAAATCTAAGGGGTTTTTGGCCATTTTTTAAGATAAC
The DNA here is from genome assembly GCA_029692085.1 of Gymnothorax javanicus. Taxonomy (NCBI): domain Eukaryota; kingdom Metazoa; phylum Chordata; class Actinopteri; order Anguilliformes; family Muraenidae; genus Gymnothorax; species Gymnothorax javanicus. Next base: position 40,840,816 of record CM056207.1, read on the forward strand.
TTACTGTGTAATCTAAAGCATACAGTTGGTCCTCATAATTGCAATATTATACTTCAATCTTTATAGAATAAATAAGACCGGGAATCCAGAACCGTGGGAGTGCCTCGACCCATCAAAACCTCAGAAGGTAACGTAGGCCTATTTCGTTTCCCTTCTCCGGATATCCAGCCTCTTAAGCCGCAGCATGGCTTGTATGATGGCTATCGTGACATGATGGAGACACTATAGCAGTGTGGTCCACTTGTAGGATGTTATTATGGACAGATCGGTCTGATAATGTTTAGTCACAAGAGAGACAGTCAATTAAATTTATGATAAGAAAGATGGTGGCAGAAAGGCTGCTATCAAAGGATGCCTTAAGACACTTTCACACTGGACACGAAACAAATTTTTCGCAAGACAGATTACATTCAAAGTCAATGCAAAGACGCGAACACAAGCGTTTTGCGTCTTTGCATTGACTTTGAATGTAATCTGTCGTGCGAAAAATTCATTTCATGTCCGGAGTGAAAGCAGCTTAGAAGGTTTCTCTCCTCCTTTACAGCTCATTACGATAAACCAGCAATGGAAGCCAGTGGAGGAGGTGCAAGTACTGAAGAGGATGACAAAGTGAAGTCTCTTTCCTCGCCCTCGTGCCCCTCCTGCCAGACACCCTCTTCCACTCCTCCCCAACCCCGACCAGTCTGCGTCTCGCTCCCCCCACCTCCCCTGCCAGTCTGACAGAATCATTTCTGCACAGACTCGGCTCTCTGGAATTCGGTGTGCGGAAATGCTTCTGTTCCGCTGCAGGGGGCCTCATCACCTGCTGGATCGAAAGGACTCCCCCAAATTCATGCGACCTGAAAAACAGCCTCGCAATGCCTGACATGTTCCGTTCAGCTCCTCAATCAGATTCTTCGTCAAAAAGTGCTGAACCCCAGCCAGGTATGATTGCACACCACTTTTTGCTCTATGGATTGTACATATGAAGTGTAAATAAATGTTAACTTTTCACACCCAATTTATTTTTATCAGTGGTCAGTGTATTCTTTGTTTCACACACTCAAATGTGACGGCATGTACTGAAAACAGGTCATGAATGTGGGAATAATCTTGACTGGAGGCATTTAAAATCCATTGGCTTCTGGCCATAGACTGTATAAAAAGATGGACGAAGCAACAACGACATCACCCATTGGTTTCAGCATACCATTTAGGAAGCCTCGATTTTGGCAATTTGAATTGCGTCATTTTTGTCATTTTGCAACCGGATGTGATTCCTATTGGACGAGAGCGTGAATTGAAGATCCAGGAATGACCGTGGCTCTGGATCTGACCATATCGGACGAGGACCAGAGGATAGCCACGCCCCTAAAGCATATTCTGGCTTTATCCTTTATTCCAGTCTACTTGGGACCATAATTTACAAAAATGAACATCACGATATATCGAAGCAGACTTGAAACTTGCGATTGATACTATAAAATGATGTGAATCATTAATGAAATAATAAATCAGGTGGCAAAGTAGGGTCAGTTTCTCATAGACTTCAATAGCATTGAACTTCTTTCTGCAACCACCGACGTCGCCATCTGCCGGCCATTAAATATAATGCAAATTTTTGAGATTTCCGCATCGGCCTCACTTTTCAGACCCGGGTGCTGCGTCCATCTTTTTATACCGTCTATGCTTCTGGCAGTCCTAACTGAGTGGGTGTGGCCCACCACCTTGCGTCAGTGCAGTGGTGAACACTGGTAGTTGTAGTTCCATTTTTTAAAGAGCCGCAGAGAGATTCTATCGAGTCCAGTCTGCTGCGTACACACAGAAAAACTAACCCACACATCGCTACCATCCATACTTGCGCTTCTACATCAGCAGAGGTGTAAAATCCAGGGGTCAGAAAGTAAAAGGCTTTTATGACAGCCTGAATTCTTTGAGGCATGGACTTCACTAATGAAAAACAATATTCTCCATCAAGCTGGCTCCAACTTTCTCAAATAGCAGTTGACAGATCAACTATGCAGGATGGGACCTGGTCATGGCCCACTTTTTAAAAATTTCTACCATAAATTTTCAGTTGGATTGAGATCCAGACTGTTTGCTGGCCAGGTCATTGAGTTGATATGCCTTTCCTGAAGAAAAGCTTTTACATTCTTTAATCTGTGGCAAGATGCATTGTCATCCTGAAAAATGACTTCATCATCACTAAATCTATTTTCTACTGATGGAATCAGAAAATGATCTGAAATTTCAATGTACACCTGCGCACGGACTGCTGAAGTAATGACTGTCATCTCCTCTGTTCCGTCACCAGACATGCAACCCCACATTATAAATGAATGGGGAATTTGCTTGTTTTCTTCAAATAGTCACCTTTATACGTTTCATTGGAATGACATCCAGAGGTGTAAAATCCAGGGGTCAGAAAGTAAAAGTCCTGCCAAGTTTTTCTCCCTCCCACAGAATGAGCTGATCACTCATATTGGCTCTATTGCCTGTCCGAAGTAAATCCAGGTGGTTGGAATAAAGTTCTGGGAAGGATTTTTATTTTTTGAACCCGGACTTTACACCCCGGTACATCAGTAGTTCCCAAACTTGGTCCTCCAGACCCACTAGTTTTTGTTCCAACCACAAATTGCAATTGCAAAATTTTAACGAGTTGTAAATTATTCTTTATTCTCGCTATCTCCAATAAAAAAAAATACCCGGATGTTGCAATCAAGCTCCATTTCCGGTGCACCATCGGATAGTATGGTAGCCAAGTCACTTCCAGTCTCACGCAGCTCCTTGGCAAAGAATCCCTCCTTCCATCAAATAAGCTTTCAGCCAGGGAACGGTCATTCTCTTGAAGTTTCAAGAAGGCCCTTCCATGGCGAAATTCAGATGATTGATATCATTTCTAGTATAATTTTTGGCGTTGCCATCAAGAATCACAAATGATGTACAACCCCAATTCTGAAATAGTTGGGACAAAGTGTAAATTGTGAATAAAATCTAAATGCAATGACTTTCAGATCACATGAGCCAATATGTTATTTACAATAGAACATAGATAACATTTCAAATGTTGAAACTGGGACATTTTACATTTTCATCTACAAAATTATCTTATTTAAAATTTTCTGGCAGCAACAGGTCTCAAAAAAGTTGGGACAAAGGCAAAAAAAGGGCTGAAAAAGCAATTAATATATAAGAGAATCAGCTGAGAGAACATTTAGCAAGTAATTAAGTTAAGTGGCATCAGGTGTGTAACATGATTGGCTGTAAAAGGATGTCTTCGAGAGGCTGAGCCTCTCAGAAGTAAAGATGGCCAGAGGCTCTTCAACCTGTGAAGGCTTGCGTAAAAAAATTGTGGAATACTTTAAAAACAATGTTGCTCAACGTCAAATTGCAAAGGCTTTGAAAGTCTCATCATCGACAGTGCATAACATCATCAAAAGATTCAGAGAAACTGGAAAAATCTCTGTGCGTAAGGGACAAGGCCGAAGACCTTTACTGGATGCCCGTGATCTTTGCGCCCTCAGACGCCACTGCATCACTCATCAGCATGATTCTGTCATTGACATTACTAAATAGGCCCAGGAATACTTCAAGAAACTACTGTCTGTAAACACAGTCCGAATGCCATCCACAGATGCCACCTAAAACTCTATCATGCAAAAAGGAAGCCACGTTGTTGAGCATGATCCAGAAGCGCCGCCGTATTCTGTGGGCCAAAGCTAATTTAAAATGGACTGTAGCAAAGTGGCAGAGTGTCCTGTGGTCAGACGAGTCCAAATTTGACATTCTTGTTGGAAATCATGTGTGTCGTGTCCTCCGGGCTAAAGAGGAGAAAGACCACCCCTCCTGTTATCAGCGTTCAGTTCAAAAGCCAACATCTCTGATGGTATGGGGATGCATCAGTGCATATGGTGTGGGACACTTGCATGTTTTAAAAAGCACCATGAATGCTGAAAGGTATATGAAGGTTTTAGAGCAACATATGCTCCCCTCCAGACGACATCTATTCCAGGGAAGGCCTTGTGTATTTCAGCAGGACAATGCAAAACCACATACTGCAGCTATTACAACAGCATGGCTTCGTAGTAGAAGAGTCCGTGTGCTGAACTGGCCTGCCTGCAGTCCTGATCTTTCACCGATTGAGAACATTTGGCGCATAATTAAACGAAAAGTCCGTCAAAGTAGACCCAAAACTCTCCAGCAGCTGGAAGCCTGTATTAAACAAGAGTGGGATCAAATTGCAATGGCTAAACTCAAGAAACTTGTCTCCTCAATGCCCAGATGCCTCAACTCTGTGTTAAAAAGAAGAGCGGATGCTACACCATGGTAAACAGGCCCCTGTCCCAACTTTCTTGAGACCAGTAGCAGCCATCAAATTTGAAATTAGTTCATTTTGTGGATAAAATTGTAAAATTTCAGTTTCAACATTTGCTATGTTATCTCTGTTCCATTGTGAATAAAATACTGCCTGGTGTGATTTGAAAGTCATTGCGTTTTGATTTTATTCACAATTTACACTTTGTCCCAACTATTTCAGAATTGGGGTTGTACATAGATCAGTGCTTCTCAGACCTCTCCTATAGTACCACATCTCCCGCATGTTTTAGATCTCTCCCTGCTTCAGCACAGGTGATTCAAAAGATTCGCTCATTATCTAGCATCTTCACAGGTTTATAACAAGCTGATCATTTGACTCACCTGTGCTGGAGCAGGGAGAGATCTGCAACATGCAGGACAAGTGGTACTCCAGGAGAGGTTAAAGAAGCGCTGATGTAGATGATAAGATCGCCTTGTTTAATGTTATTATGCGCATGCTATAGGCCTAAGCGCTAGCACACAAAGCATGCGGGCATGCAAGCTGTGCACCGGAAGTATGGCAATCCCAGAAGTTATAAGAAATTTCGGCAAAAAAGCCACATCCGGGTATTTTTTGCGTATTGGCTATAGTGAGAATTGCGCTACTCACCCTTTCAGTCAACAAAATGTCAGAAATAGATTTTGTTATCCATTGCATATGACTTTTTATTGCATAAATAGAGGGAAAAATTTTGACTCCTGAAACTGAACAGTCAACTGGCTTCAATCTGTTGAAATTGTGGACATTTGCTCACATAAAGCTAACCACGTATTATGTCATTAAGAGTTCAAAGACAAAATTATACTCCATCTAATCTGTTTGGCGTTATTTTGTGTTTGTTTCAGGAGGAACATCTAGCTGTTTCACAAGGCAGGATTATTCAATTAGCTGGATAATTGCACTGAGTAAAACCTGGAAAGCTTTTGAATCTGGAATACGGAGTTAAGAAAAAAAGAGCAGTTCCAAGTTTTACTTTGAGCAGTTTTCTGGCTAATCGGCAATCCTGCTTTGTCGAACAGGTCGATAGGATTGGTGACCTATTTAGCAGCTTATTGATTCACCACAGAATTTGATCAATTAAAACACATTGCCTCCTTGTCTTGGCTTGCTTACTCTGAAAATGAATGCAATATGAAAATTAAGCTTTCAAACATCATGGACTGCATGGCCATGCTTTTTCAACATAGTTCAATATGGTGAAACATCTCTGAAGCCTGAAAAGCAACTCATTGAGAAAAAATAGCTGTTTGCTAATTCTAGGATTGTAACTGTGATTAAAATAAAACCCAGCCCTCAGGACTGAGTTTGGAAACCACCTACTCCACAAACTCATCACATCAGCTGTAGTGCTTTTCAGCGTACCACAACTGTTACCACAGGCAGCAATTCAATTCTAAGTATTGACTTCAGCTCAACACAGCAGAGGAGTCTGACCTACGACAACACATGCAGTTCTGCATCAGTCCCCTGAACAAGCACTTCCTGTAAATGGTCGCCCTCCCCACTGGTAGCAATAATCCTGTCCTTTTTCAGCGATAATTACTTTACTGCCAAGGAAGCAGCGCATTACACATGAAGCCAGGCAGCTGTCTTTGTGGTTTCAACATCAAAATGTCATTCCATTACCTTAAATGCACCTTCTCCTGGTGCATTTCATATTTAACATAGCAATTTTGAAGTCCAACTGATTCTGACATTGAGCATGTTCATCAGGTTATGAGACAGCCGGTCTTCCAAAATAATTTTGAGACATTTTTTTTGGTCAATCTTTTTTTATTTTTATTTATTTATTTATGAACCAAAGCTATTGCTGTCTCGTATGTTATTGCAGGGAGGAAAAAGTGAGAGTAATTCAGTCAGTGAATCCATGCCGTCAGACACATCACAAAAAGTCACTTGAAGATTTGCATTTGATAGGATGAGATGGCCGCGCTGTGGATGATATTGCCACACTGTGATTAAGGCCCAAAGCCAGGCAAACATCTGAGGTAATTAATCTTGGCAGATTAATGGAGAATGAGAATTCGGCTTGCTCTCCATCATGACTCAGCAAAAATGCGAAACATTAAACACTCAACTCAGTTTACACTGGAAATCAAGGCCAGTGGGTGTGGCTGCTTTAGTGGAAATATAGTGTGGCAGAGGTGTAACACGACCCGACTGCCATCTATAAAGTCACATGCCCACTTCTCTTCGCCAGTGACTACGTTATCCAGGTCTGACCAGCTGAAGCTGAAAATTTCAAACTCACGCATTGGACTTTCCACAATCTGAGTCAAGTTCTTACAACATTTTAGAGGGCCCTGTGTAAACAAGCACACATTAGTGGTAAAACACTGAAAATTGCAAATTACTCACTGAGCTAAATTTTTGAGCCAAAACAAACTGCTAAAGTGCATTTAAGATGCTAAGCACAAGGGGAATTCCCCCAGGTCTGGTAGCTATGCAACACGTTTGTCCAACGGAGATGACTCTATCAGGCCTGGCACGGACGCACGTTGTAATGTAACCCTGACTTAATTGTCATCCTCTGTGTACGTGACTGAATGACACAGGACAACATTTTCAGTACAGTGCTTCCTGTAACCGTCACCCACACACCCCTCACATGACAAGGAAACCAGGAGTGGTCATGACCCCGCCCCCACCTTTCACTTCCTTATTAGGGCGGTGCTTCCTGCCCTTCCTGTCAGTGCTACCAAACCCCCAAGCAGCTCTTCGCCTGTAAACCCAGTCTGTCACTGAAACACAACAGAATTTATAGAACATGTTTGTCCTGTTTTGTGCAATACTTAATCAAATTCAAATTCTTTTTTTATAGATCCTTTAATCTTGTCTGATTGCCCCGATTCGATAACATTCTCGCATTGCAAATGACATGTTGGTTTATTATTGCAGACAAGTGTATCCATACCACAACACGCACACATAGACACACACACAGTAAACTGCCCCCTCATTACGTTGTAACTCTCAACCTTTACAACCTTCTTTTATTTTTGAAAATAGGAAAATTTTAACTTGCCGAAGTACCAGCATACAATATAATCATATAACCAGCATACAACAATATCCATAAAAAAAAAAAAACGATATAATGGCTGTACAGCTCCATTCTGACCAGAGTCAAGTTAGTCAATTTATTTCATTCAGTGTGACATTCTTGTCTCTATTATTTCTTGCTGGCTAATTTCTTACTTCATTACAAACCAGTGAAAAACAGGTCTGTGTTTCCTGGAAGTCATACTGGACAGAGATTAAGGATATTCTTGCAGCCAGCCTGTTCACTCTCTTTGCCTGCTTTTCAGACACTATGCCACAATATCCTTTACAGATGGTCTATAGTGTTTTTTTTTTCAATATGCAGGAGTAATATAAATATAACGATGATAAACCTAACATTTTCTCTCCCAGAGAAACTCACAGGACTTGCTCTCTCAGTATAAGGCAGCTTAAGTGCAGTCAGCTGACTTACACCACTCAACAAAAATATTTGGACCCTTTCCTCATGTTTTTGTTCCATGATGTAGTGAAATACAAGCTGTTTTAATAATGTGAATAACCTCAATTGGTACAACGAGGGATGTGAATAATGAAAAGTTAAAAAGAATCTGAAAATTTAGAGCAGCGACCTAAATTTTGAACTTAAAAAAATAGTATCTGGCAAAATGAACAGGTCAACTAATTATTTCAATTTTCTAACAGAGTCAAACACCACGCCTCCAGCCCCCAAACTCGCTGGCCTATAAAGACCCGGACCGCATTCCACACTCTCATTCATTGTCTGCATCTGTTCCCTATTGCCTACCTGCACTAGCCTTTCTCTTCATAAAGTAGAGCTGCACACTCATTCGGTGCGAAGTCTCGTAAACCTCACAAGCCTGTTGTTTCACTATAGTCTTGTTTAGACTTAGATCCCACATATTTGCATGTATTTGTAAAACTCTCTAATTAAGCTTCTTTATGTTTTATGTCCAGTGCTTCTCTTTTTGTAACAAGAACCTCATTTCCTTGTTTTTTTATATTTGCATTATTTAAGCACTGTTTCCTTAGTCACAGTTCTCTGTATTACTAATATTATTATCCAGGAACCTCATTTCCTTGTTCCTTTGTGCTTTGTTCTACTTTGCCTTCCTGCATTGCCGAGAAGGCATAATAAACCCGATACATCTTCACACCTGTGTCCAGTTCCCACTGTTCCTGTTCTCTGTGCACTCTCAACTGATGCACAGAGCAACCCCTCACACAGAGGATGTAAAATCAACTTAGCTTAAAGCAAGTCGAACTGCAAAGTCAAGAAGGGGCAAAGAGCAGCATATCCTTGGAAACATCCTTTCTAGTGTTAGGCGTAAACCTTTTGCACCATCTTAGAGTCCATTCACGGAAACAAAAGATGACTTCTTTGATCAATCTAAGATTTAGATATATATTTTTTTTGTTATACAAAAGTCTTTTACATTTCATTTTTGTATCTCCAACTGCTCAAAAATTGTTGGTGTCCAAATATTTAAATATATTTTTTTGGGTACAGCACATAAGCAATAGTGTCCAGAGTTGGTAAATCTGCAGGTTCCGAAAAGTCCTCCCCAGTATTTAGTTATGTTCAACTGAATTTGCAACAAATGCATGAAAGCAGAACTGATCTGTGAGAAAAGCAGGAAACACATCACAGGACTTTACATTTCAGACCCCTGGACTTTCCCCCAATGACAGACTGCATTAGAGTACTTCCAACAGAGATGACTTCATACTCATTAAATAAATATCATATCAGCATTATATTAGCTATATAGTCACATACACACCAACAGTGAGCTAAATTCATTGAGGCATGCACACAGGACAATGACACAGAGTAACATAATTTTTCAATAATTGCTGCAGTTTTAGGTCATGCTCAATGAGGGCTTGATGCTAGCCCAGGGGTGGGCAATTTGGTCCTGGAGGGTTTTTATTTCTGTCAGTTACCCAGACTAATTGAGCTAATTGGTTGTATACAAAAACATAGATTTGCACATAGTTTAGCTAAAAGAAAAATG